>CM065726.1:72189421-72191921 GCA_033310375.1 Conus canariensis | reverse complement strand
GCCCAATCCACCTATCCCCATACTCCATCATGGAATGTTATGTCCATCTGCCCAATCCACCTATCCCCATACTCCATCATGGAATGTTATGTCCATCTGCCCAATCCACCTATCCCCATACTCCATCATGGAATGTTATGTCCATCTGCCCAATCCACCTATCCCCATACCCCATCATGGAATGTTATGTCCATCTGCCCAATCCACCTATCCCCATACCCATCATGGAATGTTATGTCCATCTGCCCAATCCACCTATCCCCATACCCCATCATGGAATGTTATGTCCATCTGCCCAGTCCACCTATCCCCATACCCCATCATGGAATGTTATGTCCATCTGCCCAATCCATCTATCTCCATACCCCATCATGGAATGTTATGTCCATCTGCCCAATCCACCTATCCCCATACTCCATCATGGAATGTTATGTCCATCTGCCCAATCCATCTATCTCCATACTCCATCATGGAATGTTATGTCCATCTGCCCAATCCATCTATCTCCATACTCCATCATGGAATGTTATGTCCATCTGCCCAATCCATCTATCTCCATACTCCATCATGGAATGTTATGTCCATCTGCCCAATCCATCTATCTCCATACTCCATCATGGAATGTTATGTCCATCTGCCCAATCCACTATCTCCATACTCCATCATGGAATGTTATGTCCATCTGCCCAATCCACCTATCCCCATACTCCATCATGGAATGTTATGTCCATCTGCCCAATCCATCTATCTCCATACCCATCATGGAATGTTATGTCCATCTGCCCAATCCATCTATCTCCATACTCCATCATGGAATGTTATGTCCATCTGCCCAATCCATCTATCTCCATACCTCCATCATGGAATGTTATGTCCATCTGCCCAATCCATCTATCTCCATACTCCATCATGGAATGTTATGTCCATCTGCCCAATCCATCTATCTCCATACTCCATCATGGAATGTTATGTCCATCTGCCCAATCCATCTATCTCCATACTCCATCATGGAATGTTATGTCCATCTGCCCAATCCACTATCTCCATACCCCATCATGGAATGTTATGTCCATCTGCCCAATCCACCTATCCCCATACCCCATCATGGAATGTTATGTCCATCTGCCCAATCCACCTATCCCCATACCCCATCATGGAATGTTATGTCCATCTGCCCAATCCATCCTATCCCATACCCATCATGGAATGTTATGTCCATCTGCCCAATCCATCTATCTCCATACTCCATCATGGAATGTTATGTCCATCTGCCCAATCCACTATCTCCATACTCCATCATGGAATGTTATGTCCATCTGCCCAATCCACCTATCCCCATACTCCATCATGGAATGTTATGTCCATCTGCCCAATCCACTATCTCCATACTCCATCATGGAATGTTATGTCCATCTGCCCAATCCATCTATCCCATACTCCATCATGGAATGTTATGTCCATCTGCCCAATCCACCTATCCCCATACCCATCATGGAATGTTATGTCCATCTGCCCAATCCACCTATCCCCATACTCCATCATGGAATGTTATGTCCATCTGCCCAATCCACCTATCCCCATACCCCATCATGGAATGTTATGTCCATCTGCCCAATCCACCTATCCCCATACCCCATCATGGAATGTTATGTCCATCTGCCCAATCCACCTATCCCCATACCCCATCATGGAATGTTATGTCCATCTGCCCAATACACCTATCCCCATACCCATCATGGAATGTTATGTCCATCTGCCCAATCCACCTATCCCCATACCCCATCATGGAATGTTATGTCCATCTGCCCAATCCACCTATCCCCATACTCCATCATGGAATGTTATGTCCATCTGTCATATCTCTCTGTTGGAATGTTATGTCCATCTGTCATTTCTCTCTGTCCCCATACTCCACGAAATGTTATGCTCATCTGCCCAATCCACCTGTCCCCATACTCCATGGAATGTTATGCCCATCTGCCCAATCCTCCTGTCCCCATACTCCACGAAATGTTATGCCCATCTGCCCAATCCTCCTGTCCCCATACTCCACGAAATGTTATGCCCATCTGCCCAATCCTCCTGTCCCCACACTCCACGGAATGTTATGTGCATCTGCCATATCTCTCTGTTGGAATGTTATGTCCATCTGCCATATCTCTGTCCCCATACTCCACGGAATGTAATTTATGTAGAAATCCCTGTCCAGATCAAACAAGTCCTTTTTACTAAGAAATGCGTCATAGTTTCCAGATTTGATATGAACTTGTTCAACATACTTTAACAAGTTATTTCTACCAAGACATACTAAACCACCACATCGCCTTCCCTAAATTAAGAATCTTACAGCAGGAGCCCAAAATGTTGAAAATCCAGAAAATACATTAGAATTAAAGTCCTCAAGAAATGTTTCCACTGGACATATGAAATCAAAAGAGCAAACATACAAAACAAAATGCTTATCGTTCAGTCTAGAAATTAGACCATTACCGTTCCAGTG
>CM065726.1:72171921-72184421 GCA_033310375.1 Conus canariensis | reverse complement strand
CACCGTCTCCCCATGCCAGCCCTATCACCATCAGTACTGTATTCACCGTCTCCCCATGCCAGCCCCTATCACCAGCAGTACTGTACTCAACGTCTCCCCATGCCAGCCCCATCACCAGCAGTACTGTACTCAACGTCTCCCCATGCCAGCCCCATCACCAGCAGTACTGTACTCAACGTCTCCCCATGCCAGCCCCATCACCAGCAGTACTGTACTCAACGTCTCCCCAGGCCAGCCCCATCACCAGCAGTATTGTGCTCAACGTCTCCCCATGCCAGCCCCTATCACCAGCAGTACTGTACTCAACGTCTCCCCATGCCAGCCCCTGTCACCAGCAGTACTGTACTCGCTGTCTCCCTATGCCAGCCCCTATCACCAGCAGTAATGTGCTCTACGTCTCCCCATGCCAACCCCCTGTGCTCAACTTCTCTCCATGCCAGCCCCTGTCACCAGCAGTACTGGACTCAACGCCTCCCCATGCCAGCCCCTGTCACCATCAGTACTGTACTCGCTGTCTCCCTATGCCAGCCCCTGTCACCATCAGTACTGTACTCGCTGTCTCCCTATGCCAGCCCCTATCACCAGCAGTAATGTGCTCTACGTCTCCCCATGCCAACCCCCTGTGCTCAACTTCTCCCCATGCCAGCCCCTGTCACCAGCAGTACTGGACTCAACGCCTCCCCATGCCAGCCCCTGTCACCAGCAGTACTGGACTCAACGCCTCTCCATGCCAGCCCCTGTCACCAGCAGTACTGGACTCAACGCCTCTCCATGCCAGCCCCTGTCACCAGCAGTACTGGACTCACCGTCTCCCCATGCCAGCCCCCCCTCAGGACCAGCATCAACGACGGTGGTGACAGGGAGGGTGTCAACAGGATCCACGGAGTTGTTGGCGATGGGGGTGGTGGCGATGGGTGTGGTTGCGATGGGGGCGGTGGCGATGGCGCGGGGAGTGACAGCGACAGACAGGCCTCACCACAGCGGCGTTGTCAGGATACTGGTCTGTCACCTCCCTCTTGTCCCTTCCTTGCCTCTAAGGGGCAGGGAGGGGGTCTGATGTTGGCGGCACTGGTGGAGCTGTCGATGATGGTACAGGAGGGAATGATGGAGTGGACTCCGCATGGAATTCTGGTGGAGGTCGTGGGGTCGCCGCGCCCAGCAGCGAGGGCGGTCACCGTCACGGGATTCCAGGTACCGAGAAAACTGAGCGTCAGACGCCTCTGTCCAACAGAGCGTTTAGACCAGACTGCGGTCGCAGAGGACGGGGGTTGAAGGGAGGGTTACAGCAGGAGGCTCCTCACAGGGGGGTATCAACGACATGTTTCAGCAGTCACAACAGGACTGACGCCAGACGGCTGCATGCGGCGACGGAATGCTGCGGTCACCGCCACGCGCATCTACAGCAACAGTGGGTGGTCATGCCGTGCGCTTTCTGACATGGAATGTGGAGGGTATCATGTCTAAACTAGATGACGTAGATTTCAGACGTTTTCTTAACGACTTTGACGTCGTGTGTTTAGTCGAAACGTTTCTCAAATTTAATACAGAGCTTGATTGTTTACCAGAATTTGCACAGTTTTCTAAAACAGCTGTGAAGATTAGTCAGCAAGGCAGGCGTAGTGGTGACACACTTGTTATCGTGAAAAAGAATTATGCAAAATATGTGGAGTCTTTGAATTGCGATACTGATAAAAGCTAGATAAAGTTCTTTTAAAGTTGGATGGAAAAAAAATGCAGTATACAACCATTAATTTTTTGTTCTGCTTATGTTTGCCTGGTTGACTCTCTATTATGTATACAGAAGTGATACTACATTATCTAGTATTTCAGATATTGGGCAATGTCTGTTACAGTGTTTAGAAAAGTATGAAAAGGTTTACTTTCTGCTTTGTGGAGATTTTAATGCCAGAACGGGCCAGTTGAATGATGGATTGGAGGAACAGGACGCTAATAATGACGCTTTTGTGCAGCTGGGAAAATACAGAGTTTAAGTCATCACAAGACACTGTTGTTAACAGTTTTGGAAGAATGTTACTTCAGCTATGTTCAGTCTAGGACCTGAAGATTTTTAATGGCACATGCCCTGGTGATGAAAAGGGTGAATTCACTTATGTGTGTAGCACAGGCAGTAGCGTGATCGATTACTTTCTAGGGTCACGAGAGCTTGTCCATTCGGCATCTAAACTCAAAATTCTTGAGAGATTATAGTCCAAACATTTGCCTGTGATGCTGATGGTAAATAAACTGACTCTCACATTCAATTGCACGCAAAAGACAAGTTTACAGAAAGAATACCTGGACTGGTGAAAAGAAAACAAGAGTTTGAAGCTAACATTAGGCATGAGCAGTTTCAGCATGTATTACATAGAGCAGCAGATTTGTTTACGGCTTCCGTAAATGATGCAGTCAATTGTCTTGCTCAGGGTCTATTGTCTGCGGCGAGTTGCATGACAAGAAAAATAGATAAAGGCTGGAAAACAAGCCGTTGGTACGACTACGATTGTAGACCGGTAAAAAGAGAGATGCGACAAAAATGGAGGATATTCAAAGAACGGCGAAACCAGCGCGAAAATAAAACAGTAGAATACAGCATGTTATGTGTCGTCATAAAATATACAGCATGTCATGTGTCGTAATCAAATATACAGCATGTTATGTGTCGTCATAAAATATACAGCATGTTATGTGTCGTCATAAAATATACAGCATGTTATGTGTCGTTATAAAATATACAGCATGTTATGTGTCGTCATCAAATATACAGCATGTTATGTGTCGTTATGTGTCGTCATAAGGGGCAGCAGAGGGACATCCGGAGTCATGAACCGGGTGTGGCCCAACCCCCCTAGAGTGTCAGGAGATAAGGGCCGAAACACTTGCTTGAAGGGGGCTTCTCTTCTGAGGACTCTCTGCTGCCACGCTCTCCACGAGTTTCTTTCTACTGATGCATGGGTAAACCATTGACTTCCGGGAATAGGCCGGAGGACGTCCGGGAAAGACCGGAGGACACTGGGAAAGACCAGAACCAAGGGCTCTGTGGGCTGGCTCCCCACTTTGCCTTAAACATGTGGCTACTAAAAATAAAAGGAAAAGATGCTCCCAGGATTCACCGAAAGGGGGAGAGAATGATGAATCCATCGGTGCTCAACCAATCATGACTGCAAATCCCAAACGGACTATGAACATGGACCAAATGGAATATCCATGTGTCTGTGGAAAGCGTTTCGCTACCACCCGTGGCATGAAGATCCACAGAACAAAGATGGGATGTGTGAAGACTCATCTGAATGAGCAGCAGCGCACTGCATCAGCAGATAAGACGTCGGAAGACCAAGGCCAGGATTTAAACCACAGTGCCAAGGACATCCACGCTGTTGGTTCGGATGAGGAATTTGCACAGGCCCTCGATGCCAGGCGCCTGAAACTCAACCTGCCACGAGCAAACGAAACTGAAGATTGGGAGAAACTGGATGCAAAAATCGTCCAAAGACTCGATGCACTGATAGGGAAAAGCACCCTGGAACACAAACTAGCCACATATGGGGACATTGTGTATGCCACATGTAGAGACGCCTATGGAGCAAAACTACCCAAAGAGAAAACACCTCCAAAGAAATCCAGACGCCAAGAAAAGATGGACAAGATCAGGGTCCAAAAGAAAAACCTTAAGATGCAAATGAAGACCGCACTGCCAGCTGAAAAACAAGGCTTGGAAAAACTGTGGAAAGACCTGAAAGAAAAACACAGCGCCCTCAGCAAAGCGGAATCTGCGAGGAAGAGGAAGAGCAAAAAGAAGAAGACACAAGAGCGCTTCTTCAGAGACCCCTTCCAGTTTGCCAGAACACTGTTTGAGCAGCCAAAATCTGGGACCCTAAGTGTGGACAAAGGAGTTCTTGAGCAGCATCTGAGGAAAACATACTCTGACCCACAGAGCAAAGCACCACTCGACATTCAAGGTCTGGTGTGGCCAACCAACCCTGAGGAACAGTTCAATGGCAAGCCTCCAACGTTGGCGGAAATCAAGAAGGTGGTCGACAAAGCCAGAGCCAAATCATCACCAGGGCCAAACGGAATACCTTACCAGCTTTACAAGAAATGTCCCAAGGTGCTGGAGTGGCTCCACAGGCTGCTGCGATCGGCTTGGAGAAACCAGAAGATCAGCGGCCAGTGGATGACGGCAGATGGTGTGTACATCCCCAAAGAGCAAAACTCAAGCGACATTAGCCAGTTCAGGCCAATATCACTACTGAACGTCGAAGGGAAAATCTTCTTCTCTGTCATGGCAGCAAGGCTGACCAAGTACCTGATGGAAAACAAGTACTTGGATGTGTCAGTCCAGAAAGGTGGCATCCCAGGCGTGGCGGGCTGTGTAGAACACGCCACAATGATCTGGGACGCAATCCAAAAAGCAAAAACAGAAAAGAGAGACCTGGACGTAGTGTGGCTTGATCTGGCAAACGCATATGGATCTGTGCCCCATGAGATTATACAGTTGGCTCTTGAGATGTACCATGTGCCAAAGAACATCCGCGACATGCTCAAGAAGTACTTCAATGGCTTCTCAATGCGGTTCTCTACCAAGGAGTACACAACAGACTGGATCAACTTGGAAGTGGGTATTGCAATGGGCTGTGCAATTTCCCCAATACTGTTCGTGCTGGCAATGGAACTCATCTTGAAAGCAGCAACAAACAACGCGAGACAAACAGACCTTGGCGATGGATACAAGATGCCTCCTCTCAAGGCCTTCATGGATGACACTACAGTGATTTCATCCAGAGAAGACGAGACACGTCATGTGCTGGAGAGGCTGGACGACATAGTTGCCTCATCCAGAATGAAGTTCAAGCCAAAGAAATCACGGAGTCTCTCACTGAGGAAAGGAAAAGTGGCCAGATCTGTGGTCTTCAGTGTTGCCAACCAGGCCATTCCAACAGTCACAGAAGAACCAGTCAAGAGCCTTGGAAGATGGTATGATGATACGCTGAAAGACACACAAAGAGCAAAAGAAACCAAGCAGATGGCGGAGGAAGGCTTGGAGACCATTGACCAGTGTGGGCTCCCTGGCAAATACAAGGTCTGGTGTCTGCAGTTCATGCTAATACCAAAGCTGCTATGGCCTCTGATGATATACGACATCTGCACCAGCATAGTGGAGGCAATGGAAGCCAAAATCAACAAGTTCACAAGGAAATGGCTTGGTGTCCCACCCTGTCTGACTGACATAGCGCTGTACTGTCGCCAAGCAAAGCTGAAACTACCCCTGAAATCCATCCTGGAGGAATACAAAGCAGGGAAGATCAGACTTCAAAGCATGCTGGAGGACTCAGGAGACAAGGTGGTAGAAGCAATTAAGCCCCAGCTGAAGACAGGCAGAAAATGGAAAGTTCAAGAGGCGATGGATTCTGCAAAAGAAAGTCTCAAGATCAGAGAAATAACAGGACACACACAGACCAACAGACAGGGACTGGGGGTGACCAAAACTGAATGGTGGTCAAAGGCCAAAGGAAAAGCCAAAAGAGACATGATGATTCAGGAGATGAGAAAAGAAGAAGACCAAAAAAGACTCCAAAAAGCAGTCCAGCAGAGCCAGCAAGGGCAATGGACAACGTGGGAGAATGCACTCCAAAGAAGTCTCACTTGGAATGACATTTGGCACATGGCCCCTCTCAGGATCAGCTTCATTCTCAGATCTGCATATGACCTTCTGCCCTCAAATGCAAACCTGGTGAAGTGGGGGAAAACAGACGATCCTGCATGCCCCCTCTACCATGAAAAACAAACAGTGGAGCATGTCCTAAGCTCATGTAAAGTAGCCCTGGCTCAAGGAAGGTACACATGGAGGCACAACCAAGTGCTCAAAGAAATTGTACAAGTAGTCTGGGCTAGTACCAACACCACAAAAGGGAAAATCAGGACTCCAAAAGCACCCGCAACATTCTTCACGGCAGGAGGCAGCAAATCATGGCCAAGAACAACAGTGCCACTCGAAACATGCAGGCAGAGTCTGCTGGACGGGGCAGATGACTGGGAGTGCACTGCAGACCTCCCAGAATGGAAGAGTCACCCAGAGATCATCAGCAAGAGTGGCATGAGACCAGACATAGTAGTCCACTCTAAGTCAACCAAGCAGCTGATCATGATCGAGCTCACGGTGCCATATGAGAACAGAATGGAGGCAGCTCAAATCTACAAGACTGAAAAGTATGCTGATCTGGCAAACAGCCTGAGGAGAGAAGGCTATCAGGTCAAAGTCCTCACTGCAGAAATTGGAGCTAGGGGGTTTGTAGGAACGTCTGCATACAGCCTCATGAAACAGCTCTCAGTTGCAGGGAAGGAAAAAACCAGAGCCCTGAAAGCAATGGCAGAAGCGGCAGAGAGGTGTTCAAGCTGGATCTGGTCAAGGAGGAACAAAAGTGAACTTCATAAGGCTTAATTTCCCTACAAATATCAGGTGTCCCTGTGGCTCAGTGGTTAAAGCGCGGGTCATTAAGTGGAAAATGAGCATGTCCAGAGGGTCATGGGTTCGAATCCCAGCCATGGCTCGTCCCAAGATGGGAAAAAAAAGGGGCAGCAGAGGGACATCCGGAGTCATGAACCGGGTGTGGCCCAACCCCCCTAGAGTGTCATGAGATAAGGGCCGAAACACTTGCTTGAAGGGGGCTTCTCTTCTGAGGACTCTCTGCTGCCACGCTCTCCACGAGTTTCTTTCTACTACAGCATGTTATGTGTCGTCATCAAATATACAGCATGTTATGTGTCGTCATAAAATATACAGCATGTTATGTGTCGTCATCAAATATACAGCATGTTATGTGTCGTCATAAAATATACAGCATGTTATGTGTCGTTATAAAATATACAGCATGTTATGTGTCGTAATCAAATATACAGCATGTTATGTGTCGTCATAAAATATACAGCATGTTATGTGTCGTTATAAAATATACAGCATGTTATGTGTCGTTATAAAATATACAGCATGTTATGTGTCATCATCAAATATACAGCATGTTATGTGTCGTCATAAAATATACAGCATGTTATGTGTCGTCATAAAATATACAGCATGTTATGTGTCGTCATAAAATATACAGCATGTTATGTGTCGTCATAAAATATACAGCATGTTATGTGTCGTCATAAAATATACAGCATGTTATGTGTCGTAATAAAATATAGGCGATTGTTGAAAAAAAAATCGCAGTCGTACAAACCAGAAAAACAATCAAAACTAAAAGAAGTGTCAAGAGACTCAAAACAGTTCTGGAAAGAAGTTAAAAAAAAAAAAAACATTTGTTGGGCGAAATCCTACGAAACCAAACAAAAGTAAAGAGGACTGGTATAACCATTTTAAAGGGGTACTGGGGAATGAAGGTTCTGTGACAGTCAGCACCGTTGAGGACGAGTTAACCCCTCCTGGTATTGAAACATTGGACTGTTACATCACTGCAAATGAAATATTGGAGGCGGTCAATCTATTAAAGGGGAAGGAGTCGCCTGGTGTGGATGGAATACTGGCTAAAATATCAAAAACTTTGCTTCCAGTATGCCTCTCCTTTCTTGTTTCCTTATTCAACTATATCCTTGATACAGGCGGAATACCCAAGTGCATGGGCGGAGGCAGTGATTGCCTATACATAAAGGAGGTGATAGACAGGCTCCAAATAATTACAGGGGTGTATCACTGTTGAGCATTTCAGGAAAGGTCTTGGCTCATATCTTAAATAAGCGACTCAGCACGTGGGCAGAAACTAATAATTGTTTTGTGGAAGAGCAAAGGAGGATCCGGCATGGTTATTCCACTGTGGACAATATATTTGTTTTGTATGGTATTGTAGAAAGGTATCTGTGCAAACGATCGGTAAAAACTATATGTCTTTTGTTGACATTAAAAAATGTTTTGACATGTCAATAGGAGCATCATGTGGAATGTTTTAAGAGGAGCAGGAGCGGGTGGGAAAATGTTGAGAACACTGCAAGGTGTGTACAGAGCAGTTAAGGTGCGTGTAAGGTGTGGTGATGATGAACTGACTGATCATTTTGAATGTCCAAAAGGCGTGAGACAAGGCTACATTTTGTTGCCGACATTATTTTCCTTTGTAATTAATGAATTAGCGATTGAGGTCACACAGAAGGGGCAGTATGGTGTGCGACTAACACCTAATGTAATACAGATTTTGATCCTGCTCTTTGCTGATGATGTGATTTTAATCTCTTAGTGTGCTCGTGGTTTGCTGTCTCAAATTAACATTCTTGAAAGTGTTGCCGACAAGTTTGATTTGACTGTAAATTTGAGCAAGACAAAAGTGATTGTATTCAGAAAGGGTGGATTCCTTGGAGTTAATGAGCAATGGGGGTATGGAAATGAGAGAATTGCTGTGGTGAATAATTACAAATATCTAGGCCTGCACTTCACCACTAAACTGTCTCTAAGCCAAGCTGTTTCGGCACTAGCTACAAAAGCCAAAGTAACAACAGTGAAGATACTGAAGTTCTTGTGAAGACTAGGCTGTATGTTTTTCAACTGTTCAATGCTCAATATTGCCCGTTATACTGTATTGATCTGAAGTATGGAAGATTCCAACAGTTCGGCGTTCTTGAAAAGGTTCACATGTTTGCACGTAAAAAAAAAAAGTGTAAAATATTGGGATTCAGACTCCAGATTAGATGGTTTTAGGGGACTTGGGACGGTTCCAGTGCTGGAGACTGAATCCCAATTCGCAAGTAAAATAGCTTTAACGCCTTAATTTTGCCTTCATGGGAGTGGTGGGCTTGAAATGAACATCTTTTGTGTTCACTCAATAAATTCGAGATCGAGTTCTCTCTCTCTCTCTCTCTCCTCTTCTCTCTCTCTCTCTCTCTCTCTCTCTCTCTCTCTCTCTCTCTCTCTCTCTCTCTCTCTCTCTCTCTCATCTGCCGTGGCAGTAAATACAGGTTTTGACATCCTCTCTGCCGCTGTGAGTTCATGTATGTGGCTAACACAGTGCTTTAAATGGTGCACTTTGCCTTTCTAATGACAGGCAATAAACAGTTTTCTCAAGGCATCCGATTTTTTTTTTTTGAAAGAAGTCAGTCATTGAATTTCCCGAAGATCTGTTTTCCTATGTAAGCAGTGACGGACCTGAGGGGTGGGATCGAAGAGGGCGGGGCGGGGGGGGGGGGGGGGGGGGGGGGGGGGGGGTATATAAGGATTCCAGACTCCTGCCCCACCCCCACTCCTCTCCTTGAAAAGAAAATGTAAAAGAATTGTTTGTAACATCTCACCAACAAAAGCAGAAAACATTAAAGTTACAAAAGGAGTTCATGCCAACATTTTTCTTAAAGTAGTCACTAATGTTTTCTTGATGGAGAGGCTTCCAACGCCCCATAAAAGAAAAAAAGTTATTTCATGTTTAGCTTCTGGAGGCTCGCAGTCCCACCCAGCCACCCCCACCCCCACCCCCACCCGTATCTTCCGGAAGAACAGGTTTTTACCTTGGACCCCGATCTCAATTTTGGACACGCCCACCTCCTACCCGGCATCCCGACCATTTCCTCTGCTGTGAGTTTGATCCGCCACAGCTAACTTTATGAATGCATTAACTGGAGAACACGGCATCTCAGAAACGTGCTGGATTTCCCATAGACCGGAACTGATATTACTATAAATATTCTTTTTTTTTTTTTTTTTCTTTTTTTTTTAACCTTTACGACCTTTCCAGACTGGCTTTTCACCACCTGTTTCTCTCACACAAACAGGGTCTGACGCGTGCATGGTATCCTCCCTCAAGTTTCCTTCTCCTGTCTGTACTTAGACTCCACAAAACCTCCCTCCCCTTTCACCTCCAGCCTGCCTGCCCCTATTGTTTAAGCAGCCACGGTCCGTTTTCAGGTGGGGTGTACGCTGGGTGTGTCCGTCTTTTCCTTCACCTGCGGAAAGCTGACGGTGAATTGTGAGATTTCTTAACGCGCGTGTTTGGCTCTGTCTGGGAGTCGTGTTCACCCACCATGGCTTCCATACACTGGAAAGTTTGCACATGTATTGAGAAGGAAGTGTAGAACAAAAGGAGCGGTGGGAAGGGGTGAGGGGGGCGACTTTCACTTACATTAGGCGTCGATATGATTTCATACACACACACACACACACACACACACACACACACACACACACACACCCAGTCTCTTAGTAAGAATGCGACGTACTGACTACTGAACTATTGGGAAACTCTACACACTCATAGTAGGACGATGATGGAAGTGGGGTGGGGTGACCCACTGGGGTGAGGGGACAGAGGTGGGGTCATCGTAACTGATGTGGTGGCAAAAGCACGTGCAACTGTCTTGTGTCTCAACAGATGGAGTCGAACGTTCTCTGTTAAGGCGAACGATTCAAGGAAGGGGACCGTGTGATGGGGAGGCGGTGGGGGTGGGGGAAAGGGTAGGGTGTGGAGGGGTGAGGATTAGGTGGGGGAAGGGGTGGGGATAAAGAGAGGGTGGGCCAACGTCGGGAACAGCGTGTTGTCAGCAGGGACTGAATGGTATACCGCTGGGAAAATGCGGTCGTTCGCTCTTCAGTGATCCTCTCTCAGTCTGTGTCTGTCTGTTGCTCCGTTTGTCTCTCCGTCCGCTTTATTCTCGCAAAGTAGTTTTACCTTCCGACTACGACTGACAGGGTTGAGGTCACTGATAGTGTGGCGTCAGCACTGCGTCATCTGATAACATGACGTCAGGAAAACCAACTGGACTGCACTTTCAAGTCCCTAAATCAGGATTGTCTGTCGTTTGACGTGCGCATGCACGTGTGTGTGTGCGTGTGTGTGTGTGTGTGTGTGTGTGTGTGTGTGTGTATACGTGTGTATGTGTGTGCATGTGTGCGTGAGTGTGCGTGCGTGCGTACATGCGTGTGTGTGCGTGCGTGCATGCGTGCGTGCGTGTGTGTGCGTGTGTGTGTGTGCGTGCAGGCCTGCTTGCGTGCGTGTGTATGCGTGCGTGTGTGTGTGTGTGTGCGTGCGTGCGTGCGTGCGTGCGTGTGTGTATGTGTGTGTGTGTGTGTTTGTGTGTGTGATGATAACATGATGGTCTTTGATGATAATTTTTATTCCCAAGAGTAACAGATAAGCAGAGAGAGAGAGAGAGAGAGAGAGAGAGAGAGAGAGAGAGAGACAATGACAATGGTTACAGTGCTTTTAGGCCATGGGCACATAACATTGAAAAGAAAAAAAGAAAAATTGGAGGGGGAGGGGGGGGGGGGCAAGAAAACGAACAAAAGGTCAAGCTTTTTACAAATCGCAAGAACATCAAATATTAAATAATTAAGATATTGAAATATGAAATAGCATCAATGACATCAACTTAGCGCTCTTTTTGGAGTCAGATTTCACCATCTGAATGTCATAGCATTTCATTTAAGCCCTTGCCTTCTAGAAACCTCTGTCTTTGTCTCATGGCATAGAGAACAAACTTCGAAACTAACATTGACAACTGTTTGCATTCCCTACTGAACTATCTTCCCAGACGGACATTTGTTCCATTTGCCATAAATCTATTTCTTAACTCTGAATACAGCGGGCAAACATATAATAGATTTATTTTCACCTTCAATGCATGTTTTACAAAATGGACAGTACGATTGAATGACATCATTTCCATACCTATTGATATTATTATTTAATGACAACATTCCACAGCTGACTTGTGTTGAGGCCACTCCAATGCACGCATGAAGAAAAAAAAACAGTCATGGACCTGTCAATCTGTCTTTATAAAACTTTTAAACTAGGTTCCATTCTCATTGTTGAATATACTGCTAACTTTGTCGTGGACAGTATCACTGCTCATTATTGTCAGTTCTGGAAAAAAAAAGATGTTTGTGTGTATGTACCCCTTCATGAGGGGCAATAGTCTACAAGAATAAACTTTCCGTATTTCGTATTCTCTCTCTCTCTCTCTCTCTCTCTCTCTCTCTCTCTCTCTCTCTCTCTCTCTCTCTCTCTCTCTCTCTCTCACACTTATTATCATTATTATTATCATTACTATTCGTATTCTTACGCGACTCTGCCTGTCTGTTTGTCTGTCTGTCTGTCTGTCTGTCTCTCTCAAACACACACACACACACACACACACACACACACACACACACACACACACACACACACACACACACACTGCTCCGAATATTTATTTCTCTGAATTTATGTATGTATTCATGCCTGAAGCCACCCCATACCACGTTCATAACATAATTTTTTTCCCGCCTTGTACGCATGATTATTATTTCAGTACATCTTCATAATCTTCACCTGTTATCTACTGACCGAAACAATTCTCAAAATGTCCTTCATTTCTTCTTTCCCTGAATCTCTGTTCCTCTCTCCCTCTCCTCCCCCCCCCCCCCCCCCCTTTCTCTGTTCTGCTCTCCCTCCTCCTCCTCCTCTCTTTTCCCCCATGCTCTCTTCCCTTTTTATATTATTAAATTGATGTATAAATATTTTCTCCACTTATTTTGGTATTACGATGTA
>CM065726.1:72164421-72166921 GCA_033310375.1 Conus canariensis | reverse complement strand
CTGAACTTTGGAGTGACCAGCGCTGCTGAAATATTCCAAAATCACATCGCCGAAGTCATTTCTGACATTCCTGGAGTTCTGAACACAAGTGATGATATATTGGTTTACGGCAAAACCCAGGAAGAACACGATGGGACGCTGAAGAAAGTTTTTGCCCGCTTGAAGGAAAAGAACCTGACCCTCAACAGGATCAAATGCGAATTCAATAAGAACACTATTGAATTCTACGGCTTCGTTTTTGGACAGAATGGAATTTCGCCTGATCCAAAAAAGGTTGAAGCTGTTTGCAAAGCTACTGCCCCTGGCAACGTGAAGGAAGTCAGAAGTTTCCTTGGCCTTACCAATTACATATCTCATTTCATTCCCAACTACGCTCAGATCACTAAACCCTTGCGAGACCTGACACGCAAGAATGCTGAATGGATTTGGTCTGCTGCTCAAGAAGACGCATTCAATGAATTGAAGTCAAAACTGATGAGCTCCCAAGTCATGAGCTACTACAACCCTGACGCAGCAACTGAAGTTGTGGATGCAAGCCCTTTTGGTCTTGGCGCAGTTCTCACTCAACGAGATGACAAAGGCACTCAGCACACAGTAGCCTATGCCAGCCGTGCTTTAACAGATGTTGAGTCCCGCTACTCACAAACCGAACGTGAAGCTCTCGCAGTCGTCTGGGCGTGTGAACACTTCTACTTGTATCTGTTTGGGCATCACTTTACAGTGACTTCAGACCACAAGCCTCTTGAAGGTATTTTCAACAGTACAACATCACGTACGTCCGCACGCATTGAAAGATGGAATCTTCGTCTGCAAGCCTTTGACTTCATGCTACGTTATCAGCCTGGAGACGGCAATCCAGCCGACTTTCTGAGTCGACACCCCGTGGAAAAGGCAGAAAACAAGACAAAACATGAAAAGACTGTTGCTGATGATTATGTGAATTTTCTTGTTAATCACACCATACCCAAAGCCATGACAATTCAAGAAATCATCAGTGCAACAAGAGAAGACCCCACACTTCAAGCGGTCAAGAAAGCTTTGAAGCATGGCCAATGGCAAGTTCCCAGTGATCTGTCCACCGACGTTTCATCGTTTCAAATCTTCAAGACCATCAAAGATGAACTCTCTTTGTGTGAGCATTCTGACATCATTCTTCGTTGCTACAACATTGTAATCCCAAGGTCACTTCAACAGCGTACAATTGACATTGCACATGAAGGTCGCCAGGGAATTATAAAGACTAAACGTTTGCTGAGAGAAAAGGTGTGGTTCCCCTACATTGATCGTTTAGTTGACAACACAGTCAAGTCCTGTCTTGCATGTCTCGCTACAACCCCTGAACATGTGATGGAACCATTGAGAATGACTGATTTGCCTGCCCGTCCATGGTCCGAGGTCAGCGTTGACTTCACTGGTCCTCTTCCTTCTAGAGAGTATCTTCTCGTGGTCACAGATACTTATTCCAGGTTTCCAGAAGTTGAAATCATCAAATCCACCAGTTTTAAGTCCACTGTGCCTAAACTTGATGCAATATTCGCCCGCCATGGTGTGCCAGACATCCTTAAATCAGACAATGGCCCGCCCTTCAACAGCCATGAGTTTGGACAGTTCGCTGCGCAGCTTGGTTTCAAACATCGGAAAGTGACCCCTTTGTGGCCCCAAGCAAATGGTGGTGTTGAGCGTTGTATGCCAATGCTCAAGAAAGTCATCCAGTCTGCTCACGTAGAAAACAAGAATTGGAAGCAGGAACTGTACAAATTTCTGCGCAATTACAGAGCTACCCCACACAGCAGTACAGGAATGACTCCAGCTGAAGCTCTGTTTGGCAGAAAAATAAAAGTCAAACTCCCTGAAGTCCCCATCATCCCCACTCCTCACTCCCCTCATGCCCATCTGGATGCGCATATACGCCAACATGACCTTCTCATGAAAAAGAAGATGAAGAACTATGCTGAGGCCAAGCGCAACATCGCTAGGACGGATGTTCAGGCTGGAGATACAGTTCTTGTGAGACAACCAAAAAAGAACAAACTGACTCCTTACTACAATCCCAACCCCATGCAAGTGACAGCAAAGAAAGGACCCATGCTTACAGCCAAGCAACCAGGAGGTACCCGCATCACACGCAATTCATCCCACTTCAAGAAGATCACAGCAGCTGGTTCTTCTCTACAGCCTCTCAACTTACCTGAAAATTCTCCAGAGGATGGTGGAATGAATGATGATGATTTGTGCCCAGTACCTCTTGATGATGAACATTCTCTACAGTCATCTGATGTACAACAGCCCCCTCATCAACCTCTACCTGACTCTTTTGCATCCAATCAAACTCCCCGAATATTCCCCATGAGAGTCCGAAACAAGCCAAGTTATCTGAAAGACTATGTGTTAAAATGAGAACACAGCCACGTGACATTGGCCTGAAAAAAAAAAGAACAATAGTTCTGCATGAGTTTTGGTTGTTGGTTGCTGTGTTTCATGGTTCCTGGTTCCTGTTATC
>CM065726.1:72014421-72156921 GCA_033310375.1 Conus canariensis | reverse complement strand
TAGCAAAGTTGGCGTTCAGTGATGCACATGCTAGCAAAGTTGGCGTTCAGTGATGCACATGATAGCAAAGTTGGCGCTCAGTGATGCACATGATGGCAAAGTTGGCGTTTAGTGATGCACAGGGTAGCAAAGTTGGCGTTCAGTGATGCACATGCAAACTTGGCGTTCAGTGATGCACATGATAGCAAAGATGGCGTTCAGTGATGCACATGGTAGCAAAGTTGGCGTTCAGTGATGCACATGGTAGCAAAGTTGGCGTTCAGTGATGCACATGATAGCAAAGTTGGCGTTCAGTGATGCACATGATAGCAAATCTGGCCTTCTATGATGCACATGATAGCAAAGCTGGCGTTCAGTGATGCACATGATAGCAAAGTTGGCGTTCAGTGATGCATATAGTAGCAAAGATGGCGTTCAGTGATGCGCATGCAAAGCTGGCGTTCAGTGATGCACATGGTAGCAAAGTTTGCGTTCAGTGATACACATGGTAGCAAAGTTGGCGTTCAGTGATGCACATGGTAGCAAAGTTGGCGTTCAGTGATGCACATGCAAAGTTGGCGTTAAGTGATGCACATGGTAGCAAAGCTGGCGTTAAGTGATGCACATGATAGCAAAGCTGGCGTTAAGTGATGCACATGGTAGCAAAGCTGGCGTAAAGTGATGCACATGGTAGCAAAGCTGGCGTTAAGTGATGCACATGGTAGCAAAGCTGGCGTTAAGTGATGCACATGGTAGCAAAGCTGGCGTTCAGTGATGCACATGGTAGCAAAGCTGGCGTTAAGTGATGCACATGGTAGCACACACGAGGTATTAAGGCGGTAATAGCTTGGGTTTTTTCCTCGGTAAAATACTCATTATCCTTGAGGAAAATAGCGAGAGGAGGGGAAACTGGTGTCATCCTGAGGATCATGACTGTTATCTTTGCGATTCTGACTGTTATCTTTGGGATCCTGACTGTTATCCTTGGGATCATGACTGTTATCTTTGGGATCATGACCGTTATCTTTGGGATTCTGACTGTTATCTTTGGGATCCTGACTGTTATCTTTGGGATCATGACTGTTATCTTTAGGATCATGACTGTTATCTTTGGGATCACAGTTGTCGCCAGAATGATAAGTGTTTTTTCGTGTTTTCTCTGAGGATCACAATGATTTTCTCTAACCTTCCGAGAATGATAACTGTTATGTTTACTTTCTCAAAAAAAAACAAACAGGTATGATCTTGTGGAAAACGTTATGAAAGAGGACAACAGCCCTGATCGTTGTTTACAATGACAATCGCTAATGGAATCGGCAACTGAAATAAGGAAAATGGTTGTGATCCTCAAGGCTAACATTGATAACAACTGTTCTCCTTGAAAACAACTAGGGAAAACACGTGTGATTCTCAAGAAAAACGGGGAAAACAGTTATTTTTCTAGGAAAAAAAAAACAAAAAAACAACAACAGTCGTGATCTTCAGGGATAACAGCTTAACCCTGTTTTTTCTGACGGATAATATCCGTTTTCCATGGAAAACAGCTGCATTAGCGTTTGAAGACAGTATGGTTCCACAGTGTGGACCGCGTGTGGCGCCATTCGTTTGTCTGATGCAAATTCCACGAAACATGTTGCGCCGCAGCCAACATGTCAAATGAGAAAACGCGGCGCAATATAACTTCAGAACATATTTTGTATACACGCATGCCCCACAGGAAACAGTGACTCATGTCACACAGTTACAGGCTTTAGTGACTCATGTCACACAGTTACAGGCTTTAGTGACTCATGTTACACAGTTACAGGCTTTAGTGACTCATGTCACACAGTTACAGGCTTTTCGGCAACGAAGCACTGTTCTGTGACACGCGCGTCAAGAAAGGCCCTAAGGAAAAACACCGCATGTTGACGAAGTCGTACGTAAGAACATGAAATGCTGTTATGTACAGCCGACGATGACTGCATGGCTTTTGTCTGATGCAGCTGTTGAACGACTTGTGTCAGTTTAGCTACCGTCATCTTTCTCCTTTCTGTCTGTTGGTTTACTTACCCTTCCTTCTCCCCTTCTCTTCTCTCCCCACCTCTGCCTCCCCCCCCCCCCCCCCCCACCCCCTCACCCCTGCACTCCCTCCACTGCTCCCTATCTCCGATCCCTACAACTTTTCTTTTCGTTTGTTCCAAAATACGATGGGTAAATAGCGATAAATTCTCTCTCTCTCTCTCTCTCTCTCTCTCTCTCTCTCTCTCTCTCTCTCTCTCCCCTCTCTCTCTCACACACACACACACACACACACACACACACACACACACGAAGTGCAACAATAACATACGTGGAAGCTTTCTTTTGAAGGTCACAACGAGCGCGTGTGACTTTCCGTGTTTCTTCACGCAAAATAGGCCTACCTCTTGTCTCGCAGGTACCACCTACCACCTCTCCACCTTTCTTCTGCCAGACCTTTCCATCCAGTCCTCCTCATCCTTCGCTGCATCATCCACTTCCCCTGTCCCCCATCCACCCCTGATTACTTCTCTCTCTCTCTCTCTCTCTCTCTCTCTCTCTCTCTCTCTCTGCGCGCGCGCGCGCGCGCGCGTGTGTGTGTGTGCTTGTATGTGTATCCCCTATCCACCCCTACTTACTTGTGTGTGTGTGTGTGTGTGTGTGTGTGTGTATGTGTGTGTGTGTGTGTGTGCGCGCACGAGCGCGCGGGCGCGCACGCGCGCGCGTGTGTGTGTGTGTGTGTGTGTGTGTGTGTGTGTGTGCGCGCGCGCGCGTGCCCGCGCGCGCGCGCGCGCGAGCACGTACTCGTGCGATATCCGTGTGTAGGCCTTATATGAATATAAGTGTGTTAGTGTGTGTTAGTGTCAGTGTGTGTTAGTGTTAGTGTTAGTGTGTGTGTGTGTGTGTGTGTGTGTGTGTGTGTGTGTGTGTGTGTGTGTGTGCGTGCGTGCGTGTGTCTGTCTGTGCGTGTGTGTGTGTGTGTTTGCGTGGACGGGGAATGGGAGAAATGGATGGAGAGAAGAGGGATCGTGACACATCATAGGAGTTAGAAACGACAGCTGGTAGCAATGGAAATAAGGAAAGGTGTGGGTAGGGGGAGAGTAGGTAGAGACAGAGGGGGGGGGGGGGGGGGGGGGCGAGTGGGAGTGGGGGGGGGGGGGGGGGTAGACTGAGATCGAACGAGTTTTGTTTTGGAAAGCAATCAATGACCTCAAACTATACGTTTCACGATCTTATGCTCCACCTTTGCGCGCTGAATTTCTTATGCATCCATTCAGTGCAATGTTGTTATGATTTTGCGAAAGTCTCCGAACAGAGAGAGAGAGAGAGAGAGGGAGAGCGTCACGAGTCTCCTTTAGTGTGCAGCTCTCGCTGCATGTGGAAAAAAAAACCTGGATCGAATGAAGGGAAGACGGAATATTAACAAACTGCCTCAGAAAGATTAACAAAAAGTGGGAAAACTGCACTGACAATTTGTTGTGATGGCAAAAGCGACTCAAAATTAAAACAATAAATACAATAAATTTTGACCTTTTGATAAGAGCGCCGCTGGTGTAGTGGTATCATGCAAGATTCCCATTCTTGCGACCCGGGTTCGATTCCCGGGCGGCGCACTTTTTTTTTTTAGTCTGGGGGGAGCTTGTATTTCAGTTCATTTCGATGTGTTTGCGTGGTCTTGGTGTCTTTTGTTTTTTTTAGTCCGGGGGGAGCTTGTATTTCAGTTCATTTCGATGTGTTTGCGTGGTCTTGGTGTCTTTTGTTTGTTTTGAGGGGAGGGGAAATGGAGAAGGAAGGACAGTGTTCGCGCTGAATCTCGGACACATTTTGCGAACCCTTCTATGTCAGCATTTTCTTCGGGGGGTGAAGGTGGGGTTAGGGGCGCTGGTGTGTCAGCTCATTTAGACCTGTTTGCTCTATGCCTTGTTTTCAATGTTGTTTTGCGGGGAGGGACAGATGGGAGGGGCAGTCAGTTCACGCCGTTTCTTGCCGTGTTCGCTTGTCGTCTGCTCAGGCAGGTAGGCTCTGTGTTGAAAACACACACAGGGGCAGCTAGGTAAGGTAACGTCGCTTGTAGCCCAGCCGACCGCAAAGGGCCATATCAGGGCTGTCATCACGTTAAAATCAACTCACAAGTCAACCACAAAAAAAAAAAAAAAAAAAAAAAAACCTTTCACACATCTCTTTAACACATATCTTCTAAAAACGTACCGGAAACTCCGTTAAAAATCTTTCTTCCGTAAAATCTTAGATCAAATGAAAAACGTTAATCTCTTTCAGAAACTCAAAGATCACGTCAGGTGGGACATCTCTGAACAGGGTTTTCATGGAGTCTGCTATCAACTGATGCACACAGGCCTACTGGTCTAACCTTGCACTGGCATCGCTTTAAGAATGGAGTGTGAAATGCCTGTGACGATTGTGCCTTGAACTGCATAGGCCTACATTACGAAAACATCTGTTCGATCCCACCAAGGCAAGCAGGGGGCCTAGGCCTGTTAATATGAGATGTAAATTGAGTAATCTTCAGTTGTAAACCACCTCCATTCTTGAAGTATCAACAACTCCAGGACTGATTATAGCCCATTATATATGTAGCCTGTAGTGTAACTTGCGGGGATGGGGTGGAGGAGCCTTCCCGAACCTATCTGATATATGACATGATCATTATCTCTCAAAAATACATTATTCGCCGGAAAATGAATCGAAGGATCAAGCGCAAATTTGAGGATGAATGGCGCTTGTCCTGCTTTTATAAGAATTGGAAGATCGACCCACAGAGTAGGATCCATTTAATCTTCGACAGAAACCAGATCAATGTTGTCTGTAAGTGCTTCTTTCCCCCGTCCTCTGATTGGTGCCTGGAGTGCTCGCCTTTCTCTCTCGCCAGATCTCTGGCCCTTACAACCGCCGCAGGCCAGTATGACTCACAAGTGAAGAGGTAAGTCAATACTGAACTTTCGTATGTTTATTAACCCCACTCCCCTTCACCATCACCCCCCCCCCCCCCCCCCCCCCCCCCCCCGTCCCCCGTGACTGTGTTGAATAAAGTCGGTCTGCATCCATCAAAGCAAAACGTTTGTTTCCCCTGATGAGTCACCGTCATCTGCTGTACTACCTGTGATCCAGTCCACACTGATCGACTGGCCCAAACAGATGTTGTCAGTCAATAGAAGAGGCACGTGCATTGCACGAGGCACCGTTTCAATCCCAGCTATGTAAATAAACATTGAAAGGATACTGAAAAATGTCAAATCCCAAAGGGTCCTGTAAGCACATTTCAGGGAAAAAAAAAAAGAAGACTGAAGAAAAAGAAGAAGAAGAAGGAGGAGGAGGAGGAGGAGGAGACCAAGAAGAAGAAGGCAAAACGTCACAATATGGTGGCAAAACACTGTATCATCAACAGATAATGTTTCAAAATATTCGTGATGGGGATGAGGGGTGGGGCGGGGGTGCAAAGAAACCGCTGCTTTTGAGTACGGCAATACCAAGTGCACATTACTCATGTTTTGTTTGACTTTTTTCACAGCTATTAACACACGCACGCACGCACGCACGCACGCACGCACGCTCTCTCTCTCTCTCTCCTCTCTCTCTCTCTCTCTCTCTCTCTCAGAGAGAGAGAGAGAGAGAGAGTTTCAGTTTCATCAAGAAAGTGTCATTGCGTGCGGGCTAGTCCATCTCCCCTGAACATGATAGGCCTATATGTTTCGAGACCAGGCTGCGCGCGAATTAATTGATAAGTGAATTAATTACTAATATGACAGAATAATTTAAGAAGAGGGTCTCATGGCTGCGGCTTAACAGACGTCTGACCACCGCGCAGGTCAGATCTTGGGTACCTACCTGACATTGTGCCATTATCATTATTGTATGTGTTTGTGGTGAGTGTACGAGCATGTGTGTTAATTATTGTGTGCATGGGTGGGTGGGCACGGGCCCATGTGTGTCTCAGTGTTTGCGGTGTGAGTGCATGTGTGTGCGTGCGCGTGCGCAAGTGTGTGTGTGTGTGTGTGTGTGTGTGTGTGTGTGTGTGTGTGTGTGTCCGCACACGTGTGTGTGTGTGGGGTGTGTGTGTGTGTGTGTGTGTGTGTGTGTGTCCGCACACGTGTGTGTGTGTGTGTGTGTGTGTGTTTCAGTGTGCGCGCTCGAGCGCGTGTGCAAGTGCATGTGTGTGCATGTGTGTGATCTCTGGGCTTGCATGAGCATACTCATGCATGCATGCGTGTGTGTGTACACATATGTGTTAATCTGTGTGTGCCTGTGTATATGGGAGTACACGCATGTGAGTGTATGTGTGTATGCGTGTGTATATGTGTGTGTGCGTGCGTGTGTGTGCGCACGCGTCTTTGTGCGAGCATGCTCGCGCGTGTGTACGTGTGGGAAACGAATGTTCAAAAGATGACAATATCATTATATATCAGTAACAACAAGAACAACAACAACAACAACAACACAACAACAAG
The DNA here is from genome assembly GCA_033310375.1 of Conus canariensis. Taxonomy (NCBI): domain Eukaryota; kingdom Metazoa; phylum Mollusca; class Gastropoda; order Neogastropoda; family Conidae; genus Conus; species Conus canariensis. The sequence continues at coordinate 72,150,478 of CM065726.1, read as the reverse complement.
GACAAGAACAGCAACAACAGCAACACACACACACACACACACACACACACACACACACACGCACACACACGCACACACACACACACACACACACACACACACACACACACACGTACACGCGCGCGCTTGCTTGGGCACACACAGAATCCGTATATGCAACCAATTCTACTGTTGTTGCTGTTACTGTCGCTGTTGCTACTTCTGCTCAAGCTGCCGCTCTGCCACCTGCCACTGCTGGCGCTGCTGCTGCTGCTACCATTACTTTAACTACTACTGCTGCTGCTGCTGCTGCTACCATTACTTTAACTACTACTGCTGCTGCTGCTGCTGCTACCATTACTTCAACTACTACTGCTGCTGCTGCTGCTGCTACCATTACTTCAACTACTACTACTGCTGCTGCTGCTGCTGCTGCTACCATTACTTCAACTACTACTGCTGCTGCTGCTGCTGCTACCATTACTTCAACTACTACTGCTGCTGCTGCTGCTGCTGCTGCTACCATTACTTCAACTACTGCTGCTGCTGCTGCTGCTGCTACCATTACTTTAACTACTACTGCTGCTGCTGCTGCTGCTACCATTACTTCAACTACTACTGCTGCTGCTGCTGCTGCTGCTACCATTACTTCAACTACTACTGCTGCTGCTGCTGCTGCTGCTGCTGCTGCTGCTGCTGCTGCTGCTACCATTACTTCAACTACTACTGCTGCTGCTGCTACCATTACTTCAACTACTACTGCTGCTGCTGCTACCATTACTTCAACTACTACTGCTGCTGCTGCTGCTGCTACCATTACTTTAACTACTACTGCTGCTGCTGCTGCTGCTGCTGCTACCATTACTTCAACTACTGCTGCTGCTGCTGCTACTGCTACCATTACTTCAACTACTACTGCTGCTGCTGCTACTGCTACCATTACTTCAACTACTACTGCTACTGCTGCTGCTGCTACCATTACTTCAACTACTACTGCTGCTGCTGCTGCTGCTACCATTACTTTAACTACTGCTGCTGCTGCTGCTGCTGCTGCTGCTACCATTACTTCAACTACTACTGCTGCTGCTGCTGCTACCATTACTTCAACTACTACTGCTGCTGCTGCTGCTTCTACTACTATAGCAGTTACAACTACTACGACTGCCGTTGCTGCTGCTACCATCGTTGCCGCCGCTGCTGCTGCTGCTGCCACTACTGCTACTAGTACTGTTGCTGCTGCTGCTGCTGCTTGTGCTGCTACCACGACTACTTCTGTTGCCTCTACACTGATCTGATGCTATTTCTACTGCTACTGCCGCTGCTGTAACTATTACTACAAACCGCTGGTGATGATGATGCCACTGCTACTAGCGCTCACCTGCTGTTGCTACTACTTCTACGACTGCTGCTGCTTCCACTGCTTCCTTCCTTTGTTGCGAAGCCGGTATGAGTGATCGTGCTCCCCTCTGGAGGAGTATTAGACTCTCAGGAATAGTAGTATTTATGCATTGAATGCCAGGTAATCTCTGGGTTTTTTTTTTTTTTTTAAAGAATGTGATTAAAATTACATGTTCCAGTTCCTGCTCTGTGTGATCACTTTTAGGATCGTAGAGTTATTTGTCTTACGTTTATTGTATGTTTACTGTATGTTTATTGTAACTATGGTTGTTGTATTGTTTAATCTTAAATGTTTAGTATTCATTTAAACATACAATGCTAACGTCATAAATGTTGTCAGTGATCTGGGTATACATGTCTGCAGGTTGAGTGATGTGGGTGCAGAGCAAGGTCTTTTTGTTCCAGAGAATTGTTCACTGATTATTTCATGTAGGCCTGCTGTCCCCTGTTGCGCGTATTTTAACTGTTGCACCTGGTATTAATTTCTCGTTTTTGAGATAATACAGTGATTTTGACTTTGACTTTGACCACCACGTCAACGATGACGACAACGACGACGACGACGACGACAATGAAGATGATGATGATGATGATGATGATAACGACAACGACGATGAGATGATGATGATGATGATGATGATGATGATGATGATGATGATGATGATGATGATGATGATCGTATACCCATGTAGAAAATAAGAACAGATAGAGCAGATAGGCTGTTAGATTTAGTAGTGAAGAACTGAAATACTGAGAGAATGCAACAGACTGAGAGAAAGCAACAGAAAGAAAGCAACAGACTGAGAGAAAACAACAGACTGAGATAAAGCAACAGAAAGAAAGCAACAGACTGAGAGAAAGCAACAGACTGAAAAAAAGCAACAGGAAGAACGCAACAGACTGAGAGAAAGCAACAGACTGAGAGAAAACAACAGACTGAGAGAATGCAACAGACTGAGAGAATGTAACAGACTGAGAGAAAGCAACAGACTGAGAGAAAGCAACAGAAAGAACGCAACAGACTGAGAGAAAGCAACAGACTGAGAGAAAACAACAGACTGAGAGAATGCAACAGACTGAGAGAAAGCAACAGACTGAGAGAAAGAAAGCAACAGACTGAGAGAAAGCAACAGACTGAGAGACAGCAACAGACTAAGAGAAAGCAACAGACTGAGAGACAGCAACAGATTGAGAGACAGCAACAGACTGAGAGAAAGAAAGCAACAGACTGAGAGAAAGCAACGGACTGAGAGACAGCAACAGACTAAGAGAAAGCAACAGACTGAGAGACAGCAACAGACTGAGAGAAAGCAACAGACTGAGAGAAAGCAACAGACTGAGAGACAGCAACAGACTAAGAGAAAGCAACAGACTGAGAGATAGCAACAGACTGAGAGAAAGCAACAGACTAAGAGAAAGCAACAGACTGAGAGAAAGCACACGCGCGCGCTCACACACACACACACACCACACACACACACATGTACACACACACACACACACACACACACACACACACACACACACACACATCTACGCACGCACACACACACACACACACACATGCATACACACACGGACGCACGCATGCATGCACGCACACACACACGTATGCACGCACGAACATACACACGCACGCACGCACACACACACACACACACACACGCACGCACGCACGCACGCACGCACACACACACACACACGCACGCACGCACGCACGCACACACACCAGGGCCGGATCACTTAATATTAGAAAAGGGAGAGGATCCAAAGGAGGTTGTGGGAGTTCTTCCCAGTGTGAGGTGGAGTGGAAACCTGGCAAAAAATCAACTTCTGCCAGTGAGGGGAGGGTTTTTCTCCCTTTATTTCCCCTTTTTTCTGTTGTTGTTGTTGTTGTTGTTGTTGTTGATGCTGCTACTGTTGTTGTTGTTGTTCATTGCCACGCTTCCCAACTTACACTGGGAGCGACATCAACCCTTCTCATCATCCGGCCTTGCGCACACAACTGCTACCATGCATCAGAGAGGACGCAACGTGTGCCAGAGGGGACTTCAGTCACGTGGTGTTTTGTCCACTGGTGCGTTCAAGGTCACAAGAGAGAGAAGATTGGGGGGGGAGGGGGGGGGGGGCGAGGGAAAGAGTCAAGGGGGAAGAGGAGAGAGGAGATAGGGGGACAGGGCGAGGGAAAGAGTGAAGGGGGAAGAGGAGACAGGAGATGGGGGGACAGGGCGAGGGAAGGGGGAAGGGGGGGAGGAGAGAGAGATGGGGGGGGGGGGGCGAGGGAAAGAGGGAAGGGGGAAGAGGAGACAGGAGATGGGGGGACAGGGCGAGGGAAGGGGGAAGGGGGAAGAGGAGACAGGAGATGGGGGGGACAGGGCGAGGGAAAGAGGGAAGGGGGAAGAGGAGAGTGGAGATGGGGGGACGGGGCGAGGGAAGGGGGAAGAGGAGAGAGGAGATGGGGGGGGGACGAGGGAAAGAGTCAAGGGGGAAGAGGAGAGAGGAGATGGGGGGACGGGGCGAGGGAAAGAGTGAAGGGGGAAGAGGAGACAGGAGATGGGGGGGGGGGGTCGAGGGAAAGAGTGAAGGGGGAAGAGGAGACAGGAGATGGGGGGGGGCGAGGGAAAGAGTCAAGGGGGAAGAGGAGACAGGAGATGGGGGGACAGGGCGAGGGAAAGAGGGAAGGGGGAAGAGGAGAGTGGAGATGGGGGGAGGGGGGGAGGGAGGGGGGGGGGGGAGGAGAGGGGAGAGGGGAGGGGAGAGGGAGGGAGGGGAGGGAGGGGGGGGGAGGGGGGAGGGGGGGGAGGGGGGGGGGAGAGGGAGGGAGAGGGGAGAGAGGGAGGGGAGGGGGAGGGGGGAGGGGGAGGAGGGGAGGAGGAAGGGGGGGGAAGGGGAGAGGGGAGGGGGGAGAGGGGAGGAGAGGGGGGGGGGGGGGAGGAGGGAGGAGAGGGGGAGGGGGGAGGGGAGGGGAGAGGGAGAGGGAGAGGGGAGAGGAGGGGAGGGAGGGAAGGGGGGGAGAGAGGAGGGGGAGGGGAGAGGGGGGAGGGGGGAGGGAGGGGGGAGAGGGGGAGGGGGGGAGGGAGGGGGGGGGGGGGAGGAAGGTGAGGGGGAAGGGGAGAGGAGGAGGGGGGGGGAGGGAGAGGAGGGGGAGGAGGGAAGGAGAAGGGAGGGGGGAGGGAGGGGAAGAGGGGGGGGGGAGGGGGGGGGGGGGGGGGGGTGGAGAGGAGATGGGGGAGGGGGCGAGGGAAGGTGAGGGGAAGAGGAGGGGAGGATGGGGGGGGGGGGGGGGAGGGAGAGAGAGGTGAGAGGGGAGAGGGGCAGGAGATGGGGGGGGGGCGAGGGAAGAGGAGAGGGGAAGGAGAGGGGGGGGGGGGGGGGCGAGGAAAGAGTGAAGGGGGGGGGGAGGGGAGGAGGGGGGGGGGAGGAAGAGGAAGAGGGGAGGGAGAGAGGGGATGGGGGGGGGCGAGGGAAAGAGTGAAGAGGAGGGAGGAGATGGGGGGGGGGGGGCGAGGGAAAGAGGAAGAGGGAGAGGAGAGGAGGGGGGGGGGGGGGGGGAGAGGGAAGAGGAGAGAGGGAGGGGGGGGGGGGGGGAAGGGAGGAGAGGAGGAGGAGAGGGGGGGGGGGGGAGGGAAGGGAAGAGGGAGAGGGAGAGGGAGGGGGGGGGGGCGAGGAAAGAGGAAGAGGAGGGAGAGAGGGATGGGGGGGGGGGGGGGGGGAAGAGTGAGGGGAAGAGGGAGGGAGGGGGGGGGGGACGGGCGAGGAAGAGGAGGGGAGGGGGAGGAGGGGGGGGGGGGGGCGAGGAAAGAGTGAGAGGGGAGAGGGGAGGAGTGGGGGGAGGGGCGAGGGAAGAGGGAGAGGGAAGAGGGAAGGGATGGGGGGGGGGGGGGGGGGGAAGGGGGGGAGAGGGACAGGGATGGGGGGGGGGGGGGAGGGAAGAGTGGGGGAAGAGGAGAGGGGGAGGGGGGGGGGGGGGGGGGAAAGAGTGAAGGGAGAGAGGAGATGGGGGGGGGGGGCGAGGGAAAGAGTGAAGAGGGAGAGGAGAGGGAGGGGGGGGGGGGGGGGGCGAGGGAAGAGGAGAGGGGAGAGGGAGAGGAGATGGGGGGGGGGGGGGGCGAGGGAAAGAGTGAAGAGGGAAGAGGAGAGAGGAGAGGGGGGGGGGGGGGAGAGGGAAAGAGTGAAGAGGGAAGAGGAGAGAGGAGAGGGGGGGGGGGGGGGAGGGAAGAGGGGAAGAGGGGAGAGGGGGGGGGGGGGGGGCGAGGGAAAGAGTGAGAGGGGAGAGGGGGGAGGAGAGGGGGGGGGGGGGGAGGAGGGAAAGAGTGAGAGGAGAGAGGGAGATGGGGGGGGGGGGGGGGCGAGGGAAAGGGAAGAGGGGAGGGAGGGTGGGGGGGGGGGGGAGGGGGGAGGGAGAGGGAGGGGGAGGGGGACGGGAGGGGGGGGGGGGGGAGGAAGAGTGAGGGGAGAGGAGAGAGGGAGGAGGGGGGGGGGAGGGAAAGGTGAAGAGGAGAGAGGAGATGGGGGGGGGGGGGGGGCGAGGGAAAGAGTGAAGAGGGAGAGGGGAGGAGAGGGGGGGGGGGGGGGGCGAGGGAAAGAGTGAGAGGGAAGGGAGAGAGGAGTTAGGGGGGGGGGGGGGGGGAGGGAAAGAGTGAAGAGGGAAGAGGAGAGAGGAGATGGGGGGGGGGGGGGGGAGGGAAAGAGAGTGGGGGGGAGGGGACAGGAGAGGGGGGGGGGAGGGGCGAGGGAAAGAGTGAAGAGGGAAGAGGGGACAGGAGATGGGGGGGGGGGGGGGCGGCGAGGGAAAGAGTGAAGAGGGAGAGGGGACAGGAGATGGGGGGGGGGGGGCGAGGGAAAGAGGGAGAGGGGACAGGAGATGGGGGGGGGGGGGGACGGGGCGAGGGAAAGAGTGAAGAGGGGAGAGGGGGACAGGAATGGGGGGGGGGGGGGCGAGGGAAAGAGTGAAGAGGGAAGAGTGGACAGGAGATTGGGGGGGGGGGGGGGACGGGGCGAGGGAAGAGGTGAAGAGGGGAGAGGGGACAGGAGATGGGTGGGGGGGGGGACGGGGCGGAGGGAAAGAGTGAAGGAGGGAAGAGGGGACAGGGAGATGGGGGGGGGGGGGACGGGGGAGGGAGAAGAGTGAAGAGGGGAGAGGGGACAGAGAGATGGGGGGGGGGGGAGGGAAAGAGTGAAGGGGAGATGGGGGGGGGGAGAGGGAAAGAGTGAAGGGGGGGGAGGGGGGGAAGGAGATGGGGGGGGGGGGTGAGGGAAAGAGTGAAGAGGGAAGAGGGGGGACAGGAGATGGGGGGGGGGGGGACGGGGCGAGGGAAAGAGTGAAGAGGGGAGAGGGGACAGGAGATGGGGGGGGGGGGGGGGGGGGCGAGGGAAAGAGTGAAGAGGGAGAGGGGACAGGAGATGGGGGGGGGGGGGACGGGGCGAGGGAAAGAGTGAAGAGGGGAGAGGGGACAGGAGATGGGGGGGGGGGTCGAGGGAAAGAGTGAAGAGGGAAGAGGGGACAGGAGATGGGGGGGGGGGGGGGACGGGGCGAGGGAAAGAGTGAAGAGGGGAGAGGGGACAGGAGATGGGGGGGGGGGGGGGCGAGGGAAAGAGTGAAGAGGGGAGAGGGGACAGGAGATGGGGGGGGGGGGCGAGGGAAAGAGTGAAGAGGGGAGAGGGGACAGGAGATGGGGGGGGGCGAGGGAAAGAGTGAAGAGGGGAGAGGGGACAGGAGATGGGGGGGGGGGGCGAGGGAAAGAGTGAAGAGGGAAGAGGAGAGAGGAGATGGGGGGGGGGGGGGGCGAGGGAAAGAGTGAAGAGGGAAGAGGAGAGAGGAGATGGGGGGGGGGGGGGCGAGGGAAAGAGTGAAGAGGGGAGAGGGGACAGGACTCCCCAGACTTACGTTTGGTAATTAACCAGAGAGAGGGAGGGTGAGACAGAGGTACTCCATCCCAGACTGTTACATGTGGTAAGTGAAGCCTTGCTATGTTACATGTGGTAAGTGAAGCCTTGCTGTGTTACATGTGGTAAGTGAAGCCTTGCTGTGTTACATGTGGTAAGTGAAGCCTTGCTATGTACATGTGGTAAGTGAAGCCTTGCTATGTTACATGTGGTAAGTGAAGCCTTGCTATGCTACATGTGGTAAGTGAAGCCTTGCTATGCTACATGTGGTAAGTGAAGCCTTGCTATTCTGTTCAATTGTTTATGCAGGATTGTAATACTTTACAGCCCTTTCATAAGGGGCAATACAGCCTTTGTACGAACATAAAATGAATCCTCTGTCTGTCTGTCCGTCTCTCTCTCTCTGTCTCTGTCTGTCTGTCTGTCTCTCTTTCTCTCTCTCTCTGTGCGTGCGTGTGCGTGTGCGTGTGTGTGTGTGTGTGTGTGTGTTCCATAGTGAACTCAGTCTAGATCGATGTGATAAGCAGAACCGCCCAGTACCGCTCCGTTATCAATAGGTATTTATCAGCTTGTTAACTGATAGCGTCGGACAGCACCGGAGTTTGTCTTATCTAGTACCAGTTTCGTAATTGATAGGAAGGTGAGAATACCCACCATTCTGTGTGCTAATCAGATGATTTAACCTGCTGTATGCGATACATGGAGAACAAACCCTGGCAGGACGTCTAGGAAAGATTTCCAATCAGACCCCCAGCTCCTACAGACAGCATTGGTGTTGTTTATAATGAAAATTAAGTGAGTTTTAGGCAAAAAGATGGTGAATTTGGGCTGTTGTTCTTTGCATTCGTCTCCTCCTCTCATATATACACTTGTTTTCAGAAACGATTGTTGGCTCACAGCGTCAGCTAAACAATCTGAGCAAGACTGCCTCCTCATTAGACTTGAAAGTGAACATGAGTAAAAGCAACATTGTGGTGTTTTGAAAGGGAGGTTATTAGGTAGCGTGGGAAAGATGGAGGTATGATGGACGTATTACACCTGTACTGAATGCGTATTAATACTCGGGGATGTGCTTTTCTATGCGCCTAAATTTTACACCTTTGTTTGTAAAGACCTTGTATGAAGGGCAAAGAATGTTTTGATGTGCGTGATAAAAAGATTGCATGCTTTGAATAATTGATCGCTTGAGTTATTCTTAAAAATATTTTATTCCCAGCTACTGCTTAGTTTGATGCATGGGGCTGAACTTCGGAGTTGAGATAATGCCGTTGTTCATGGAGAGGCAGTGTATGCATTTGCTTTGAAGAAGCATCTAGGCGTCGATAGGCATGTCTCTAATGATCTGGTGTATGGGGAGTCCAACAGATAGCCTGTCAACTGTTCATTAGTTCAGCCGTGTTCGGTATTTGTGAAGATTTTACACATGGATCATCGTAGATTTGCCTTGTAAGAAATGCTATTCGAACTGGATGTAAAGGGAAAAAACGAACTGAGTTTCAAATATGCGGCTATTTCTGTGTAAGCGTGGATTTGGGGATGTTTGACTGGCAATCAAAATCAGTTTATTTTTATTCTTTTAAAACAGCGGTTGATTGACTGTAGATGGCAAATGTGGGACGATCATAAGCAAACTAGTGAACGGTATTATTTCTACAGAAATTGTTCTGGTTTTCAATATATTCAGCCATATTTCAAATTCGAGTTGGACATGTATTTGAAAAAATCAACAGCTAAATTCATACTTGGGGTTTCTGAAACCACAAGACTCGTTTCTTCAGATACAGACAAAATGACTTAGTGCTTCCATTGTGTATGTAAGGTGAGGAAAATGAAATACATTTTATTTTCTTTTGCCCTAGAAGATATTCGCCAAAAATTTATCAAACAGTAATATTATATGCGCCCATGTACGTTTTGTGTACAGTTACTACTTAGCGCCGACAATTACAAGGTTATGAGGAGTTTAGTTGCGGTTTTTTTTTTAAGATCAGAGAAATTGTGACGTCCTAGCTGGTGTTTTTATGTTGTTTAATGGTTGATTTTTTTTCCCTGATGAATGATTTGTTTATTATCTATAATGTGAATGAATGTACTCATCCCCCTTCAAATGGGCCAGTGGCCTTACTGAATTAAAAAAATGGTCTGGTGTGTGTGTGTGTGTGTGTGTGTGTTCAAAGCGGTTGTTGATCTTTCTCTCTCTTTCTCTCTCTGTGAGGGTGGTGGGGGGGGGGGGGGGGGGGCGTTCCATGGTGTGCGATCTTTGTAAACTTTCTCGTGATTGGCCAAAAAAAAACCCAAAAAAAACCCCGCTTTACAGCTCTTAAAACACGTTTCACTAACTTTCGCTCAGCAACAGTTCACGATCGCTTTATATACGTAACATTTATCCCCCCCCCCCCCCCCCCCCCCCCCCCCCCCACCCCCCCCCCCCCCCCCCCCCCCCCCATCCCTTTTTAAAAAAAATCTCGGGCAGTGGGCGTTTATCTCGTAGGAGACAACCGGACTGCCTATGAGCGGCGTGTCATTGTGTACATAATGTTCGTCGCTAGAAGGCGGGACAGGAAAAAATAGGGTAATATTACAACGACATGTCCTTGTCTGGTGCAGTTAGCAAGGCTGTCGGTTATCGTACAGCAGTGACGTGAACATGTCCTTGTCTGGTGCAGTTAGCAAGGATGTCGGTTATCGTACAGCAGTGACGTGAACTGATTACTATGATGAAATGACCTCAACCTCACTCTTAGCCGAATATTTAACGGAAAGGTCAAATGTAGGTAATCTCATTGACAGACTGAGCACTACGGTGTGCATGATAGTCGCAGCCTCGGTCAGCAAACGTGACTTGGAAAGTGAGATCGAATGGTAATCAGCTGTGATTATCAGTGTTGTCATTTGACCTTCAACGTGACTGGAACACGGACATTATAGGCATAGGGACGCTCTCCCCTCTCTCTCTCTTAACACACACCCATACACACACACCCTCCATCTATCATCTGTGTGTGTGTGTGTGTGTGTGTGTGTGTGTATTATATACACACACATATACATGTGTAGGGGTGGAGGGGGGGGGGGTCCGTGCGTGCGCGCGCGCGTGTGTAGTGTGTGTGTGTACGATGATCCTCGCCCACCTCTGATCGTGACACACAACCCTGCCAACCCACCATTGAGATCCTGGACACGAGAGCTACATCAGAGCCTCATCACCAACAGCAAGAGGATGAAAAAAGCAGTCTCTCAACCTCCTTTAGTGGCAGAAAGGAACTGCCACTCCTTGAGGACTATGCTCATGCCCTCTTGCCTGCCAGCTCTTGTTGATGACTGTCCTGGATCCTACAAATGTAGGAAGGAGAAGTGTGTGTTATGCCAGGTCCACCTTGTGGAATCCACATCGTTCAGATTGTCCAGAACGGGAGAGTTGTTCGAGTTCCGCAACAGAATGACATGAGAGACAAGTAACGTCATCTACTTTCTGTTCTGTGACGTGCACTGACGCACATGTTGGTGAGACAAAGAACAGTCTCAAAACAAGGTTTTACCAACACAGATCAGACATAAACAAGAACATGGGCACACACAACACATCAAACTGCAACAGGCCACAACACTCCCTCTCCAACATAAAATGCCTACCAATAGAGAAAGTGCACTCTGACTCAAAACAAAAACGACTGCAGCGGGAGGCATTTTGGATAAATAAATTGCATACACTACATCCACTGGGTTTGAACAGTCTAACACGTCGTCACCGTCCATTTTGTTGTGGAGCCTGAGTACTTCTCCTTTACCAACATGATTTCACCATCATTTTGTTGCAGACCCTGAATATTCTCCTGCAACAACATGTTTTCACCATCAATTAGTTGCGGAGCCTGAATACTTCTCCTGTAACAACATGTTTTCACCATCAATTTGTTGTGGAGCCCGAATACTTCTCCTGTAACAACATGTTTTCACCAACATTAATTTTCTTGTGGAGCCTGAACACTTCTGTAACAACATTTCAGCGCAAGATAGGTGTTGAATGACAGCGAATAGCTCGTTGTCATTCAACGCCTATCTTGCGCTGAAGTGATTGAAGATAAGTGATTTTGCTCGTTCATTTTCGTTGTCCTAATTGTTTTGTATCTTGCCTGAAGAAGACCTAAGAGGTCAAAACACGTTGTGTTTTGTCTTGTGATTCATTTGTCCACGTTTTTCTTAGCGGTTCACTAACATTTATTTAAGATTTGTTTAGATTTCCGCCTGTAGTCGTCTCACTTTGCAACTAGATCATTTTTTTTTTGGCCGACCACACACTTGATCACAAACATAAAATCCATAAGAGCTGTAAAATTTCTTTATTCTCAACTTTTTCTTTTTTTTAGCATTAGAACATGTGTTGACCACTTATACACAGAGATGGTACCAAATTTAATGTCACACCTCACATTTCACAACTTTTGTTATTTTTCAGTCTTGCAATCTGTTGAGTGCAGAGTAAATGAGGATCAATATCTAATGACACACTTAATGATGAGAATGATGATTATGATACTATTCATACCCTTGAACACAATTAAAGATGAACCTTACCAACAAAAACCTATCCAATCAGACATATAAAGCATAAATCTGAAATCAACTTTATACTGTTCACAGGCTGAAAATTCATCCACCCTTGTAATGTGTAAATCTGCATTTTGAAAAACACGGACTCGGTCATCAGCACTTCATTTTAGAAATCTCGGTTCTACTACTGGCATGCAGTACGTTCTGAACACACGGTCAGTTTTTGGTTTCCTTCGTCAGTCTATCATTTCATTCTCTACAAGCACGTCCTCACAACGGCCAATCTACATGCACACTTTCATACCCGCACTTTCATGTTCTTGCACATTTGCATACACACACATACAAGTGCAATCTAATTCATTTGCATACACACACATACAAGTGCAATCTAATTCATTTGCTAACTTGAGAAGGAATCCACACCCAAAAACAAATGTAAAAAATCTTTTTTTACATTTCATACTTCTGCTCTTTTCTAAAATGGTATAATTTCTAAAAACAAGCAACACACTGCTTTGAAAGCAGCAAACAGAATGAGCACACAACACATGGAAAAGGTGACACAACTGACCTTCAACCCTGAACTAGAGAAACAGCAGAACATTTTCTACCAGACATCAACTGTGTTGATACAAACACACCCTGCTGTACTTCTCTGTTCACCAGGTCCACTTCAGAGACATGCAAACCTGTCAACCCCAAACTCTCAGTCTACATTCAGCACACACTTTTGCTCCCAAACAAGCAACACCGCAACAGATAACTGTGTCCACAAACATCTTTGTCAGCTCTACGCTGCTCAAAACTCATCAACAGTTTTCATTCGCACCACATCAGGTCAGCAGTCACATGACCATGGCCATGACCCGAATAAAAGTCTCTGTCAGACCCATCTGTTGGACTAGCACTTGACGTTCCAACATGGAGGGGAATGAGAATGTGCTCATGACTTTGACCTATCAAACTTTTTCACCATAACTGGTGCAGAATTGCTCCCAGCTGGTTTGTTCAGCAGTCAAGGACAGTACTTCTTTGGGTCCCATCCACACTTTGGTGTACCTTTTTCTTACTTGATTCTTCTCCTCCAACAGGTAAGGAGAAATTCTTAAGTAGCTTCTATGACCCTACAAAATTACAGGCACTACATTATATAAAAAAGAGAGGGAAAACACAGGAACACAGTCCTGCTGAGAAAACACTAAACAGCAAGTTGCACATCCTCGAATACTGCCCTAGTCTAGTCTCTATGCTGTGTGTCTAGGCGGCTAATTTGAATGTTCCTCTTTTGCCTCCATTCTCTGAATTGAACAGAGGTCTTGTGCTGATGCAGCGTTCACCTGACTAACTCTCAATCCTCACTGGCCGGCCTGAGCAGTGACCATCCTGCCCTTCATCCAGGTGTGTTTCAGGCCTTCTCAACGATCACTCAGTATAAATTTCTATCACCACTTGCTGTCAGGTGCCCATACGCCATGTGTTGTACTGTCCATTGTATCAGTAACCAGTCAATTATGATTTCTGTTCTACACACTCTCTCAGTTACAATCTTGGTTGAATGCTTCCACCTCACAAATACAAGCTGGCGGCAAACACGATGTCACGCTTGATCAGACGGATACCTGATACAAAAAGAACAAAAAGCAAAGAAAGGTGAAATCATGATTTGGTAAAGTATAAAAGGATCTTTTTAAACTGATTTTGATGAACAAGAAAGTGAGAAAGTGTGCAAAGAATGTAGAACTGGATTCAATCATGTCTTTTATCAGAGATAAAAAAAAAAAAAAATCACTGCACTTCCATACTTTAACCCCTCCCTCAACAATGCATTTGTCGGCAAACTTCATGTTGGCTTCAAAGGGAAAGCCGAAAGAACGTGTTGGATTAATGTGTGTCAGGCATCTGGTCTACATGCCCCAATCCCAATTCTTTCCCTATTTATTTTCAGTCCTTGTATATCAGGGCATAATTATTTAGCAAATGTGCAGCATATATGGACTAGTTATCATGCAAAGCCAATTCCTCGAAAGAACAGAAAAAGACAGAAAACAAAAAGAACAATTTTCCTTCCTGTCCTCCCCTGAAAAACATTTCTGGGAAACATTCAAAGGGGCAAAACTCCTTTTGCTGACCGAATGGAGTGACCAGCCAGCAGTTCCTTTTGCTTCAGCCTCATTCCCCATCCCACAAATCCAATACCCACCAATCACTCACACCCTGCTGCTGTACGGTCTGAAACCAGTGTAGCCTCTGACATCGTCTGAAACCAGTGTAGCCTCTGACATCGTCTGAAACCAGTATACCCTCTGACATTGTCTAAAACCAGTGTAGCCTCTGACATTGTCTGAAACCAGTGTAGCCTCTGACATTGTCTGAAACCAGTGTAGCCTCTGACATTGTCTGAAACCAGTATACCCTCTGACATTGTCTAAAACCAGTGTAGCTTCTGACATTGTCTGAAACCAGTGTAGCCTCTGACACTGTCTGAAACCAGTGTAGCCTCTGACATTGTCTGAAACCAGTGTAGCCTCTGACATTAATGGGAACTATAACTGAGGACTGACAGTGACATACTGGACCAGACTGGACCAGACGGCCAACAGCCCACAGGTTTCAGGAGTCTATCACCAGATCCTCCCATTACTGACCTTCTGAAAACTTGTTTTCCAGCTCCGTGTTGCCAATGGCCTTGGAGGCCTGCACCATCTGTCTGAGGGTCTCCTCCAGCCTCCTCATGCAGCGGATCACACTGCCTGCCACCACAACAGTCAAACATCGTCAGCCTCCTCATGCAGCAGATGACACTGCCTGCCACCACCACCACAACAGTCAAACATCGTCAGCCTCCTCATGCAGCAGATCACACTGCCTACCACCACAACAACAGTCAAACATCATCAGCCTCCTCATGCAGCAGATCACACTGCCTGCCACAACAACAACAACAGTCAAACATCGTCAGTCTCCTCATGCAGCAGATCACACTGCCTGCCACCACAACAACAAACATCATCAGTCTCCTCATGCAGCAGATCACACTGTCTGCCACCACAACAACAGTCAAACATCGTCAGTCTCCTCATGCAGCAGATATGGGGAGTTTTTATTATACTCCCTGTTTGGCTGGTATACTTACCATGTCAGACCATAGCATTCAACGGCAGTTAGTTAGCTCTGCCAGGCTGAATTTTTTGTGGCTAATGCAGTAATAAGACCATCACGTGACGCCTACACTACTTCCGCCAGGGAAGAAGCCGGTGTAAACTTCCTGTTCCTCATTCAACGAGGCCTGTGCGCAAGGTAACCCCGAGAACCCTAGCGCTAGCGGGGAAGGCAGGGTGGGCATTAGAGTCTGACATGGTAAGTATACTAGCCAAACAGGGAGTATAATACAAACTCCCCATTTTGGCATCATATATTTTACCATGTCAGACCATAGCAGAATTTAAAGGAATTGGAGGAGGGCTTTGTGCCCTAGTGGTTCTTGGGGTTAGCAGAGAAATAGATATGGCTGCGTTAGCCGCAAAAGGAGTCCCTAGAACCATCAGCCCTTGTCATGCGGACATCCCTGAAGGTTTATGAAGGGGTTTTCCGGATGCCAGCAGGCTGCCTCCACGAGGTGGTGCAAGAGGACAGAGCGCTGGGTCGCTGTGGAAGTGGCCAGCGCCCTGACCTCATGGGCCCAGGGAGATAAGACGGGCAGATCCTTATACGCCTGGGTGTAGGACGATCTGACCGTCTCTCCAATAGGAAAAGGCTCAGTGCTGGCTCTGAGCGATCCCACCAGGGAGGGAGAGAGCATCAACTGCATATGCTTGGGGATAGGGGCTGGGAGGGGCATACACTGGCAGACAATTGTTGTATTGAGTGGCAAAGAGGTCGACCATGGGCCTGAACCAATGTTCCCCACCGTGGTCAGGGTTAGCCTGCTGAGGGTCCATTCCGTGTGTAGGACTGGAGGGACCTGGACCAGATGAGGGAGTCTGCCAGGATACTGCGGGTCCCCGCTATGTTTCTCGCGCGCAGGGTGATTCCCCATGCATGACACCAGCGAAAGAGGGCCTCTGTCTGAAGAGAGAGGAGCGAGCCCCCCCCCCCACCCCCCTACCCCCACCCCCCCTTTGTTGACATAGCAAGCCACCAACGTGTTGTCCGTGAGGCGGAAAACAAGTTGTGCGAGACCTGGTGTTGGAAGCGGAGGAGGGCGAGCCTGACCGCTTCCAATTCTAGGACGTAGATGTGGAGACGTGCAGGATGTGCGTCCCACACTCCCAAGGCATGACTGTTCTCCAAGTGGGCGCCCCAGCCCAAGTTGGAGGCGTCTATGTAGAGTTCCAGGGGCTGAGTTGGGAGGGAGATGGGGACCCCAGGGGACAATGTGGAGGGGTTGAGCCACTCCTCCGTAGCCCAAAGGAACCAAGGCCCGAGGGGAATGGTCTGGTCCCAGCGGTTGGAGGTCTGAGACCAATGACGGCAGAACTCCCTTTGGAGTAGGCGTTTGAGGACCCGGCCCAGGGGGATAAGCGACGAGAGGGACTCTATCATCCCTAGGAGGGAGATCTGGGTTCTGGCTGTGGTGCAGGATGCCCCGCGGCGGCGGGAGATGAGGTCCACTATGAGGGCGGACCTCTCCGGGGTCGGGGAGATTGAGGTGATTGTAACAATACCCTATTGTAACAATACCCTACCCTATACCAACAATACAATTGTTACAATACCCAGATTGAGGTGAGCGACTGAGGTGCGATGATCCTGGGTTTAGATCGCTGGGCTGGGGGCGGCCCGGCGCATTCAGACAAAGAAGGACGTTGTCAGAGGGTGGGGCTTCCCTCACAACCAGGTCAGGGTGCCACCGTTCCAGGGTGTACACAACACACGATGAGGAGAAGGGTTCTTCCTCATCCTCAGCCTCAGGGAGGTCTTGTTCCTGGAGAGGTTGTGTGGAACCTTCATCAGGAGGCAACTGCAGGTGAGCGTAAGGGTCCCGCCCTAGCTGGGTAGTGGGGGAATGCGAGGGCGGGTCCCTCGTGGCTCTATGATCGGTGGCCAGACCAGGGTGGGGGAGCCCGTCCTGCCGATCGGACAGCGCCCGAGATTGGAGACCGAGGTCGACCCAGGTGGATGAGGCTGGGTGCCACATTCGACCGTGGAGCTGTTTGTGTTGGGTGTGGGAATTAAGCCACTGGTCTCTCTCGGGGGCATAGAGCCACCGGTCCCCGGGGAGGTAGGCGGGCTGTGGCAGCCCTGGGGTATGGGCAGAATGTCCCTGGGGATCCGGGTAACCTGAAACACTAGGGGGGGTATCGAGAGGCCGTGGCCTGTCCTACCTGCCCAGGAGCGTGCACTGCCTCATACACGTCCTTGGTGTGGGCCTGGGAGGGCCCTAGTGTAGGTGGTGGTGTGGAGGAGGATACAGTAGCCGAGCCCCCTACCCACCTAAGTGCGGATTGGGCTGGCTGCGGCACCGTAATCTCCCCCCGAGTGAAAGGCCAGGTTACCCATGGTCCCGCTGGTCGATCCTCCCCCGGAGGAACGGGACCGTGGACGTTGCCCAAGTGGGGAGCGGAACAGGTCAGCTCCCCAACGTCCTGTACCCCTAGGGGAATATGTGACGGTCGATCGGGGTTGGTTGACCGCCCTTGTGTATGGACACCTCCGAGCTCTTGCCCGGCGTGACCATACGCCCAGAGTTATGGACACCTCCGAGCTCTTGCACGGCGTGACCATAAGTCTGCTTCTGGAGTCTGGACGCTCCTCGTGCACAAGTGTTGGATGCCCCTGTGCCTGGTGGGGGAAGAGCGTCATGAGTCCACGTGTCAAGTTTGGGGGGAAACTGTTGACACACGGCTCATCAAGGCTCATCAAGGTGGTGATTCCAGCCCTGACCCGTCACCCATGCTGGTCCGTGTCTCGGCAAAGTTCCCCGGGGGCTGAGGGTCGCGTGACGCAGCATGATAGAAAGAAGTCTCACTGTGCGTCGGAAAGGTAGAAGGCAAGCTGGCCGATGGAGACGGGGGAGAGGGAGAATTTCGACGAGACGTTTTGACTTGGCTTTGCCCTTTTAGGGGAGCCTTGCCCTTAGATTTTCTGGGCAGGTCGAAAGAACGGCATTTAGTAATGGCGGCCGCTTGCCTTGTAGCCTTTGGACGCAGCGATCATGTGTCCGTCGGTCGGGTAGAGGAGGGATGGTCACGCGTCCCCTCCGCAGAATAGTCTTTTCCTTCTACCCTGGTCGTACGTTCTTCCGTGGTAAGAACAGATTGCTCTGAACTGGAATCGACATGCGGGCTCTCCAGGAATGTGAGCGACTTCTGGAAGGCGAAGTGGCTGGACTCGTTGGTGTCCTTCAC
This sequence comes from Conus canariensis, assembly GCA_033310375.1. Lineage (NCBI taxonomy): Eukaryota > Metazoa > Mollusca > Gastropoda > Neogastropoda > Conidae > Conus > Conus canariensis. Next base: position 72,132,314 of record CM065726.1, on the reverse strand, counting down.
CATGTTGGGCAATGGTGGCAGAGCAAACCCGGAGCACATGACCACAAAGAGGAGACAAGTCGGTCGATCGAGAAAATTGTAAATAAACCCGATCAGCCGTGCGGAACAGCACTGATTGATACTGCCCCGATAATAAGTGAGCGAGATTGTAAGTCGCTCGTTTGCCGTACTAGGGGATCCAGAAATCGATAGAAAACTCGATCTACCCTTACTAGAAACAGTAAAACTGCGTATTGCTAGATCACAAAAATCGATCGGTGTGTACTAGTATGAGGACGATGAAGGGGGCACTTGAAAACTGCGTAACTAAACCCCAGTATGCTGTACGGGGCCAAAGACTCTCCATCTACCTTGTAATAATGATACATGGGGTAGTAATAAATGCGCACACTTTGGTAGCTCAAGAGATCGTAGTGACACCCGATCTACCAGTAGTAATGATAATAAGGTACAGATAAATGTTACTAATAAATGTGCCCAGGGGAACCTCCGTACGGGAAACCTCCGTACCACCAACCCAGGTGTACCGCCAAACCAGGTGCAGACCAGGTGCGGATCAGGTGCGACCGCCTGTGGTGAGGCAATAACCTCCATACTGCCAAGCCAGGTGCATGCCAGGTGTACACCAGGTGTGACAGCCTGCAGTGAGGCAATAAACCTGCCAAACCAGGTGCAAACCTGGTGCGACCGATGGTGGACCCTATGTGGTGAGGCAATATGGCGGAAACGCCGACAGGCGTGAAACAAACAAAGATGGTGGATCGATTGACCGGTGAAGGTTCGATCGCCGAAAGTGGCAAGCTTTGGAGCGCGAGCGAGAGTAAAATAAACTAACGCGCAGCAGCAGTACGGGAGCGAGGCCAAAAGGCGACTAGGTAGAGGAGAATTTAGGAGGCTTGTTTCTTCTCTTTAACAGGGGATCGAGACATCGAGAAGCAAACTCGATCGAACTGACTAGAATTTTATTTAATTGGGGATCGAGAGATCGTTACGGGAATAGTTGAGCGAGAACCAAGTCGCTCATGTGTCGTGCAAGGAAATTGAGAAATCGACTGAAAACTCGATCTACCCGTACACAGCACTGGTACTGAGAAATGCTGAGTAATGCTAGATCAAAATCTCGATCAGCGTGTACTAGTACGATAAACTTCTTGCACAAATCTCGATCAGTGTGTACTAGTACGATAACCTTCGTACACTAAACCAGTATGAGTATGATAAACTTCGTACCCTAACCCAGTACATTGTACTAGGCCGGCCACGAGGTGAGGAGATATGGTGGAAAACACGACCGGCGAGGGAGAAAGATGGCGGCCGAGGACCGGCGAGTGTTCGATCATGGAATTGAATTACTGGCGTGTGAACCAAATAAATACACGATCGTAAAGAACTCGATCCACGTATATTGCAAATGAAAATAAGGAGCTAAAAGAGGAGGAGAACCTCCATAGCACCGAACAGGTACGACGAAGGAGGACGACCAAGCAAGGGTCGGCTGGCGTGGCGTGAATAAAGATGGAGGCTCGAGCGACCGGCAAAGTTCGATCGTCGAAGTGAATCTACAGGGATGATTGAATTTCCAGGGGTGAAGCACTGAATAAACAAGCGCTGAGATAGATGAATCACTGGCCAAAAGCAAGGGGAAGAGAATTAAGAGGGACGCGTTACTACAACGAGGATGCATTCCGATACTGGCGGGTAAGGGCTGCATGGCGAACAAACAGTATTGAAAAGAGAAGTCGCGAGTCGTCACGCCGTACAGCGTGAATAAAGGTTGATAAAGCGCCAACCGTAAGCTTCAAGCGGCAATAGTACGATGGTTTAGCGTAAGCCACAACAGAACAAGTCAAGAAGGCAAGCACACAAGCAATCTCTACAAAAACAGAAGTATAGGCGAGACACAGCAATAAAACCTGTCCTTGTTAGGCAGGAGGCCGAAGTTGAATGAGGAACAGGAAGTTTACACCGGCTTCTTCCCTAGAGGAAGTAGGGTGGGCGTCACGTGATGGTCTTATTACTGCATTAGCCACAAAAAATTCGGCCTGGCAGAGCTAACTAACTGCCGTTGAATGCTATGGTCTGACATGGTAAAGTATATGACGCCAAACACACTGTCTGCAACCACAACAACAGTCAAACATCGTCAGCCTCCTCATGCAGCAGATCACACTGCATGCCACAACAGTCAAACATCGTCAGTCTCCTCATGCAGCAGATCACACTGCATGCCACCACAGCAACAGTCAAACATCATCAGCCTCCTCATGCAGCAGATCACACTGCCTGCCACAACAACAACAACAGTCAAACATCGTCAGCCTCCTCATGCAGCAGATCACACTGCCTGCCACAACAACAACAGTCAAACATCATCAGTCTCCTCATGCAGCAGATCACACTGTCTGCCACCACAACAGTCAAACATCGTCAGCCTCCTCATGCAGCAGATCACACTGCCACCACCACCACAACAACAGTCAAACATCATCAGTCTCCTCATGCAGCAGATCACACTGTCTGCCACCACAACAACAGTCAAACATCGTCAGCCTCCTCATGCAGCAGATCACACTGCCATCACCACCACAACAACAGTCAAACATCGCCAGTCTCCTCATGCAGCAGATCACACTGTCTGCCACCACAACAACAGTCAAACATCGTCAGCCTCCTCAGGCAGCAGATCACACTGCCTGCAACAACAACAACAGTCAAACATCGTCAGTCTCCTCATGCAGCAGATCACACTGCCACAACAGTCAAACATCATCAGTCTCCTCATGCAGCAGATCACACTGCCTGCAACAACAACAACAGTCAAACATCGTCAGTCTCCTCATGCAGCAGATCACACTGCCTGCCACAACAACAACAACAGTCAAACATCGTCAGCCTCCTCATGCAGCAGATCACACTGCCTGCCACCACAACAACAGTCAAACATCGTCAGTCTCCTCATGCAGCAGATCACACTGCCTGCCACCACAACAACAGTCAAACATCGTCAGCCTCGTCATGCAGCAGATCACACTGCCTGCCACAACAACAACAACAGTCAAACATCGTCAGCCTCCTCATGCAGCAGATCACACTGCCTGCCACCACAACAACAACAGTCAAACATCGTCAGTCTCCTCATGCAGCAGATCACACTGCCTGCCACCACAACAACAACAGTCAAACATCATCAGCCTCCTCATGCAGCAGATCACACTGCCTGCCACCACAACAACAACAGTCAAACATCGTCAGTCTCCTCATGCAGCAGATCACACTGCCTGCCACAACAACAACAACAGTCAAACATCGTCAGCCTCCTCAGGCAGCAGATCACACTGCCTGCCACCACAACAACAGTCAAACATCGTCAGCCTCCTCATGCAGCAGATCACACTGCCTGCCACCACAACAACAGTCAAACATCGTCAGTCTCCTCATGCAGCAGATCACACTGCCACAACAGTCAAACATCATCAGTCTCCTCATGCAGCAGATCACACTGCCTGCCACCACAACAGTCAAACATCATCAGTCCTCTTATCCCTTCCCTGGGGGAGGAGGACAGGCAATTCCTACACACAAATTTCAACATGATGCAGCAAGATAAAATATATTATGATTGAAAAAATGACATTAAACCAAAGGAAGACAAATTACATCACTTTTCCATATCTTGATATACCTACCTAATTTCAATAGAGCAGAGCTATCTACATTGAAAAGATTACACTATCATGACACTGACCATACAGAATAATTTCTTCTTCTTCTTGCAAGAGCTTACCTCAAGATTCTGAACATTTCAGTCATTCAGAAATGAATGGGAACTTATCACCTTGTGCATTCATATCAAGGGATTTGCTTGTTCTATCTTCGCTCGAAACTCACTGGCGCATGCTTGACTGAATGTCAAGTTTTGTGACCTTTTCATCGAAAATCTGAACTAAACCAATATACAGTTAACAATTAGATGTAACATTACTTTTTTCTGGTTTGAGGGTAAATAAATATGTAATAAACCTTGATTTACATTAGTTTTACCATTTATCAGAAGTCTGCTGTACTGTATGCAGGAAAAATGGTGCAACAATAAAAAAAAAGAAGAGTGGATTAGTCTTTCACCAATTTCATGTTACATTTTCAACTTTCAAAGCAGTTACAAAGCACACCGACCACTCTGCAGGAAGTTGTGAAAGGGAAATAAGCATGAAAACATGGTCCTGCTTATGACAATATCTGCACTTGTAGAAGGATTCAGACCACACTTGCTGATCTGAGTTAATAAGTCTGCTGATGCGACAGCCATCTTGTCACAAGTTCAGACGAGCTTTTCCCCATAAACCCATGCACCCTCCACATTTTCAAGAACAGGATTCTACGAGATCCACAACAATACTGTTTAAAGTATGAGACAATCAATGACTTGAAGCAGAAGTGGACAGGTTCAAGTTCAGCAACAGACTGGAATGCTTTATAATCTACTGACACCAAACAGGACCCAAACAGAAGCTGATCTGTTAAACTTCATAGAAAAACACCACCACCAAACTAGAATTCAGACCATCCAGACATACTTCCACCACTGTGGTGCCAAACACTGAAAATTGGAGCACAGACCTTAAGTTGCATTTTCTTTGGAATTAAGCAGAGAGAAAAAAAAAACAGATTGGAGAAATCAATCTTCCTGATAAAGCACATTCAGCAATACACACACACACACATACACATTTTCACACACACACACACACACACTCTCAGATGTTGTTTCCATCCACTCTAGAGATGTATTCTGTGTTCCACTGCATGCAGGCTTACCTTCAAAGATGTCAGTCATCTTGCAGATCTTGGAAAAAGAGCAGCCATTACACCACTCGTACACAATGTCCATCAATTGAGGTCGGAATGACTCCACATAAAGTTCTTCGTCAATCTCCAGCTTGGCTTCCTTGCTGACCCGTGCGATCCTCTTGGCAGTGTCCTGACACAGGACACACATTACCACCACATCACTTGGCTGTGTCTGACACAGGACACATTACCACCACATCACTTGGCTGTGTCTGACAGAGGACACATTACCACCACATCACTTGGCTGTGTCTGACAGAGGACGCACATTACCACCACATCACTTGGCTGTGTCTGACAGAGGACACACATTACCACCACATCACTTGGCTGTGTCTGACAGAGGATACATTACTATCACATCACTTGGCTGTGTCTGACAGAGGACACACATTACCATCACATCACTTGGCTGTGTCTGACAGAGGACACACATTACCACCACATCACTTGGCTGTGTCTGACAGAGAACACATTACCACCACATCACTTGGCTGTGTCTGACAGAGGACACATTACCATCACATCACCTGGCTGTGTCTGACAGGGACACACATTACTACCACATCACCTGGCTGTGTCTGACACAGGACAACATTACCACCACATCACTTGGCTGTGTCTGACAGAGGACACATTACCACCACATCACTTGGCTGTGTCTGACAGAGGACACACATTACCACCACATCACTTGGCTGTGTCTGACAGAGGACACACATTACCACCACATCACTTGGCTGTGTCTGACAGAGGACACATTTTACCATCACATCATTTACCTTCATAGTGCGTCATTTAACACACACCACCCCCTTCTCACTGCCGCTTAGTTTCCCTACTCTCCTTGCCAATGTTCTATATACTTCACACACACCCCTCACACTGCTGCTTTCAGTTTACTTGGCAATGTTCTATATACTGCACACACACACACACCCTTACACTGGTGCTTTCAGTTTCCCCACTGTCCTTAGCAATGTTCTATATACTGCACACACAATGTTCTATATACAGCTGACACACTGTTCTGTATACTGCACAAACACACCCTTACACTGGTGTCTTTCAATTTCCCCACTGTCCTTTGCAATGTTCTATTATACTGCACACACAATGTTCTATATACAGCTGACACACTGTTCTGTATACTGCACAAACACGCCCTTACACTGGTGCTTTCAATTTCCCCACTGTCCTTAGCAATGTTCTATATACTGCACACACAATGTTCTATATACAGCTGACACACTGTTCTGTATACTGCACAAACACACCCTTACACTGGTGCTTTCAGTTTCCCCACTGTCCTTTGCAATGTTCTATATACTGCACACACAATGTTCTATATACAGCTGACACACTGTTCTGTATACTGCACAAACACACCCTTACACTGGTGCTTTCAGTTTCCCCACTGTCCTTTGCAATGTTCTATATACTGCACACACAATGTTCTATATACAGCTGACACACTGTTCTGTATACTGCACAAACACACCCTTACACTGGTGCTTTCAATTTCCCCACTGTCCTTAGCAATGCTCTATATACTGCACACACAATGTTCTATATACAGCTGACACACTGTTCTGTATACTGCACAAACACACCCTTACACTGGTGCTTTCATTTCCCCACTGTCCTTTAGCAATGCTCTATATACTGCACACACAATGTTCTATATACAGCTGACACACTGTTCTGTATACTGCACAAACACACCCTTACACTGGTGCTTTCAGTTTCCCCACTGTCCTTTGCAATGCTCTATATACTGCACACACAATGTTCTATATACAGCTGACACACTGTTCTGTATACTGCACAAACACGCCCTTACACTGGTGCTTTCAATTTCCCCACTGTCCTTTGCAATGTTCTATATACTGCACACACAATGTTCTATATACAGCTGACACACTGTTCTGTATACTGCACAAACACGCCCTTACACTGGTGCTTTCAGTTTCCCACTGTCCTTTGCAATGTTCTATATACTGCACACACAATGTTCTATATACAGCTGACACATGTTCTGTATACTGCACAAACACACCTTACACTGGTGCTTTCAGTTTCCCCACTGTCCTTTGCAATGTTCTATATACTGCACACACAATGTTCTATATACAGCTGACACACTGTTCTGTATACTGCACAAACACGCCCTTACACTGGTGCTTTCAGTTTCCCCACTGTCCTTTGCAATGTTCTATATACTGCACACACAATGTTCTATATACAGCTGACACACTGTTCTGTATACTGCACAAACACGCCCTTACACTGGTGCTTTCAGTTTCCCCACTGTCCTTTGCAATGTTCTATATACTGCACACACACACACACTCACACAGCTGCTTTCAGTTCCTTGGCAATGTGGCCTATGTATCAGCTATTTCATTCACATCTCCCTTTTAATATACACTGATCTATTACTTTTTTAATTCCCAGCCCATTGGAATTATTATCTATTTGATCCCAGTCTCCCTGGTAATGTTCACTTGATTTATGACCTGTTTAATTACCATCTCCAAGGCAATGTTCACTTGATTTATGACCTGTTTAATTACCATCTCCAAGGCAATGTTCACTTGATTTATGACCTGTTTAATTACCATCTCCAAGGCAATGTTCACTTGATTTATGACCTGTTTAATTACCATCTCCAAGGCAATGTTCACTGACTTAGGACTTGTTTCTCCTTGGAAAGGTTTACTGATCAATTTATTACCTATTTCATTCCTATGGCCTTGGTAATGTCCAATCTTTGTTTACAAATAAAACTCTGCAACCAGTGCAGGATAGAAACTCAAGCTTTTCAAAACATACAATCAGTTATGTCTCCTCTGATGGACAGCCTCCAAAAAGACTGATGCTGATAATTCCTTGAGTTTTGCTTGCAATGGCACCTACAGACTGACCAGGGTGTGGCTTTGCTTATGACAGTCCCAGTGAATGGCGAAATTGTGGTTCTAATTCTCCATAATATTACCATAACCAAGCCAAACACACACACCCTTGTCACAGATAGGACAAAATAAATGAAGAGGTTCCACTCCTCCCGCCCTCCCCCCTTCCTCTACTCCCCCACTTCTTTCTACATTTTCTTCTGCCTCCGTGGCAAGCAATGTATAGGAAATACAGTCTGCTGGCCACTCAAACATGAGATTCAGCTGATAATTTTCCTTGCTACTGCCAAATCTTCAATGCCTCGTCATACCTGCATGAGTCGGAGAGGTCCAGAGAGCTCCTCAATCAGCTTGGGCATGTCCGAGGCACGTTCCTGGAAGACGAAGCAGCTGAGAAGAGCACAGCACTGAGCTGGACTGAGGTCGTTGAAGACATTGTTGAACAGCAGCTCTGTGATCACCAGTTCATCACCGCTGGACCAAGCAAACACACATCATTTTATGCTGTGAACCATGGCTCAAATCACCAAACACACTACAATTTACACTGTAAACCATGGCCAAGATCACCAAACACACCACACTTTACACAGTAAACCATGGCCAAGATCACCAAACACACCACACTTTACACAGTAAACCATGGCCAAGATCACCAAACACACTGCACTTTACACAGTAAACCATGGCCAAGATCACTGAACACACTGCACTTAACACAGTAAACCATAGCCAAGATCATCAAACACACTGCACTTTACACTGTGAATTGTGGCCAAGATCACCAACACACTGCACTTTACACAGTAAACCATAGCCAAGATGACCAAACACACCGCACTTAACACAGTAAACCATAGCCAAGATGACCAAACACACCGCACTTAACACAGTAAACCATAGCCAAGATGACCAAACACACCGCACTTTACACTGTGAATTGTAGCCAAGATCACCAAACACACCACACTTTACACTGTGAATTGTAGCCAAGATGACCAAACACAACGCACTTTACACTGTGAATCATGGCCAAGATCACCAAACACAACACACTTTACACTGTAAACCATGGAACCTATCCTCTAACACATTGCACTACGTCTATAGTCTGCGAAGCATCCTCTTCCCCAACCACCTCCCTCCCCTCCACATCATGCAACACACTAACAACTATGACACACAGCACCCACCATACTGCTCTTCAGACTGTAACGCATGCCCACCTCACCCAACATACAGCACCCACCATACTGCTCTTCAGTATGTAAAGCATGCCCACCTCACACCACCCAACATACTGCTCTTTAGACTGTAAAGCATGCCCACCTCACACCACCCAACATACTGCTCTTCAGACTGTAAAGCATGCCCACCTCACACCACCCACCATACTGCTCTTCAGTATGTAAAGCATGCCCACCTCACACCACCCACCGTACTGCTCTTTAGACTGTAAAGCATGCCCACCTCACACCACCCAACATACTGCTCTTCAGACTGTAAAGCATGCCCACCTCACACCACCCAACATACTGCTCTTTAGACTGTAAAGCATGCCCACCTCACACCACCCAACATACTGCTCTTTAGACTGTAAAGCATCATGCCAACCTCACACCACCCAACATACTGCTCTTCAGACTGTAAAGCATGCCCACCTCACACCACCCAACATACTGCTCTTTAGACTGTAAAGCATGCCCACCTCACACCACCCAACATACTGCTCTTTAGACTGTAAAGCATCATGCCAACCTCACACCACCCAACATACTGCTCTTCAGACTGTAAAGCATGCCCACCTCACACCACACAACATACTGCTCTTTAGACTGTAAAGCATGCCCACCTCACACCACACAACATTGTGCTCTTTAGACTGTAAAGCATGCCCACCTCACACCACCCAACATACTGCTCTTCAGACTGTAAAGCATGCCCACCTCACACCACCCAACATACTGCTCTTTAGACTGTAAAGCATGCCCACCTCACACCACCCAACATACTGCTCTTCAGACTGTAAAGCATGCCCACCTCACACCACACAACATACTGCTCTTTAGACTGTAAAGCATGCCCACCTCACACCACACAACATAGTGCTCTTTAGACTGTAAAGCATGCCCACCTCACACCACCCAACATACTGCTCTTCAGACTGTAAAGCATGCCCACCTCACACCACCCAACATACTGCTCTTTAGACTGTAAAGCATGCCCACCTCACACCACCCAACATACTGCTCTTTAGACTATAAAGCATGCCCACCTCACACCACCCACCGTACTGCTCTTCAGACTGTAAAGCATGCCCACCTCACACCACCCAACATACTGCTCTTCAGACTGTAAAGCATGCCCACCTCACACCACCCACCGTACTGCTCTTCAGACTATAAAGCATGCCCACCTCACACCACCCAACATACTGCTCTTCAGACTGTAATGCATGCCTGCCTCACCCAATACACAGCACCCTTCACACTGTGAGCCATGGCCCAAGTATATTCATATTGATGAGAAAAATTGTGTGAGTGTGAGTGTGTGTGTGGTGTGTGTGTGTGTGTGTGTGTGTGTGTGTGTGTGGTGCGTGTGTGTGAGAGTGTGGTTGGTGTGTGTTTGTGAGTGTGGTGTGTGCATGTGTGTGTGTGTGTGTGTGTGTGTGTGTGTGTGTGTGTGTGAGTGTGGTTGGTTTGTGTGTGTGTGTGTGTGTGTGTGTGTGTGTGTGAGTATGTATGTGTGTGTGTGTGTGTGTGTGTGTGTGTGTGTGTGTGTTTGAGACTCTGTGTGTGTGTGTGTGTGTATGTGTGTGTGTATGTGTGTGTGTGTGTGTGTGTGTGTGTGTGTGTGTTTGAGACTCTGTGTGTGTGTGTGTGTGTGTGTGTGTGTGTGTGTGTGTGTGTGTGTTTGAGACTCTGTGTGTGCATGTGCTTGTTGGTGTGTGTAAAAGAAAAGGACAAAAAAGAAAATGCCATTGTTCTCTCGGAACCAATATTAAAACACACCAGATGAATATATAGTGCAGGTGGAAATTCATTGCCATTGTTCTCGAAAAAGAGCACCTAGTGTTAGTACACTTTTGTTAAGACAAGAACTTGTGCATGCATGAAGGCATGTTTGGATACTTACTGAACCAAATCTCAGTCACGAAATATTTGCAGATCAACAAATTACCTGGATATTTCACAGGCCACCCTGCCTTTGGTTTCTATGACATCAGAGGCTGTGGCGTATCCAAGACGACGCAACACACGTTTCCGGCACTTAAGTTCATCCATCTGTAGTAGTGACTTCTTCTTTTTTAGCTCATGACGCAAGGCTTTGATCTCACTGCCGAGCTAAAAAGAGAACACGAAAAAGATTAAACAACAAATCTGGAGTTTTCAGGTACTAGCAGCAGCAGTAGTAGTAGTAGTAGTAGTAGTAGTAGTAGTAGTAGTAGTAGTAGCAGCAGTAGCAGTAGTAGCAGTAGCAATAGTAGTAGTAGTAGTAGTAGTAGTAGTAGTAGCAGCAGCAGCACCAGTAGCAGTTGTGGTAGAGAGAGAAAGAGAGAGAGAATGAGTGTATGCGTGTGTGCATGACAATGTGCCCAGAAACATCCATAAAATCAGCGACAGAGCAAGAGTCTATGCCATAGTATGCTGATGAATCAGGTAAGGTTTGAAAGTAACTTGTGTCAGAAAGAACCTATTTCACCGTAGTTAATGTAACGTTATGCGGTTACTACCTGGAAGAAGCCTCTGCTGTGTGATGGCATGTGAAAACAAAACATTCTAACACTAGCATCGATCACAGACATATCTTCATTTGGCTCCACGAACAGTATTGTGACTAGTGGCCAAAGCAGCGTTTGAATACTCTCTTAGCAAAATGACAAAGGAATGATCCGTCTGAAAAGAGAAAAACAAGGATCGGACGGAGTAATCAGGATGCACTTTTACTGAAATTTTCGAGGGAAGAAAAACTGACCAGGACATTTTGGGATTCTGGATCTCCAGACAAACAGCAAGGTAGAATTCCAGTTTCCGGACGTGTGGTTTCATCCATGACAATGGTGATGGTGTGGACAAGAATCAATAAATAATCCCAAACATCAATGAAATTCTTTCTGTCTAGAATGTGTAGTAGCAGTAGCAATAGCAGTAGCACCAGTAGTTACAGAAATAGTATTGGTACTAGCAGCAGCAACAGTAGTAGTAGTAGTAATAGTGGTGGTAGTAGTAGTAGTAGTAGTAGCAGCAGCAGCACCAGTAGCTGTTGTGGTAGTATATAAACCAAGCAAACCCAAACATTATCGTTCCCTGCGAGGTGACATAGCAGCAAGCATCAAGGGAGAGGTGGCAGCGCTCTTTTGAGGGACACAGATGTGAGAGGTCAGTGTTAGGCGGCACAGCAAACCATCCAGCCATATGGGAGACGGCAGAGTCTAGCCAGTGTCGCTGGGGGACAGCTCCTAGAGATGCTGGGAAATCAGCCAAGGGGCACTGCCTGACTGTGATTACTGCAGCCAGGGGTACCATTTTTCTGAAGGCAGAGCATGGTGGGCACCCCTCTCAGGGCTGGGCTGAAAAACTGCCTTCTTGGCTGTGGTCTGTGTTGACCATAGACTGGACCTGCACAGCGCTCCAACGACTTTCATCCATCTCCATCTTTGAGGCAGCCTCACATGGAACAGCACGATCACCACCTGAGCATGAAGAAGGCCACCTGATGGCCCTGAAGACAGGCCTTCTGAGGGGAAAGCAGACAAATAAAACCGATGCCCATCATCGACCAACACAAGAAAGTGAACCAGAGTCCACACGGAACCAGAGCTGAGAAAGCAGCAGTTGACAACCCCATCCAGAACTGGACACAACACCACTGGCAATGACAACAACTGCCATGAAAAATACCCTTCGGTCTGCAAGTAATATCTTGTCCTTAAGGGCCTCTGCCCAAACAGGATGGAAAACTAACACTAGGACTGAAAACATCAATGAAATATACACATCAGCAGCATGTAAATAAAGCAAACAAAATCACCAATGAAATTCTTCATGTCTACTATAGATTTGGGCATCCTAAATTTTGGCTGGGCTATTATTTCCATCGATCTGAAAATTTTGTGAAAAGTTGTGAATTTTTATGGACAGTTCAAATTGTATTGTGTCTTTATTAGCTAAAGAGTTGGTGATTCTGACTGGTTGCATGGGCATGTGAAATTTGTGTGTCGTGGAACATCCAGACTGCCACAAACAAGTCCGTGTGACTATCTGAAACTGTGCAAGCACACTGTGCATCAACTATTCAGACAGCTGATCATATGAAAGGTGGGCACTTCTCCATGTCTTTCATAATCAAGATTTTCTCTTTGTTTTTATGTTTGTTTCTTTGATTTAATTAAGTAGACACTGGTATACAGTCTTGTAATAATCACTCACCAATTTCTCAAAATTTGGAAGAAAATAAATCTTCGCTTCAGATGGTTATAGAAAGTGTAAACACTGCACGCAGTTTCAAACACCTGTGTTGATCCGGGAATGTTTCAAAATATCTTCAACTAAAAATTTCAGGTTTTATCATGATTAAATGATGGAATAAATATCTTAGGATCAATGTTGATCAATGCACTGAAGATTCTGCACGTCTATATGAAATCTCCTATCCTGCACTTGTCTTTTCTCCACCTGCAGCTAGTGCTGTCAATTTAAAAGTTTTTCAACAAAAAGTGATACAACGGAGAAGAAAAAGATTGTTCCCACTCTCAAAACCAAAGAGAACGTAGGTGGGGTGGGAATGTTGCTGTACAGGCAGAGAGAGGGACTGGGAAACAGAAAGAGAAGCAGTTGAGGAATGCAAGAATGGAGTGGAGATGAAGACAGCTAGAGAGCAAGGGAGAAGGGGATGGGGGTGAGGAATATGCTGGGGAAAAATGCTGGGAGAGAGGTTGCATGCATGCGTGCATGTAAGTGTCTGGTGCTAGAGAGAGAGAGAGAGAGAGAGAGAATGAGTGTATGTGTGCATGCATGCATGCGCTTTTGTGTGTGTGTGTGTGTATGTATGTGTGTGTGTGTGTGTGTGTGTGTGTGTGTGTGTGGGGTGTGCGTGCGTGCGTGCGTGCGTGCGTGCGCGCGTGCATGCGTGCATGTGTGTGTGTGTGTGTGAGAGAGAGAGTGAGCACATATGTGAGAACTGCCTGGAAGTTCATGTCAGTAATTTAAAACAAACAAACAAAAAAAACTTTGCAAAGTCTTCCAGATCATCACTGGCCATCTGTGATCTTACCTCCATTTTCTTTTCAAAGGAACTGTACAACTCGTCCAGCCTGGGGTCTTTGTGCATTGGGTGTGTGTGCAGTCTGTGCTCAAAGGCTTCAATTTTCTGCACACAACCAACAACTGTCCAGTATGTCATCATGTCCTCTTTTAGTCACATGGGAGTTTTAGTCTTTTTTTTTTTTTTTTTTTGCAATGTTCACAAGACACAAATGATGCATAGCTTCTTTCTCTCATCTACTGAAGCAGACATATTCTTCCACAGAAAACTTCAATCATCATGTTTGATGAAATGGGTTAGGGAGGGATTCCTTCTGGCCTTTTCTGATCAGGTGGGCCTATGCAGAACTGGCCTTTACAGAAAACATGGAACTGGCCTTTACAGAAAACATGGAACTGGCCTTTACAGAAAACAGAAAACATGGAGAGTGATGCAGAAGCTCAGCCAAATTCATTCAGAGTGAAAAACAAAAAAAATCTTGTAGGTTTGCTCAAATCATTACGTAAGAGTAAGCTCTCAAGTCAAGTCAGGTCACATGTACATAGCCCATTAACCAAGGAGGCTACACCAAAGCTACATCTCTCTTCCCAACAACAAAAATTCGAGACTTTCAAGGAGATCCTTGAATAACACTCTGATTCCCAGGCAAGCTTGTCATAATCTATCACATTTCAATTCACACTTTTCACTCACTCTCTGTACTTCTTGCCATTTGTAGATTCTTTTGTTTTGCCAATACAGAAATAACATGAACTGTAAACCAATAAAAAATCACAAACTGTCAGATCATGTAGAAGTCTTACTTCATCTGCTGAAAACAGGGGTGGTGAACAACTCCAAACCATTCCACAGTTTTTGGTGCAGGCTCAGCACTTGCAATGTCTTTGTGTAATGGCTTTTTCCTAGCAAAATGAACACTAAGCAGTACAGTTCTTCTCAAATGATGCCGCTTAAAAGGTCGCCGTTTTTCTCCGACACGGACAGCAATCAACAGAGCTGCCAGGTTTATGGAGTCAAACTCTGGAACCAGAGGATACACGGGAAGTTTGCATCTGACTACTTAAAGTGACACCAGAGAGCTCACATAGCACATGAGTGTATTTACTCCTTTCCTGGGATTTCAGCTTTAGCAACACTGTACCTCACCCCATCCAGCAACTGACCTCTCTATCCTTGCTTTCCGGTTTGCATTTTGAAATTAAAAAAGAACAAAAAACTACTGATTCTGAGGATATACATTAAAACTAAAAAAAAAGAAAAAAAGAAGAAGAAAATCCAAGAAAAAGTGTGGGGCAATTTGCACTGATGCATCCAGTTCAGTCAAAGGCAACAGTGACACCAGGACTAACAGACATTGCTTTAAACCAGGCAACTGCTGAAGAAATTCAAAATGGTTTCAGTTAAGCGACGTGCAGGGCCATACCTTGATGGTCTCATGAAGCCCCTTCTCCTTGATGCCCATGTCTTCAATGGGGTCCAGCAGTGGGACACCATCAGGGAAACGTTTCTCCACCTCCTGCAAACACATGTACATGTACACCACAGTACTCCACCTCCTGCAAACACACGTACATGTACACCACAGTACTTCACCTCCCACAAACACATGTACATGTACACCACAGTACTCCACCTCCTGCAAACACATGTACATGTACACCACAGTACTCCACCTCCTGCAAACACACGTACATGTACACCACAGTACTTCACCTCCCACAAACACATGTACATGTACACCACAGTACTTCACCACCAGGAAAAGTAACCATCCAAGAGACAAACAAATAGGTGGTAACCACCCAGCAGACAAAAAATAGGTAGTAACCACCCAATAGAAAAAAAATAGGCGGTAACCACTCAAGAGACAAAAAATAGGTGGTAACCATTCAAGAGACAAAAAATAGGTGGTAACCACTCAAGAGACAAAAAATAGGTGGTAACCATTCAAGAGACAAAAAATAGGTGGTAACCACTCAAGAGACAAAAAATAGGTGGTAACCATTCAAGAGACAAAAAATAGGTGGTAACCACTCAAGAGACAAAAAATAGGTGGTAACCATTCAAGAGACAAAAAATAGGTGGTAACCACTCAAGAGACAAAAAATAGGTGGTAACCACTCAAGAGACAAAAAATAGGTGGTAACCATTCAAGAGACAAAAAATAGGTGGTAACCACTCAAGAGACAAAAAATAGGTGGTAACCATTCAAGAGACAAAAAATAGGTGGTAACCATTCAAGAGACAAAAATACATAAGAAGGTAACCATTCAAGAGACAAAAATACATAAGAAGGTAACCATCATAGAGACAAAAATACATAAGAAGGTAACCATCATAGAGACAAAAATACATAAGAAGGTAACCATCAAAGAGACAAAAATACATTAGAAGGTAACCATCATAGAGACCAAAAAATACTTAAATAAATATTACTCTGTTTAATGATGATCGAAGATCTTATAAAAGAATAAAAGAGAGGAAAAGACTGCTTCATTTGTGTACATGGTGTGCGCTGGCATCTACTTGGGGCTAACTCTTTTGTTGTTGTTGTTGCAAGATTGGTGGACCCTGAGAGGCGATGCAAAGACAGCAGAAAAACATACAGAAATTCCCGTCTCTCAGTTTAAGTCCACATCCCACACTTCTGCTCCCCTCTTCCTCTTCCCCTGATTCAAGATTAAGAAGAGGTACCTGTAGCGACTTGAGGACGCTGAGGCGATGTTCTGAGGAGCGCAGGTCACTGGGGATATACAGACGAACGGCACTCAGACTCTGAACCAACTTGGTAAGGATCGGAACAACCTGAAACAAAATGCTGCTTTCTCTTGAACAACATTTATGGCGCAGCACATAAGAACAGCTTCACTGCAGGTGCTTCCCTCCAACACATGATCAAATCAAACAGAAAGAATGCAGGGAAAGGTTCCAATACAGATCCTTCATATACCAAGTTACACATGATCAAATCAAACAGAAAGAATGCAGGGGAAGGTTCTAATACAGATCCTTCATATACCAAGTTACACATGATCAAATCAAACAGAAAGAATGCAGGGAAAGGTTCCAATACAGATCCTTCATATACCAAGTTACACATGATCAAATCAAACAGAAAGAATGCAGGGAAAGGTTCCAATACAGATCCTTCATATACCAAGTTACACATGATCAAATCAAACAGAAAGAATGCAGGGAAAGGTTCCAATACAGATCCTTCATATACCAAGTCCTCCTTTCCAAGACTTGTGTTTCTGGTGCATTTTTGTCTGTTTAAATTATGTGTAAAGTCTCCCTCTTTTAAAGACGTTTTTGTGGAATATTACAATACGTCTCTGCTGGATTCTTCTCCAAACACGGACCCCATCCCTCTTAAGATATGATTTCCTGAAACATTCTTGTCTTAAAGACCACCTCTCTCTAATAACATATTTTCCAGGGACATTCTTGTCTTAACTCTCAACAGGTTTTTCACACTTTTTTTTTGCAGTAACTATGCAGCAGTATTAAAATGCTTACAAGATTAGAAATTATGGACCAAAGTTCATGAGTAATACGTCAATGTGTTCAGAATAAACTATATTTTCAAAATATGGTATTTTTGTAAAATTCTTGTGGAATGTATTTGTTGCTCTCACTTTTTGACCTCTGTTGCTAAAAATAGAATTTTTCAGCATTTTCAGCATTTTGCACATTGTCACTGAACAAAAACTCCAAGATATCGAGGTCAAGTTCACACCTTTAACCTTTATTGACAAAGCAGTTATTTCTCTTTCATTTGAAACAGATTTCACTGTACTGTGTCAAAAAGTACATGCTTAGTGTTCTGAATATATACATAACCATCTTTGCTGATTGACCACTGCAAATCACAAAAGTCATCTATGCCACACCAGACTTCCTGTTTTGCAGGAGAACACAATATTTTACATAGTCAACACTAATTCAGTATCCCAAGGATACAAATTTGTAAATATATTTACAAATTGGATTCAATTTCTTTTTCAACAATATGTTTGTTGATATTGTACCTAAAAATAGACTGGTTTCTCCCACCCCGCACCGCTGAACTGTTTTTAGAATGGGTACAAGTTTTTTTTTCTTTGGATACATATGGGTTATGAAAAGAAAACCATATATGTCTAGAAGAAACCATTTCGTTTTTAGGCATCTTCCGTTTCAAAA
This sequence comes from Conus canariensis, assembly GCA_033310375.1. Taxonomy (NCBI): domain Eukaryota; kingdom Metazoa; phylum Mollusca; class Gastropoda; order Neogastropoda; family Conidae; genus Conus; species Conus canariensis. The sequence goes on along the minus strand of CM065726.1, from coordinate 72,114,102 downwards.
AAAAAAAAAAAAAAAAAAGCATCCTGAGTAGGAACCATAAGGGTCAAACAAACCCATACATTTTTTGAAGTCATTACCCTACCTATTGTAACACTACTGGCAACAGTACAATGAATACACTTGTTTCAGAACTTATCACTGAATGGTAGAGGGAGAAAAACCAGACCCCACCCCCACCCAATGCCCCTTGCATCACAGCCCCACACAGATGCATGGGTGTTTTTAAAACGAAAGTCGGTGTAAATCAGGTTTACAATTTTGAACTTAAAAAAAACATCAATTGATTGACAAATATTCGAGCCTCACAGTATATCATTGTAAAGCACACGATCTTAGTTTTCCAATGATACTATTTTTTAGCATGTAGGTTGTGTATGAAAATTGCCCAACATGATTGACTTCACAAACTGTTTTCCGACTTTGGCACGAAACGTATGCCAGGGTGCGCAGCACACAAAACTTTCTAAATTTTGTATCGGCGCTTTCCTAATTCACTCCTCACAAACAATAAAACAACTAGAACAGATTTAAAGTATAAATATTCCTCTTTCTTTTGCATTAAGTTTTGTGTCTGTAGGTGCAAGGTTTGTTGAATGCTTTGTGTCCATGTCAAGGTTAAAGAACAAGGAATAAACGCACACTACCATGCTAACATTCCGCAGTCTGTGGAAGACATGCTGCAAAATACTGTCAACAAAGCAAGGTACTTACACACAGTTAGGTTCAACATACACCACACCTGTTTAACCTGAACCTGTTTTTGAGGTACTTTTCCACAAAAATAAGTATTTTTTTCTCAAAGTGTGTGTGTGTGCAAATCCTCCAACTTTTTGTGTAGGATAAGGACAGGAGTAAGGTCTTCAAAAGTTTGGTAAAACTGAGGTATCGGGAGGTAGGGGGGAGGTTCGGAGGGGGTAGGATGAGGGGAGGGGGGCGAGGATCATCTTCCTTAGCAGCAACCACACAGCAAAAAGATGACATTCACCACTGCATTCACTAAAAATTAAAAAAGAACAAAAAAAAAAGAAAAGGAAAAAAAGGGTTTACAAACACCAATTTTGGCGTCATATACTGTACCATGTCAGACCATAGCATTCACGGCAGTTAGTCAGCTCTGTCAGGCCGAAGATTTTGTGTGGCTAATGCAGTAATAAGACAGTCACGTGACGCCCACCCTACTTCCGCCGAAGGAAGAAGCCGGTGTAAACTTCCTGTACCTCATTCTCTCTCGGCCTGCCGTCCAAGCAAGATAAGTCTTGTGCTCTGTCTCGCCTTTCTTTGCCATTGTGTTAAGATAGCCTTGTGTTTGCTCCTTGCTTGTTTTGTTGTGGCTTGCGCGCTGAACCCTTGTACCCTTGCCGGTGAGGCTTTGGTTTGGCGTGCTTTATTGGTTTTATTGAATTTATCACCCACGCTTCTCGCGTTCGTGCCTTGTTCTCGGCATTCGCGACTTGCCTTCCGTGCATCTCGCAATTCGGAATTCCGAGCTACACGCCGGTTTCCATCTCCTCGCTTTACTTAGCCTTACGGCCTTTTGTCTGCGAGTCCCATTTCACTTCCATTCGGATTCCGATTCGACGACCTTCCTCGTCGTTCACTCAGTTTCCATTCCTTTCGCCGGTCGTTCCACCATTTTGTTTCGACCGGCCATACCGGCACACATACGATCGCACTGTTTTACTCGAACAGCGCGACTTCTGCGCACTTCCAGCACTATCAGTGCCCCTCCCGAGGTTGGTCGAGCTCTTCCTATCCCTCGATCCACCTCTTTGTCTCCCCTTTGCGATCGTGTTTTCCGTGTTTGTCTCGCCACCAGTGCCCAACATGGTGAAGGATACTAACGGGTCGAGCCGCTCCTTTGTTCGCGAGTCGCGCTCTGCCCCGGAGGACCCGAGTGTCGATTCCAGGGGACAAACCACTCACACCTCTGAGCGTACAGTCAGTGTGGAGGAGGGTTCCGCGCAGGGAACGTGCGACCATCTTTGCTATCCCTCCTCTTCACGATCGGCGGACACACGATCGTTGCGATCGAAGTCGAACAGGCAATTGGCCGAATCAAACTCACAATCGGCCGTCATTGCCGACTGTTTTTCTTTCTATTCTGCCTCTAAATCGAAATCCAAAGGCAAGGCCTCCATGAAAGGACCTGCCCGTTCAAAATCTTCCCGTTCTCCAAAATCTTCCCGTTCTTCGGCCAAAATCGCCTGCTCAATTTCCATCGCACAAGGAGACTCTCTATCATGCTGCGTCCGGCGATCATCGGCCCCTGGGGACCCTTGCCGAGACCCGGACCAGCACGGGTGACGACTCGCGGCCGGAATCACCGCTCGTCACCCGATCAGATGAGACTCGTGACGCTAGCTACCCCCCCCCACTAACGCCACGCAGTCGAATCACGCTCTCCCCAACCGTGTCCGGGTTCAGCCACTACTCGGACACGAGGAGCGTCATCACTCCGGTGGAGGGGCTGTGGGCAGTCTTTGGTGTGACTCCCCCACTGACCACAACCCCGGGTCAGGGACGCAGGCATCAACCAGGTCGGATCTGCGCCCTCACCCCCAACGGTCGAACCACCCTGATCGACCGTTGAACTTTCCCCTAGGGGTACAGGACGTTGGGGAGCGGACTTCTTTCGCTCCCCGGTTGGGCATCGTCCGCGGTCCCGTTCCTCCGGGGGGAGGATCAACCAGCGGGACCAGGGGTAACCTCCCTTCGTCCTCTGAGGTGGACCTGTCGCCACAGCCATCCCAGTCCGCTCCCACACGGCCAGGAGGCTCGGCTACCGCACCACCCACCGGCCACCCTGCCATGCAGGGGGCCGGCACAGACCGCACCTGGGAGATGCAGGAGGCAGTGCTCTCCCTGGGGCGGGTGCGAGACAGCTCGCCTTCTCACTACCCTCCCCTTGGTGCCCAAGGTTACCCGGGTCCCCGGGGAGACTCTGCCCCAGGGCCGCCACAGCCCGTCGTACTCTCCGGGGACCGGTGGCTCTATTCCCCCCCGAGAGGAATCAGTGGCTTAGGGCTGACACCCTTCCCGACTCCTCCTCCGGTCGCATGTGGCATCCTGCCTCCCGGAGCTGGATCGACCTGGGGCCCCCTTCCTCTCGGGCGCTGTCCGATCGGCAATCCCCCAGTCTGCCCGCCGAGTACGGAGCCACCAGGGACCCGTCCTCTTTTCCCCCCACTACCCCTTGAGGGCTGGACTCCCACGCACCCCTGCCCTGGCCCTCCGAAGGTGGATCTGATCATCCCCTTCTGGATTACTCTGACCCTCAACTCGAGGACGGGGTCGAGGACTCCCTCCCCCAGTCTGGTGACCTCTCCATCCTGGAGAGCTGGCGTCCAGATCTTGTTGTGAGGGAATCCCCTCCCTCTGACAACAACATCTCCTTTAGCCGTTTCACTGGGGGGCCCCCTGCCCAGCGATCACAGCCAAGGATAGTCGCCCCCCAGACCCTCACTCCCTTGTGGGACAGACCGGCATCTTTCGCCAGGGGTGCACATGCCATTCCCCCACCGGGGATTGACTTCTTGTCAGCCCCTAACGTGGCCCCGGTAGGAGTTTTCCTCAAAGACCCGCGTCATGGCCCCCATGTCTTTTCCCTCTTCTCTGCCAATCCGGCCACCAGGGACATTGCCATTTCCTCTGCCGACCTCAGGCTCACGCCCAACCTCGCCCCTCCCACATCCACCCCTGTTCCCATCAAGAACTTGATGGAGTGGGATAGAATTGCCAGGACTGGCATTCTCCACACCACCGCGGGACATGCATTCATTGACATGTTCCTGCAGCGAGCGGAGGAGCTCTGGGCAAAGGAGGGCATCACTGCCTCTGTGTCTTCGGACCCCGACGACTCTGAGGTAGATCCTAGCCTATTCGGCGACCCTCTCATGCGTTTCCTTGTCAACAAGATTTCGCATCACCTTTGGGCTGCGGCGGACAGCGCAGCCAGGTGTCACTTTAACTGCCTGTTAGCAGTGAGAGATGCTGTGTTATCTCAGGCCAATCTCTCCCCGGCGCTCAAGGCGGCCTTACGGTGCATCCCGGGTCAGGAACAGTCGCTCTTTGGTGACTATTCCACTGCCGTCATCACTCATGCAGTCGAGGAACGCAAACAGGCCGCGTCTTTTGCGGCCAAGCCCCTCCCCAGCATCGTCCTCGCCAGCATCGCCCTCCTGGACCCTACTCCCGTCCGGCCCCCAGACCCCAGCCCTACCCCAAACAGGCCCCCCCTCGCACCTCAAGGCCCGCCAGACGCCCTTCTTCCGCCGTTCCTAGGTCAAAACCGAAAACCCCCCATCAGAATTTTCGGTTCGGCCAACAGGCCCGGCCTCGGAGGTGACTAGCAGACTCACCTTCGGAGGAGCGAGAACTGGCAGACTTCTTGCCCCTCCCCGGCCCCTTTGGCAGGCAGTCTGTCCCGACATGCCCACCAGTGGCGGCGTATGGGACTCAACCCTTGGATAGTGTCAGTGTTACAAGAGGGGTTCCGTCTGCCCTGGGCACACGATCGCCCCCCCCCTGCTATCCTCTCCTCCTCCTTCCCCCGGCGATCCCCCCTGGCCCAGGCGGAGGCTCTTCGCCTGGAAGTCGAGGACCTTCTTCGGAAAGATGCCATCACCCATATACCCCACCCCAACCCTGGGTTTTACTCCCACCTTTTTGTGGTCCCCAAGTCCTCGGGGGGCTAAAGGCCCATCCTCGACCTTTCTCCACTCAACAAGTTCCTCAGACCAACCAAATTCAAGATGGAGACCCCGGCCCAGATCAGAGATTCCATCCACCATCTGGTCTGGGCCACTTCTATAGATCTGAAGGACGCTTATTTTCAGATCCTCATTCATCCTTCCCACAGACGACACCTTCGGTTCGTCTGGCGGGGATGGGTACATCAGTTCAAGGCGCTCCCCTTCGGACTCTCCCTGGCTCCCTTCCTTTTCACGAAGGTAGTCAAGGAGATGGCCGCCCTTGCCAGACAGGAGGACATTCGCCTCTTGGTTTACCTCGACGACTGGCTCGTCTTCGCTCCCACTCAGGTCCTGTGTCAAGCCCACACATCCAAACTTCTGCGCCTTTGCTCCTCACTAGGGTTCGTCACCAACCCCGAAAAATGCGAGCTCTCGCCCAGTCAGAGATTCTCCTTCCTGGGCATGAGTTTCGACACCACCTCCATGCTAGTCTCCCCGACCCCGGAGAGGTCCACCCGCCTGATGGACCTCATCTCCCACCTCCGCCTCTCTCCCCTCGCGTCGGCAAGGACACTGTCCTCCCTTCTGGGGATGATGGAGTCCCTGTCACCTCTCATTCCCCTAGGCAGGGTCCCCAAGCGACAGCTTCAAAGGGAGTTCCACCGTCGTTGGTCGCAGACCGCCGACCGCTGGGACCAGACCATTCCCCTCGGGCATTGGTTCTTTTGGGCCACGGAGGAGTGGCTCAGCCCCTCCACCCTGAGCCCCGGAGTTCCCATCTCCCTCCCATCCCAGGCCCTAGAACTTTACACAGACGCCTCCAACTCAGGCTGGTGGCCCATTTGGAGAGCAGTCATGCCTCGGGGGTGTGGGACCCATTGACTGCCCGTCTTCACATCAACATCCTGGAACTGGAGGCGGTCCGGCTAGCCCTCCTCCACTTCCAGACACTGGTCTCGCACCGGTTTGTTCTCCTTCTCACGGACAACACCTCGGTAGCCTGTTACATCAACAAGGGGGGGGGGGGGGGGGGGGGGGGGCACGCTCCATCAGTCTCTCCCTCCGGACAGAGGCCCTCCTCCGCTGGTGTCACACGCAAGGAATCACCCTTCGCGCGAGACACATAGCAGGGACGCACAACATCCTGGCAGACTCTCTCAGCCGCTCCAGGTCCGTCCTCCACACGGAATGGACCCTCAGCAGGCATACACTAACCTCGGTGTGGGAACATTGGTTCACACCCATGATCGACCTGTTCGCCACCCGATTCAATCATCGTCTGCCAGTGTATGTGTCTCCCGTCCCGGACCCTCAGGCGTACGCGATCGATGCCCTATCCCTCCCCTGGTCCGGCCTCATAGCTTACGCCTTTCCCCCCTTCCCGATCCTTCACAAGGTGATCAGGAAGGCGAGACTCGAGGGACCCAGGCTCATCCTCATAGCCCCATGGTGGCCCACTCAGTCCTGGTTTCCGGACCTCAAGTCCCTCACTCACGTTCCCCCTCTCCAGTTGAACGCCCGGTGGGACATGCTCAGGCAACCCCGCTCGGGTCGCCCCCACTCCAATCCCCAGGCGCTTCGCCTCCATGCCTGGCTTTTGTGCCAGCCGGAGTGCGAGCATCTAACCCCACCTCCCAAGCGGACAGGTCCCAGTCCATCCTTAACATCCTCTCCAACGCCGGGGCCTCTCAGGACCTCCGAGACCTAGCAATGGCCTCTCGCAGAGCTGGCACTGAGTCCCTTTACGATTACAGATGGAGGAAATGGGTCTCATGGTGCAAAGACAACTCTGTCCCACACAATCGCCCCTCAAATATCCAGATAGGAAATTTTCTGTCCCACCTAAAGCTATCAGCCAGCTCCATTTGGGCTACAGGTCGGCCATCTGCACGACCATCCGCCAACTGGGCGGACCGTCCTTTGAGAATGACTTCCTTCTCAGAGAGATCTCCAGAGGAGTGGCCCTTCGTGAGGCCCGATCCCCAAGGCGCGTTCCCCTTTGGGATCTTTTCACTGTACTTGATGTCCTCAGGAAACCACCTTTCGAGCCTATCTCCTCCCTCCCCTTCGACCTTCTTTCTATGAAGACCACCTTTCTCCTCGCCTTGGCCTCGGCCAGGAGGCGGAGCGAGATCCACGCTCTCAGCGGGGACCCCAGAGACATTGCCTTCCACACGGACGGCTCTGTCTCCCTTAAGTTCCTTCCCGAATTCCTAGCTAAAAACCAGGAACCCGGTAGCACCTCCCCCTACCTCGCCATCCGCCCATTGGCGGATATCCTAGATGGAGAGAGCAGTGGTGACATGGCTCTGTGCCCTTCCAGGTGTCTAAGACACTACTGGGAACATTCACGCCCCAAGCGTGCTTCTCAGAGACGTCTCTTTATTTCCATCAACCCCAAGAATAAGAAAGACATCTCAGCTGGCACTATCTCTAGGTGACTGTCCAAGACGGTCAAATCGGCCTATGCCCAGACGTCCAAGGCCCTCCCCGTCTTGTCCCCCCGGGCCCATGAGGTCAGAGCACTGGCCGCTTCTGCAGCTTTCCAGCACTCTGTCCCCCTGCGCCATCTCCTGGAAGCAGCCTACTGGCGTTCGGAGAATCCCTTTATAAACTTTTATTTAAGGGACATCCGCATGACCAGGGCTGACGGTTCTGAAGGGATATCCTTTGTGGCGGCTAATGCAGCCATATCGGTTAACCCCAAGAACCACTAGGGCACTCGCCCTCCTCCTTTTACGATAAATTCTGCTATGGTCTGACATGATAAAGTATATGACGCCAAAATGGGGAGTTTGTATTATACTCCCTGTTTGGCTAGTATACTTACCATGTCAGACTCTAATGCCCGCCCTACCTTCCCCACTAGCGCCAAGGTCCTTGGGGTTACCTGGCGTGCAGGCCTCGACGAATGAGGTACAGGAAGTTTACACCGGCTTCTTCCTTCGGTGGAAGTAGGGTGGGCGTCACGTGACTGTCTTATTACTGCATTAGCCACACAAAATCTTCGGCCTGACAGAGCTGACTAACTGCCGTGAATGCTATGGTCTGACATGGTAAGTATACTAGCCAAACAGGGAGTATAATACAAACTCCCCATTTTTTTCACACCCAATTCATGCATGTACTTTGTTACAAATTTCTGCTTTCCCACCTCTTTCCCCCTCAATATTTCATGGCCTGCAGTCCCCGCTGAGGTTCCCATAAATTGGCATGTTGTCAGAGAAGCAGACACAAAGCTGGATGCAATTTTGCACACAGAGTTAGCAAGAGTTGTCACTCTTTGGTGAAAGCCTTCCCCCCACCCCAACCCCAAACTGGCACACCAAGACAACATCAAGGTTATACACTAAAGTATGACAGCTGCTCAAAAACATTGTGTCTAGATTGCCGTTTTGACTCTTATTTTCAGTTTTTCATATTGGTCGTATTTTCAAATATGTATACAAATTATGGCAAAATTGTATGGCTAAATAGGTCACACACACACATATATATGCTTCCTGTATCCCACACACTCCTGCCCCCAAATCTACCTGTCACCCTGTCAAACACTTACCCTATCACTTCCACTCATCCCCATTTTTCTTTCTTTTTAAAATCTCAAAGTCCATACCTGCATTTCTCCCTTCTCTCCCTTGGGGCAGGGTTTCAGGTGGGCTGTGTTGCGACTTCGGGTGCTGTCACGATTCACATACAACAGTGCTTCCACCACATAGAGAGGCCCCGTCTCCTCTGTCGCCTGTACACCACACACACACAGACACACATACATGCATACACACACAAACACATAGACACACACACAAACACGGGCTGTGTGACTGGTCTGACAGTGAAAGGAGAAAACAGTGTTGTGTGTGTGTGTGTGTGTGTGTTGTGTGTGTGTGTGGTGTGTGTGTGTGTGTGTGTGTGTGTGTGTGTGTGTGTGTGTGTGTGTGTGTGTGTGTGTGTGTGTGTGTGTGTTGTGTGTGTGTGTGTGTGTGTGTGTGGTGTGTGTGTGTGTGTTGTTGTGTGTGTGTGTGTTTTGTGTGTGTGTGTGTGTGTGTGTTGTGTGTGTGTGTGTGTGTGTGTGTGTGTGTGTGTGTGTGTGTGTGTGTGTGTGTGTGTGTGTGTGTGTGTGTGTGTGTGTGTGTGTGTGTGTGTGTGTGTGTGTGGTGCGTGCGTGCGTGCGTGCATGCGTGCGTGCGTGCGTGCGTGCGTGTGTACGTGCGCGTACGTGAGCATGTGTGTGTGTGTGCGCGCACGTGAGCATGTGTGTGTGTGTGTGCATGCATGCATGCATGCATGTGTGCATATGTTTGACGAATTATGGCAGTCACATACTGACAGAATATAACAGTCACATACTGACAGATTATGACTGTCAAATGTTGGCCGATTACTGCAGTCAAATACGGGGAGGTAATGGTGTCAACATTTGACAGAATTTGACAGTCATATGTCTGCACATTATGCCATCATGTATTGACAGGTTATGGCAATCAAAAACTAAAAGACTATGGCAGTCATATGTCTGCACATTATGCCATCATGTATTGACAGGTTATGGCAATCAAAAACTAAAAGACTATGGCAGTCATATGTCTGCACATTATGCCATCATGTATTGACAGGTTATGGCAATCAAAAACTAAAAGACTATGGCAGTCATATGTCTGCACATTATGCCATCATGTATTGACAGGTTATGGCAATCAAAAACTAAAAGACTATGGCAGTCATATGTCTGCATATTATGCCATCATGTATTGACAGGTTATGGCAATCAAAAACTAAAAGACTATGGCAGTCATATGTCTGCACATTATGCCATCATGTATTGACAGGTTATGGCAATCAAAAACTAAAAGACTATGGCAGTCATATGTCTGCACATTATGCCATCATGTATTGACAGGTTATGGCAATCAAAAACTAAAAGACTATGGCAGTCATATGTCTGCACATTATGCCATCATGTATTGACAGGTTATGGCAATCAAAAACTAAAAGACTATGGCAGTCATATGTCTGCACATTATGCCATCATGTATTGACAGGTTACGGCAATCAAAAACTAAAAGACTATGGCAGTCAAACAATGGCAAATAATGTCACTCACATATTTATGCATCATGGTTGTCAAATATAGGTTCATTATGGCGGTTACACAATGGTAAATTAAGGCAGTCACATAATGGTAAACTAAGGCAGTCATATAATGGTAGATTATGCCAATCACAAAATGGCAAATTATGGCAGTCACATAATGGTGAATTATGGCAGTTACAATGTTGTTTGTCATGAGCCTAAAATCTGTAGGCCTTTACACAGTGAAACAAATTGTACCCACTTTGTCTTTAATTCAGAACACACACAACAGACACGCGTGCATGCACACCACACACACACAAAGACATGTGCGCGCATGCACATACACACACACAAAGCCCTCACCGCACTCTGGTCGACTTTCTTCTGGAAGTTGACCACAACGCCCCAGCCAAAGTCTTCGTCTTTGTTCTTTACCTGAAGATATGCACGCAGACATGGTAGGAATGTTTGATACAGAAATGGTTGCAGCTTACTCAAGACGCATTCCAAAAGAATGTTCAAAGTTAACTGCTGCTTCACTATTTCCCAGACATCCGATTTCTTATTCTTAGTTCTGTGTCTCTGTCCAAGGTCACAATTTTCACCAAGAGAGTAAATATATGCTGTATATATGTGCACAATATGACCAACTGATTAAATACATGAGAGTAAATATATGCTGTATATATGTGCACAATATGACCAACTGATTAAATACATGAGAGTAAATATATGCTGTTTATATGTTCTCAATATGACTAATGGATTTTAAAAAAAAATGAAACAATAAACACACACACACACACAAACATATCATTTACAAAGGAATTCATGTATTTGCATAATTCATTGTCATAAATCTTATCAGTTAAAAACATGCCAGAGATTAAACATCAGGTCCACGCATGGTATGCAGTCCAGGGGGGGTCATCCCCTAATGGGCAAGAACAGGAGAGACTGTAATGTTCCACATGTACCTGGCACACACCAGTCCCATGCAGGCTTGTCACAAAGCACACTGCCCCACATAAATACACCTGGCACACACCAGTCCCATGCAGGCTTGTCACAACGCACACTGCCCCTCATAAATACATCTGGTACACACCAGTCCATGCAGGCTTGTCACAACGCACACTGCCCCTCATAAATACACCTGCCACACACCAGTCCCATGCAGGCTTGTCACAACGCACACTGCCCCACATAAATACACCTGCCACACACCAGTCCCATGCAGGCTTGTCACAACGCACACTGCCCCACATAAATACACCTGCCACACACCAGTCCCATGCAGGCTTGTCACAACGCACACTGCCCCTCATAAATACACCTGGCACACACCAGTCCCATGCAGGCTTGTCACAACGCACACTGCCCCACATAAATACACCTGGCACACACCAGTCCATGCATGCTTGTCACAACGCACACTGCCCCACATAAATACACCTGCCACACACCAGTCCCATGCATGCTCGTCACAACGCACACTGCCCCACATAAATACACCTGCCACACACCAGTCCCATGCATGCTTGTCACAATGCACACTGCCCCACATAAATACACCTGCCACACACCAGTCCCATGCATGCTTGTCACAACGCACACTGCCCCACATAAATACACCTGCCACACACCAGTCCCATGCATGCTTGTCACAACGCACACTGCCCCACATAAATACACCTGCCACACACCAGTCCCATGCATGCTTGTCACAATGCACACTGCCCCACATAAATACACCTGCCACACACCAGTCCCATGCATGCTTGTCACAACGCACACTGCCCCACATAAATACACCTGCCACACACCAGTCCCATGCATGCTTGTCACAATGCACACTGCCCCACATAAATACACCTGCCACACACCAGTCCCATGCATGCTTGTCACAAAGCACACTGCTCCACATAAATACACCTGGCACACACAGTCCCATGCAGGCTTGTCACAACGCACACTGCCCCAGATATATACAAAGGAAATCTCACATTAATAGGTCTACAGATTTCTGTTATACCCCCACCTCTCTCCCTCCAATGATCAGTAAACAAATGTGTAATGATACCCCCTATGACCTGTCACTAAAGGAGGTCACATGCCAGCAGCTTCACATTGGTTCCTGTTCCAACAGCGGTAACCTGGAACAATCAGGAGCTGCGACACTGTCAGGGAGTTCAGACACTGTTCAGGTTGACATCTTTTTGTTGTAACCTCCCTATGGCCCATGAACAAATGAGTTCACACACTAGCACAAGGTAGGTTTGTACATGTTCTTGTTGGGACATCTATTATCAACAACCCACAGACCTGTACTCAGCAGGTCTACGTACATGCTGATCCTGGGAGACCATGAAAAAAAAAAACCTGAACTCTTGTCCTTCACCCAAGCACTGCAAAAGATTTGAACCTGCAACCTTCGGACTGACAATCCTCCCCAGTGGGTTAGTGCCCTGCATCAGCCCATACCCTGATGAGTCGTCCTGGCTGAAGGAAGGGCAGGAGGTAGACAGGCTTCAGGATGTAGGCGTGCAGGTCGCGCCCTAGGTTGTCCAGCTGCTGACGGATGCGGAAGTAGGAGGCCACCTGGTCTTCCTCGGCGATGCTCATGGCGTTCAGCTTGTCCTCACTCTTCTTCAGCTCTGTCCCACAGCACACAACACTCATCATCTCCATGACCGTAGCCACAGTCAAAAGATACAGGAATGTTATACATTTGATTTCCTCATCTGACAACATCTTCACAGAAAATACCCAATTCCCCAAGGGGCCAAGGCAGGGTGAGCACTGTTAACCCACTGAGGCAGACATGTTTTTGCAACGGATTAAAACAATTAACTTTTTTTGTTAATTAACGATCATTCTACCGACAATTATGCATCAAGATTGACAGTGCAACTACTACCACATCCCACACAAACTTCTGGAGATTTTCCTCAAGAAATAACATTGTTATTGAGTGGAAAATGTGTGGCTTCGTGTCGACATGGTTAGAAGGCAGAAGTGGAAGCAGCGGCAAGCGACAGATTCACAGTGTGGATCCAGCACACATGACACTTCCTCATCGAAGATCGGAGAGTGTATGAGCGCCAAAACTGTGAACAAGAAGCGGAAGACTGTCAGCGTGGCGAGCACACCAGAATCATACACAGATCGTCTACCAAAGTTTGTTCACAAACCGTGAGAGGAAGTGAACATGGAGGACAGGGGAGATAGCAACAAGCAGTCAGGCTGTGACACATCTTGGAAGTGCTGAACAACCTTCCGACGTCCGGGGAGGAGTAACCAACAAGGACCTGATGTTAATTAAAGCTCTGTGCGAATGAAGCCGAGATCTCCAAGCTCTCATGGACGGTGGAGGAACTTCGAGCCGCCCTGTTCGATCTTCAGACAGAAAATGACAAGCTGAAGACAGAGGTTACGGAGGCCAGGAAGAGGGAGGAACTGCTACGGAGTCAATTTACCGAAGTCAAGCACATCGGCAGCAGTCTAAAAAAACAAAGAGGTACAAACAAAAAGAAAAAATCTAGCGGTGTAGTCGTGTTGGGTAATGAGTGAGCGGGTCCAGTGGGTTCCTGAAACTGCCCCACTTCTGCCATGCCACATGTCGCGGGACACCATGTTGTCTGCAGTGAGGTGAGCGGATCATCTTACTCCAGGTCACTTTCCTCACTTTCTTCATCACCACTACCTACATCAACATCACTCTCATTTTCCAACTCTCTTTCAAACTTCTCCACTTCGACAAAATCTGATCTAACTCCTCTTGCCAGTAGTTGATCATTTCTTAGTCGTTCATAGCAGACGCAAAAGCAGCTATTGTGAAAGTCAGTCAGTTTCATTCACAAAGTTACTCACTTCGTTCCCTTCCTTTTCTCAATGAAAACGTGTAGTTCCAGCACCCAAAAATAGTGCCAAGACATGATTGGACCATGCCTGAGTCTTCCTAGTTACTGTCTGCGACTGTGCATGTGTTAAGCGATGGTCAGTGGTTGGAAAATTCCTACCAACGAATCCCAGGAGCTCCCGGAATGGAAACTACAGGCGCCTGCTGCTACTCCCTGCTTGAGTACAAGAGGGTTAACTACAGACAAATTTTTCGCAGAATGTATTCCGCCGACCACTCCAGATGACCTCAACTCCCTTCTCCTTCGGCTCCTGGACCAGTACGCTCCTGCCTGTGGCCGTCTTGTCTCCAAGAGGCCACCATCACCTTGGTTCTCCTCCGTTGCGCCTCAGCTGCAAGAAGCCAAGCGTGAAAGACGCAGAGCCGAGAGACAGTGGCTCAAGTCCAGTCTGACAGTTCACAAGCAAATTTTCCAAACTGCCAACAAAATTGTTAACAGCCTTGTTCACGCTACAAAATCTGCCTATTACAATGCCACAATTCTTGCATGCTCCACATCCAAACAGCTGTATAACATTACTAACACTCTTCTTGGTAAAACTGACTCCTCTCCTCTTCCTTCCAATCTCCCACCTTCTGACCTTCCACAGGTTTTCTCTGACTACTTTGTCAACAAGATCACTAATCTTAGGCTTTCACTGGACTCCCTGACTAATACTCATGCACCATTTCCCGATCCCCCTTTCTCGGGAACTTTCCTCACATCCTTCCATCCTGTTTCTGAGGTCTTTGTAAAGAAAATCATCATGAAATCTGGCATTAAAACCTGTGAACTTGACCCACTACCAGCTTCTTTCCTCACCCATTGCCTTGACACTCTACTCCCTCATATTACCATCATCATCAACCACTCCCTCTCAACTGGCTTCTTTCCTTCTTCTTTCAAATCTGCAATTGTAAGACCTCTTTTGAAAAAGACTACTCTTGACCCTGACAATTTGAAAAACTACAGACCTGTGTCAAATCTTCCGTTTCTTTCAAAAATTTTAGAGAAAGTTGTTCTTGACCAACTGTTAGACCACCTTCATTCCAACAGCCTTGTCTATCCCCTTCAGTCTGCTTACCGCTCTGGACATAGTACTGAGACTGCTCTTCTCAAAATCTGTAACGACATTCTGACTGCCCTTGACTGTAACAATGTATCACTTTTGACTCTCTTGGACCTATCTGCTGCCTTTGACACTATTGACCACTCTATCCTCATTTCCCGCCTACATCACTCTTTTGGGCTTGATGACACAGTCTTGAGTTGGTTTCATTCCTACATCACTGATCGTCAACAAGTAGTTTCTGTCAACGGCCTTTCTTCTAATCCCTCTTGTCTGACCTACGGCGTGCCACAAGGATCTGTCTTGGGCCCTCTACTCTTCATTCTCTACTCTTATCCTGTCTCTTCTATCGTCCAAGAACACCTACTTCAGCATCATTCCTTCTCTGATGACAATCAGCTGTATGTCTCTGGGCCTCTCTCTGAACTTCCTCTCATGATCCAAAACACCCAGTCTTGTGTAGCCAACCTTAAGGACTGGATGACCCGAAACAAACTAAAACTAAATGAAGATAAGTCTGAACTGATCCTGATCACCCCACCAAAACTTCAAAACCACCCTTCTGTTCCGACTTCCATCAAACTTGTTGACTCACCTATCACTCTCTCTCATTCTGCCCGCAACCTCGGTGTAACTCTTGATCAAACCCTGTCCTTCCAACAGCATGTCAGCAATGTCTGTCGCACTTGCTTTCTTGAACTCCGCCGAATTGCTTCTATTCGCCATCTTCTCTCAGAAAACACAACAAAAGCTCTTGTCTGCGCATTTGTTCTATCCCGCCTGGATTACTGTAACGCTCTTTTGTCTGGCTCTCCCTCTCATCTCATCAACAAACTTCAAAGAGTTCAGAATCATGCTGCCCGTCTCATCTTCCGCACTTCTAAATATAACCATGTTACCCCATTGCTCCGCTCTCTCCACTGGCTCCCTGTTCAGCTAAGAATATCCTACAAGATTGCCTCTCTCTGCTTCAAATCTATCGAGTCTTCCTGTCCTGAGTATCTCACCCACCTGTTACATCTTTACACCCCATCTCGAGCTTTACGTTCCTCATGTGACACTCGTATCTACAGTATCCCCACTGTTCGCACTAAAACCTTTGGTCAACGTTCCTTTGCCTATCAAGCTCCAACTACCTGGAATCAATTGCCTCGCTCTCTCAGATACTCACCCTCACTGCCCACATTCAAGCGCCTTCTCAAAACTCATCTGTTTCCTAGGTAACTTCGTCTTCCCTGTGACCCGACGTTTGCAATGTGTGATGCGAGTGTCTGCTTTGTGTGCGTTCGTGTCTGTGTGAGTGTGTGTTTGCGTGTATGCATGCTTGTGAGTTTGTGTCCTTGCTTTGGATTTTGATGCCTTTTTCTCATGTATGATTGTTATATATTGTGTGATTTGATGTCTGTTGTGATATTGTAAACGCCTAGGGCATTCAATTGATTAGGCGTCATAAATGTTCATAATAATAATAATAATAATAATAATAATTCATTATAATGTCAATATTCTTAGAGACAGGAAGACAGTGTTTTTTCAAAGAATTGTGCGAGGCTACTGTCTTCAAGGTCAGTCAGTTGGTTTATTTCAATGGTCAATATATTAGCTTTAGAGACTTCAAAAATCTATTTCCACCAACTCTGAGAACTGATTTTCTTACATATACTGGTATAACAGATACGATCAAACAGCACCAGATCAAATTGAGTGTTATCCTAACAGACCAAGATATGGAGCAGAAGTCAAAAGTTTGGTCCTGCATTGGAAAAGGAAATAAACATATTCACTCAGTGATGACAAAATCTAAAATAGTTCCCACTCAGTTGAGAGATGGTCCGAAACATACAGTGACACTATGAACTGGGATGATATATTTAGTTCTTGTTTTACTACCACTACAGATGTACAATTAAGATGGTTCCAGATGAGACTGCTACATAGACTTCTGCCAACAGAGGAATATTTATACACAAAGGAGTTGACTGACTCTCCAGTTTGTAACCTATGCGGTCGAGAAACTCAGACAGTTGAACATCTTTTCTGGGATGTGAGATGGTCCATTCTTTCTGGCAGGATCTTTTGAGATGGCTGCATAACAAATGCCCACACTGTGAACAGTTTTCTTTTGAGAAAGTTCAAACGTCAGAATTCTGTTCAGCATATCAGAGCAACAAACTACAGATAAAATAATGGATTTGTTGATTTTGCTGGCTAAATTCTATATTTACAAATGCAAGTTAAAAGACATGCCGCCTAGAACTCTGGTATTCTTAAAACTTGTCAAATCTAGATATGACCTGGAGCAATATGTGCTGATTCTAAAAGGTAATACTGAAAACAATGGGGAAATTGACCCTAAGAAATATTGGTCGATTTATCTTCCACTATTACCACCTTAAGATTACTTTTCTTTTGATTTGACATGTGATTGTGCTTACCATGTGAGTATAAGATAAGAGAATGTTGCTTATAGCCCAGCCGACCGCAAAGGGCCACATCAGGGCTGTCACCACGTTAAAATCAACTCACAAGTCATTTGAAAAAAAAACAAACAAACAAAAAAAACTAAAAAACTTTTCACACATCTCTTTAAATGACATCTTCTAGAAACGCACCAGAAACTTCGTTAAAAATCTTTCTTCCGTAAAATCTTAAATGTTAATCTCTCTCAAAAACTCAAATATCACGTCAGGCGGGACATCTCTGAACAGGATTTTCATGGACTCTGCTGTAAAATGTTTGTGTCTCACATCGTGCAAGTCCCAACACTCTAAAAGAATATGTTTCATTGTGAGTGGCACATGACATGGAACGCACCACGGAGCTTCTTCACTCTTGAAAAGATATGAATGGCCATGCGAGTATGTGCGTGTGTGTGTATGTGAAGGGTGGGGTGGAGGTGGGGATTTTTGGTGTTGGAGAGATGAGGGGAAGGGCTTACCTTTTTGTTGACTTATTCATCTATGTGTTTATGTACTTCTGTTCTTCATGGGAAATGTGTCTCTTCCTGAGCTTAAGAGAAAACTGCAAGTGCAGCAAAGGTGGAAAACAAACAAAAAAAAAGAGGCCATGGAAAGCACCGTAATTCTATATCTGGAAGGACTTTCTACTCCACAAACACAACCACAGGCAAAACTCACCTCCATGAAGCCATGGAGGGTAACATTATTCTGGAACTGGCACAAACAACATCACCATCACCACTGGCAATACTCACTCTCCAAGAGGCAAGGATGGCAACATAGTTCCGGAACTGGTAGAAAGATGGGGAGTTTGTGTTATACTCCCTGTTTGGCTAGTATACTTACCATGTCAGACCATAGCATTCAACGGCAGTTAGCCAGCTCTGTCAGGCCGAATTTTTTCCGTGGCCAATGCAGTCATAAGACAGTCACGTGATGTCACCCCACTTCCGGCCCCGGAAGAAGCCAGTGTCAACTTCCTATAAGTCATTCAGCGAGGCCTGGTGTATGGTGACCCCGAGAACCTTGGCGCCAGAGGGGAAGGTAGGGAGGGAATTAGAGTCTGACATGGTAAGTATACTAGCCAAACAGGGAGTATAACACAAACTCCCCATTTTGGCGTCATATACTTTACCATGTCAGACCATAGCAGAATTTAAAGGAATCGGAGGAGGGCGAGCGCCCTAGTGGTTCTTGGGGTTGACCGATATGGCTGCATTGGCCGCCACAAAGGAAATCCCCTTAGACCCATCAGCTCTGGTCATGCGGATATCCCTCAGGTAAAAATTAATGAAGGGATTTTCCGAACGCCAGTAGGCTGCCTCCAGCAGGTGGCGCACGGGGACAGAGTACTGGAACGCTGTGGAAGTGGCCAGTGCTCTGACCTCGTGGGCCCTGGGTGATAGGACAGGGAGATCCTTGTACGCCTGAGCGTAGGTAGATCTCACCGTCTTGGAGAGCCACCTGGAGATAGTTCCCGCCGAGATATCTCTAGTATTGTTGGGGTTGAGGGAGATAAGGAGTCGTCTCTGGGAGGAGTGCCTGGGGCGTGTGCGTTCCCAGTAGTACCTGAGACACCTGGAGGGGCAAAGGTCCATGTCTCCATCTTTTTCTCCCTTTCCCAAGATGTCAGAACTCCGGAAGGAACTTGAGAGAGACTGAGCCGTCCCTGTGGAAGGCGATATCTGTGGGGTCACCGCTGAGGGCGTGAATCTCACTTCGTCTTCTGGCCGAGGCCAGGGCGAGGAGAAAGGTGGTCTTAAAGGAGAGGAGGTCAAAAGGAATAGAAGCAATGGGTTCAAAAGGGGTTTTTCTGAGGGCATCGAGGACCGTAAAAAGGTCCCAGAGGGGAATGCGCCTAGGGGACTGAGCTTCCCGTAGAGCAACTCCTCTAGACACCTCTCTGAGGAGAAAGTCATTGTCAAAAGAAGGGCCCCCCAGTTGACGAATGGTAGTGCAGATAGCTGATCTGTAGCCCCGAATGGAGCCAGCCGACAGCTTAAGGGAAGAGGATAGGTGGGAGAGGAAATTTCCTATTTGGATGTTGGAGGGGCAGTAATGGGGAACAGAGTTATCTGAGCACCAGGTTATCCATCTCTCCCAACGGTAGTTGTAGAGGGATTCGGTGCTGGCTCTGCGAGATGCCGAGGCGAAGTCCCGTAATCCCTGAGAGGCCCCTGCCCCGGCTAGTGTGTCTAGGACGGACTGGGGTCTCTCGAGTGGGGGGTAGATGCAGATGTTCGCAGTTGGGCTGGCATAGAAGCCACGCGTGTAGGCGAAGCATCTTGGGATTGGAGTGAGGAAGACCTGACCGGGGTTGTCTCAGCATGTCCCAGCGAGGGCTGAGCCGGAGGGGGGGAACGTGGGTGAGGGACTTGGGGTCCGGGAACCAAGACTGGGTCGGCCACCATGGCGTTACGAGGATCAGCCTGGGTCTTTCCAGCCTTGCCTTCCTGATCACCTTGTGTAGGATGGGGAAGGGGGGAAAGGCATACGCCAGTAGGCCCGTCCCGGGGAGGGATAGTGCGTCGACTGCATCCGCCTGGGGATCTGGAACGGGAGAGACGTACAGGGGCAGGTGATGGTTGAAGCTGGTGGCAAACAGGTCGATCATGGGCACAAACCAATGGTTGCGCGACACCAGCGAAGGAGGGCCTCTGTTCTGAGGGAGAGGCCTATGGAGCGGGCCTCTCCCCCTTTGTTGACATAGCAAGCTACCGACGTATTGTCCGTGAGGAGGAGAACAAGTCGGTGCGCGACCTTGTGCTGGAGTTGGAGAAGGGCTAGCCTGACCGCTTCCAGCTCCCACTCCCCGAGGCGTGACTGTCCTCCACGTGGGCCCCCCAGCCCAAGTTGGAGGCGTCTGTATAAAGTTCCAGTGGTTGGGTTGGGTTGGGAGGGAGATGGGGACCCCGGTGGAGAGAGTGGCTGGAGTGAGCCGCTCCTCCGTCGCCGAAATGAACCAGTGTCCGAGGGGAATGACCTGGTCCCAGCGGTCGGAGGTCTGTGACAAACGTCGGCGGAACTCCCTCTGAAGTTGGCGTTTGGGGACCCGCCGCAGGGGAATGAGGGGAGACAGGGACTCCATCATTCCTAGGAGGGAGGACAGGGTTCTGACGATCGCGAGTAACAAAGTCGCGAGAGTGCCGGTAAAAGAGACAAATCTTTAATAAATACGCTCCCGAGAGTGCCGGTAAAAGAGACAAATCTTTTAATAAATACGCTCCCACCAAGAGCCTCACACGGCAAAAATACTCAGGGTCTAGTGCAAGCCGGAACCAGCACAAAATGCGTGCTGAACCCGAGGCTCGGCAATATGGTGGGGGAACACGACCGGCGAGCGGTGCCGACGATCGCGAGTAACAAAGTCGCGGGAGTGCCGGTAAAAGAGACAAATCTTTTAATAAATACGCTCCCGAGAGTGCCGGTAAAAGAGACAAATCTTTTGATAAATACGCTCCCACCAAGAGCCTCACATTTGCAAGCCACAACTGAATCAAGTATAGAACAAAACACAGCAAAGTTAACACAAAGGCAAGTATAGGCGAGACAGAGCACAAGACTTATCTTGCTTTGACGGCAGGCCGAAGATGAATGACTTATAGGAAGTTGACACTGGCTTCTTCCGGGGCCGGAAGTGGGGTGACATCACGTGACTGTCTTATGACTGCATTGGCCACGGAAAAAATTCGGCCTGACAGAGCTGGCTAACTGCCGTTGAATGCTATGGTCTGACATGGTAAAGTATATGACGCCAAATTGTCTCCACAAACAACATCACCACCACCTCAGGCAATTTACTCACTTTCTAAGATGCAAGGGACAGCAATATATTTTTGGAACTGGCATAAAGGCTTCTCCTCCACAAGCAGTACAGGCAAGAGTCCTAAGGAGGCAATGGATGGCAATGTAGATCTGAAACAAGTATTAGGGCCTCTCCTCCAAAACATCACCATCACCACCACAGGTCATACTCACTTTCCAAAAGGCCTGGGATATCAGCATTAATCTGGAACTGGTGCGACCTCATCTCCAAAAACAACACAAGCAATACTCACTCTCCAAGAGGTCAGGGATGGCTGCATAGTTTTGGAACTGGTAGAAGGACCTCTCCAGCATGTACTCTGGGTTGATCTCCTCAACACGCAGCAGGTTCAGCACCATGTTGTACGTCAGGTGGAACGCTGAGTTCAGGGGGTCTGGAGACCCCTGCATGGCAAATAAACCTTGGCTGTTACCACACTCACCCCAGTTCATTCCAAACTGACAACTTCTTTGCTCTGTACCAAGCAATAGGTCATAGGGAAAGGTTAAAGGTTAAAGGAGCAACACCACTGCCTCAAACAGCAACCTACATTCTAAAAAATGTCACAACTATTGATCCAGTGGGAGCTGGCTGCTCCTCTTTTCTCTCTTTCTGCTCTCAGTCGCTCACTTTGTAAATCTTTTGACAAGTTGTTAACAAATGTTGTCTGATTTATTCCAATATAAATACCACAATACAACATTCATAGTCAAACATAGTTCTACAGTTTTATGAACCATGCAGAAGTTCCTATGTTTTATCTGAGGTGTTTTGGTGACCATTCAATTTACTTCTTTTTTTTAAACCCATTATTAACTCACTCCACTCTGACGTCTGCAATAGCGGACGTCCCGCATACACCTCTTTCTATCTGACATCCGCTACAGCGGATTGCCCATTAGCATATTTTTAGATCCAATGTCGTGCAGAGTGGTGTGATAGCATCATTATCATGGAGTAAGGTAGCCTAGCCAACTGCAAAGTGCTATATCAGGGCTGTCCCCACGTTGAAATCAACTCACAAGTCATAAAAAAGAACAATAAAAAAAACATCACTCACATATCTCTTTAAAATACACCTAAAAACACACCAGAAACTTCGTTAAAAATCTTTCTTCTATAAAATCTTACATCAGATGAAAAATGTTAATCTCTTTCGGAAATTCAAAGATCACATCAGGTGGGACATCTCTGAACAGGGTTTTCATGGAGTCTGCTGTAAAGTGTTTATGTCTCACATTGTGCAAGTCCCAACACTCTAAAAGAATGTTTCACTGTGAGTGGTACATGACATGGAATGCACCACACAGCTTCTTCACCTTTTAAAAGATAAGAATGGGTGTAAAACGAGTGGCCTGTACGCAAATGGCACAAGACTGTTTCGTCTTTATTGCCGCCTCTGGAGCATGGTAAAAACTCTTTCAGGTTTGGACAGATCTGAAAGTTTGTTATCCGTCTATGTTGAGGGCATATACCGTCTAAATCACCAGGATCTCATTCCCCTCCATCACAGGTTGTACTGCATGGCAAACGCAACAGATCTTAAGAAGACCACAGAGATAAAAAGAATGTGGAAAAGAAGACTCGAAGGGGAGAAGGCAGAAGATAAGAAAAGGAAAAAGGTGGGTTACTATTTGTCAGGGCCCTAACCCTTAACCTTTCTGACATGGGAGACCCTGCCAGGGGCATAATTCCTACCACATAGTGCTTAGGCCAGTCAGCAACTTGGCTATACAGGCCTAGAAGCCTTAACAAGAGAGTCTCTAGTCGAGTATTGATGCCCGTCAGCAAAGCCTATGGGATCACTGGACCGTGCGAGCCCTCAGACCGCGGCAAGGTTGCAACCCCTGGAGTGTTATCATAGAGTAACTTATCATAGAGTAACCATTCACTGCTGTGCAGGCCACGTCGTGATGTGCTGGCTGATCACTGAGCTATTTTTACACCAGCCCAGCCCTGTGTTTGAAGTCAGATCACAATGGCGTCTCAGCCTTTGACTTGTGGTGTGAGAAGCAGACAAGTAACACGTGTTTACAGCTTGCGTGAAGCTGTTGAACTTGTTTAACTCATTTGCTACCAATGTCCGCATATGCGGACATCGTACGATGAAGCGTTCGCTACCAATGTCCGCATATGCGGATTTGGATTTTGAAAATTTGCGCTGTCCGAGTGACGTATCGGGTACAAAACTCAGGAACGGAGATGATTCCTTAGTTATCCCCTACCAACTTTCCATTCACTCGCACCGCGCGTGAAGCGTTAGTCACTCGCTAGCCGACGAGAACCAAGACTACCGTTGGTCAGCTCTGCTCTGTGATTGAAAAGATGGCATCGCAACGAAGCGTTCGACACTGTAGGGCTGGTGAATTGTTAGTTAGCGTTGAAGATGCACTGGAAATGATCCAGACTGAAGGGTCAGATGTCGAAGAAGACATCAGTGATTCTTCTGATGAGGATTTTGACCCCTACAGTGGGGAGACAGATGTGGATTCCGACACTGAAGTGGGCGCTGATAGTGGCGAAGAAGCAGACGAAACTGTGCCAGCACATGGACCTCAACAACAAGTGTTTGATTCGGATACTGACGGTGAAATGAGAGAAGTCGACGATTTTAGGGCTGTTTTCACTGACGACTGGACTGATACTTCTTAGTTATTTCTTCTTGATCATCCGTTCACAGGCACACCAGGTTTATTGAACGACTGGCCAGTCAACACTCAGCCTTTGCAGTTCTTTGAGTTGTCCATGCATTCCAGAGGTGGGTAAAGAGAAATTATTACTACACGAATTGTGCTATGTTTAAATGTGTTATGTATGTTTTACACACTAAGTAAGTGAATTTTTTTGCAGTGATCCATTCATGTATCAGTAGACTAAGGGGAGAGAGGAGGTGGGGGGGGGGGGGGGGGAGAAGGGATAAACAAAGGGAGTGAGTGATTATATATACTGAGTATTTGTGCATTACTCTGTGTGTGTGTGTGTGTGTGTGTGTGTGTGTGTGTGTGTAAGTGAGAGTGTGTGTGTGTGTGTGTGTGTGTGTGTGTGTGTGTGTGTGTGTGTGTGTGTGTGTGTGTGTGTGTTTGAGAGAGAACAGCTACACACGTTCATGTTTTGTAACTCTGTGCATGGGTATGTTTGTGTTTCCAGGCATATTCTTACCGATATTTATTGTGCAAAAATCCATAATTTGTGCATTTATAGAATAAACTGTTAAATATAAAGTAATTTAGGTAATTAACGTATAGTGGTGCTGGTATTATATAAAAAGTCCAGGTTGGTTCTACTTTATAGCTTGTAAAAGCACCAAACTATGCGTCCATACAGATGAATGTTTATTACAAACAATGGGATACACAGATACATAGGAAAAAGAAAAGAAAAGCTCATATGATAATTTTTTGTGTGTATGGTTGCAGGTCATGTTGCTGTGCTGAGGTGGCAGGGCAAAAAACCTGTCTACGTGCTGACAACAGTGATGCTGCCAACCACCGTGATGAGCTTCACAACACGGCACCACCCTGAGAGACAGAAACCAGCAGCAGTACAGGACTACATGGCAGGAATAGACATGAGTGATCAGCTCATGGCCTACATGCCCCTGAATAGGAAGACCATGAAGTGGTGGAAGAAGCTGTTTTTTCATCTTCTGACCTTGACTCTTATTCAGGGGTCTATTCTCTACAACAAGCATCTTGCAGTCCATGGTTTGCCACTGTGTGTGAAGCTGTGCCCAGGATGCAGAGTCACTTGCCATGAGCTTTTCCACTCCAGAAAAGAATACTGCCAGTGATGCATCACCAGTGTTTTGTGCACAGTGAACTTGTTTGTGTGTTTTTCATCCTGTAAAGACACATTTTTTTTGTATTTTCACTTCCTCCATCACCTGCTTGTGATGCAGGACTATATCTTCTGTGCCTTCAGTGACTCCAGCTGTGCTAGAATGTGATGTAGAACATTTCTGAGCTGCTAAGGAACACTTACTACATGTGTTTCTGAAGGATGCAAAAGTGCTGAAAAAGAAAACAGATGGAGCTCATTTTCACCACCAAGAGGGTACGTAAATCACTTTATTTTTTGTTCACATATAGACATGCATTGTATCCTCTCACCAGAGTTTAAGTGTCTGTCTGCTCATCTATAATTGTGATATTTTTTTTCCTACCCTATACAAACCCCGGGTTTTCAGGTATTAGCAAGGCGAAAAAACCCATGGTATGGAGTGAGTTAAACTGAAGGATCAGACTTGAAGATATTGAACACGATGATGACAGTGAACGTAGCCCATCTGAAGAGTGTGAAAGTGCGCTGGAAAGTGAATATGGCGACATTCAGAGAGAAAGAGGAGTGGATGGAGTCAGTGACAGATAGTGAGGGTGGCGTAGCTCCAGGCGATGCATATGCAAATGAACCACCGACAGACCAGAGCGGGGGAAGATTTTCTCCAGTTCATGATGAGAGACTGGCACAGAGATTTTTTTTCCATACACAGGCCAGCAAACAGATGGACTGAAGTTGCAAGGCATGACTGACCACGCCCCCTTGCATTTTTTGGACCAGATCAGGTCCACGCTTTACGTCAAGGTATTTAGTCATCATTATTTACTCTGTGTGTGTGTGTGCGTGTTTGTGTGTGTGTGTGTGTGTGTGTGTGTGTGTGTGTGTGTGTGTGTGGTGTGAGTGTGATGTGTGTGTGTGTGTGTGTGTGTGGTGTGAGTGTGATATGTGTGTGTGTACAACATATATGTACATGTGTGTGTGTGTGTGTGTGTGTGTGTGTGTGTGTGTGTGTGTACTAGTGCATGTGTGTGTGTGTGTGTGTGTGTGTTTCCTTTTCAACTCTGTTGCATGTACTTATGGACAAATGTGCTGAACTTGACAAATTTTCATTTCTTACTGACAGGAAGACTGAGTAAAATTGAGATTTTGATTATGATCCTGGTGTTTATTGAGACTGAGATTATGATCCTGTGGTTTGTTTTAGGTGCTGTGGGTGTCCTGAAGTGGATGGACAAGAAAGCTGTCCACATGATCACCACCAAAATGCATCCAGCTGAAATGGGGAGGTCACCACAAGGACAGGCAGGAAGATGAAGCCCAAATTGTCCAGGACTACACAGTCAACATGGCAGAAGTGGACCACAGTGACCAGCTCATGGCCTACATGCCTCTGATTTAGAAAACAAGGAGTGGTGGAAGAAGTTATTCTTTCATCTCTTCGCATTGTCACTGATTCAGGCATCCGTACTCCATGACAAGTACCCAAGAACTCAGGGACTACCCAGAATGCCTCTGAAGAAATTCATGGTCTCTGTTGGCAATGCCCTAAGTACCCAGTACCATGTTGGTGTTGCTGCTGTCCAGGCTGCTGCCCCACCTGCAGCCCATCCTCTGGTTCATCCTCCTGCCCAGCCTCTGGCTCATCCTCCTGCCCCACCTGCAGCCCAGCCTCTGGCTCATCCTCCTGCCCCACCTGCTGCCCAGCCTCTGGCTCATCCTCCTGCCCCACCTGCTGCCCAGCCTCTGGCTCATCCTCCTGCCCCACCTGCTGCCCAGCCTCTGGCTCATCCTCCTGCCCCACCTGCAGCCCATCCTCTGGTTCATCCTCCTGCCCCACCTGCTGCCCATCCTCTGGCTCATCCTCCTGCCCCACCTGCAGCCCAGCCTCTGGCTCATCCTCCTGCCCCACCTGCTGCCCAGCCTCTGGCTCATCCTCCTGCCCCACCTGCTGCCCAGCCTCTGGCTCATCCTCCTGCCCCACCTGCTGCCCAGCCTCTGGCTCATCCTCCTGCCCCACCTCCTGCCCAGCCTCTGGCTCATCCTCCTGCCCCACCTGCTGCCCAGCCTCTGGCTCATCCTCCTGCCCCACCTGCTGCCCAGCCTCTGGCTCATCCTCCTGCCCAGCCTCTGGCTCATCCTCCTGCCCCACCTGCAGCCCATCCTCTGGCTCATCCTCCTGCCCCACCTGCTGCCCATCCTCTGGCTCATCCTCCTGCCCCACCTCCTGCCCATCCTCTGGCTCATCCTCCTGCCCCACCTGCTGCCCAGCCTCTGGCTCATCCTCCTGCCCCACCTCCTGCCCATCCTCTGGCTCATCCTCCTGCCCCACCTCCTGCCCAGCCTCTGGCTCATCCTCCTGCCCCACCTCCTGCCCATCCTCTGGCTCATCCTCCTGCCCCACCTCCTGCCCAGCCTCTGGCTCATCCTCCTGCACCACCTGCTGCCCATCCTCTGGCTCATCCTCCTGCCCCACCTGCTGCCCAGCCTCTGGCTCATCCTCCTGCCCAGCCTCTGGCTCATCCTCCTGCCCCACCTGCAGCCCAGCCTCTGGCTCATCCTCCTGCCCCACCTGCTGCCCAGCCTCTGGCTCATCCTCCTGCCCAGCCTCTGGCTCATCCTCCTGCCCCACCTGCTGCCCAGCCTCTGGCTCATCCTCATGCCCCACCTGCTGCCCAGCCTCTGGCTCATCCTCCTGCCCATCCTCTGGCTCATCCTCCTGCCCCACCTGCAGCCCAGCCTCTGGCTCATCCTCCTGCCCAGCCTCTGGCTCATCCTCCTGCCCCACCTGCTGCCCAGCCTCTGGCTCATCCTCCTGCCCCACCTGCTGCCCAGCCTCTGGCTCATCCTCCTGCCCCACCTGCAGCCCAGCCTCTGGCCCATCCTCCTGCCCCACCTGCAGCCCAGCCTCTGGCTCATCCTCCTGCCCCACCTGCTGCCCAGCCTCTGGCTCATCCTCCTGCCCCACCTGCTGCCCAGCCTCTGGCCCATCCTCCTGCCCCACCTGCAGCCCAGCCTCTGGCTCATCCTCCTGCCCCACCTGCAGCCCAGCCTCTGGCTCATCCTCCTGCCCCACCTGCAGCCCAGCCTCTGGCTCATCCTCCTGCCCAGCCTCTGGCTCATCCTCCTGCCCCACCTGCAGCCCAGCCTCTGGCTCATCCTCCTGCCCCACCTGCAGCCCAGCCTCTGGCTCATCCTCCTGCCCAGCCTCTGGCTCATCCTCCTGCCCCACCTGCAGCCCAGCCTCTGGCTCACCCTCCTGCCCAGCCTCTGGCTCATCCTCCTGCCCAGCCTCTGGCTCATCCTCCTGCCCAGCCTCTGGCTCATCCTCCTGCCCCACCTGCTGCCCAGCCTCTGGCTCATCCTCCTGCCCCACCTGCAGCCCAGCCTCTGGCTCATCCTCCTGCCCAGCCTCTGGCTCATCCTCCTGCCCCACCTGCAGCCCAGCCTCTGGCTCACCCTCCTGCCCATCCTCTGGCTCATCCTCCTGCCCCACCTGCAGCCCAGCCTCTGGCTCACCCTCCTGCCCAGCCTCTGGCTCATCCTCCTGCCCCACCTGCAGCCCAGCCTCTGGCTCACCCTCCTGCCCAGCCTCTAGCTCATCCTCCTGCCCAGCCTCTGGCTCATCCTCCTGCCCATCCTCTGGCTCATCCTCCTGCCCAGCCTCTGGCTCATCCTCCTGCCCATCCTCTGGCTCATCCTCCTGCCCAGCCTCCAGCTCATCCTCCTGCTCTGCCTTGGGCCCAACCACCTGCCCAGCCTGCTGCCTAGCCTGGCCCTTCTTGCCCTCCAGTACAAGATCCCACACCACAGGCTCGTCTTGGGGGTGGACATTTTTCTACTGTCCTTCCTCCAAGTAGAGAAAAGAATTTCCAGAGGTGTCATGTGTGCATGGCAAGAAGTAAACGACACCCAGGTGTAAAACATGCGGCAGAGTGCAAACTGCTGTGAAAAGTGTAGTGTTACCTTATGTGACAAGTTGTGCCAGGAAAAGACATCACATATTTTCAACTTTATCACTCAATAAAAAACTATGTAGACTATTAGAAAGTTGTGACCTGTTGGCAATGTGCAGATTACAGCTGTTTTCAAGGCCAATGCATGTTTTAGTCAGCAATATATGATTGATGTTTGTTTATTTTTGATACTCTATAAACTTTCAAGTAGTCATTGTGTACATACTGCCAGCATTCTAAATGAGATTTGCACAGAAAAAGCCCTTTTTGTCAAGAGAAGCATAGGTTCACACCTGTTTATATTTCCAACAAACCTCATCATGAAAGATAACCCATCTCCTTCCTGTGACTGACAGAGTACTGAATAAGCAAGAGCTTTGAAATTATGTACTTTGTTTATACAGGTACCCATTTATTATGAGTCAAAATTTCAAGAGTGTGTGTACAATACCTATGCTACTGCTATCCTCATTTAACATTCATCATGTCACTTCAGGGGTCAATGGTCAATGCTGGTGGCGCCCATTCCTCCCCAGGTGATTTTGTGTATACTGGGTGACACAGGGTACTTCATCTTCAATCTGCATGTCTGATCTCTCTTGTGCCTCTGTCTACGCATGATACGGCTAACATATTGACTGGGAAGAATCATGCATGTCTGTTCCAATTTTTCAAGTCCCAATCTGCCAGTGGATGTCAATGCATTAACAGCTCAGCTCACCATGTCCTCACATACTGATCTTTTGTAACACAAACATGGGGAGTTTGTATTATACTCCCTGTTTGGCTAGTATACTTACCATTCAGACCACAGCATTCCACGGCAGTTAGTCAGCTCTGCCAGGCCGAGTTTTTGTGGCTAATGCAGTAATAAGACCATCACGTGACGCCCACACTACTTCCGCCAGGGAAGAAGCTGGTGTAAACTTCCTGTTCCTCATTCAATGAGGCCTGTGCGCAAGGTAACCCCGAAAACCATAGCGCTAGCGGGGAAGGTAGGGTGGGCATTAGAGTCTGACATGGTAAGTATACTAGCCAAACAGGGAGTATAATACAAACTCCCCATTTTGGTGTCATATACTTTATCATGTCAGACCACAGCAGAATTCAAAGGAATTGGAGGAGGGCTTAGTGCCCTAATGGTTCTTGGGGTTAGCAGAGGAATAGATATGGCTGCGTTAGCCACAAAGGAAGTCCCTAGAACCATCAGCCCTGGTCATGCGGACATCCCTCAAATAAAAGTTTATGAAGGGATTTTCCGGATGCCAGTAGGCTGCCTCCAGGATGTGGTGCATGAGGACAGAGCACTGGATCGCTGTGGAAGTGGCCAGCGCCCTGCCCTCATGGGCCCGGGGAGATAAGACAGGAAGATCCTTATACGCCTGGGCGTAGGCTGATCTGCCCATCTTGGAAGCATCTAGAGATAGGACTGGGAGGAGCGCCTGGGGCGCGGGGTTCCCAGTAGCCTCGAATGGAGCCAGCCGAGAGCCTAACGAAGAAGATAGGAGAGATAGAAACTGCCTATCTGAAAACTGGAAGGCCAGATGGAGGAACAGAGTTGAGCCCAGGAGGCCATCTCTCCCCTTGGAAAAGGGCTCACCCTGTGGGGGATTGGGAATGGAGGGAAGGCGTATGTTATGAGGCCAGACCAGGGAGGGTGAGCGACCCTGGGCCTGAACACTGTTCCCCACTGGGCTGAGGGTTAGCCTGCTGAGGGTCCCTTCAGCGTGGAGGAGGGTCCCCGCTATGTGTCTCGCGCAGAGGGTGAATCCCCGCATGTGGCACCAGCAGAGGGGGGCCTCTATTCGGAGGGAGAGGCTGAGGGAGCGAGCCCCCGAGCCCCCCCCCCCCCCCCCCCTCCCCCGTTTGTTGACATAACAAGGCACCAAAGTGTTGTCCGTGGGCAGGAGAACAAGTCGGTGCGAGACCAGGGGTTGGAAGCGGGGGAGGGCAAGCCTGCCCGCTTCCAATTCCAGGAGGTTGATGTGGAGACGGGCCGACTGAGCGTCCCACACTGTGCGTCCCACACTCCCGAGGTATGAGGGTTCTCAAAAGGGGGACAGCCCGAGTTGGAGGGGTAGTGCAGAGGTTGAACTAGCGCCACTCTCCCTACCCGTCCGCTTGAAAAGACAGGAACACGAACACGCGTGTATTTAAGATACTGAGCCATGCACTTTTTGTGGCCATCAGTCAGCATGAGTGTGTGGTTTTTGAGCCCACAGATGCCAAATGAGGCGATCTTTCGCACACAGAACATAGAACATAATGGTGTTTTGGGGATCCTTCAGCAACCAGTACTGCTTACCTTGACCCAAAGATCCTGAAATGCACACTTTCCTGACATGTCGATTGCCTTGAGCACCGACAGGAAAATGGCGGATGTAAGTATCGCGTCTTCACGCGAAACGAGACTATGCAAAACTAGGACGAGACCTTGAGAAAAATCAATACTTCAAGGCGAGCGTCGTCTGCTAGGCTAGGGCCGTTTGTCGGAACCCATTGCGAGCAGATTTCAGTGTAAGTACAGACTGCTTCCGAAATTTTCTGGAACCCTGATCTTGCCAGATGAGACGTAGGTAGCGTCTGTGAGATGGGTGTATAAGGATGGAGTCCCCCATGGGGACCTCTGGGACCATGTCTGCTAGCCGAACCGAAAATTCTGCTGGGGAGGTTTCGGTTTCGGCCTAGAGGGGATATTAGGGCGCTTGGCGGGCCGTGCGGTGTGGGAAGGTGACTGCCTGGGATAGGGTTTGGGCCTGGAGAAGGCGGGGGAGGAACGCAATGGGGGCCTAGCAGGGCGTGGCGGTGGCCTGGCCGCAAATGACGCTGCCTGCTTGCGTTCTTCGACTGATTGCGATATGACACAGGGTTCCCACAGATGTGACCAAACAAAATTCCATACTTTTTCCAGACTTTTTCCAGGGCTTTTCATAATTTTCCCAGACCCCAGAATGTGTGTGTGTGCGTGCACCTCTGTATGTGATTACCATGCTAAACACATCAGAAAAAAACTGATTTAATGATAGTAGGGCATTCAATACTTACCAAAAAATTTAGTGTGTGTGTGTGTGCGCATGCGCGTGAAAAAGTCAGAGAGACACAGAGAGAGACAGAGACAGATATATAGACAGAGACAGAGAGAGAGAGAGAGAGAGAGACAGAAAGACGGAGACAGTGTGTCTATGTATGTGAGAGAGACAGTCAGTGTGTGTGTGTGAGTGTGTATGTGTGTGTGTGTGTATACACGCGCGCATGTGTGTGTAGGTGTGTGAGAAACTCTCTGTGTGTGTGTGTGTGTGTATGTGTGTGTGTGTGTGTGTGTGTGTGTGTGAGATATGGTCAGGTCAGGTCAGGTCAGGTCAGGTAATTAGGACACTAGGCCTCGCGGCCCCTCAACTGTCCTTTCATTTTAATTTGATGTTCAACATTGCTGAGTACAAGTTACAAGCCAATGTGCTCACTATTCAATTCCGTATTTAAATTTTGACATTTTTGGATAAGAGAGAGAGTGTTTGAGACAGTGTGTGTGTGTGTGTGTTGTGTGTGTGTGTGTGTGTGTGTGTGTGTGTGTGTGTGTGTGTGTGTGTATGCGTCTAAAAATAGGCCAGTGTATCGCCCTTGGGCCCTTTGATTTTCTCTACCCCCCACCCCCACCCCATTCAATGCATGATCGCATCCCATACTGCAGTTAAAAAAAATTTTAAAAAATCACCTATTACAATCCTTGGGCTGAAAATAATCAGTCAAAGTCATTGTTGGAGTCCGAGTCGTTTTGTCTGAAAACTGCATCATTTCTTTGTTTCTTGCCTGCCGCATGGCTTTTCAGAGCAGCTTCACCCATGTTCCCGATGTCGAAGTCTTTCTTGCACAGCAGGTACCGTGCTTTTGTCTTGCATCCATCGGAAGCAGGAGCAATCCATTTGCGATAATTTGTATTGTCTAACCAAGCTAGGCTAAACACACATTTTCCCATGTTTTCTTTAATACTTCGACGCTATTTTCCCTCGCAGCGCTGTTGACTCGAAAGGAAGTTAAGCAATGGTACCAACTGCGCATGTGCAACGCTTTTTCACAGTAAAGGGGAGCTACTCTGCAGAAAAAAATGTCTGCTAAACCTCCGGCCAGAGGAAATCTGAAAACCGCGATCATTGTGCATGATTTAATTTCTGTTTTTATTCCCATTTCAATGTTTTTGTAAAGAAACTTAAAGCAAAATTCGACATCATGAAAAAGTTTGCACAGCTTTTACAAAATTCCAGGCCTTTTCCAGACCCATGGCCACAAATTACAAAATTCCAAGACTTTTCCAGCCCTGGAAATTATTTTTTTCATTTTTCCATACTTTTTCCAGACTTCCAGGACTCTGTACGAACCCTGATGACAGCAGTCGAATAGTCGCCGAAGAGCGACTGGTCCTGGCCCGGGATGCACCGCAAAACTGCCTTAAGCACTGGGGAGAGAGAGGACTGTGCCAGCACGGCATCTCTAGCTACCAACAGGCAGTTAAAGTGGCTCCTGGCTGCGCTGTCTGCCGCAGCTGAAGGTGATGCGAGATCCTGTTGACCAGGTGTCGCATAAATGGGTCGCTGAACAAGCAAGAGTCCGTCTCCTGGTGTGTCTCGGAGCCTGAGTCCGATGACACTGGGACGGCGCCGTCCTCCTCCGGCCAGAGTACCTCCGCCCGCTGCAGTCCTGAGCATGCCTAGAAAGGCATGACCAGCAGTGGTGTGTAGGATCCCCATTCTGGCTACCCGGTTCCACTCCTTTAGGTTCTTAATTGAGATGGTGCCGGAAGTAGGGGGGCCAGGTTGGGAATCAGTCGACAGTCTGCCTGGGAAATGCCCATTTCCCTGGTTATACAGGATAGTCGGAGAACAAGGAGGCGACTGCGGACTTCTTGCGGTCCCGAGGAGAGTGCCAACGGGGGCCGCATTAGGGGCCGAGGTGGACCCTTGTCCTGGCGGAGGGACAGCTTGTGCACCCCTGGCACGAGTTGCCGGACCTTCCCAGATTGAGGTGAGTGACTGAAGTGCAATGATCCTGGGTTTAGCTCGCTGGGCTGGGGGCGGCCCGGCGAGTTCAGACAAGAAGGACGTTGTCAGAGGGTGGGGCTTCCCTCACAACCAGGTCAGGGCGCCACCGTTCCAGGGTGTACACATCGCACGATGAGGAGAAGGGTTGTTCTTCCTCATCCTCAGCCTCTGGGTGGTCGGGTTCCTGGACAGGTTGTGTGGGACCTTCATCAGGAGGCAACTGCAGGGGTGCGTGAGGGTCCCCGCCCTAGCTGGGTAGTGGGGGAATGCGAGGGCGGATCCCTCGTGGCTCTATGATCGGCGGCCAGGCTAGGTTGGGGGAGCCCGTCCTGCCAATCGGACAGCGCCCGAGGTGGGAGACCGAGGTCGACCCAGGTGGATGAGGCTGGGTGCCACATTCGACCGTGAAGCTGGTCGTGTTGCGTGTTGGAATTAAGCCACTGGTCTCTCTCGGGGGCATGGAGCCACCAGTCCCCGGGGAGGTAGGCGGGCTGTGGCGACCCTGGGGTGTGGGCAGAATGACCCCGGGGGGTGTGGGCAGAATGACCCCGGGGACCCAGGTAACCTGAAACACCGGAGGGGGGGGGGGGGGGGGGGGTATCGAGAGGCTGTGGCCTGTCGTTCCCGCCCAGGGTCATGCACTGCCGCATACACGTCCTTGGTGTGGGCCTGGGAGGGCCTTAGTGGTGGTGCGGAGGAGGACACGGTAGTCGAGCCCCCTACCCGCCTATGTGCGGATTGGGCTGGCTGTGGCACAGTGTTCCTCCCCCCCAGGAATAAGCCAGGTTACCCTTGGCCCCGCTGGTTGATCCTCCCCCCGGAGGAACGGGACCGCGGACGTTCGACTCCCCAAGGTCCTGTACCCCTAGGGGAATATGTGACGGTCGATCGGGGTAGGTCGACCGCCCTTGTGTATGGACACGTCCGGGCTCTTGGCACGGCGTGACCATACACCCAGAATTATGGACACCTCCGAGGTCATGCCACAGGGTGACCATAAGACCGCTTCCGGAGTCATGGCGCTCCTCGTGCACAGGTGTTGGCTGCACCTGTGCCCGGTGGGGCAGAGCGCCGTGAGTCCACGTGTCAAGTTCGGGGGGAAAACTGACATGTGGCTCATCAAGGCGAGTGACGGGTGGTGATTCCAGCCCAGACCCGTCACCCGTGCTGGTCCGCGTCTCGGCAAAATTCCCCGGGGGCCGAGGGTCACGTGACGCAGCATGATAGATAGAAGTCTCACTGCGCATCGGGAGGCTAGAAGGCAAGCTGGCCGATGGAGACGGTGGAGAGCGAGAATTTCGGTGAGAAGTTTTGACTTGGCTCTGCCCTTTTAGGGGAGCCTTGCCCTTAGATTTTCTGGGCAGGTCGAAAGAAAGGCACTTTTTTTTTTTTTTAAGTAATGGCAGCCGCTTGCCTTGTAGCCTTCAGACATAGCGATCGTGTGTCCGTCGGTCGGGTAGAGGAGGGATGGTCACGCGTCCCCTCCGCGGATAGTCTTCTTCTACCCTGGCCGTACGTTCTTCCATGGTAAGAACGGATTGCTCTGAATTGGAATCGACACGCGGGCTCTCCGGGAATGTGAGCGACTTCTGGAAGGCAAAGTGGCTCGACCCGTCGGTGTCCTTCACTATGTTGGGCAATGGTGGTAGAGCAAACCCGGAGCACATGACCACAAAGAGGAGACAAGTCGGTCGAACGAGAAAACTGTAAATAAACTCGATCCGCCGTGTGGAACAGCACTGATAGATACTGCCCCGATAATAAGTGAGCGACATCGAAAGTCGCTCGTTTGCCGTACAAGGGGATCGAGAAATCGATAGAAAACTCGATCTACCCATACTAGTAACAGTAATACTGCGTACTGCTAGATCGAAAAACTCGATCGGTGTGTACTAGTACGAAGGCGATGAAGGGGGCAGGCCAAAGACTCTCGATCTACCTTGTAATAATGATACATGGGGTAGTAATAAATGTGCACACGTTGGTAGATCAAGAGATCATAGAGACACCCGATCTACCAGTAGTAATGATAAATCAGGAACAGACAAATATTACAAATGGGGTACTAATAAGTGTGCACAAGTTGGTAGATCAAGAGATCGTAAGACACTCAATCTACCTGTAATAATGATGAATAAGGTACAGGAAAATGCACCCGGGGAAGCCCCGTACTGCCAAACAAGGTGCGTGCGGTCAGACAATATGGCGGATCGATTGACCGGGAAGGGATCGATCGCCGAGAGTGACGCGCAATGGCACGCGAGAGTAAAATACCCCTGGTGTACCTTGTAATAATGCTAAGGAGGTACTAATCAATGTGCACCAGTTGGTAGATGAAGAGATCGTAAAGACCATTGATCTACCTGAGATAAATTAGGTACTAATAAATGTGCACCAGTAGGCAGATCAAGAGATCGTACAGACACTCGATCTACCTGTAGTAAGGATACATAGAGTGCCATATTGGGTACAAATAAATGTGGCCTGGGGAAATCCCGGTACCGGCAAGCATGTGCGACCGAAAGCGGGCACCATGCAGTGAGGCAATATGGAGGAGACGCCGACCGTAGTGGAAAATCCAAGATGGCGGATTGATTGACCAGTGAGGGTTCGGTCATCGAAAGAGAAGCAATGGGCGTGAGAGTAAAATAGACTAACGCGCTGAAGATATACGAGGAGGCCGAAAGGCGACTCCGTAGAGGGAATTTTAGGATAACAAATGCTTGTTTATTGGCTTAAATGGGTGACGGGAGATCGAAAGATGAACTCTTCTTCTTCTTCTTCTTCTGTCTTAAAACATCCGCCATCATATTTTGATGGTAGCGATGTGTGTACAAACCCGATCGACCATACTAGACGAGCGATCGAAGAAAATCAATCAGGAGTAGTGATACAAGGAAAAGAAGGCGATAATAATAGAGGGGGAAAAACCTCCATAGCAGTGGACAGGTATGACGAACGAGGACGACCACACAGGGGTCAGCCGGAATGGCGAGAATAAAGATGGCAGCTCGAGCGACCGACGAAGATCGATCGTCGAAGTTCGATCGTCAAAGTGAATTACCGAGATGGATAGCGCCGAGAGGATGGAAATCGAAGGAAAAGGGGAAGAGAATAAAGAGAGTGGGGGACGCGTTACTACAAGGGTGACGCGTTCCCACACCCGGCGAGTAAGGGTCGAATGGAGAACAATGGGGTGAAGAGAAGTCGTGAGCCGTCACGTCGTAGAGCGTGAATAAAATGAAATCAACCGCCATCCATAAGCCTCACGCGGCAATGGTACCCATGGTCTAATGTAAGCCACAACAGAACAAGTAAAGAAGGCAAGCACACAAGCAATCTCTACAAAAACAGAAGTATACGCGAGACAGAGCAAAAAAACCTGTCCTTGTTAGGCAGGAGGCCGAGGTTGAATGAGGAACAGGAAGTTTACACCGGCTTCTTCCCTGGCGGAAGTAGTGTGGGCATCATGTGATGGTCTTATTACTGCATCAGCCACAAAAACTCGGCCTGGCAGAGCTGACTAACTGCCATGGAATGCTATAGTCTGACATGGTATAGTATATGATGCCAAAATCTGATTCACCTCTTTCCATATGAAGTCTGTCTGTAGCTTTCCTTTTTTTTTCTTGGTAAATAGTAACATAACAGCATTCTTTACTCCATCACTCGGCACTCTGTTATTCTAACAATAGATACTCAGCAGACAAGTCCACAACAAACAGTTCTGGCCTGTTGCTTACAATCTTCATTTTCCACAGTGCATTACCCTACCAGTATTAAACAATGAAAAGTTACCTTGACAATGGCCCTGCCAGCACTAGGAGTCATGTAGTCATCCACCATCAGAATAACAATGCCACGCTCGTCTAACCCTCGACGTCCGGCCCGACCACTCATCTGAATATACTCTCCTGACGTTACCTTGATGACAGAAAAACAAATCTATGGTAAGCTTTTCTGATAACTAATAATGCTGATTTTTTAATACCACTGTTTTCTCTCAGGTTTACATGTTTAACTTACTTACACATCATTCTGTTCATTAAAAAAAAAAAAAATCCATCCATCCATCTACAATAGACATGAATCTGACAGACGTAAAATGATACAAAGAAAAAAGTAGGATAATACACAAATGAATAAAACAATATGTACACCAGAAAATTCAACCAATTCATCAACACATTAAAACTTCTACTGAACATCCAAAGCATAAAAACTCAAATAAACCTCAAACAACACCAACCAGATCTGAAACCAAGCTCACCTCTTTCATGCATTTTCTCAAGTTGTGCTGGAAGACCATGTGATATTCACTTCCCACCAATAACAGAATACATAACTGACAGGGGCAGAATAAGAGTATACATGTTTGACATACCCATCGGAACCCTTTCCCGTCAAACTTGCGGGAACTGGTAAAGAGCACAGTGCGCGCCGGCATGTTCAGACCCATGGCAAACGTCTCGGTGGCAAACAATGCCTGCATGTACAAACACACACACACACACACACACACACACACACACACACACGCACTTAACATAGAATAAAAATCACACAAAAAAGAAAAACCACTCATTCATAACATTACAAAACTAATATTAATGTCCACTTCCCCCACCTCTCATTTCTTTGTTGGTTTTGTCTTTGTGTTCTTCAGCTCAACATTTTGGCAAGCAAGAGAAGTAGGCAATGGGGGGTGGGGGTGTTAATGTAGGGAGGGGAGATGAGGTGGAGGACTCAGTTCAATTCATGTTTTCCATGAGTCTGCTGTAAAGTGTTTATGTCCAACATCATCTGAGTCTCAGCGTTGTATGAGAACATGCTTATTAATAATGAGTGATACATAACATGTAAAGCATCACAGAGCTTACTCATCTTACGAAAGACCCAAGTTAGCAGAATGTCAGCACTAGATCAATGCTATCACAGAAGGCTGTTCACTTGTAATACTACATTGTATGCTGACATACATGTGACAGTTTAAAGCTCCAGTCTGTATCAGACTCTGATCAACTTGAGACCCAGACCAGTCACAACAGTCAATCCTGACACCCTGCTCCCTTAGTACTACGGTGTACAGACCTTGATGAGGCCTTCAGAGAACAGGATCTCAATGGTCTCCTTCAGAAGCGGCAGCAGACCAGAGTGATGGATGCCGATGCCTTTCTTCAGAAGAGGTAATAAATGTTCAACCTGATCACAGATACACAGACACAAACACATTAAGTTTGCTCAAATGTGTATGCAGACACATACATCACTGGCAGCTAATAATTATGTTTGTCCACAGACAAGCTGTTCATGGAAGCAGGGGGTTATAAACATATCTGATTTCCAATCAAGATCTGTTGAACAATAAATGACAAACCAAAATTCATGTGCTTATGCTCACAAATATCAAAACTCTGCTCCAAGAACAGCAAGATGTTTGCAGACAAATGCATTCACACAAACACCACAATTAACAGTATTTTAACACATACAGAATTGACGCATCTTTTTTACCCTAAACAGACTGGGAGTCAAAAACACTGAATACTTACCCATACACAAAGCGTTGCTGAATACTTACACATACACAAAGC
The DNA here is from genome assembly GCA_033310375.1 of Conus canariensis. Classification (NCBI taxonomy): domain Eukaryota; kingdom Metazoa; phylum Mollusca; class Gastropoda; order Neogastropoda; family Conidae; genus Conus; species Conus canariensis. The sequence continues at coordinate 72,074,743 of CM065726.1, read as the reverse complement.
ATTGTTGAATACTTACCTACACGCATACAAAGCATTGTTGATTACTTACCCACACACATACAAAGCACTGTTGAATACTTACTCACACATACACATTTACAAGCATATATACAGCTCCAGACACTGACCTGAGGTAACTTTTTGTCCTCGTCAGACAGGGAGTCAATGGCGTTGTTGAACACCTCCTCAACCAGCTTTTTCTCATCCTCTGCATTCAAAAACTACTACTTGTAAATCCATGAGTGTGTGTGCATTTGTTTGTGTGTTTGTGTGTGTGTCTTTATATGTGTATGAGTGCGAGTATGCGCATGTGGTGTGTATGCGCGTGCACATGCGTGCACGCGTAAGCATGGGCAGGCATGCCAGCGTGCATGCACATGCATTTGCCTGCATTAACGAGCGTGTGTGAATTCCGGCAGTGTGTGCATGTGTGTGTGTGTGTGTGTGTGTCTGTGTGTGTCTGTACACAGCCTCGCATGTGCATACATGTGTGCATGTATTTGTGTGATGTATGTGTGCACGGGGAACATACCACATTCAAAACATGCTGATTTTCTATACATCACTATTAGTATCATAATTTTTTTTCAAAACACACAAAAACGCACAAACACATACAAATTAATAATAAACTCCTTTTCACTTGTTTGTTACTGTTTTTTCTTCTAAAGTATGCGCAAAAGTTCTTTCCTCTGTCTCTGCGTGTTTGGAAAGAGTGAACATGGGTGGGGGAGAACAAGCAGACAGCTGGCAGCAGATGCAGCTTGGAGGAATGCCTGAAAGTACGACAATGCCCAGTCCATGGACTTGCTCCACTTACAGCTTTTTTAACAACAGGTTATGGGTCTAGCACACTAATATATATCATGTTATCTAAAGGACTGCCTGGCATATCAGCTTACCATCTACTATGCCTCATGTAAGAGGATTCCCATAACCCCTCCTGTCCCAAACACATACACACTTTTCTTTTAATCTTTGCTAGCTTAGCAGGTGTGCAGCATAAAAGACCAAGTCCACACGCAGTGACAGGTCTACCTCTTTGAGAAAACAATCTGAAATTGCACTGTCCACTCCTCCTGTCATCAAATCCAAACTGTACTGTCGATGCACGTTGTCTTCACGCACACTGACATTTTCTGAAAGCTGCTGAGGTCTCCTCTTCCTATCCCACAACAACAACATTACCACCAAGCTGCTCATGCTGGCTCCCTGTTCACAGTCATATCCCGGCCTGTCCAGCTGCTGCCCCACAAACATTTACGGGCAGCAGTCAAGCTGTCATGAGGCAACCCACCAGGAATAACAAGCTGCACTGCTGCTGAGCCACATCAGTGGTGTTCAGTGGTGCCTGTTTTGACCATGAATTGGCAGAGCACCACCTACTAAGCCCCCTAGTAATGACAACGATTGCTTTTAACCCGTTCACTGCCTGAAAATATTACAAACAAAGGCTTTCCCAGTGCCAGGGAAATCTAATGATTTGGGGGTAATAATTAACAAAAAATTCTAGCTCAGAAACTACAAAAGATATAAAAATGAAATATATATAATTTTTAAAGGAAATTGAATGAAGATTTTGAATCTGGGCTTCTTTTGTTTTAATTTTGATAATAAAAAAGTATTTAGGCATTTAGATTTGGATAGATTTTTTTGCACGATCAAAAACATATGTATTTACCACTACATCTTCACATCCAAACAAGAACACAAAGCAAAAAAGTTGAAAATAAAGTTTGTATTGTCACACTACACCTGTAAATGAAAGTAAAACAGTTTAGAAGTCTATCAAGACACTCACACCCTAAGCAGACAGGTCAGTCCACGACCACGCCCCCCTCTCCCCACCACGCTCCCTTGCTGGACTTCAACCCTCTCTTTCACTGCTCCTCTTCCCCTACCTTTCCCTCTGCCCCGTGCCACGCTGCGCGCAGGCAGCGCTCCCCTCTCGCGCTGACTATCACGTCACTGACCACTGGCACACAGTGCAGAGTACACACTAGGCTGGCTCGTTCGACGCAGTCAGCTGAACACACACTGAGGTCACACAGCCAGACTCAATAACTGACGAATATGGTCGGCAATTCCATCACTATCATCATCTCACCTTCATGCTCGAGTAAGTTGTTGAATAAAAGATTATTGTCTTTGTCAAAAATCATTAGCAGAGCCTGCTCAGCTGTGTAAATACGTTGATTTGGTCGCTGCGCTTGTCGAAGGTTGCGCCGCCATCTTTGCAAGCGAGACGAAGTGCTGGCTGGTCATCCAGTCAGTGATGAGAATAAATGGGCTTTCCCCTCACGTGTGGTCATTTACATATCATTTTAATACTACAGACATATAAGTTTTACTACGCACACTCTATTTAAGTCTGTTGATAGAAATAGTAACGAATGAAAATTCAAGAAAAATGCATGACATCAGTGGACGGCCCATAGGCACTGGGAAAGCATTTTTAATGCGGCGTCAGCTGACGGCTTAAAGGCACTCTACGGGTTAATTGCAGAGGCAGTGTGAGTGAGATACCCTCCGGTGGGTGCCATCACACTGAAAGTGAAACTGCACTGTCAATTCATTTTGTCACCAGACAAACTGTACTGTCAATTCATTTTGTCACCAGACTCAAACTACACTGTCAATTTATTTTGTCACCAGACAAACTGCACTGTCAATTCATTTTGTCACCAGACTCAAACTACACTGTCAATTCATTTTGTCACCAGACAAACTGCACTGTCAATTCATTTTGTCACCAGACTGAAACTACACTGTCAATTCATTTTGTCACCAGACTCAAACTACACTGTCAATTCATTTTGTCACCAGACAAACTGCACTGTCAATTCATTTTGTCACCAGACTGAAACTACACTGTCAATTCATTTTGTCACCAGACTGAAACTACACTATCAATTCATTTTGTCACCAGACAAACTGCACTGTCAATTCATTTTGTCACCAGACTCAAACTACACTGTCAATTCATTTTGTCACCAGACTGAAACTACACTATCAATTCATTTTGTCACCAGACAAACTGCACTGTCAATTCATTTTGTCACCAGACTCAAACTACACTGTCAATTCATTTTGTCACCAGACAAACTGCACTGTCAATTCATTTTGTCACCAGACTGAAACTGTACTGTCAATTCATTTTGTCACCAGACTCAAACTGCACTGTCAATTCATTTTGTCACCAGACAAACTGCACTGTCAATGCGAACTGTCATCATTCAAACTGAAACTGCTCTATCCAAGTTTTCATTCTGCCATTACTCTGAAACTCTTCTGTCAATTCATACTGACATCCTTCAGACTGAAATGGTACTGTCCACTCATTGTGTCATCTGACTGAAATGGTACTGTCCACTCATTGTGTCATCAAACTGAAATGGTACTGTCCACTCATTGTGTCATCAAACTGAAATGGTACTGTCCACTCATTGTGTCATCAAACTGAAATGGTACTGTCCACTCATTGTGTCATCTACCTGAAATGGTACTGTCCACTCATTGTGTCACCTACCTGAAATGGTACTGTCCACTCATTGTGTCACCTACCTGAAATGGTACTGTCCACTCATTGTGTCACCTACCTGAAATGGTACTGTCCACTCATTGTGTCATCAGACTGAAATGGTACTGTCCACTCATTGTGTCATCAAACTGAAATGGTACTGTCCACTCATTCTGTCATCAGACTGAAATGGTACTGTCCACTCATTGTGTCATCAAACTGAAATGGTACTGTCCACTCATTGTGTCATCTACCTGAAATGGTACTGTCCACTCATTGTGTCATCAGACTGAAACGGTACTGCCCATTCACACTGTCATCATTCTTGTTCAAAATAAAAACTAGGTTTTCTGAGCTTCATTTCCCTTACGTTGTGAAGCATCAAACTCAAACACACACATACGAGCACACACAGGCATGCATGTGGAGGCACACGCACACGCACGCGCACGCACATGCACACACACACACACACACACACAGATGCACACGCACTCAACACAGGTCTGTATGTTATTACCCGAGTTGAAGTCTAGGCGTCTCATCTGCATGCCATACGCCTCACAGTCCTTGCGACTGAAGCTGAAGACGATCACCGGAGCAAAGTTCCTCTCCATGATCATCTTCACAATTTTGAAGATGCTGGACTCATGAGCTGCAACACATATGTACCATGTTTGATCATCATGTGTGCAGATCAATGTTCTAGATGTTTTCTGGTCAGCACTTAAGAGAAACACACAGAGAGAAAACATGAAGGAGAAAATAAGAACTTATCAATGTAATTTATAACTAATATACAGTGAACAACATCGAGCACTAATCTACCATTTAAAGTATTAGCACTAAAGTGTAAAAACAATGATCATATTAAGCTATGTGTTGTGGTGTATGAAAACACAATGTTTCAGTATCAAAGCAGTCCACCATATTCATTGTGCTGTTGATTAGTATTCTGACTGATAACAACACTGCAAGCACACAGACAATGCTTCTACTGAACTTAATGATTTGATCATCACCAAGGGGACAACACATAACATAAAACTGAACACAAACAGACTCTCCGCCATATCTCTTCACACAGACTACATGGGGTGAAAATAAATGCACACACAGAGGCATAAAAAGTCACAGCCAGATTGTCTCCCATTACCAAGATGGATTGTCTTCATAACTTACCTGTCCAAACCAATGCTTTATCGCCACTTGGCCAGGAACTTCGCAATACATCACGATTCTCACAAAAAGTAAACAATGCAAAGCAGGGAGCTAACTCTACCCGATCACAGGTCAGTCAAGTGATCAACCTTGGTGAACTCACAATACTGCAAATCTAACGAGTTCTGTTTTCTCCCTTTTCTTGGTGAGAGAACACCCCATTCTTGACTCACATTCTCAAGTTCATTTTAATTCGCATGATGGATTGTTGAAAGCGCCTTTTGGTTTCTGTCTTTGCTTCTGAGGAAGACATTTTCTAGTTTGTACCGCTTCTTTACCTGGCTTCTTCTCTATAGTCGCCGGCCAAGCACAATGGCCTGGTGTCTACCCAGTCTTCATCTAATGCTGCTCTATCTCTTTCTCACTGGTAATGTTTGGAGTACCGGACATCTTGCTCGTCATGGGAAACATGCTGAGTCTTGCATATCCTTTACGGGCTGTACACCTTTTTGCTCTGCCATTTGTGCAAGGGTTGGACAAGTTCAACTTGCTCTTGTTTTTGCTTTCCGTTCACACTCTAGTAATTTCAACGACGTGCTAGTTTTGGCAAGAGCCACGCCAGACGCTCCCCGACACACTGTCATCAGTGGTCCCAAGGTGTATGGAGACAGGCCGGCATCTCCCTCCAGCTTGTTCTGCGCCCTCTTCCCCCAAAAAGCCTTGTAAACAAAAAGGAACAGTTGGTTTCTGCTAATGCAACAGGAGTGCCTCCTCTGAGTCTGCCTCTGTGTCGCCGCTCACCCTGGGCAGCAACCACGGTGGTGTGAGCACAAGGAAGATCTGTGAACCAAAAGGGCGACCCCCGGGTGGCTATGGCTGGAAGGACAGGGTAGACTCTGGTCGTCAGTTCCAATTATGTTCCATGTGAATGCGGGAGGATGGGAGCCAGAAAAGCATTGTGATTATGACTTTGCCGTTTTGTATTTTGCATGAGGATGAACAATTTTTTTATGACGAAAATACTTTACCTAAAACAAAATCCTCTCTCCCTCATTGCCTTCTTCTAAATTCGCATCAACAAAGAAATCATCTATGAAGTCACGAAACACATTTCGATCTCTCCTCTGCATGGCGGCAGCCATCTTGGACAAATTCTTTGTGTCGACTCCAAGGTCCATGTATTTTCCATTCGTATACAAGCAAAAGCGCTTGAAACTTTGATTATACAGGTTCAGGGCCTGAACTGATAGTTTGCTAAACTGTCGCGTCACTCTGTCATCTCGCCAGTCTTATATCGGGAGATATCTCTCTAAGCAGAGACGATTCCGCCATTTTTGTGTGGAGAAAATCATGGCCGGACAAAAACCTTCCACTTTGAAGGTGGTAGGTAGATTTGCAATGTTGTGAGTACACACAGGGTGATCACTTATGCTGACCTGTGCTTAGGCAGAGTTAGCTGCCAAATCTCCATTTTTTGATATTTTTGAGAATCCCGAAGTAAAGCGAAATTCCTCACCTAGTGGAGATAAGGCATTGGTTTGGACAGTTAAGTATACAATAAAACTACTTTTAAAAGTAAAACTCCTATCACAAAAATACCACTGGAACACACAGACCAGTGCCACCAGCTCACCTTTAGAACCCCCCTTCCTGCCTCGTTGGTCTCCTTTCCCAGCATCCCCTGCTTCACGTAGCACTGACATGGCTGTGTTGAAGCTCTCCTCGCGGAAGTCTCCCTGCAACACAACCAACCTGCCCTGATGATCCTCACTGTACTCACCTCCCTACAACCAACCTGTCATGATGATCCTCACTGCGCTCACCTTCCTACAACACAACCAACCCCCCCTGATGATCCTCACTGTGCTCACCTCCCTACAACACAACCAACCTGACCTGATGATCCTCACTGTACTCACCTCCCTACAACACAACCAACCCCCTCTGATGATCCTCACTGTACTCACCTCCCTACAACACAACCAACCCCCCCTGATGATCTTCACTGCGCTCACCTTCCTACAACACAACCAACCCCCTCTGATGATCCTCACTGTACTCACCTCCCTACAACACAACCAACCCCCTCTGATGATCCTCACTGTACTCACCTCCCTACAACACAACCAACCCCCTCTGATGATCCTCACTGCGCTCACCTTCCTACAACACAACCAACCCCCTCTGATGATCCTCACTGTACTCACCTCCCTACAACACAACCAACCTGACCTGATGATCCTCACTGTACTCACCTCCCTACAACACAACCAACCCCCCCTGATGATCCTCACTGTGCTCACCTTCCTCAACACAACCAACCTGCCCTGATGATCCTCACTGTACTCACCTCCCTACAACACAACCAACCCCCTCTGATGATCCTCACTGTACTCACCTCCCTACAACACAACCAACCCCCCCTGATGATCCTCACTGTGCTCACCTTCCTCAACACAACCAACCCCCCCTGATGATCCTCACTGCGCTCACCTTCCTACAACACAACCAACCTGCCCTGATGATCCTCACTGTACTCACCTCCCTACAACACAACCAACCTGACCTGATGATCCGCACTGTACTCACCTCCCTACAACACAACCAACCCCCCCTGATGATCCTCACTGTACTCACCTCCCTACAACACAACCAACCCCCTCTGATGATCCTCACTGTACTCACCTTCCTACAACACAACCCCCCCCCCACCCCCCCCCCCCACCCCTGATGAACCTCACTGTGCTCACCTTCCTACAACACACCGCCTCATGGACTGATGACAGCAAGTCAGTGTGATGATGTTTAAAGGATGCGAAACCAATTCATGTCGTTTATAGCCCAGTCCATCACAAGGTGCTACACCAGGGCAGTCCATTCCCAACACAATTTTTTTTTTTTAATTCCACAACTCAATTAAACATATTTTCTAAAAACATAAGAAAACTGCAAAAAACAATACAAAACAAATTAAAAACTTTCTTATAATGTTACATAAAATCATCCATCAGATGAAAAATATCTCTTTCAGGAACCAAAATTCCCCGAAGATGAAGTAAGGCTGCCTTAACGGCGGGATAAAAAATGGTCATACACACAAAACCCCACTCCCTTTGTTGGGTAGATGGGATTAATACTTGTCTGTCCATATAGGAGTATCCGCAGGAGTGTCAACCTGTGTACCCAGAAGAAGAAGAAGAAACAAAAAAAATCACATTACATAGAATGTCTCGAAACAAGTCTTCTGCTTTGCGGCCATCAGTAGCAGACGGTAAAATTCTTTTAGGTTTGGAAGGATTTGAAAGAGTTAGTCCTTCACCTGCATGTTCGAGCCCCAACATGACCATTCTTCATTTGTGGCATTCTTGGCAAGTTGATCAGCCACCTCACTGCCTCCAGTGCTAACATGACCAGGAAGTCAAGCAAAAACTGTACTGTAACCCTCAGATTTCACAGAGCTGTACACTCTTAACAAATCTGGAGTTGAGGATGCTTGAGTTTTTGGCTAGAACAGCCTCAACAGCAGAAAGCAAATCCCAGAAAATGAGAAGTTCTTTACGTTTTAAATTAAGAAACCATTTAAAGTGCCAACACCAAAGCTGTGAGCTGAACAGTGTTGATGGAGCTATCTGAATGAATGTGTTTGGTTTAAATAACTTTTATTTCGGAAACAAATGAACAGAATACCTTCATAATTGACAGGACAAATGAGCAACAACAAGCCCTAGGCTTATACTGTGCTCAAATTGACATTCACAATATATTGGCGGTTAAATACATTCACAATATAATAAACAGTTCACTTCGAGCTTGCGATTTTTTTTTATAAGGAAACATCGAAAAAGAAAAACAAAAACAGACAAAAAAAAAAAAAAAAAAAAAAAGAGCCGAAAAAAGAGGCACAGTAGCTGAAAAATGAAATGAATAACATGGAAAATGGGAGGAAGGGAGTGGAAACAGCAATCACGTCATCAACAAGAATATGTAAAACACTTTACAAACTCGAGAGAAACTTATACAATAACGTAAAGTAGTTTAGGACAGAAACCATCTTTTCCATAAGTATTGTGTTGAAGTATAGTGGTTCAATTTGATTAACTTTTTTTTCCTTTTTTCCCCTCTTTTCTTTTCCCCTTTTCATTTTTTTTCCATTTCCTGTTATTGTTTTTCTTCCCATTCGAAGACACTATGACATCGATCGCTTAAACAGAAAAAAGATTTACTAATTTTAGCGATGACGCTGGCTAATCAGTAAGTAAGCAAACTATCTATCCAGTAAACTACGTCTTGGGCCAATCGACTTGTCAGTCAGCCTCTTACTGCAAGAGTAAAGAAATGGATCATAATGAATAAATAAGAGCCAAACTATAAAGTTACAGAAAGTAAAATATGAAGAAGGCAAAAATTTTTTTTTTTTTAATTTTTTTTTTTTAAATGAGAAAGTCAGGGCTGAAATCGGTTCGATTCGGAGATAAACTGGTGTACTTTTCCAAATATTAATGAATTCACATCAGGTTGAAGATCACGGCTACCTTCTAAAAGAAAACGTAATTGGGTATAATTCTGTGGAAGAGTCAAAATTGTATTTTCACGAACTATATTGAATAGGGGACAGAATAACAAATAGTGTTCTGCTGTTTCTCTCCCATTGCCACAGCTACAAGAAGAATTATTATCCAGCTGTCGGTTAACCATATCGTTCTTTAGATCACTCATACCTAAACGGAGCCGGCAGTGAATTACTTGTTCTCTTCTTTTACCAAAATAGTAGTATGGTGGAACTATAGCGTCATCAATAGACAGATATCGTTTCAGTTGGCTCAAGGAGTTGCTAGTATTAATGTAGTCAGGTAGTGCATTCCATAATTGAGTTGCGGATGGGACGAACGATTTTTTATATTAGCTCTGTCTTACATTTCATTACTGTGCGTTCTAGAGGCCTTCGCCTGTGGTGAGGGTTTCTGTCCGAGACTAGAGAAGGAATAAGATGTACTAAATAATTGGGGCTTAGGCCATTAATCATTTTATAGTACTGTATTAGTTTATGCCGTTTTCTTCTTTCCTTTAATGGGCAGAAACCAGACTCTTTGTATAAATTTTGATGGTTTGTTCCACGAACAGTGCCTGTAATGATTCTTAGAGCTTCCAGGTGCAAATTTTCCAGATGCTGCGATTGCGTCTCAGTACAATTATCCCAGACAATGTCGGCATAATCGAAGTGCGGCAATATAAAGGATTTGTATAAGATTTCGAGAGCTTTTCTACTTAACTTATATTTATAGCTTTTTAGACATGAAATTAACATTGTAACAGTGGTCATTATATGTTTTATGTGCTCATCCCATTTGCAATCATCTTGAAGAATGATACCTAGGTGTTTATGCTTGTTAGTACCTTGTAGAATTGTAGAACCAAATGTAAGAGGCAATATCACATTCCTATTGCGAGTGAAATTCAACAATTCTGTTTTCTCGACATTAAATTTTACTTTCCAAGTTTTAGCCCATGAGTTTATCTTTTCCAAGTCAGCATTAAGTATTTCAGCGCGGAGATTGGGATTATCGAGTGATAAATACATGCTCGTGTCATCAGCAAAAAGTTTTATGTTGGATTGGATTTCATTTACAATATCATTGATATATACAAGAAACAGGAGCGGGCCTAGTACTGAACCTAGTGGGACACCAGAAGGAATTCTCTTATATATAGATTTTTCGCCTTTTATCGTAACTGCTTGAGTACGATTTAATAAATAATCAGTAAACCATTCATGTAATTTACCTTGTATGCCAATGGCTTTCATTTTATGCAGGAGACCTTTGTGGCTGACACGATCAAAAGCTTTGGAAATGTCAAGGAAAACGGCTTGCGTTGTTGTACCATTATCAAAAGAGGAACACAGATCATTATATATACAGAGCAGCTGATTGACGGTAGAGTCTCTAGGGATAAATCCAGACTGAGAAGATGAAATAAGTTGATTAGATGATAAAAAATCAAATACATGTTTGTGAATACATCTCTCTAAGACTTTACCAACGCAACTAAGCAATGAAATCGGTCGATAATTATCACACTTCTCTTTTGCAGCCTTTTTATGCAAAGGAGTTACATGCGCAGTTTTCCATATCTTTGGAAATTTGCCTTCATTTAAAGTTCTATTGAAAAGACAGGTCAGAGGGTTTAAAATAACTGGAAGGGATGCCAACAGTATTTTGTTGTGAATTAGGTCAGGTCCTACGGCTTTGTTTTTGTCAAGGTTTCTAATGACATTTTCAACTTCAGAGGGAGTGAGTGTAATTTCATTAAGCTCAAGGTCAAGGAATGGAATATCGGGCACTTCATCTTCTTCATTCTCTACAGTAGACTGGCTAATGAAGAAGTCATTGAAAATATCAGCTTTCTCTTTACTTGTGTGATATAAGATATTATCATGCATGATTGGTGGAATTTCGTTAGTGTCCATACCCTTCTTTTTAAGAAAAGATTTAACTAATTTCCACCATTCTCTGTTTCCAAAATCATCTGAACTTAAAACTTTAGTCTCCAATTCTTCTGTGTATTCCAACTGTCTTTGCTTTTCTCTGGATATGACATAGTTTCGAAATTGTCGAAACCTGAGCCAGTCTTCAGGTTTATTAGTCTGTTTAGCTATTTTGTGGATTTTCTGGCGTTCCTCAATTAACAGTCGAATTTCATCTGTCATCCAAGCTACATCTTGAGGATGAACAGTAATACTTCTAACGGGCATACACTGTGTTGCTTTTTCTAATATAATATCTGAAAACATTTTTGCACTTTCATCAATTGCATTGTTATAAATTATTTCATCCCAGTTCAGCTCGTTAAGCAGTTCGCAGAACCTGCCTATATTAAGTTTATTATAATTGAAGATAGTTCTTTTGAATGATTTTTCTTTAACTACAGAGTTCTTGATTACAGCACATGGAACGCTGTGGTCACTACAAATAGCTGGCCAAACTTCCGTTGATTGTATGATATTGGGGCTCTGGGTGATAACTAAATCTAAACATGATTCTGTTAATTCAGTTATTCTCGTTGGTTCATTTATTAACTGTACAAGCTGATAGCGATTAAGAATGTTTACAAAGTGGGGTGACGGTATATTTAAGAAGTCAGTGTTGAAATCCCCTAGAATCAAAAATCTTAACGATGTCTTATTTGCTTTGTGAATACTTTCTTCTATCAGATCCCAATAGTTGGTGTTAGAACTTGGTTTTCGATAAAAGGAACCAACTAATAAACTTGTTTGTTCTAGTTTTGTCTCTATCCAAGCAGCCTCGAGACCATCAACCTGCAGATCTACTCGAGGTTTGCAGTACAGATTATTTCTAACATAGATAGCAACACCACCATGTGGGTCATTAGGTCTGTCACGCCTGATTGGAGGATGAAAATTTGATGTGTTTGGAGCATTTCTGAGCAGTAAGCAATTCGTTCTTCCGACTTGGAACCATCAGTAAATATTCTTTGAAACAATGGATATTCCAAACAAAGTTCAGCACATGAAAACGTCTTGCGTGCCAGAGGGTGCCAGACTCTTGGTGGAGTCTTTGGAATAAGAGGTAAAATTAAAGCAGATCTCTATAAACAAGATGATCATGATAAAAGATAATGACGACAGGTAGACTGAATAAAGCATGACTGGTAGATATAAAGCAAACTCAAAGGAAGAGGTAATGAAACCTGATCACTGATTGCATAAATCCAGTGATTGGTACATATCAAAGCTAACACCAGAAATGCTGATGAATATTTTCAGAATAAAATAAAAAAAAAAAAAACACATCAGTGAAACAAACAAAATAGTCATGCTTTGATGGCTTTTCTTTTGATAAAGTTATGCACTAAAAGCAGGATTTGAAGAAAGTTGTGAAAAAAAACAACCTGCATATAAACTGATACCTAACTACACATACTTAAATACTTTCTCTCGCTCCCCCTTTCACTCTCACATGCACACACACAAACACACACACACTCAGACACACCAATTATTCCCTCACATTTTCATCCACCACCAGATGTACTCCGTCCCCACCAGCCGGGTAAATGTAGTGCTGCAGAGGGATGGGCCGATAATCCGTGTACACCACGTGACAGGGCTGTTTGGACACACACCAAAACATGTACATCATGTGACAGGGCTGTTTGGACACACACCAAAACATGTACACCACGTGACAGGGCTGTTTGGACACACACCAAAACATGTACACCACGTGACATGGCTGTTTGGACACACACCAAAACATGTACACCACGTGACATGGCTGTTTGGACACACACCAAAACGTGTACACCATGTGACACGGCTGTTCGGACACACCCCAAAATGTGTCATCATCAAGTATCCATGACCTAATGTGTATAACTAAGTTGATCTGACATATCTGTTGAGACACAGGCCAACACGTATCATAATGTAGTATAGCTATGAGACACAGGCCAACACGTATCATAATGTAGTATAGATAGATATGAGACACAGGCCAACACATATCATAATGTAGTATATATAGATATGAGACACAGGCCAATACGTATCATAATGTAGTATAGATATGAGACACAGGCCAACACGTATCATAATGTAGTATATATTGATATGAGACACAGGCCAACACGTATCATAATGTAGTATATATAGATATGAGACACAGGCCAACACGTATCATAATGTAGTATATACAGATATGAGACACAGGCCAACATGTATCATAATCATGGGTGAAACTGGAAAAAAAATTGAAAAACTGAAAGGTCGGGGTCCAGGGGCAGTGCCCCTGGTGGAGGGCCCAGGGGGGCAAAGCCCCCCTGCCGAAATTGATTTTTTTTTAAATTCAGACAGTTTTTGTGGCCTCTGGTGAAAGGAAATTTGGAAATGAGGCCTTGTTTGAAACACATATTTATTGCTTATATGTGAACAAAAGTCATCATTTTAAATTTAAAAAAAAAAAAAAAACATCCCCCTGAAACCAGCTTGGTTGGTGCCTTGGACATAGATGGGCAGTAAGGGTATCAAGATCACAAATCAGTGCATTTTCTAAGGTCTTAATAGAGAGTTTCCACTGTACTTCCAAAACTAGGCCATTTTATTACACGGAAGAAATAGAACCTTTAGTAGTTTTCCCCATCCTTTTTCCAGAAAACTAACCCTCATATTTATTTTTCTTTTATGGTTTTTTTTTCTTTCTTTAAATATTTTTTTCATACTATTATGTCTCTCTCTCTCTCTGCCTTACATCCATCTTTGTGTGTGTGTACGTGCGTGTGTGTCACTAGGGGGAAGGGCGGGTGGGGGGGGGGGGGGTGCATGGAGGGCTACTGAAAAAGATCTTACTGAAATTCTTACCTTCATGCTTTTAATATGGTCTGGACTTCTGGCATGCTTTGCTAGCCGAGATTTTCCATTGGATCCATACTTGAGGTCCGAGTTGCACACGCGGCAAAATGCTACACCAGGTTTGTTCGTTTTCAAACACCAAACACGATGTTGTCGTTTTTCATCATCTATTTCGTTCAGCCAAGCCCATCGCCACTTAATAGTGATGCCAGCATCGATCTCCTCAACTGAATCACCTTCTTTAAGATAGGACATTCTCACGGTTTCCAACGAACTCCAAACTCAAAATCTAGATTTCAGCAAATGGTGCTTTATCTTTGTTCCCTAAAATAAAGAGTACTTCCGATTCGGCACTTCCGTTTTATGGTAAGACGCACTCGATACGTAATTTGCACAATTTTAGAGACTGTTTTGAAAAACTTTTTTTCTTTTCAGATTTACGAAAAACGGAAATTCCGTCTCGAATAATTTCACAAAACGGATTCCGTCCTCAGACTGAAGAAGTTTCACCCATGCATAATGTAGTATATATAGATATGAGACACAGGCCAACACGTATCATAATGTAGTATACATAGATATGAGACACAGGCCAACACGTATCATAATGTAGTATATACAGATGTGAGACACAGGCCAACACGTATCATAATGTAGTATCAATGAGTTAGTGACACAGCTGTCAGGAAACACACACACACACCACTGTCACATCAAGTATCGACTAGTTCATGTGACAAGGCTGTCAAGATGCACATCAACCTGTGTCACCATAAAGTGTCACCCTGTGTCACCATAAAGTATCAACCAGTTGATGAATATCATAGGACGGTCTGTGTACACTACCTAACATGGCTGTCACAGGTGTGGCTGTCAGACATCTATGAAATTAGTGGATATTAGAGAACTGACCACATACACTGTCCAGCTCCACTATCAGAACATACACAGACACACATGCACATGTCAAGTATGAATGACTAACTGATATCAAGCAATATTCTGTGCACATGACCGTACATGGTGGTCAGAATGTGCAAAGCTTGACATACACATTCTGTGTCAGTGTATCCTCAATACTGCTCAAGGGAAAGCATAAAGCAGACAGATTGGAGCAGTCAAGAATGCTTCTGAAAACAGTTCACACTGCCTCTATGTTGTATTTAAGATAATTATCATTCGCTCGAATTACCAAGGGAACAGTACGAAAAGTACTGTTAGATCGAGGAAAACTCGATCGTACAACGCACGCCGGTAAGGGCCGGTGGAAATCAAAATGGCGGAGGCGACCGGCGAGGGGATATGGAGGCCGAGTGACCGACAAGAAAGATCGTCAAATCAAGGCGGTAGAATAAATGAGCGAAGGGGAATCGCTGACAGGGAGCCGATAAAGGCTGAATGGAAGGGGATGAGTTCAAGGAGGAATGACTTAGTAGTCCCGGTGACGAAGTTCCGAAAATGCGAAAGGCATGGAAAACAAAGTCACGAAAGCAAGTGAAAGAAACACGCTAACGCGAGGAGCGTGGAATTAAATAAATGAAACACGCCAAACCAAAGCCTCACACGGCAGGGGTATAAGGGTTCAGCACGCAAGCCACAACAAAACAAGTAAAGAAGCAAACACGCAAGCAATCTTTACACAACGGCAAAGTAAAGGCGAGACAGAGCACAAGACTTATCTTGCTTGGACAGCAGGCCAAAGAAGAATGAGGTACAGGAATCAGACACCGGCTTCTTCCTACGGCGGAAGTAGGGTGGGCGTCACGTGACTGTCTTATTACAGCATTAGCCACAAAAAATTTCGGCCTGGCAGAGCTGACTAACTGCCATAGAATGCTATGGTCTGACATGGTATAGTATATGACGCCAAAAAGCCCTTAATCTATGCAGTTCTTTCTGCCAGTCTGTAGCCATGAACCATTTGTAGCAAGCTTGCCAAAAGTGTAAACGTAATTAACATGTGGTGTGTAACAAAACTGAAAGTGGAGCACACTTGTCATACATGTCAGTGCTAGTCAAAGCCTTGACTGCTGGTGCATCTTTCTCTTGTCATATTGTGCTGATTTCCAGCCACAGGCTTACATGGCTAGTTAACAAGAATACTAGTTAACAAGAATACTAGATAACAAGAATACTAGTTAACAAGAATACTAGTTAACAAGAATACAATCTATTTTAGTTAAAATTTGCCTGCTTTCTATAACTAAGAACTTTTCTCTATATGATGTCACATGCAAACACAGCAGTGAAAGTTCTATGAAATTTAGTGAAGGAAAAAAATCAAATAAGAGAATATGAATTGTCTTTTTTCTTCTGACAAGTGAAAATGGTGGGGTTTCCTCGTAAGTAGAAAATGTGCTAGCTGTCAGGAGTCAAGCAGCTGATTACCTTCTTTGTAGTCATTGGTTCTAGATAGAATTAAAGTCCATAACCTTCAATTGTCACTTCCAGTGTAAAGGGCGCCTAGCAGATATGGAGTGATAAATCTAAGGCATTGAACTCCTGTGTTAGTGTGTGAGGGAAACCCATTTTCCTGTCTTGAGGTAGGGGACCTGAGCTAGGCACTGCATTTGAGTTTGAAGGAAGCATAAAAAGGGGGCGAGGGGAAACCAGAGACACTGTTTTGTGTGTGTGTGTGTGTGTGTGTGTGTGTTTGGTCAAGTCAAGTAAGAATTATCTTTATTGAGGGTTAAAGAATAAGCTTCACACCTTTTTCTTTTTTTTTTTTTCTTTTTTTTGCTGTCCCAACCTCTGCGCCACCTCAGAGGCAGTGCACCCACGCCGCTCATTCCGACACCCCGTCCACAGCCACAGCCCAGTCGGCCCCACCACAGCCCCAGCACCGGCAATCCACAGGAGCAGTCAATGTCAAGTCGTCAAGAGGCAAACCCACCGGAGAAGACACTGCACTGCTGCTGAGTCACTTCGGTGGTGTTCAGTGGCGCCTGTTCTGATCTAACATACGCAGGACACCACCTACTAAGTCCCCCCCTGACGACAATAATGGCTTAGTCGCTGAGCCAGCGTGAGTGAGCTCTCCCTCCGGAGGGTGCCATCATGTCCGTCCAGCGACAGCCCCCATGGACTCGCCGATACTGGTGACCCCGACGGAATCAAACCAAGGCCACAGACGTGGAGAGTCCATCGAAACTGAGGTCACCCTGCCTCATTTCATTTCCGATTTTGTCAAAAATGATTAGCAGAGCCTGCTCAGCTGTGTAAATACGTTGATTTGGTCGCTACGCTTGTCGAAGGTTGCGCCGCCATCTTTGCAAGCGAGACGAAGTGCTGGCTGGTCATCCAGTCAGTGATGAGAATAAATGGTCTTTCCCATCACGTGTGGTCATTTGCATATCATTTTAATACTACAGACATATAGGCTTACTACGCACACTCTATTTAAGTCTGTTAATAGAAATAGTAACGAATGAAAATTCAAGAAAAATGCATGACGTCAGTGGACGACCCATAGGCACTGGGAAAGCATTTTTACTTCAGCGTCAGCTGACGGCTTAAAGGCACTCTTCGGGTTAAGACGATGTTTCATTTTTGTACATTGATAAATTCTTTTGGATATACGTTTTCCAAGATCAGCAATATGATCATACCATGCGTGCACAAGTTTGTCTGTGCATGTGTTTGTGTGCTTGTGCGCATGTTTGTGCACCAGTTCCTGTGTATGTGTCTGCAGACCTGATGATGTAGGTGGCAGACCCACTCGGCAAATTGGGTGGCGTTGGGGATGGTGGCCGAAAGAAAGACATAGTGCACGTTGTCAGGCAGTAGGATGATGGTTTCCTCCCATACCACTCCACGCTCTGCACACAGCAGTGGTCATGGGGCTACAGCTTCTGTTCACAGATCTGTTCTCTTTCCTGAGCACACATACTAAACGTACAAATGAATACTCACACGCGTAGGCACACATGCACCACACACACACAAACACTCACACACAGAGTATGGTAACAACATAAGCATGTGCCAACACATAACAAAGGTGCATGCATACATGTATGTGCAAAGACATAAACAATGCACACATGTATGTGCAAAGCCATAAACAATGCACACATGTATGTGCAAAGCCATAAACGATGCACACACGTATGTGCAAAGCCATAAACAATGCATGTAAGCAAGTACCCCTGCAGGTCTTTCCTCTACAGTCCCCATTCCACCTCCCCATGTAAACATTTTCCATCTGCCTTGTCTGGTCCCCATCCCACTTCCCTATTGTACAGCCACCTCCCCATGGAAACATCTTCCATTGCCTTGTCTGGTCCCCATCCCACTTCCCTACTGTACAGCCACCTCCCCATGGAAACATCTTCCATTTGCCTTGTCTGGTCCCCATCCCCACACTTCCATAGCTGCCAACCTGTTGGAACAGAAATTCCTGTGAGAAGGCGGGGGTCCGGGGGCTGCCGTAGGCCCCTGGTGGGGTGCAGGGGCAACGCCCCTGCTGGGGGTCTGGGGGCAACGCCCCCAGACGCTGATGGGTACATGCACATTTGGAGGTAAAAAAATTAGCTTTTCTCAGGTCGAAAAGGGGATATTTCTTCCATCTCATCATGCTAGAATTAGACATGAACAGTACTGATAGCAAAGCATACAGATTACAAAAATTACAGTCATCACACATTACTCAACATTAGAAAGCACTTCAACTTACCACTTCAGTCCAACAAGTAAACTGTGGCTTGACAGGTTACGCAGAGAAGAAAAGTCTCCAGACTAATGTCCATTTGTGTTGCTCTTTGCTCCTAGATTATCTAGCTACGATGAAAGATGCTTTGGAAGTCTTGGTTTTTCAGTCTGTATACAATGGATACCACCAATACTGCAATATTTCTTGTTTCATCATCCCTGGATATCTGATTCTCTAGTCTTGTAACAGCAAACTGAAAGTTTCTATCAAGATGTTGGTAATCATCATCACCATGGTAATAAAGAACACAAAAAAATGGGGGGGGGGGGGGGGGGGGAATCACTAAGGAAAAATTTCTTTCCTACAATGTACACCTATATCTGTTCAGAACTACACTTTTTTTTCACAACCTGTCAGCCTAAGAGGAGGAGGATGCTGAAGGGGGGCGGGGGTTGAGTTGTTCTCTGTCCTTGAGGGTATCTGATGTTGCCGACTTCGCTTTTTTCAACAGCTCTATTGGAAACTGCTGCTCATAGCAAGCCCCTCTCATGTTGGCTTTGACCATGTACCACCATCATGGCATCATCGCCGCATTCCTCTTGTGCTTTCCAGAAGAGGCATGAAGTTCGATGTGTTTTTTTCCACCATGTGAGATGTTGATGTCAGTACGGCATTCTTTACAAAACGCATGATATTCATCTCTCTTGGACGCATCAATGAAGGCGTAGTCGACTTTGTATCGCGGCAAAAACTTGACTTTTGCCCTTTTTTTCCGAGTCCATGTAACACTGCTTTCCTGAAGCCATTTTCGCGCGGATGGAACGGACGGAAGTAACGCGCGGAAGTCGATTTGTTTTGGTAAACTGATGTGTCTTTTTACCGACACCTTGCGAAAAATTACCGAAACGTGAAGTGATTTTTGATTTTTCATTTTTCGGGAAAAAAAGACAACTTTCGGGATTTCCTGTCAGATTTTCATTTTCGGGAGTTTCCTGAAAATTTCGGGAGGGTTGGCAGCTATGCACTTCCCTACTGTACAGCCACCTCCCCATGGAAACATCTTCCATTTGCCTTCTCTGGTCCCCATCCCCCCACTTTCCTATTGTACAGCCACCTCCCCATGGAAACATCTTCCATTTGCCTTATCTGGTCCCCATCCCCACACTTTCCTATTGTGCAGCCACCTCCCCATGTAAACATCTTCCATTTACCTTATCTGGTCCCCATCCCCCCACTTTCCTATTGTACAGCCACCTCCCCATGGAAACATCTTCCATTTGCCTTATCTGGTCCCCATCCCCACACTTTCCTATTGTGCAGCCACCTCCCCATGTAAACATCTTCCATTTACCTTGTCTGGTCCCCATCCCCACACTTTCCTATTGTACAGCCACCTCCCCATGGAAACATCTTCCATTGCCTTGTCTAGTCCCCATCCCACTTCCCTATTGTACAGCCACCTCCCCATGTAAACATCTTCCATTGCCTTGTCTGGTCCCCATCGCCACACTTTCCTATTGTACAGCCCCCTCCCCATGGAAACATCTTCCATTTGCCTTGTCTGGTCCCCATCCCACTTCCCTATTGCACAGCCCCCTCCCCATGGAAACATCTTCCATTGCCTTGTCAGGTCCCCATACCCACACTTCCCTATTGTACAGCCCCCCCCATGGAAACATCTTCCATTGCCATGTCTGGTCCCCATCCCACTTCCCTATTGTACAGCCACCTCCCCATGGAAACATCTTCCATTTGCCTTGTCTGGTCCCCATCCCACTTCCCTATTGTACAGCCACCTCCCCATGGAAACATCTTCCATTTGCCTTGTCTGGTCCCCATCCCACTTCCCTATTGTACAGCCACCTCCCCATGTAAACATCTTCCATTTGCCTTGTCTGGTCCCCATCCCACTTCCCTATTGTACAGCCACCTCCCCATGGAAACATTTTCCATTTGCCTTGTCTGGTCCCCATCCCACTTCCCCATTGTACAGCCCCCTCCCCATGTAAACATTTTCCATTTGCCTTGTCTGGTCCCCATCCCACTTCCCTATTGTACAGCCACCTCCCCATGTAAACATCTTCCATTGCCTTGTCTGGTCCCCATCCCACTTCCCTATTGTACAGCCACCTCCCCATGGAAACATTTTCCATTTGCCTTGTCTGGTCCCCATCCCACTTTCCTATCGTACAGCCCCCTCCCCATGGAAACATCTTCCATTGCCTTGTCAGGTCCCCATCCCCACACTTTCCTATTGTACAGCCACCTCCCCATGTAAACATCTTCCATTGCCTTCTCTGGTCCCCATCCCCACACTTCCCTATTGTACAGCCACCTCCCCATGTAAACATCTTCCATTTGCCTTGTCTGGTCCCCATCCCCACTTTCCTATTCGTACAGCCCCTCCCCAATGGAAACATCTTCCATTTGCCTTGTCTGGTCCCCATCCCCACACTTCCCTTTGTACAGCCACCTCCCCATGTAAACATCTTCCATTTGCCTTGTCTGGTCCCCATCCCACTTTCCTATCGTACAGCCACCTCCCCATGTAAACATCTTCCATTTGCCTTGTCAGGTCCCCATCCCCACACTTTCCGACTATACAGCCACCTCCCCATGGAAACATCTTCCACTACCTTATCTGGTCCCCAACCCCACACTTTCCGACTGTACAGCCACCTCCCCATGGAAACATCTTCCATTTGCCTTGTCTGGTCCCCATCCCCACACTTTCCATTGTACAGCCCACTCCCCATGTAAACATCTTCCATTTGCCTTGTCTGGTCCCAATCCCCACTTCCCTATTGTACAGCCCCTCCCCATGGAAACATCTTCCATTGCCTTGTCTGGTCCCCATCCCACTTCCCTATTGTACAGCCCCCTCCCCATGTAAACATCTTCCATTGCCTTGTCTGGTCCCCATCCCACTTCCCTATTGTACAGCCACCTCCCCATGTAAACATCTTCCATTGCCTTGTCTGGTCCCCATCCCCACACTTTCCTATTGTACAGCCCCCTCCCCATGGAAACATCTTCCATTTGCCTTCTCTGGTCCCCATCCCCACACTTCCCTATTGTACAGCCACCTCCCCATGGAAACATCTTCCATTTGCCTTGTCAGGTCCCCATCCCCACACTTTCCTATTGTACAGCCACCTCCCCATGGAAACATCTTCCATTTGCCTTGTCTGGTCCCCATCCCCACACTTCCCTATTGTACAGCCACCTCCCCATGGAAACATCTTCCATTTGCCTTGTCTGGTTCCCATCCCCACACTTTCCTACTGTACAGCCACCTCCCCATGGAAACATCTTCCATTTGCCTTGTCTGGTCCCCATCCCCACACTTTCCTACTGTACAGCCCCCTCCCCATGGAAACATCTTCCATTTGCCTTGTCTGGTCCCCATCCCCACACTTTCCTACTGTACAGCCCCCTCCCCATGGAAACATCTTCCATTTGCCTTGTCTGGTCCCCATCCCTGCACTTTCCTATTGTACAGCCACCTCCCCATGGAAACATCTTCCATTTGCCTTGTCTGGTCCCCATCCCCCACTTCCCTATTGTACAGCCCCCTCCCCATGGAAACATCTTCCATTTGCCTTGTCTGGTCCCCATCCCACTTCCCTATTGTACAGCCACCTCCCCATGGAAACATCTTCCATTTGCCTTGTCTGGTCCCCATCCCACTTCCCTATTGTACAGCCCCCTCCCCATGGAAACATCTTCCATCTGCCTTGTCTGGTCCCCATCCCACTTCCCTATTGTACAGCCCCCTCCCCATGGAAACATCTTCCATTTGCCTTGTCTGGTCCCCATCCCACTTCCCTATTGTACAGCCACCTCCCCATGTAAACATCTTCCATTGCCTTGTCTGGTCCCCATCCCCACACTTTCCTATTGTACAGCCCCCTCCCCATGGAAACATCTTCCATTTGCCTTCTCTGGTCCCCATCCCCACACTTTCCTATTGTACAGCCGCCTCCCCATGGAAACATCTTCCATTTGCCTTGTCTGGTCCCCATCCCCACACTTTCCTATTGTACAGCCACCTCCCCCATCCTCTCTTTCCCAGTCCATTCCTAGTAACGACAAGACAAAGCACCGAAGACAAGCCTACATTATAAAACGATGCCTACATACTAGGCATGATAAAATTAGTACAAATGCAAAAGCATGCATATACTAACAGCAGCACATAACACACAACATGCTAACCCCCCACCCACACCCCCCCCAAAAAGAAAAAAATAACACCAGCACAAACACACATAATAAATAGTAAATGCAAATCCCATGAGTGTCTGCAAGATATGAATCCTTTGTCTAAACCTGAGAGGTTAATGACACTTACCATGTATGCAGACAAAATGTTGTTCACATACATCAAGACAGATGAAACAGGAATGTGCAGAAACAGTGTTAATTTGTTCAAGCAGACGGCAGGTCAACCTTCACAAAGCAGTGAATTGAGTCAATCTTCACTCAGCAGTGAATTGAGTCAATCTTCACACAGCAGTGAATTGAGTCAATCTTCACACAGCAGTGTATTGAGGTTTCTGGCATTCTTACAAGTACCCACACACCCAGACTGATCTTTTCACCTTTATCTCTCATGTAATGGATCTCGTCAAAGATGACCCAGGCCACCTCACGCATGATCTCTGATCCTCGGTACAGCATACTGCGTAGAATCTGCACACAGTCAGGTAGTCTCAAGCTATGTATATATAGATACATATAAAAAAGGATCTATTGTAATTTCATTGCCTTGAATGTCAAACATCAAGCAATGACATAGAGAGCCCATAAAAAATGAACACAGAAATCACATTAGGAATCCAAATCACAAATTATACATGCCCACAACCCTACAAATACCCTTCTCGATCATTTGCACGTTTCTCTGTTTGTGTTGCAATTTCATCTGTAAATATAACTTTATAAACTGACGGCCAATCAGCAGCTCACCTCGGTGGTCATGACCAGACAACTGGCAGTGGGGTTGATAGTGACGTCCCCTGTCATCAGCCCCACATCCTGGAACTCCTCGTACAGTTCACGGTACTTCTGGTTGCTCAAAGCCTTGATGGGCGACGTGTAGATCACACGCTGCTTGTCCCGCAGAGACATAGCAATAGCGTATCTGTGGGACACATGTTCCAATGCTGGCATACATTTTCCGTGTTTAAGCCACGACTGTGCAGCCTCATTTGACACAACTTCACGAGGATCAGGCTAAGCTTCTGTTTCATTACACAGGCATCACTGCATGCAGAAAAGTCCAAGTACTCTATCAGTGATCATTCTTATGCACAACTGTGCATTCTGATGCCTTAACCTCCCTTCTGACGCACTGGAATTCAGGCCAGTGCACCATCAAAACATACCAAAATTTACTATGATCCAATGACTTTCTCTTGCACACATTACAACCCCATCTACCAATGAAACTTTCTCTGACACTTCAGAATGTTCTGAATTGATAAACAACTTCCGCTTGAGAACTCTTCTCTACTGAAAACCGACAAGAGTTGACAAAACAGACTTACCCGGTCTATGATTGGACTAAAAGATCATGTGATTCAGCCAAACATGAAAAGCATTGAAATGCAATTTGGCTTTTCAGGCTCAAAATCATGAGTTCAGCTCTAGATTGCAGTTGATAGTCCAGTGAATGGAACAAAGTTGAGCGACCTGTGCAACATGACCAGTTCAGACAACTAAAATGGTTCTGCTATGAATGTATCATGGGTGAAACCTGGAAAAAAATGAAAGCAGGAAGGCTGGGGGTCCAGGGCGCCATCTTTCGCCCCCTGGCAGGGTCAAGAGGCACAGCCCCTTCTCCGGGCCCTGAAGCTAAAAGGTTTCCACACTTTTGATAGGTAAAATCTGGGCATCTGGAGACACCTTACCTCCTTTTTACCATGTTAATCACAAAACCACCATTAAAACTGACATTAATGTTACTGACCTGTGTGCTTTGGAATTCACTTAATTCAAGAAACTGGAGGCAGCAATAATTTTTGTTGACTATAATTTGTATTTACCACTTCTGAAACATGAAGACAGCTTGCAGTTTGAACTCAAGCAGCACTTTATGGTTACCAGAATTTGTGCATCTGGCGTTAGAAGAACTTACTTGTATGGAAAACTAGACTTTCTTTCACTTAAACCTAAAAACTTGTGTGGTCTTGTTTATTCCAACAGGAAGTTCAGCCTGCAACCCTGTATCTCAGTGGGAAGGGGTGGGCGTGGCATATGGGTGGGGTGGAGGTTACTGGTGCAATAGGTATGTGACTTGGCTCATAGACATAAACTGTGAAGTGATCAACTGATTTAAACCTTGAACCCCCCACGTGTAGTTTCTGAAGAGTACAGACAAATTTCAAAAAATTTACCAGGAAAATGAAGATGACAAAATTCTGGGCATAAGTTAATTTCTAGTGGAAGCAAAAATAAATAGTCGCGTGAAATGTATAGATTTTTTCTTTACTATTTATGAAACAAGTTGTAATAAATCTTATATAAGTTGTATAAAAACCACACTGGGGTGACCAGCTTAACCTTTACCAGCCATGTCACACCACAAAGTGTGACGGGATTTCTTTCCCTCGAGCCACAGCACCCAAAGCTGTGTGACAGACAGACAGTACATTCTGCCGTGTCACACTCTACCCTGTGACTGGAACATAAAAAATTCCTACACTTTCCATAAAATGATCCAAGAGAAATAAGCTCTGTAACTAGTCTTGGGGATGTTGTAGCGAGTAGTAGACCTTACTTTCAGCGCTCTATTGTGAACTTGGCTGACCCCAGCAGCTTTGGAACAAAGGAACTGACGGCACTGGGCTTTGCCGCTAAGCGCGCGCGAAAAAATGTCAGTCAGACGAAGGGGTGGCAGCGATTTCTCGCTCAATGAAGTGCTTACAATCATATTACAAAGTGGATCTGGTGATGAAGGGAGTGATACAGAGATAGAAAACTATGAAAGATAAGAGGAAAGTGAATTGTTTGAAGATGCAGCCATCCCTTCATCTTCTGATTTGGTGTTGTAACAGAATGGAATAGAATGCAAACAAAGAATTTTTTTTTACTTGTCAGACATGTTTTTCAACGCATAGTCGTGTCTAAACATTGAAAGTGAATGACTCAAAATTACTATGTTTGATTAGTTGAGCGTTTGTTCTTTCCTATGACACCTAACACAACACTGTCAGTTGTTGTCTAGCTACCGTAAAAATTAATTAAAAAGTGGCGAAATATGTGTGTCGGCAGGGACTGAGCGCCATGCGCGAGCGCGCGGCAGCAGGGAGTTGTGCTGCATGCGCCGCTCTCGGCTAGATAGTATTAAGGACGTACCAATCAGATTGTCATAAAACAGGTGTAAAAAATAAGATTTACAAGATCATAGGGCATGACTGCTTTGCCGAAATAAATCACGTTGAAATCTGTTGCATGAACAGAATGTTTCAACAAATATAGCTTTAACAACATTTGTTCATTTTGTCTACTAAGTTAACTGACTGGTGCTGTCACACAGTAAAGAACCAGGAATCACAAACTGCCCATTTAAAGTGGCCTTTCAACTCACATTAACTGACAAGATAGATGCGCAATGAATGTATTAGTATTTGTAATTATTTAGGAAAATATTTCAACACTTTTCTTTTTCCAAGTCTACAACTACAGACATGTTTACCCATTCGATTTCGCCAAAGTTTGTTCCCATGATTGATAAAAATACAATGAAGACAACAAACTTAAAAAAAAGAAAAAGAAAACAAAAGAAATCAGGGAAAAAAATTCTAGAGACAAGATTGAGTCGTAATTGCACATGCCGATGCTAACTGTTGGAAGGGAAATCTAACCGAAGAGCAACCACCAGTGATCATTTTAAGTCCGCGCCTTGCGCCATTGGCGCATAAATAAAAAAAAATGACCCATAAAAATCTTAAGCTGTGCGCCGATCGGCGCATCGTTATAAAGTTTCGACACAGAGTGCTGTGCGCTTACAGTCTGTAGACTCCCCAACAAAATTCATCTGCTACCCAGCGACAGCTAATGTGACGTAAAATGTCATTGGATGAGACTACAATCAGGCGGTCTGGTCTGCCCAATCAGAAGCAATCTTTCGTCTACCCCAGAGCCTCATTTTGGAGCGCTTTTCACACATGAAAAGTTGTGTGCGCGTCGCCGTTTTTCTATCTGAAGAAGAAAACACCATGCCTCCTCGTTTTAGAATGACCCATAAAATTTGGAAATGGCCCATAGAAGTTGGTCACAGTGGGCCATTTGACCCATAGATTTTCAACAAAAAATGATCACTGAACCACTCTTGCTAACTACTGACAAAATGCCCAGAAACATACAAAAAAATTGGCGAGATAGCATGAGTCTATGCCAAAGTATGCTGATGAATCAGGTTTGAAAGTAACTTGTGTCAGAAAGAACCTATTTCACCGTAGTTAATGTAACGTTATGCGGTTACTACCTGGAAGAAGCCTCTGCTGTGTGATGGCATGTGAAAACAAAACATTCTAACACTGGCATCGATCGCAGACGTATCTTCATTAGGCTCCACGAACAGTATTGTGACTAGTGGCCAAAGCAGCGTTTGCACATTCTCTCAGCAACATGACAAAGGAATGATTAGTTTGGAAAAGAAAAACCAGGATCGGACAGAGTAATCAGGACATAGTTTTACCGAAACTTCCAGGAAAAAACATCGATCCTGACATTTTAGTGATTTCTGATCTCTGGACAAACAGCCAGGTCAAATTCCGGTTTAAGGTATTTCCACATGTGTGGTATTTCCACATGTGTGTAAGGTATTTCCACATGTGTGGTTTCATCCATGATGTTGCCCATGGTACAAAGTGGCCAGCCTATACAGTTTTGTCTACGCTGGTACCACTAATTTTCATAACTTGCCTCTTATTTGTCACTGGACTTCACTGATCATCGCATGGCGACTGGAATATGGTCAAGCAGTAAAATATCTCAACACTGACAGAAATACCTCGCAAGACGGAAATTCTGTGATGGTAATTGAAGGTGACATCCACATACCAAGTTTCACTATAAAAATTCCGATAGCGTAGGTGCTCACATTTATACACATCAGTTGACAACACTTGACTAACATTGGAACATGGATCTGCATGAATAATGTTTAGCATTATCTGAAGTGTACTATGCATTTTGTTCTTAGCACCATTTTTTCTCATCCATTTCTATCTCATTCTCTCTCTATGTACTTATGTGCGTAAGCCAGTCGGTGCATGCTCGTGTCTGTGCGAGTCGAGTATAAGCGCGTGCGTGCGTGCGCGCGCGCGTGCGTGCGTGCGTGCGCGTGAGTGTGTTGTTGTTGGTGTTGTTGTTGCCGGTGCATTTTCTTCCAGTTATAAAGTCTGACCCCCTAAATGAATGACAAATCGAACTGAACGTCAAGTCCATCAGATGGGGACTATAAGCGAGTCGGACCTGTGTGCCTTCCTGGCCCCGTACACACATTAAAGAACCCATGGCAGTTGAAAATTGAAAAGAGCAGGGGGGTTCCCCTCTGCCCTGGCAAAATTGATGTAAAGTAAAGATAGCTGCCTGGTATTTCTTACCAAGCCACAAAAATTGTCACTTACTGTTATCATGTGCCATCGTGTACTGGTGGAAATGGAGGACATGTATAAAACATTGTATGCATCCTATGTGAGAAACTGGAGGAATAAATGAGATAAATGAAAATGAGTGACTGATATTTGAATGGTACGGGAAACGACTGAATGAGCGCCAGTAGGCTGCTCTTCAGCCGGCTCTACCTGTGTAGGCAGCCCGTTGAGTGAGTGAGTGAGGTAGTGTGTTTATTGTAAAGCACTTAGAGCTTGGTCTGTGACCGAGGATAGGCGCTATATAAATACCCAATATAATAATAATAATAATAAATGTTTTTGTGATCTCCAAAAATGTGAAAACAAGTTTTTTCGCACCTAGTCTGCCCCCCTAATCTGTAAAAAATAATTATCACCATCTATGCCACTTAATTTGTTTTTCTTTTTTTCTTTTAATGATGATGGTGATGCAATACCTCAACCTCACTCCATTTACATCTGAGACTGCATATAAACCATACCACTATTTCCTGGAATCACACTAGGAAGTACAGAAAAGTGATGTGCATTATATTGGTACAAAAATGTGATCATTACTCTCAAAGAAAGCAAAGAAAAAGTGGATAACTCTCAACTGTAGTCAACAAGGGGCACTCCTTGACTTGAAGTACAACTTTTAGTTATCACCCTTGGACTTCAACCAAACTTTCAATCCCATTTTCATTGACTTTTACTCTTTCCAAGTAGTTGATGTCACTCCCATGTCTTGAACAGTCAGTATGTTCACAACTGGATATTCAACTTCCAACCTATCAGAAATGGGGAAGAAAAAAATCAATCCGCCACACTGAACATGGCCAATCCCACCCACACCCACACCCACTCCCTCCTCCTCCTGCCTCCGCCCTCTCCCTCTCCTACTCTTCACCGCCTCCCAGTCAGTGCCATGCCGCTGCGTCACCTACACGGCCACCACAGTCTTGCCAGCTGATGTGTGGGCAGACACCAGCACTGACTGGTGGTTCTCCAGACACAGGATGGCCTCTTTCTGGAAGGGGTCCAGGACAAAGGGGTACTCCTTGGCTGGTTCGCTGCTAGACTGCTGCAAGGGCACAAAGTCCTGGTCTGGTGGCAGTGCCACCTGGATCACAAAAAAAAAAAAAAAAAACAGAAACCTACATTTTGCATCAGATCACGCAATAGTCATCTTTGATTTCATCACTAACGGTATTTTTATAAAAGTCTGATTCTCAGACACACAGGTTTGGAAAATACTTGATTTTCATCACTCACAATATTTTTTCTAGAAGCTATTCTTTTGTTTTCGTTTTTATATTTAAAAAAAAAAAAAAAAAATCAGGCAGCATGATTTCTCTGAACCACTTGTATCTAACCTTTTGCCAACAATAAAATACCACCTTTTGCTCCTCCAACCTCTATCAAATGACAACAAAATAACAATAGAACAAAATAACAATACTTCATCCACAAGGTCCATACATGTTGCAAAGTTCAAAATTCCATGTCTTTTCCATGATCTTTTCATGCCATTTGAGACATTTCCATGACCACAAATTATCTCTGTTCACATACTAAATGCAGTCTTACTTAATTATGCAAATAGCCAAAATGTCCTTCTCAGTGATGCCCACATCAAGCATTTGTTTCTTGAAGGCTTTATTTTCAGTTCCATGACTTTCCATGACTTGAACCATAATTCAATTAATTTCCTGTCCCCCCCCCCCCCTCCCCCCCAAAAAAAATCTTTTTCTATTTTCCATGACTGTTCATGATTTCCATGACTTCTATGGACCCTGCATTCAGAACATTGCCCCCAACCCTCCTCCCGCTCCCCCCTTCCTAACCTGTTTTTCAATGGACTGGAGTTCTTTATCAATTAAGAACTTCAGAAGCCACAACTGTTTCTATATTGTAACTTTTGGATTTCACATATTACAACAGAAAATACTACCTTAATATTTACCTTTTTCTGATAAACGATGACAGAAAGTGAGAATATCAACACTAATTTTAAATAAGGTTGATGATAATGATCTAAGGAACAACAGGTAATACACTACATGTACAACACTCATGCACATACACACTACCAGCTTAAAATATATTGAAATATCATGATTCTTTACACAGGGGAAAAAAAAAAGATTCAAATGATTTTCATGCAAATAAGACAGCTCTGAGCTGCCAACAACTGCCACTCAAAACATGTCTTACACCTAACATACACACTGACCTCATGCTGGCAGGCTTCTACTGTCTCCACCTTGTGCACCTGGATACGTGGCATCACCTCCACACTAGTGCTGACACCACACAAAAGCAAACCAGCTCACATTTTATTCATCAGAATAAACAGAGGGAAGATGTTACCCTGTCAACATTAGCAACATGATTTTCAATGAGAGCATCATTAATTTTATATACACCTCTCAGCCAACAACTAGTATCTTTTAAAGTATTTCAAAGAATGTTTCATAGCTGACAACTGACATCTTCACAAAGACACACCTGACAATTTACTGAACAAAACATCATCATCAGGGCTTCCACGGAGGAAAAGCAAAAATATCCCTGAAATATCTGAAATATCTAAGGAGGATTGGGAAGTGGGGGGGGGGGGGGGGGGTTGTTAACGAACATGCTCCCCACCCCTTTCCCAAGAGACGATTTTTATTAACTCACATGGTGCAGCCTGGTGCACGCCTGCTTTATTCAGTCTTGGCCATTTCAACAAGTCATGGCCAGAAAGGAAGTCTTCCTAGCTTTCCTCATCTTGAAACACCACAAGTCGATGGGTAAATGATCCCCTTTACAGTTCCGTACCCCCCCCCCCTCTCTCTCTCTCTCTCTAATTTTTTTCCAATGATTCAACTGTTGGCAAGTGCAGAAACTGAAACAGCAGCATCTGTCAGCATACGAGGTTGACTGCCTAACAAGAAAAAGTAGATGAAACTCAACCGTGTGGTGTTAATCTTTTCATACTCTAGCCATTTGCAGCACACTCAACTCTGGATAAGAACAGATCTGAATTCTACAATTTTTTGTTTCCAACAAAATTGATTGTGGAGTGAGCCTGGGCTAGTTATTTGAAGTTCACCACAATTTGCCTTTCCTCATCTCCAATTATATAAAATTAATTAGTTAGGCCAGTTTATCACAGCATTAAATCAATAATAATCATATTATTACAACCCATCATCATTTCATTACTTTTTCTATTGAGAATGACGGTGATCATTATGGCCCTCCACAAATGTCTCTGTACAAATGCAATCAATCAATAACAATACAGAATAATACAGATGACCAAAGTATTTCACGTATTTACCAAAGAGGGAAGTCTGACCCCAGACTGGTACAGAAATTTATAAGCTGCAGTCAAAACTTATAATTACCTGCTGTCTTCGCCACGTTGTTTCTTCAACGGACCTTCATTTCCTTCACTCTCTGCTGCTCGTTTGCTGGAGATCTTTCTGAATAGATCATCCGCCCTGCACAAACAGATGCACACACGTACATATATATGCACGCACGCACGTACGTACACGCATGCACGCGTACACACATACACACACACATACACACACACACATAGATTGAGGCCTTATAAGACTGCCAAATCGGTGCTTTGCTTTTCCTTTGCTTGAACTTTCCTTTTCCTCTCCCCCCCAATCATCCAGGCTCCTGTTCATTCGCTCCTATTCCACTTCCACAGTGCACTGTTGTACTTTATCACAGACAGCAGACTGCACCTCTAGTTGAACTGTCTTCATCATCTGATCATGGAAAGGTACTAGTCTACTACCGCACAACACCAATACACACAAAACCTCTTAAAAATGATATTCTAAAAAAAGCAATCTTTTGATCTGAATATATGCAAAATCAAGCAAATTAACGTAAGCTAAGCATAAAAAAAAAATCACTGTGATTGAAGTTACCAATGACATACATACACTGGGCATTTTGCATTAGTATATCCCTTGAATGCTGGGGAAGTTGTTGCCCTTTGGTACACCCATCTTATGTAGAGCGAAAGCTGAATGTCTACTTGATCACTGCTGTGAAATAGGTGATGTAGTGATCAGTGTGTAGAACATTCCCATCTTTTGTTTACTGAGATAGGTGATGTAGTGATCAGTGTGTAGAACATTCCAATCTCTTGTTTACTGAGATAGGTGATGTAGTGATCAGTGTGTAGAACATTCCAATCTCTTGTTTACTGAGATAGGTGATGTAGTGATCAGTGTGTAGAACATTCCCATCTTTTGTTTACTGAGATAGGTGATGTAGTGATCAGTGTGTAGAACATTCCAATCTCTTGTTTACTGAGATAGGTGATGTAGTGATCAGTGTGTAGAACATTCCCATCTTTTGTTTACTGAGATAGGTGATGTAGTGATCAGTGTGTAGAACATTCCAATCTCTTGTTTACTGAGATAGGTGATGTAGTGATCAGTGTGCAGAACATTCCCATCTTTTGTTTAATGAGAAATTCTCATGCTGGAACTGGTACACATGAGATACATACTGAGGCATCTGATCAATTAATTGATTAATCAATTATCACTATAAACCATATAACAAAACTGAAACAGGGATCACAGTGCTTTCTATTTTGCATCTGGGGACACACTGCTTGCTAAACAAACGCATTATTCCACTATTTCCAGGTGAAAATTGTGTTCTCATCAGTTTCAGTCTACACACAAGGGAAATGTTCAAACCACTGCTGCTTGAACTCTTCCTTTGTCTGATGTGCTAAGTTGATTTTCAGTTTCTGAAGTTGATGCCATTGGTTAATTTTCCACAACTATACTTTTTTGCAGCTCCACCAGTAAAGGAAAACAAAGACACTAGTCATTTTGCCATTGTGATTTCACTCAACTCAAGTATTTCACTCAACTCAAGTAAGAAGTCTCTTTCACTCAAGTTGCTTGCCAATGCACACGTACACATATATGGGAACTTGGATTTTTCTGGTCAATTATTCAGTAGCATCAAGACCAGCTGTTTGCTCAAGCAATTTCAGAACTAGTAAGTTTGCACCTTTCAAATCCTACCAAGTGACATGTAACACACATACTTCATATACTGCCAAGGCAGACATCTCTAATTGCATCCTTCATTCCTTGTGATTAAGACCATTTCTAAAAAATGTGTACACTGCGGTGAAAATGCAATATTTATCAAGAATTTTGCTATAATTGTAATCCCTGTGGAATACTACACTTAAACACACACACACACACACACACACACACACACACACACACACACACACCAACGTAGCACAATTTTTTTTTTTATCTGACCTGCTCATACCTGTCTTCAGGTGCCTCTCACCACTTGATCTCACAGATTCATTACCTAACACCATGAATTAAACAAACTGCTATAACATCCTCATTATGTTGTCATGTTTAAGAGGATCAGAAATAAGAGAAAAGCAGAATAAGGAGACAACTTTAATCCTCATAAGATGCTGATCTCAACTGTAAATTTACAGGCAAACTTGCTTAAAACAGTATATTCTCTCTCTCTCTCTCTCTCTCTCTCTCTCTCTCTCTCTCTCTCTCTGTCTCTCTCTCTCTCAGGCCATTAACAACCATTTTGATGATTCATGATATGTAAAAAAAAAAACCAAAAAAAAACCCTAAAGAATATGTTTACTTGGAAAACTTTTTCAATTTATGCTCGTCTGCCATTTTGTTTACTAGTGCCCCAAACCAGACAACTTCTGTGCTCTATTCTGATTGGCCAATCATTGGCAATCATTAGGCATGGTAAAATATTATAAACAATAATTTTTTTTAAAATGACAGTCTCTGAAAGTGAAATCTGTAATTATCATGATGATTATCCATTATCAACAAGATAACGGAGAACTTTCAATAAATTGGGGAGAGGAGGGGGGGGGGGGGGGGGGATGTTTTTCTCTGCAGCAAACGTTTAAAAAATATTCAGGTATGCCAACTTCCTCAATATTAATATGAGGAAAAAATTCAACAGCAATGGAGAAGAGTGAAAGGTACGATGGCAAGTAGAAAAAACAACCAAGCATTGCTCTACAGCACCTGTCTCATCTTGCAAAAGAACAGACTTGCTCCTTTTAAATATAATACATATTCATCAAGTTTTCAATTTTATTCAGATTTCAATTTCATATTATGGTAATTGTTTACATGGATAGGGGAAAAAAGTGCGGGTGGTGTTCATCAGATTTCCAGCAGCAAAACCGCTAAAAGAAAGCAAGGAAATCAACAGAAAAGAGGACAATGACATGCCTAAATATTGCTCATGCCTTGACAGCATGTCACAGCACTCACCACATGCCCCACAAGTGACTGTTTGCCCCAAGCAAATGGGCTGCTCTTACTGCCGTACCCAACACACACACACACGCACATGCACACACACACACATGCACACACACACACACACACACACACATACACATGCACATGCGCGCACACACACACACACACACACACATGCATGGGTGAAACCAGGAAAAACT
Source organism: Conus canariensis (assembly GCA_033310375.1). Classification (NCBI taxonomy): domain Eukaryota; kingdom Metazoa; phylum Mollusca; class Gastropoda; order Neogastropoda; family Conidae; genus Conus; species Conus canariensis. The sequence goes on along the minus strand of CM065726.1, from coordinate 72,039,895 downwards.
GAAAAAGCAGGAAAGCTGCAGTCCAGGGGACCACCTTAGGCCCCCTGATTGGATCATGGGGTAGAGCCCCTGCTGGGGGTCATGGGGTAGAGCCCCTGCTGGGGGTCAGGGGGTAGCGCCCTTGTTGGTGTCAGGGGGTAGAGCCCTTGTTGGGGGTCAAGGGGTAGAGCCCTTGTTGGGGGTCAAGGGTTAGCGCCCTTGGTGGGGGTCAGGGGTAGAGCCCTTGTTGGGGGTCATGGGGAATAAGATGGAATAAGCAGTTTGGAAAACTAAAACCTGAATCGGATGGAGTAATCAGGATGCAGTTAAACCAGAACGTTTGGAGGGGGGTGGGGGGGGTGGGGGGATCATTTCAAGACATTTTGTGATTTAATTTCCGGATCCCCGGAAAAACAGTCAAACACTTGGCCATGGTTACTAACGGAAGAAGAAAAATGGCAAGCTCAAATGACAGTTTCCGGCCTTTCCGGGTGTGCGGTTTTATTCTCATGCTAACACACACACACACACACACACACACACACATCAAACAAATTTGCCATGATAATGGCTGAATTACACAACCAAACGTTATCTGGCAATGTCTTAATTTAAAAGTCCCTTTTTCTATCGACGGCATTCACCAATGCCATCTTCTTCTTCCATTAATGTTCAGCGGTCATAACTTTGACCATTACTAACATTTATGTGTGTATGACCGTTTTTTTTTTTTAATGGGGGTTATGGCAGCCATACTCCAACTTCGGGGAAGGTGCATGCTATATGCATGTGTAACGTGTCATCCATACCAACGCCAAACTGGCCTTCTCTTCCGAAAGTTGGTGATGGGATTTGCAAAATGTTGTGCGTGCGTTCACACACGGAACCTCGGTTTATAGTCTCATTCGAAGGACTGTATTGGGAATGGAATCAGCACCACTGACTGTTAACTCCGTGGGAAAAATACGAACCCGTAACCTCAGGATCACGAGTCCGGCGCTCTACCAACTGAGCTATTCCGGCCCCTATCAAGGACAGAATAGGCCTACTGGAAGAAGTTCTCTTCGTCAGAGTACGAATCAACGAGATCGACAGACTCTAGGGTTCTGAAACCAGGACTTTGCCTGTTAGGCTACTTGACTCATTTAAGGAGTTTGAATCACATTTCACAGCGCAAAACTAAGAGACAAAGCTACCGGCGAGTTGAGATGCACGTGTCGCCTGATTCGGCCAGTACAAACAAACAATGTTATAAGTTAAATTAAGCAAAACAAGTATACCTCTTCGAATCTTCTTGCGCATTTCCATCGTTGCCAGGCTCCCTAATCGGTGTCGAAGTTGAATTTCCCTCAAAAACATCGAAAAGCTCGTCACCAAATACGTCGGCCATCTTCGACAATTTTCAGTCTCGCACTGAAAGTTGGCTTCGTGTATATAAACAGTAAACAAGTGGGGTAACTTTTGCTCGTGTATATAAATCGGAAATGAAATGAGGCAGGGAACAGTAAACGATAAACAGTAAACAAGTTGGGTATTTTTTGCTCCCATAAGAAAACCTAACACAGAGTAACTTTTATTCAAGACTGGCACAGCCTTTTAAACTTGAATAAAGTCAGACAAATACATAGACGAACAATCTAATAGTGGGGGAAAAACAAGCGCAGGCCAACAACTGAACTATCTTCATAGTAATGACTTGGCAAAGATTTGGACATAAGGAGGGGGGGGGGGGGGTAATTTGAAGATGGAGAAACTGGGAACATGAAATTAAGAAAATATGTTACAGATATGAAAACTCTTCACTAGCTGCATAAGGGAACCATCGCAATACAAATATATCTGCCTTCAAAGGAGGTTGCGATGGTTCCCTTATGCAGCTAGTGAAGAGTTTTCATATCTGTAACATATTTTCTTAATTTCATGTTCCCAGTTTCTCCATCTTCAAATTACCCCCCCCCCCCCCCCCCCCTCCTTATGTCCAAATCTTTGCCAAGTCATTACTATGAAGATAGTTCAGTTGTTGGCCTGCGCTTGTTTTTTCCCCCACTATTAGATTGTTCGTCTATGTATTTGTCTGACTTTATTCAAGTTTAAAAGGCTGTGCCAGTCTTGAATAAAAGTTACTCTGTGTTAGGTTTTCTTATGGGAGCAAAAAATACCCAACTTGTTTACTGTTTATCGTGTATATAATCAGCAGCCTTTCATTCAGGTTCAGGGGCGATGATTATTTCATCATAGCCTCGCAGCTTTATATGCCCCTTCTTTGTGCGCTCTTTCATTTGTCAGGTCCACAGCGAGCCCACTTTTTATTTTCGACCATCAAAGTCGAACACGATGTCAGTAATTGTTTTATGCTTATCGATAAGATTTTTAAAAGAGTTAGTATCTGGTGCACGTTTGATGTTCGGAGTTAGTTTATTCCAAATTGGTGCTATCCTCTGGCTGAAGGAATGTTTCCTTATATTAGTATTAAATTGCTGTATTTGTACTTTGTCACAACTGTTACGGGTTATGTTGGTTAGTGCAGGTTCAAAAAAACATGCTTGATCAATATCATCTAGATTATTGAAAACTTCAAAAGTTTGGATCAGATCTCCTCTTATCCTTCTGGCTTTGAGGGATGGCAACCTTAGGTACCTTAATCTATCTTCATATGAATAATCACAAATGTCCGGTATTAGCTTAGTTGCTCTTCTCTGCACCTTTCCTATTTCTATTGACTGCCTTTTTAATCTTGGATACCATATCACATTGCCATATTCAAGAATCGGTCTCACCAATGCCTTATATAGTCTAAGAGTCTAAGAAAGGTATCTTTGTCCAGGTATGTAAAAGTTCTCTTAATAATACCAATCATTCTGCATTTTCAGAGGGTGAGAGCCTCTCACTCCCTGCTGGTCGGTGGCAGAGACCGGCAGAAGGCACCCAGGTGGCAGGCACCGATTTCCTTCCTCGCACTACGAGTGACTACGGGACTAGCCTGTGTCACCGGGGGACGGCTCTCGAGGCGGCGGGACACTGGCGACGAGGCGCTGCCACTCTGCGAACTACCCAGTAGCCTGCACGTCTAGCAGGGCTCTCCCTTTGGTGATTGAGGGGAGGGTGGGAACGTCCCTCATGGGCGCAGATGGGCATGGACCTACGTGCAGCGGCTTGACGATTTGTGCCTCGTACGTTTCCCGAGTCGGTCTCACGCAGCACAGGACCGTCGCCACTCAGCATGAAGACGGCCGCCCGGTAACCCTGACGACGGCCATGGAGGAACCGCCACGAAGACGATAACAACACCAACATCAACATCAACCGCAACCGAACCACCTTCAGACGACCGCTCGGCGGTTCTAATGACTTGCTGTTCATCCAGGCTCCTGCCTGACGACGCCATCTTTGCCGGGACCCTCCACCCGACTGCTAACCCAGACCTTTTGACCAAACCTGCCAACCTCCAATGTCTTTTGCCAAGACAAACATCACCATGTCACAGCCTTGGCTGTGGCAAAATCTTGTCCCTAAAAGTGTTTTGCTATGGGATGTTAAACTCACCCTTCTCCATTCTGCGTTTAGACATGATTCTGGTTTTTGTTCATTACGTGTGTGATGTTTTTGTAGTAGTACTGACCAGATTCTCGATTTTTAACATTTCTGCGTGTTGCCGTTTCTGTCCATTCTCCTAAGTGGTTGCGATTACGGTTAAAAAAAAATTCCGCATTCAGTTCCTTGCGAGGTGACATAGCAGCGAATACCAAGGGAGAGGTGGCAGCTCTTCTTTGAGGGACACTGATGTGAGGTCAGTGTCAGATGGCGCAGTGAACTTTCCAGCCGTATATGGGTGACGGCGGGTCTAGCCTGTGTCGCCGTGGGACGGCCCCTAGAGATGTGATGCGATCGGCGATGGAGCGCTGCCCGACAATAACCGTGGCCTGGGATACCATGCTTCTGAGGGCAGGGCATGGAGATGGGCTGAAAAATTGCCCTCTCGGCCATAGTCTGCGTGGACCATAGACGGGACTTGTGCACCACTCCAGTGACTTTCGTCCTGCTCCCTCTTTGAGGCGGCCTCATGCGGCGCAGGACCATCAGTACCTGAACGAAAGCCTCCTGGTGCTTTGAAGACAGGCTTTTTGAAGACAGGCTTTTTGAGGGGGAAAGAGACGAAACATAAAGACGCCCACCGTCGGCCGATCAACACCACAAAATGAATCGGAGTTCACACAAAACCAGAGCCGTGAGAGCAACAGACGACATTCAGGACCAGACACACTACTGCCGGCGACAACGACTGCCACAAAAATACAGACCGGTCTGTGGAGAACCTTGTCCTTGAGGGCCTCCGGCCAGTAAGACCTGAATCTCAACATTTGATTCGATTCTGCATTTCATCTAAATCCAGGAATGAAATGAAATTCTGCATTTTACTGTGTGTAAGATGTGTCCCTTACCCTGTACTGTCTGAGGATAGTTATTCTGGTCTGCTGTATCACTGTAGGTGTATGTGGAGGTAAAACCTAAAAATAACCAAGTCAAGTCTGCCAGGGTGCCTGGCTCAGTTGGTTACGGCACCTGTACATGTAACAAATACTGGCGCAAACCTTGGTCGAACCTGCTGGCAACACTGACAGCAGAATGTTGACAGATTAGAACTGTGATCTATTCTGGATGTCTACCCAAAAGAATCACCGCTCTGAACGTGACTATCAAGTCAGCCAAACATACTTTAAAACCATAGTTTGGTGGTGGTGGTCATGGTAGTGCTGGTGGTGGTGGTGGTTACAGCTCCAAGTTTGCTGTTAAATGTCACGAGTACGAATCTTGCGGATGCCCGACATCAAAATTGTCTCTATTGCTACCCATCTCAGAGTGTTGTCGTTTTGTTGGTGTGGTGTAGTATAAGATGTGTCCCTTACCCGGCAGTCTTTCAGGATGGGTATCCTCGACATCTGCCATAGATGGGTGTGTAAGTGAAATCTGCATGTAACTTGTCGAGTCTGTCAGGATGCCTCAGTTTGCGATGTAGCAAACACTGGCTCCAGCATTAGTTGTACCTGCAACATTGAGAGTGGAGTGTTCGCAGGTTAGAACTGTAAGCTGCTTTGGTTACACTTTTCCGTCAGCGAAAATGGAGAAAAATAAACTAAACATCACAGTTCTAGTCTGTCAACACTCTGCTTTCAACAGCTTGTGTTGTCCAATCTTACGATCACTTTCCGGGATCAGGAGCAAGTAACCCACATGTGACTTCCGTCCCTTCCAAAATTGCATGTCTTTCTGCTAACGTTCATTCGATTCGATCTCATGCAGTATTCACTGCATCCATTAACAGTCAAAACTATAAACTGCACGTGCGAAGTTGAAGTGCATCCGACTGCACAAAATCAGCTGAGTGGAGTCATTTGGACAAACTGGTTGTGTTAAGTCTGTGCATGTGTGACAGAGTGGATGACCCAGTAAGATGATGATTAATAACAGTACACATGTGTTGGTGGGATCAAATTCCAACAATTACAGGTTGAATTATCAATGTCAGTATCAAACCATTATTGTCCCGTTGCTTATGCACACACACACACACACACACACACACACACACACACACACACACACACACACACACACACACACACACACATGCCATGAGCACTGTAGGGTGGCAGATTGCAGCATGCTAGGATCAGAGTGGCAGATTGCATCGCACCCAAAGGTCATCAACGTGGCATACCAACCACAGGGCAGCACAGAGTATAACTGATTGCCACATGAGTGGCAGCAGGCTTAGCTTGTCTCACCAGATGATACCTCCTGGCAATGCTGGGTGATTTGGTGGTGGACCGCTGTGCCCCCGTGTTTGGAGGCATACATGCCATGAATGGTCCTAACCTACATGAGCAGCTCTCTGAGGTGGAGCAGTTTACATCATACACCCTCTGTGGGGGAGGGGGAGGGGGTAGTGTCCCACAGTGGGCTCATTGTCTGCCATTGCTCTTCATGAGCAAGTCGGCTTCACGTGGGTCAAGACCGCCACCACCAAGCATGAAGACGGCCCACCAATGGCCCCGAAAACGGCCTGATGGGAGAACCAAAGCACCATACTACAGACAAGAGAAACCATTCGAGAGACTGGTACCTCTACGAATGGTCTACTGCCTACTGTAATCAACATTCAACACCTATCTTGAGCTGAAGTGATAGAAGATAAGTGATTGCTCGTTGATTTTGTTTGTCCTAATTGTTTTGTATTTTGCTTGAAGAAGACCTAAGAGGTCGAAACACGTCGTGTTTTGTCTTGTAATTCGTTTGTCCACTTTTTTTTTTTTTTTTTTTTTTGAGGTTCCCTAACATTTATTTAAGCCGGTCGCAGCTACTTAACTACAAACCAGGTTCTGTCTTCTGACTACACCCTGGGACCGTGGGCCTGCCTGGTAGTGGACAAGTACTGCAGTCCACCAGATCAGCCGGCTGAAAGAGGTGGACCAGTCACCAGCAACTGGAGAGAGATCAACAATCCTCTCCAACATCAGATAAGTCTGATACTCCAAGTGGACTCCAGCTCAACTCATCCAGAACTTTCCCTCTCTTAATGATGAGAAAAAGTGGGGAAAAGTCAGCCGGAACTAATTAGTAAAATTGACTGAATATTTCACCCTTGTAAAAACATGAAAAGTTGACGTATAAAAGTACACTTAGCTTGTGGCAGTTCTTTTTGGTTCATGCAGTATTGAATGTTTGAACTTATGTCTAGTTCTGTCTCTCGGAGCTACAAGCACTTTTAAGTGTACAAGGGTAAGGAGAATTATTCCTGAGCCACTCTTGAGCATTTTTTAACAGTCACATGAAAAATAAATAGTAAGAGAGAGGGTGGAGGTGAAATTTCAATATAACTGTATTGGAGAGGGTGGAGGTGAAATTTCAATATAATTGTATTAAAGAGGGTGGAGGTGAAATTTCAATATAACTGTATTAGAGAGGGTGGAGGTGAAATTTCAAAATAACTGTATTAGAGAGGGTGGAGGTGAAATTTCAATATAACTGTATTAGAGAAAATGTTCCAAGTCCTTTCCCTAGAGGACAACACCGACCCACCCCCAACTCGCGTCACATTGATGATAGCAGAACTAACCATTCAAAGTGTTGGAAATAAAGTCTCAAGAAGAAAACTAAAAGAAGAAGTTTCAGAAAGAACAAAAAATAAGATAAGAAATGATCAAATCAAAACAGAATTCTTAAATAATGATTAGTTGTCACGTCGGTCATTTGCGAATCTCTCTCTCTCTCTCTCTCTCTCTCTCTCTCTCTCTCTCTCTCTCTCTCTCTCTCTCTCTCTCTCTGTGTGTGTTCAAGCGAGGGTAGCTATAAATGAAAACTGAGACCTCAACTGGTCACGTGTGATCGTCATCGTCGTACGACCATACCTGCCAGGAGGTGGCATTACCAGCAGAAGGCGCCTAGGTGGCAGATAGGTGTGGGGGGGTGTAAACGATCTTCCTCACATCAGCAGTAATGACGAGACTAGCTGTGTCGCCGGGGGATGGCTCTCAAGGCTGTGAAGCAGTTACGCGACGAGGCGCTGGCATTCTGCAACTTCACCATGGTCTGCACGACAAGCAGGGCCCTCCCTTTGGGTGGGAGAAGAATGCGGGACTTTCCCATGGGTAAACTAGCACCTGAAAGACAGTCCTGGACGGTCTCGCTAGGGGCCTCCAGCACAAACTGTTTTGATTCATAAGTACATAAGGGGTGGGGAGGAGGGGTGGGATAGGGTGGGGGAGGTAAATATTTAGACCTAAAATTTAGTCCTAAGGGCTCTGCCTGACTCACCCGGGTCATTCTGGGGATTAGCTCTGGGGGCCCAGATGAAATGGCGGAGCAAATTTCTGGTAGAGAAAAAAAAAAAAAAAAACGGGGGGAAAAAAGGGAGAGAAAAAGGAAGGAAAAAAAAGGAGGGGGGGGGGGGAGTAAACAGCAAGATCTCAAATGAAACCGAGCGGAGCCTGTGAGATGGGACTTCACAAGGCAAAAGTCTGAGTGGTGTGTCTTGACAGCAAGACTGGCGATGTTTGTGGATGTCGTGAGAGGAGACCCCATTGAGGACTGGATGGTGTGTCTTGGTGGCAGCAAGACTGGCAATGCACGTAGGCTAATGCGAATTTTTTTTTTTTTAACACTGAACGCTGACTGGTGGGCCCCTTTCAATATAGCGACATAAGAATCAGAAAGCTGACTGTGGTCGCTCTATGGAAGAAGAAGAAGAGTGGACACCTCTACTATGTGCATACTTACTACCCTCTAAATTTATTTAAAACATATGAAACCGAATCCCATTTATGTATGTATGTACAAAACCACAGTTCAAACATTTTCAGTAACAATACTTTTCAGTTTCAATGTTATATTCCATTTTGTTGATAGGTCAGCCAAAAGGTCAATAAAACTGCGGTACTGTTAAGCTTGAAAATGGCGTCGACGGTTGTTGTGCTGTATATGTTGTCCTTCACATCTTCGATTGTTTTGGCAAGGGAGGTGGATTTCAGTTCTTCAAAAGAACATCATGGTAAGTACCTGCCATAAAAATGAACTGGCGTTTCTGTTTTCTGTCAGAGCACAATACAAATCATTGAAATTTGTATGAAGTGTAAAAGGTATATGATAACCGAGATGGTGCAGATCTAATACGAGAACGCCACGTCAGCCTTACGATAGAACGAGGTGATTATTGTGTAAATGTTTAAGTGTTATGAAGGGCGTGGTCAGCACAAAGCAAAATGATAAACAGTTTACTTACTATGGTGCGCGAGCTGTTGTTTTTGTTTTCATGCATTTGTCAAGTGCGTGTCTGTGTATATGCATCATCATCATCATCATCATCATCATCATCATCCAGTTGAATGGCCTCAATCATCATGTTGATTTTTCTGCCATTGTAGAACTTTTGAGATGATTGCAGAGTGAGAAAAAAAGAATTGTGGATAGAAAGTGAAAGACCTAGATAGTGAGAATAAAACATAACCCTAACTCCTAAATACTGAGTGGGTTTACCTGGCAGACTACTACATCAAAAAAAAAAAAAAAAAAGCATGTGTGTGTGTGTGGCTTTTTCATTTAAATTGTTCTACCAAAACAGAATTGATATATGGAGAACTAGGAGTGTATTCTCTTTCAGTTCAAGTATATGCACGAATGGTAAAGTTCTGGTCATCATTACTTTGCCCACAAACAAACAAATATTCATCTAAATTGTATACAGTATTATATGACTTATGCAGAAATCAGGGTTTTACATCTAGGTGGTTGATGTATATACAGGATATCCTAATAGAAACAGGATTCGACTGTGTTTGGGAGACACAAAGTTTTCGTCTGTTCAGTCTTTGTAGAAACGTTCGTAATTCATTAGAAAATATTTACATACATGCATGGAATGATACTTTAGAATCTAGTAATAAGTGTTTATTTTGTAGGAATTTATTGCAGCGTTTTGCTGTGAAAAATATATTGAAATATATTAACATCAGGCAACATTTCTTCTTCTTCTTCCTTGTGTAGAGCCGGGCTAAATCGGCATTGAAGGCTCTGCTGTTGACCACGCCCTTCATAACACTTAAACATTTACACAATAATTTACACAATAATCACCTCGTTCTATCGTTAGGCTGACGTGGCGTTCTCGTATTAGATCTACACTGTCTCGGTTATCTCAGTTATATTTATCTTCTTCAGCCGCCTGCGCTGCAGCTCCAGTGACCTGCAGCCCCTCAAGGCTGGCCACTAGTGGAAATCCACACTAGATTTGTACATGTATATAGTTTTAATCCTGTTTTACCCAACAAGCCATCCAACCAGCTGGCACACAGCTAAACAGCAGAGCCTTCAACACCAATTTGACCCAGTTCTACATAAGGAAGAAGAAGAAACGTTGCCTGATGTTTATATATACTCACTGATTTGGTTTCACTGTGGTAATTATAAACGCATGATAGAAATTGGCAGGCAATTTGGAATACCTCATGATGAACAATTCTGTTGGGACTGCAACCAGAATGGCCTAGGTGATGAATTTCATTTTGTAATGAAATGCACCAAATATAATGACATTAGAAATCAGTTTATACCGAGAACATTTACATAAAATGCGTATTTAACTATTGTCATTTGCTCTATGGTGGTAAAAAAGTATTTCTAAACTTAGCAAAGTTTCTAAAACTGAGTTAAGTTGTGTAACATTATATTGTGTTAATTATTGGGAAAATGTTCGGATGTTTGATATGTTTCATTTACATTTGTTTGATTTGTTTCAAGTCCTCTGTGCCCCAAAAGGGGTCACAGGATTAAAGTCTTTGAATCTCTGTGTGTGTGTGTGTGTGTGTGTGTGTGTGTGTGTGTGTGTGTGTGTGTAACAGTCTGTTTTTTTGCACACACCACCTGGTGTGTTTATTTCAAATGTTTGAAAACATTGTGCACTGATGTGAGAACAAAAACTCTTCCACAGTTTAAAACCCCCAACAATGATGTTACTCGTGAACTTTTGTTTGTGTTTTGCTTTTTTGTTTATGTTTCACTGTAAACTTTTCATGTCAAGTCTTCATTATTATATTCTTTCTACTCTTGGCATGCTATGCATGTGAGAAATGATGAATTCTTAAGAGTGTGGGTATTTTACACAGTAGTCTGAAAACAAAAAGAGATCAATTAATTGTCTGAAATAAGCTTTATGGGATAATTGACATAATGAAGTTCAGCTATAAAGCAGTGAAGAACTTTTCTTGAACTGAAAAAAAAAATTCATTGAATTTTGCTATTTAATAAAAAAAAAAAATTATATATATATATATATATATATATATATATATAAGGTAATACTCACACAGTATTCAAGATTATTAAAAAGAAAAAGTTGCTAGCCACACTTTTGTCATTGTTATTGATTTTGTATGAAACTGTATTCATTTTACTGGAAAAAAAAGTGTTACAAGGTGTGATTACTGCATTGTGTCAGCTTATTATCAAAATGTGATTTTTTTTTTTTTGGTATTCAATTTAGGTAAATCGCTAAACCACAAGAACTGGTGTGAGTTAAATTGGTTTCAAGGAAGTAAAGGCTGACTGGCATACATACATATATGTATTCTTTTCTTTGTTTCTGATGCATCGCCCTGGCAAGAGGATACATGTATCATTAACAGAAAAAAAACTAAATGATCAGCAAAATGAAGGGTAAGTACTAGTTGCCAGACGAAAGCAACAAATATTGAATAAATGAGCCTCAACCTGTTGGTCTTCGTCAGGCAGGACAACAATAAAAAAAAAAAAACCCAAATAGATCAGAAATGAACATTAAAAATTAAGGGAAATGAGTGCAGGTGAACAAATCGTCAGTGTCTAAGAAAATGACATCATGGGGCTGAGGTTTGGAGGAGGGAAGAGGGGAAAAGGAGGGATGGGATGAAAAGGATGATGATGAAATTCAGATGTTAAATATTTCACTGACAGCAATGGAAATCATTGAGAGACGTATTTTAAGCAGAACCCATTTGATTATTCCCAATCGGAGTCAACTTTTGACTCCTGGATGAGAACACCTCAGTGGTCCAGGTCTTCAGCAGCTGTAGCACTCTGCCCATGTTATCTTACATGGAGCGCCATCTGTAGTGTTGTGGTGTTTCCAATACCACAGGGGAAACATCACAGTCCAACAGACTCCCAAAGGCGCCAGTGAAGGATACGGATGGGTAAAAGAGAAAAATGAGAAAAAATAAGTTTACAAAGTAAGTCTTAAATGAACAGAATAAAGGATACATGCTTGAAGATCTAGAACGAATGAAAGGGAAATTACTTGGTTTCAAGAGGACCCAGTAAAAGAAAACAGTCAGTTTGAAAACAGTCAGTTTGAATAAAAGTGAGTTTCTAAGAATGATGGCTGCAAGAAGAAGTCAAACATGAAAACAAATGTGGAAGTACTGAGTTGCCAGATGAACGCACAACCATGTAAGTTTAAAGTTGAATCTACTTGTCTTTTTCAAGCAATACAACAAAGGAAAAATGTAATAGCAATAGTATTGATAATAGTAATGATAATGATAGTACTGATACTAATACTAAGGGAAGGGAAGAAAAAAAAGGGAGGAGGGGGAGGGGACAGGAAGAGCAGCTCTTCCTGTCCCCTCCCCCTCCTCCCTTTTTTTTTCCCCCTTCCCTTATTTTATCAGACTCCCCTTCTGCTTTGGAGGCCATTGCTGGCCATAATCTCAAGCACCCTCAGCTTCTGAAAGTTTTTTAACTGTACATCTCTCTAAAATCAAACGGATCAAACGGATACAACATAGTTTTTGCTTGGGTTCCCAGCCATGTTGGCATTCGAGGCAGTGAGATGGTTGACCAGCTTGCCAAGAATGCCGCAAGGGAAAAGTTGAGCAGGTTGTCTATTCCTCACACTGATCTGAAACCCAAAACACAGGCCTATGTCAAAGATCTCTGGCAAGAGGAATGGCCCTTGCAGATGGATAACAAACTATTTAAAATCTGTCCAAACCTGAAAGAGTTTTACCATGTTCCCGAGGCAGCCGTAAAGAAGAAACAGCCCTGTGCCGCTTGCACACAGGCAACTAGTTTTATACCCATTCTTTTAAAAGGTTAAGAAGCACCGTGGTGCATTCCATGTCATGTTCCACTCACAGTGAAACATATTCTTTTAGATTGTTGGGACTTGCATGATGTGAGACATAAACACTTTACAGCAGAGTCCATGAAAACCCTGTTCAGAGATGTCCCACCTGACGTGGTCTTTGAGTTTCTAAAAGAGATTAACATTTATCATCTTATTTAAGATTTTATGGAAGAAAGATTTTTAACGAAGTTTCTGGTGCGTTTTTAGAAGACGTATTTTACAGAGATGTGTGAAAGGTTGTTTTTTTATGTGTTGTTGTTGACTTGTGAGTTGATTTTAACGTAGTGACAGCCCAGATATGGCCCTTTGCGGTCGGCTGGGCTATAAGCAACATTACCTTACCTTACCTAGTATTAGTATTAATACTATCGTTATCATTACTATCTTCAGTATTATTGCTATTAAATTTGTTTTTCTTTTCTTTTTTCAAAAATTATGTTTCTGTATCATGCTTTTAGTATCAGTACTATTATTACCATTACTGATTGTTGATCTCTCTCCAGTTGCTGTGGACTAGTCCACCTTCTCTTTTAACCGGATGATCTGGTGGGCTTGTCCACTACCATGCAGGCCTGGGGTCCCAGGATAGTTCTTCTGGGATGATCAGTGAAATTTACACAGGATTTCTGAGAGCTGTGTTTTCTTTGTTTCACTGGTGTTGATCAGTCTCACAGCCTTCTGTGGAGCAGTGAAGTGGGGAGGCCGGGTTTCAACTTTTTGTGTACTAAGCTACACATCTAGTCGCTGTTGCCCGGTCGATCGACAAGCTGTCAGAGACACATGACAGCCGATCGTGTCACTACAGACAAAGAAAGGGGGTGGTAAGCAAGGGAAGGGGGGGGGGGGGATCCTCCCCCTCCACCTACAGTGTGAGGATTTTGTGTAGAATATTCAAGAACACTGTCTCGTAGATGTTGGCGATAATCTCATAGATGTTGGTAATATTTTTACCTTGATGCAAATTGACAAAGCTTTATAGCCTGCATGTGTGAGACGTGTACAAGTTGCAGTCTTTCCCCGTAACTACAGAAGGGGAGGGGGGGGGGGGGGGGTAAGAGGGGGTGGGGAAATAGAGGGGAGAGAGGAGTCAGCTCCTCTGTACTAAGTGGAAACCTTTCCTTTCTGTTGCCGCGCTATCAGATAAGAGAGGAAGGAAGAGGGGATGGGGTGGGGGGGAGAGGTGACTGGTATGGCAGTATCTCATACTCATTATCTCGGCATTCACAGTTTCGGTTACATCAAATGTAAGCCCTACAGACAGAGGGGAGGGTGTGAAGGGAAGAGGGGGCTGAGGGGAGGGGGGGGGGGGGCGGGGGTATGTGTGTATTGAGGGTTGAGGGGTAGAGACGGGGAGTGGATGTAGATTAGGAATCTTTTACTGCCGTGTGTGAGACAAAGGGAGAGGGACAGAGAAAGGGGAGGGGGGGGGGGGAGTAGAAATGGGGGGAGGAGGTTTGTAGAGGATGGTGTGGCTGCCAGTTGTCACAGGGATTGGGAGGAGGAAAGAAGGAAAGAGAAGAAATGGAATGAGAACAAAGAAATATGAATATTGTATCTTTGACTGACAGCAGTGAAATTACTGACATGAGGTTGTTGGTTTTTTTTTTTTTGTTGTTTTTTTTTTAACCATTTGCTTATGCCCCACCACAGCCGACTTTTGTCTTCTGGAGGAGTTCCCCACATTTGCATGTATTTTCCGTGTCGTCCTTTTCATTCCGTCTTGCTGTTTTCCTCCTCCCCACCTCTCAACCGCATTTCCGTGAAGTGAGGAAAAGAAGAAAAAGAAACACCCGAAGGTGCTGGGGAGGACCCAGAGAAACACTGTCCTCATCTGCCTTTAGAGCAGTCCTGTACCACCCTTGGAGGCCTGCGCTGTGTTGACGATGGGTACAGGCACGCGCAGGACACTCCATTAAGGTATCAAGGGACATAACTGCTCCTGAACAGAGGTAAATCAGACTACAGGATGCAACTCGTAACAGCCGTAAAGTAGCATCCCCATGGGTGTACCAGCCCGTGTTTCATGACTGCAGAGCCCACCGGCGAAAAACACCGCCCTCCAGCCGCCAAGCACACCCCACAGACCCAACCACCCCTGCCCACGGACAGATGAAGACAGTGCCACTCCAGACACAGCCAAGCTTTCGCCATACGGTCTTACGTGCCCTCAAGAGAGAATCCAAAGTCGTAGTCTTTCCCACTGTCAACAGGACTTTCCCTGTGGTCAGTGGGTCTTTCCTCACCGTCACTGGACATCATCACTAGTCATCATGACTTCGGGGTAATGGTATTTTATTCATAATATATGGCATGTAGCCTTCTGTGGTAGTTGCAAAGGTAGCTTGTTCAACTTAATGACAGGAATGTCTCAACACCTTCAGTTAGAGATGCGGTGTCAACATAGTATTCAGTGATAGGCAAGACTACGATAAGCTCAAAGCATACAATTGAATAACTAAGCTATGCTCTCAGCAGCTCTCTGCAAACCTTGATCATAAATCTAGATGAATTTCTTTTTTTTCTATACCTAGTCTTGTGTTTTAAAGATTTGGTGCTTTTTATCTGTGTACATGATTAATATAATTCTCAACAGTATACAAACTGCAGTTATGATTGAATTTTGTGTACCTGTTTTGTGATTGCAGGATGGGGTGATGAGTTCGACTGGGTTCCCCTGGATAACGCTTGGAACAAGAGCCGTGATGAGTAATGATAGTATTGATGTTGTGGTGTAATGTGCTTGATAGTAATGTAGTATGGGGTATGAGCAGATATGGAAGATGTGGGATGATGTTCATTTTCTACGTTTAATTATCAGTAATTAACTTTCAGTAAACAAAGAAATGCTTGTATACGACTGTGTGTCAATACAAGCATTGGAGAGTGTGTGTTATAGTTTGGAATGGGTGTTTGTGTTTGAATCAGCCAAGCAAAACCTGTAGCTTATGAACTGTAGTGTGTAAAGGCCTTCAGAAATTCATAAAGAGAGGGTCTGAAAGAGATGGAAGTTGCTGTTGTGGTCGTTTTTAAAAATCAGTTTGGAGGTAAATCTACTGGAGATAATGATTCAGAATTAAACCCTTGGAAGGGAGTTTTATGTGTATGGGGAGAGAGAGAGAGAGAGAGAGTGTGTGTGTGCATGTGTGTGTGAGTGCGTGTGTGTGTGTGTATGTATGTGTGTGTGTGTGTGTGTGTGTGTGTGTGTGTGTGTGTTAGAGAATGAGAGAGATAAATAGAATGAGAGAGAAGTTGATAAATTAAAAACAATAATTAATCCCGTAATGTATGTGGACATATGCTTATGGTGTTGTGCCTGCTGCATCATAGGATGGAGGGGGCCTACCCAATTTGATTAGGTGCAATTCATATTCATATTTATATCAAATTCATATATTTTTTTTTATTTTTATGTAGCTTGTGAATTCTGTGTATGTCAATGCCAACATTTCATCAGATGGTATATGAAATATTGTATGTTCCCCCTCCCCTTCCTCATCAAGCCATCAACTATAGATATATTACTGAATTGCAACCTGTCACTTGCAATGCGCTGTTCACTGTGTTATTTAGTGTATATGTCATTGTGTGTGCATGCACGTGCGTGTAAGTGAATGAGTGCGTGCATGAAAGTGAGTGCATAGGCTTATGACACATGAATGTAGAAGTGTCACTGTGTGTGTGTGTGTGTGTGTGTGTTGTCTGTGTGTGTGTGTTTGTGTGTCTGTGTTCATGAGTGCCTGGCTGGAACAGGCCCCCAACAGAGAACAAATCGAAATTTGTCAGTAATATATATATATGTATTGTGTGTGTGTGTGTGTGTGTGTGTGTGTGTGTGTGCGCGCGCATGCATTTGTGATTGCATGTGTGTGTGTATAGTTTTTTTCCCCATAATGAAGTTCCTGATAGTTTTGCTCTCTTTCGTTTTGTATTCATTCTTCCAGTTTCCAACACACACTTTTAAATCATATTCATAGAGTGCACAAAGAAGGATATGCACATATCCATACCTAATGAACACATGCAGAACATTATTTGCTGAGCAACTTGGGGAGGTGGATGTGTGTGTGTGTGTGTGTGTGTGTGTGTGTGTGTGTGTGTTTGTGAAATTTGTGATAATTGTTTTTCTCTTTCATTTCTTGATTATAGTTATAGAGACTCTGAGGTAGATCTTGATAATTGGTTAGAATTTCGACATAGACTCTGCAGTACATTTTCTTCATTATCTATGCAGTGGAAATGTGTTTGTTTGTTTGTTTTCTAGACTATGCAGAATAATGGCATGTTTATGGTCCCAAAGGAATCATGTCTCCACTGCATCTTTTTGATGATACTTCAAGTGTTTTTGCCAATAGTGAAGACTTTGATGGAATTTATCACAGTTTCTGATGCAGAGAGCAAACAGAAGTTACTACAATAGCTAGATTTGTTGGTATACACTACAGAATTAGAGCGGAATTTAAGTCATTCTCCCTTTTTTATGCATTAAGGATGGTAACAATGGTGTTGTCATCCATGTTTGGACTACTAAACACTCAAGGTCTGTACTCAACACTTCCTTTCGTAACTCCAGTGTAAGCCAGGCCTGAGAGATACAGACACTTGTCATGCTGGTCACAAAATTGGAACTGCAGTCAGCAGTGCATCCAAGAAATGTATGGGAATAGGCCATGTGGCTCTAATCATTCCATTTGAGCTCATACTAGGCAATTGATAAAAACTGGACAGAGCTGAAAAACCTTACAGCAATGATGGAATTTGAACCTGAAGTCTCCCAGTTATTCGGTCAGTCCATGATGTGTAACCACTTCCCACAGTGGCTGGTAGTTTTCATTTATTTGAATTGCTGATTATACATATTCCTGATGTGCAGTTAGGCACTAACAAAACACAGTAGATCACAAGATCCTTTAGCCATTGTGCATCTTTTGTGTGTACAGTGTTTCCTTTCTTTATGTTAGTATTATAGAAATTAGGGTCTGCCCAGACATTTCATTAAATCACTCCTTTCTCTTTTGAACAGCGGCAAACCAATGATGGTGATTTTTCACAAGCAGTACTGTGCACCTTGCGTCGGTAAATGAACAGAAATATGGACATTGTGCTTACGTCAGCAAAGTGATGTTGTCACTAAGTAATGTTAGTGTTTGTTCTGTGGATGCGTACATTTGTTGGCACACTTTCTCTTTGCATAGTGCCAAACACTTAGAATGGTGCATTGAGTGTGGAATTTGTTTTCTGAAGGCTGTCCCATAGGATAGTGAGGAGTGGATGCCCTGAAAGAGAGAAACAGAAGAAAGAGGAGAAGGTCAGCACAGTGAAATGCGGTGTGGGGTTTGGGATAGAAGGGCAAGTGCCGTGTCAGGTGAATGTGTAGGCAACTTGAGGATGATGAGCATGCTGTCTTCTGGATTATGCATTTAAGCAAGTAGCTGGGAGGAGGAGAAGTAAGAAGACAGACAGGAGACAGAGACAGGAATGGTGGTGGATGAAGGGAGGGAAATGGAGAGGAAAAGGGACATCAGATGGCACCACAATTGTGCTGTCTGAAAAGTGAGTCTGCAACATCTTGAATTTAGTTAAATGGGTTGTAAACAGATAAATTTAGGCAAAAAATAATACAGTGGTATTTTTGTATTGTTACCATGTTTACCAGGCAAAGCACTGTGGAGCAAGGTTTTGTCTTTGATTCTGTTTGTTTTCCTATCCACATAAAAACTATGAAACATTTGGACAAATGCCCATCAGCATTTATAGAGTTATTTGTAGGGTCCATTTTGAAAAACAGATCTGGAGGTGTATAGCCTAGCCTGTGTACAAATTTGACGAAGCTTGCCCAATAATTTTCAAGTTGTCTTGCAAAACAGTCTCATACAACACTTCTGGAAAACTGTTCTAGATGGCATCTTCTGTGCACGGAGTAAATGTACCATGGGATGTTTATATTCACTTTCACATTTTGAAATGACTGAAGACGAAAATCATTATAAGATACTTTCGTTAATTGAACACTCTGAAGAGACTTGAAGTTGAAGCTCAAGTTTTGACTCTATGATGAAAGGAAAGCATCAGTGAACAGAAATAGTGTAAGTCATGATTATTCTGTTTGTTTGTTTGTTGTTTGTTTCTTCTGTAGCTCTTTGCAACCTTCACCATGTAACACTTTATTCAACCTCAAACACTCTCAACTGCTGAGGTTATTTGAATTGTACAACTCGCTGAAATCAGATGGATATAACATACTTTTGCTTGTGTTCCCAGCCATGTGGTCATTTGAGGCATTGAAATGGTTGATGAACTTGCCAAGAGTGCCACAGAGAAAAAGTTGAGCAGATTGGCTGTCCCTCACACTGATCTGAAACCCCAAACCTAGGCCTATGTCAAAGACCTCTGGCAAGAGGAATGGGACTTGCAGACGGATAGTAAAACTGTTTAAAATCCATCCAAACCTGAAAGAGTTTTTACCATATTCCCGAGGCAGCCATAAAGAACAGTTTCGTTTTGTGCCATTTGCATACGGGCCACTCATTTTACACCCATTCTTATTTTCAAAAGGAGAAGATCCATAGTGCATTCCATGTCATGTACCACTCACAAGGAAACATATATCCTTTCAGAGTGTTGGGACTTGCATGATGTGAGACATAAACACTTTACAGCAGACTCCCTGAAAACCTTGTTCAGATATGCCCCACCTGATGTGATCTTTGAATTTCTGAGGGATATTAACATTCTTTGTCTGATCTAAGATTTTACAGAGGAAAGATTTTTAATGAAATTTCCAGTGTGTTTTTAGAAGGTGTGTCTGATCTAAGATTTTACAGAGGAAAGATTTTTAGCAAAATTTCCTGTGTGTTTTTAGAAGGTGTGTTTTAAAGAGTTGTGGGAATGAGGGTTGTTTTTTTTCCTTTATTCTATTTTATTTTTTTAAATGACTTGTGAGTTGGCCCTTTGCGGTCGGCTGGGCTATAAGCAATATTACCCACCTCCCTCCCCCCCCCCCCCCCCCCCCCCCCCCCCCCCCCCCCCCCTTCACCCCTGATCCAATTTTCTGCCAAACGTATCATCTGTTTTGCTAGTGTGTTTGCTTCATTTTAGTAGTCTTTTGTGCAATTGTCGTGTGCTAATGGCTAATAAAATTATGAAAAAAAAGCATTTGTTGTTGTTTCGCCAATAGGATTATTCTCCAGAACTGGTTACCAGAAGGTTACATTTTTGTTAAAACTTGAAGCTATGGATATTGATTTGTGTTGCATGGAACGGCACACATAACTTCATGATTGTAGTTACAAAAAATAGTGTGGCTTTCTGTTGCAATATTCTTGAGTCACATCAAGCAGTTATGCTTGATTGTCAAATGTATTACTATGTGATATGAACATGAAGGCATCAAAATAAGACTTAATGCAGAATTTGATAACATCATAGAATCATTCTAATGGAAATACATTAAGCAAGCAAGAGTTTTTATCAATTATGAAAGAAAAAGAGAACAGAAAAAAAGACCATTTGATGTGCATAAAAGTGTGCTTGTGTAATATTTATGTGATGCCTCTATTCATGTAGTGTTAAAACAAATTTCAGATCATGAAAACCATGCATATTGACCCTGTCTGGAGAATAATTCTTGAATTGATTGTTTTGCCATCCAGTGTAAGACATCTGCAGTGGATTTTGATATGAATGTGAAGGTTGGCTTCATACTGCCTTTTTGTCTGGCTGGCTCTTTGTGTGTGTGACTTCACCTGTGCTCATGAATGGATGGTTGTGTTTTGCTGTGTTTACATGTGGAAGCAGACATAAGGTCATGATTGATCACAGGTCAATTGAGAACCTCAAAAGCAGCCAACTGTCTGAAACCATGTGCATATTTGCTGGAGCATGCAGATGAACTAAGGGGGTCAAAGGCATAGCCACTTGTATTTTGAATTTCTCAAATTCTTAGAGGCAATAATCAGAGAAGGGAGAATTTTCCTTATGTGTTTAGAGCACTATGTTCTTAAATGCACTGTGTGATTCATGTATTTTCTTTCCTGTCACATCTCCATCCTAAGACACTGAGCATACCATGCACAATGTTGACTGCACATGTCGCATAGCACATTAGTAGGTGACATGTAGACATTAATGCTCCATGTCTAATGAACTTGTATGTGACATGGCATGTGACATTTCATGCCCTATTTCCTGGAAAATAAATTGGGATGATGTCTATAATTGGGATGATGTCTGTAATTGGGATGATGTCTATAATTGGGATGCTGTCTACAAAATGAAGTTTTGATCAGAAGTGCTCATATTCATTTCCAAATGTTACATACAAGAATTCCAGTGAAATTGTATACATTATTAACTCTCTGGGGGAGAAGTTCCCTGATCAGGGCCCCAACTTGCACATGTTTTGGATATAGGGCCCCGAGTGGGGCTTTTGTATGATTTGAATTATGGATTGGCATCTGCATCGTAGATGATGTGTTAATCTAAGTAGAATATTCATTGACCTTTTCCCGTTCGAAAGTAACCAATGGTCGCAAAAATTTTGGCTGAGCAAGTGAGCCACAGGGTGTTTTTGCAAGTCACTGTCCTTGTGTTCAGTGCGTGTAAACAGTGGTGTCTCAATTCAGTAAGACTCGACAGTGGAGCCCAGAGAGAAGTTGTTGTAGTCAGCGTTTCATGGCCTTAGATCTGTTAGAATTACCTCAGACTAGGGTTCAGACTTTGAGGAAGACTTTTGATGACAGCAATGGGGATTTTTATTGAAAGTGGAGGTGAGAGAAGTTCAGATTCTGAACTCAAACTGGCGGAACTGATATCTGAGAGGGGTGATAGTGTGAAGAGGGTGGTAGTGATAACTATCACGCAGTACAGGCCAAGCAGAGAGGAGAGCATGTGCCAGACATGATAGTGTGAAGAGGGTGGTAGTGATAACCATCAGGCAGCACAGGCCAAGCAGAGAGGAGAGCATGTGCCAGACATGATAGTGTGAAGAGGGTGGTAGTGATGACTATTAGGCAGCACAGGCCAAGCAGAGAGGAGAGCATGTGCCAGACATGATAGTGTGAAGAGGGTGGTAGTGATAACCACCAGGCAGCACAGGCCAAGCAGAGAGGAGAGCATGTGCCAGACATGAAGGAGGAAGAGTTTTTGCGGTTCATGATACAAGACTGAGATCAAGATTTTCCATTGTTCCTGCTGTGCCACCTTTCACTGGTGAACATGGTTTATCACATCACAAGAATGCCACGCCCCCTCCAGTTTTCAGCTGAAAACGCATCGTCTGCCACCAAAGAAGAAAGAGTGTTGTATATTATTCCATTTGTTCAATGCTAGTATTCAGACTGAATCAGACCACTTCCCCGTTGTTATTTGCTTTCTTTATGATTCTGTTGATACACTTGAAGAGCAGATGAAAATAGATTTAGTAAACAGAATGAGCTATTCATAGAAAGAACAGCATGCTCAGTCATTCGATGCTTACTGTCATGAAAATGTTCAGGAAGAGTATGAAATGCTCATGTTAGCTCTAGATGATGATGTTGAAGAAGTTTTCAACAGGTTTATAAATTTCATTCAAAACGCTGCAGAAAAAGTTAGGTTACTTGCACAACCCATCTGGTGGGATGCTCAGAACAAACTGGAAGAAAGAACTCTGCGGGCTTGGCATGATTACTTTGAAAATCTTTTCATTGTAAGACGGGCATTGGACAACTCAGTTTCATGAAGATGTTCAGACCACGTTCGACATGCATGAAACAGATAACGGTGAGCAGTGTGCGTATTTGGAAATGGATAACGACATCACAGAAGCAGAAATTCATAGGGCATTTAACAGATGAAAGAGCGGTAGGGCACCCGGCCCCGATGGTCTTTCATCTGACTTTTTCTTGTGTGCCTCTGATATATTTGTACAATTTCTTTTACCCCTGTTTAATAAGGTCTTTTCTTCTGGATGTACCCAGAAAGCTGGTCAGAAGCATTGATTTTACCATTTGATAAGAAAGGAGGTAAAACAAATGTTGATAATTACAGAGGCATTTCCCTTCTGAATGTTGTTAGTAAACTATGTAGTACTGTCTTAGACAAGAGACTTAAGCAGTTTTGTGAAGAAAATGATTTGATGCCAGAGCCACAAGCTGGTGTCCACAAGGGATAGAGCACACTTGATAATATATTTACTTTACACACTCGCGTAAAAAAATATCTAATGAAACAAGGTGGTCGACTTTACTCCCTCTTTGTTGATTTTTCAAAGGCCTTTTACTGTGTAAACAGGAAAAAGTTGCGGTTTTCACTGTTGTGAAAGGTGTGCATGGAAAAAATGTTTTCAACACTAAAAAGCATGTACAAGAATGTTTAAACTTCTGTCAGACAGGATGGCAAAGTCACGGACTATTTCAATTGCTTGTCTGGCATAAAACAGGGATGCATTTTGAGTCCTATCCTTTTTTTTTTTCTTTCCATATTTCAGTCAGAACTTAAACAGCAATTTAATACTTGACATAGCCCTTTTGAATAACCAACATAATGTGCTTTTGTTAATGTATGAAATAATAATAATAATGAATGGATTTTATATAGCGCAATTCTTGGGATCAACTCATTGCGCTCAACACACACTCAAACACTCGCACTAACATGTGTTCACACACACACACACACACACACACACACACACACACCTACCGACACAGGCGCACTTATCAAGTTCATCGGTTCAAGCATAAACAATACAGTTTTGCATGCAGTACATAAAAAGTCAGGTCAGAATAATAGACACAGCATTTAGATATTATGGTTGAAGAAGGCTTTCCTAAAGAAGTACGTTTTTAACTCTGACTTGAATTTAGATGATGTAGGCAGGTCATGTAAGCTGTCAAGAAGAGAATTCCAAAGAGTGGGCGCACTAAAGCTAAATGCTCTCTCACCGACTGTCTTTAAGGAGCGCCTAGGAATTTTCAGAAGTTTTTGAGAAGATGAGCGAAGAGACTGAGAAGTTTGATAGGTGGACAGAGAAGCAGAAAGATACTGTGGGAGTGTCCCATCAAAGTCAGTCAGTCAGTCTGACTGTCAAGTTCGCTAAGACTTGAACTGGAGTGGAAAGACAGAGAAATAAACCTATCGGTTCTAGCGCCCCCTTTTACTAATTAAATGAGAAATCTTTGAACAGATATCGTTCACACGAATTTTATTCTCTTTCATTCACACATTCATGTTCCAAACAAAACATCATGACGCATCATACACACTGATTACAAAATAAACCCACGTAGCGCCACACGAGGCAGCACCAAGGAAACAACATAGTATTATACGACATAAAATTATTTAAAACTTCAAGCGCGCACAACGGAACGATCCACAGAAGGTATTGAAGAATAACGTTCCAAAACGAAGAACACAAAGGAACGATCCACAGAAGGTATTGAAGAATAACGTTCCAAAACGAAGAACACAAAGGAACGATCCACAGAAGGTATTGAAGAATAACGTTCCAAAACGAAGAACACACAGGAACGTAGGTGGAATGTAGTCAACGACAAATAGAAAAAAAAAAAAATCTTGAAGTCTCCAGACTACTTCTTTACAATCAATTCGGCACTCGTGAAGAGGAAAACACCATAGTCACACCAAATGCCACAAAGATGACACTTGTATCATACGACACCGCCTAAGCACGTTGCTGGTGCCAAACTTGACTTGAAACACATCGATGAATGAACGTAGACGGATGATCGCAATTACACTGCAACTACATTGAACTGAACAAAATAGACGATGTAACTCGGCCCTCATGAAGAGAAAAACACCGTAGTCACATCAACTGCCACAAACATGACACGTGTATCATACGGCACCACCAAATCACGTTGCTGGTCCCAAGCTTGACTTGAAACAATCGAACTAACGTAGACGGATGTCCGCAATTACACTGTAACTACATTGAACTGGCTGCAAAGTGAGACGACTGCAGGCGGAAATCTAAACAAATCTTAAATAAATGTTAGCGAACCGCCAAGAGAATCGTGGACAAACGAGTCACAAGACAAAACACAACGCGTTTCGACCTTTTAGGTCTTCTTCAGGCAAGACAAAAACAATTAATACAACGAAAATGAACGAATTTGGTACTCAGCTTCGATCTCTTCACTCTTCAGTGCAAGGATAATAATAATAATAATAATGAATACTTATATAGCGCCTATTCTCGGCTAGAGACCAAGCTCTAAGCGCTTTACAATCAACACTCGTTTACACAACGGGCTGACTACCTGGGTAGTGCCGACTGAAGAGCTGCCAGCTGGCGCTTCATTCAGTCGTTTCCCGTGTCACCCGGTCAGTATCGTTCAATATCGATCACTCATTTTCCTTACTTCCTTCATTCTTACCATTTCTCACGCAGGGTGCATGCTATGTATAACGTGTCATCCATACCAACGGCCAAACTGGCCTACTCTTCCGAAAGTTGGTGATGGGATTTTACGTGTGTGCAAGATGTTATGCGTGCGTTCACACACGGAACCTCGGTTTATAGTCTCATTCGAAGGACTGTATGGGAAATGGAGTCAGAACCAATGTTAACTCCGAGGGAAAAATCCCCCTGTACCGAAACGCCCCGGCGGAGGTTCGAACCTGCAACCCCAGGATCACCAAGATTACAAGTCCGGCGCTCTACCAACTGAGCTATTCCGGCTCCCGCCGGATTCAACACCTGGCATCCTTGCGCTGAAGAGTGAAGAGATCGAAGCTGAGTACCAAATTCGTTCATTTTCGTTGTATTAATTGTTTTTGTCTTGCCTGAAGAAGACCTAAAAGGTCGAAACGCGTTGTGTTTTGTCTTGTGAC
>CM065726.1:71981921-72006921 GCA_033310375.1 Conus canariensis | reverse complement strand
TGTTTTGAACATTGGGAGGGGAGTATGGCAAGGAAATATGAGACGTATTGTTTGAATACTGGGTGGATGAAATGTTAGAATATATGGGGTGGTCTGAATACTGGATGGAAGTGATTATTTCAGCACTGGATTGACAAGATGGTTATAAACTAGATGGATGAAGTGTGTAAATACTGAAAGAATGCAATGTTTTAGTTTTGTGTGGATGAAATGTTTAAACACTGGCAAGACGTAATGTTTGAATATTGTGTGGACGCGATTATCTACTGGGTAGATGAAATGTTTGAATATGGAGTGAATGAGATGTTTGAATGCTGAGAAGACGCGATGTTTCAGTACTGAACGCATAATGTTTGAATACCAGGACGTAATGTTTAAAAATTGGAGTCATATAGTTTGAACACTGCGGACGTTAAGTATGGGGACGTAATGTTTGAATAATGAGGACGTAATGTTTGAATGCTGAGTGATTGTAATGCTTCAATATTCAGTGAACATAATGTTTGAACAGCGGATTTGTGAAGTTTTTTATTATTTGGTGGATGCAGTGATGAAATACTGGGCAGAACAAATCTTTGAATACTTGGCAGATTTGATGATTGATTGATGGATTGATGAAAGGATTGTACACTGGGTGGATGGAATGGTTGTATACTGGGTGGATGGAATGTTTGAGTACTGGGTGGACGTTATATTTGAATATTGGGCAGAAATAATGTTTGAATAATGTGTGAAAATATTATTTGAATGCCTGGATGACGAAATGTTTGAATACTGCCAGGCTGAAATGCTTGAATGTGTTAGCAAAATGTTTGATACTATGTGAAAGAAATGTTTGCACTTTAGGTAGACATAACGTGGACGAAATGCTTAAATACTGGTTGAATGAAACTTTTGTGGGTGTATGTAATGTTTTGAATGGTGGGTGGATGAAATGTGTAAATACTAGATGAACGAAATGAAATGAATACTGGGTGGATGAAATGTTTGACCACAGGATGGACAAAATGTCTTGAGAATATTGGATGGACACAAAAATTGGTGCTTGCAGATGCGGATGGTAACCGGATGGATGACATCATCAACGAATACGGGAACCGAGCTTTTAAGTATTATTATCCACCGGCGGAAGTGATGTTACGAGGATGTGAGTCATTCTACATACTTCTTTCTTACTGTTCTAGTATTTTGTGTGTGTCAATGCGGGTGAAGGTGCGGGCGCGCGCATACATGTGTGTGTATGTGTGCGCGCGCGCATGTGTGTGTGTGTGTGTGTGTGTGTGTGTGTGTGTGTGTGTGTGTGTGTGCCTGCAAAGTCATGCTTGCGTAACGCTAACAATACTACTGCTGACAACAACAGTACATTTTATTCAATGTCTGCAGGCGATTTGATCCATGTGAGCAGTTGTAGTAAAGTTTCATTTATCAGGCAACAGAAAGACATGAAATTTCTTTTGTAATGTACAGTCAAGCTTTACATGTGTGTGTGTGTGTGTGTGTGTGTGTGTATGTGTATGTGTGTTTTGTGCATGTCTGCATGCATGCGTATGTACATGCATGTGTGAGTGTGTGCTTGCGTGTGTGTGTATGTGTGTGTACACGCATATATTTTTATTTGTGTGTATGTATGTACATGTTCACATGCACAAGCACATGCATGTGTGTGTATATGACTGTGTGTGTGTTTGTGTGTGTGTGTGTGTGTGTGTGTGTGTTGCAGTGATACGCAGCATGAAAACGGTGCTGGACATCACAGCTAATGGAAGAAGGGTCAAGGACATCGAGAAAGACGAATTCTAAATGTCACTCTGAATTTGAGATTGAACCCCCTCCCTCCCTCCCTCCCTCTTTCTCCCTCCCCCTCCTTCTCTCTTTTATTTGTGTTGGTTTCTCTGTGGTTGCATTGGTTTATGTGGAATTGTGTCGTTCTTTTGTCATTCAGACACAAGGTTTTCAATCAAAAACGAAGGCTACAAATTTGCTGTGCAATTCTGTTTTTCTTTTTGGCAAAATGTATTGCACTCAACAGTTGCTATTCCCTCTTTCTTTCCTTTTGTTTTCTAGGCTTGAATTATAAACAGTTGATTTTTTTCACCTTGTGACAGACTGAATTGCAACTCCTTCATTTTCTCAGCCTTTGACATAGGCCGATTGTAACCTTATCCATCCTCACTAGTCTAAACCAGCAGAACATGTTTAGGGAGGCAGCACAAGAATGAATATGCCATTGCACTGAGGACAGTACAACATTCTCAGTCTCAGTTAGAACACATTACCTGCACAAAATTAGGATTTGAAGAAAGACAGAGAGAGAGAGGAACACTAACCCAGCAAACAAACGGAACGAACAGATGACAATAGAGATGGAATGTGTTTCAGCCTAAAGGACGGCTATGGGCAAGACGAATAGTGACAGAGCAACAGTGAATAGAAAAAAAAGAACATGCGAAGCAAAACAAAACCCTCAAACGTCACCCAACCCCCAACCACGAACACACACACCTCCCCTAAAAAAAAAGGACACACACACATGCATGCACGCACGCACGCACACACACACACATACACACACACACAGAGGAAAAATAAAGAAAAATGAAATGGCAATAGATTATGATTTGAATCTTTGGAGTCACAGCAGTGAGGTGATTATAATGGTTGTTCAATCAGGATCTTAATCAATGTGGTTACTTTTGTTGTGGTTTTCATAAAACAAAACATCAACAGAAAATAGTCCACTGTTGCCACTGGCCTGCACGCTGTTTTGCAGACTATTTTCTTTCAAATTTAGAAAAATATCTATGTTTCCCCTATAGTTCTTTGGGTTTTTTTTAGTAGGTCTATCAAATTCAGCTTCCATGAGGCAAAAAGCAATTTTAGTGACGCATGCATGGTGAACAAGTTGTTACATGTGAATCTCCCCTCCTCAGTCTATTCTTCAGCAGATAATCTTTTATCATCTGTCTTCAACAGACAGCATCATGTCATGTACAGCTACATTCTCTTGTTTTTTGTGTGTAAATTAGTTCAGAGAATAATGTTTTGTTTTTTTTTAGAAAACGAAACAAAACATGCTTAATTAATTTTGACTGCACCTCCAACTTCATGTATTGCAGCATTCAACTGTCGAAAAGCAAAGCAAAAAGTATTAAGACTGTTTCCACCTTAGATTGACAGAATGATAAGGAAAACATTGGAAAGGTAGAGAAAAGTAGTAACATTTAGGGAAAATAAAGAAAACATCGTACAGGAAAACATTGGAAAGGTAGAGAAAAGTAGTAACATTTAGGGAAAATAAAGAAAACATCGTACAGGAAAACATTGGAAAGGTAGAGAAAAGTAGCAACATTTAGGGAAAATAAAGAAAACATCGTACAGGAAAACATTGGAAAGGTAGAGAGAAGTAGTAACATTTAGGGAAAATAAAGAAAACATCGTACAGGAAAACATTGGAAAGGTAGAGAGAAGTAGTAACATTTAGGGAAAATAAAGAAAACATCGTACAGGAAAACATTGGAAAGGTAGAGAAAAGTAGCAACATTTAGGGAAAATAAAGAAAACATCGTACAGGAAAACATTGGAAAGGTAGAGAAAAGTAGCAACATTTAGGGAAAATAAAGAAAACATCGTACAGGAAAACATTGGAAAGGTAGAGAAAAGTAACAACATTTAGGGAAAATAAAGAAAACATCGTACAGGAAAACATTGGAAAGGTAGAGAAAAGTAGTAACATTTAGGGAAAATAAAGAAAACATCGTACAGGAAAACATTGGAAAGGTAGAGAGAAGTAGTAACATTTAGGGAAAATAAGGAAAACATCGTACAGGAAAACATTGGAAAGGTAGAGAAAAGTAGCAACATTTAGGGAAAATAAGGAAAACATCGTACAGGAAAACATTGGAAAGGTAGAGAAAAGTAGCAACATTTAGGGAAAATAAAGAAAACATCGTACAGGAAAACATTGGAAAGGTAGAGAGAAGTAGTAACATTTAGGGAAAATAAAGAAAACATCGTACAGGAAAACATTGGAAAGGTAGAGAGAAGTAGTAACATTTAGGGAAAATAAAGAAAACATCGTACAGGAAAACATTGGAAAGGTAGAGAGAAGTAGTAACATTTAGGGAAAATAAAGAAAACATCGTACAGGAAAACATTGGAAAGGTAGAGAGAAGTAGCAACATTTAGGGAAAATAAAGAAAACATCGTACAGGAAAACATTGGAAAGGTAGAGAAAAGTAACAACATTTAGGGAAAATAAAGAAAACATCGTACATGGAAAGTAGGGAGAAGAAGTCCTAAAATGTCAGGAAAAAAAGACCAGAATTATGTGATATAGAACAGGGTTTAACAGAATGCAAATGTTAGAAAAGTAGGGATTGAATGCAGGATAAGTTGGGAAAAAATAATTGAATGGAGGATTGATAGAGTAAAAAAATGTCGTTAAATAGAAGTAAACTACAGAAAAAAGTCAGAGGGAAAAAAAAAGATGAAAAGTTGTCAAAGAAAAAAAAAATGGAGAAAAAGTTCAAATAGGTAGGAAGCGTAGAGATTTCTGAAAGGTAGGAAAAATAAAGAATAAAAGATAATGTGGGAAAAAAACAGTAAACAATTGTCAATGGTAGAAAGACAGAGAACTTGTCATAGAGGGCAGGGAAAGAAGAGAAACAAGTAGGTAAGTGTTAAAAAAAAAAGAAATAGACAAATACATCAAAGAAAAATAGATGAACTGAGGGAAATGAGAGTAAACAGTACAGCATTCATTGCCTAATATTCCTCCAAACAGCCAGAGAATGACCCTAAAGTTGGACTTGCATATATTTTTGTGGTCTGCAAAACATGTAGACATTTGGCCAGATTTGTGGTTAATCTAATTTCAATGACATTTCTGCTGTGCTTCAGTAATCGAATAAAGCTTAAGACTGTGAGATGCAATACGAGAACATGACCCCAAATAAATTTGACTGGGAAAAAAAAAATTTTGTGAAAAAAAAAAAAATCATGAATTCGGAGAAATACAGACATTTTTTAAGACAATATAAACTGTGAAGGAGTAACTGACCTAGAGGGAGGGTCAAGAGGACAGTAAAAGTTTATTAACAAATATTGAACAGGTAAGCCTACAGCAGAGCTTTACGGCAGACAAAAATGAGACTGCTAAAAGACCACAGATTTGTACTCAATCCTTGTTTGTAACAGGATCCATTAAAGTGTTATAAGAAATAAATCACTTTTTTTTTCTGACCTTAAAAGAAGATAAGCAGTTTTATTTTGATGTCAAATGCCCCTGTTTTGAAACATTTAAAATGTTCATGTCCCGGACATTTGACAGATATTTCCTCGTCTAGGTGCACATCATTTTATTGTATTCAGTCTCATGAACATTGACCCGGTGTTTCAGTTTATCTTCAAGACCTTGTCTAAGGACTGTTTCAGACTTTTAATTGGCGTGCAGACTTCTTTCAAGTCTTTTATATATTTCATTAGTAACCGACTATTGACATCAAGTGCATTGCCATAGTGATGTTACTATTCAGCATTTCATTTTTGATTGTAAGTTAACAAAACCCGTCTTACGTGAAAGAACACTAGAAATTTTGATGGTTTTGACTTTGTAGATTCGTTACCAGTTGTTTTTCTCGTTAAATTGATGACTTGCCTTTTATAAAGTCCATAAAGTAGCATTCTTCAGTTGTACTTTAGATCACTTCAAACAGATCTAGTTGCAAAGCGAGAGGACTGCAGGCGGAAATCTAAACAAATCTTAAATAAATGTTAGCGAACCGCCCAGAGAACGTGGACAAACGAGTCACAAGACGAAACACAACTAGTTTCGACCTCTTAGGTCTTCATCAGGTGAGACATTAACGAATAAAACAATGAAAATTCACTTAGCTTTGATCGCTTCAGATCACTTCGTAGGGTTCAGCGCAAGGAAGAAGGCGTTGAATGAGAACGAGGCTGTTGGAAGGGAAATAGTGAGCGAGTCAAAGTCGTAATGAAGATAATAATATTACTGATAGGAATACTAATAATGGTCAAAATACTGAGGAAAAAAAAAAAAAAAAAAAAAAGGGACAAGATTACTACCAATCTGTGTCAATAAGTATGGGTATGGGAGAAAGGACAGTGGGTTAGAGGATTCTTAAACAGCAGGGTTGCCGTGGCAACAGTCCCAGAGGCGAAGGCGATGGTGATGTCAATGCCAGTGGTAGTATCAATACTAGCAATAGTATTACTGAATGATACTGCTAACAACGATAGTGAAGGTTAAGGTAATGAAAGCATGATACAGAAATATATTTAGAAAATACATTTTTATAATAATCAAATAAATAAATAAATGAAACATTAAAAATAATAATAAATTAAAAAATCAGTAAATAATAATAATAATAATTTAAAAAAAAAAAAATAATAATAATAATGATAATAAATGCATAAATAAGATAGCTATAAGTTGTGTGAGGTGAATAGTGGGAGATAAGGTAGTATGTGTGTGTGTGGTGGGAGGATATTATGGGCTGAGATTGAAGTGGTGGGTTGGTACTTGTTACTTTAAGGTGTAGATTCTATGAGGGTGGAGGGAAGAAGGGGATGGGTTTACGTACTTACTGTGGGAGGGGGAGGGGCAACATATTCACACCTATACACAATCTCTCTCTCTCTCTCTCTCCCCCCCCCCCCCCTTTCACGACCAACGATAAAGGAGCCAGCATTCTATTTATTATGTGTGTGTGTATGTGTGA
Source organism: Conus canariensis (assembly GCA_033310375.1). Taxonomy (NCBI): domain Eukaryota; kingdom Metazoa; phylum Mollusca; class Gastropoda; order Neogastropoda; family Conidae; genus Conus; species Conus canariensis. The sequence continues at coordinate 72,000,175 of CM065726.1, read as the reverse complement.
GTGTGTGTGTGTGTGTGTGTGTGTGTGTGTGTGTGTGTTCCATTTGTAATATCAGCCTTATTCATTGGTTACCCCCACCTCCACCCCCAGCAACCGCCATATCCACCAACACCCCTACACACATCATTACTAGGGCAGGGGGAGGGGGGAGTAAGTCGATTGATGTAGCAAATGGAGAGACTCAGAGAGTGTAGGAAAAGGGAAGATGATGATAGCTGCAACCTATGTCTGAGGTAAACAGAGGGAGGTAGGGTGGTATGGGTGTGTGTAGGTGGGGGATATTTCAGGCTGGAGCTGCAGAGATGGAATGGTACATACTACTTTTGGACGTTGATGCCATGAGGGTGGACGGTGCCCAGTTTGGCAATGAGATGAGATTCCTGCATAAGGCGTTCCAAGCTGTCACTCTTAGATTGCCAAAGTGCCAAGACTTTGACATGGTTGATGTTGTGTTGGGCATGGTTGAAGTGTAGAGCGACTGGTTTGGGCCGATGGTGGCGGATGTCGGCCAGGTGTTCAGAGATGCGCGTCTCAAGTGTGCGAGATGTCTCACCTACATAGATCTTACCGCACAGCTGACAGTGGATGGCATACACAATGTTGTGGCTCTGGCAGGAGAAAGTGCGTTTAATAGTGAAAGAGCCTGTGGGGCCATGTAGGATGGTGTCTGGTTTGGTGAGAGAGCAGATTTTGCAGTTGGGTTTTGAGCAGGGGAAAGTACCTGGTGGCTTAGGTGTTGAGATTTTGTTCAGCTTAGAGCGCACCAGTAGGTCGTTGAGGTTTTTGTCACGTTTGAAAGTGATCATTGGTGTGGTCTCAAAGGCAGGTTTATGATTTTCTACTATGTGCCAGTTAGACTTCAGGATCCTGCAGATGGGCAGATTGTGAGGATGGAAGAGAAGGCAGGCAGTGGGTCTGTCTGTCTCTTTGGGAGGTTTAGTTTCCAGAGTAGATGTTCTGGATTTAGCTGCAGTGCGGCTGAGAGCATCACTGATGACGGCACTAGGGTATCCACGGTTGGTGAAAAAATCAGACATTTTGGCTGCTTGTATAGTGAAATCCTCTTCGCTAGAGCACAGTCTGCGTAGGCGAAGGAATTCAGAATATGGAATGCTATTTTTAGTGGACTGGTGGTGGGAAGATGTGTAGTCCAGGTATGAGTGCGCATCAGTAGGTTTGTAGAAGACTGAGGTTTGAAGCAGTCCATCTTTGAGGGAGATAGTGATGTCCAGGAAATTAACTGACTGTGAAATGGTGTAGGTCAGCTGGATGGATGGATGGACGGTCTGTGCAAAGTTGAGGAAATTCTGGAGGTCATGTTCTGGCATGGATGTGGCTCCCAATCCATCATCTATGTATCTTTTGTAGAGCTCTGGTGTTGGGCCTGTGTAAGAGGTTAGTAGGCGGTGTTCTAGGTGTCCCATGAAGAGGCAGGCATAGGATGGTCCCATTTTGGTTCCCATAGCAACACCACTGATTTGTGAGAATGTGTGGTTGTTGAATTCAAAAGTATTGAGGGTGAGGACTAATTCTGCAAGTCTGACTAGTGTAGCTGTGGGAGGGTGTTGTTGGTTGGGGGGCCGTTTGTTAAGAAAGAATGCGAGGGCCTTCAGTCCATCAGCATGAGGGATGGAAGTGTAGAGAGAGACGACATCAAGGGTAAAGAGGAGGCTGGGTTTGAAAGTGGGATCTGTGTTGTATGAATTAATCATGTTGAGTGTGTGTGTAGTGTCTTTGAGGTATGTGGGGAGGCTTTGTACTATGGGTTGGAGGAGAGAGTCTAAGTACTGTGAAATGTGTTCTGTAGGGCAGCTGCATGCAGATACTATGGGTCTGCCGGGAGTATTGGTTTTGTGTATTTTAGGGAGCAGGTAGAAGGTGGGTTGTTTGGTGTCTGTCATTATGAGGAGTTTGGCTGTCTTCGGTAAGTTGTTATGTTTGATTTCTTGTTTAACTGTGGTTGAGATGAGTTTCTGGTGTTGGGGGAGGGGTGATGCTGTGAGTGGTGTATAGAAATTTGTGTCTGACAGTTGTCTGTGTGCTTCTTTTATGTACAACTGTTTGTCCCAGACCACCACTGCACCACCCTTGTCTGCTGGTTTGATGACAATGTCTTGTCTTTGTCTCAGTGATTCAAGGGCTTTTTGTTCATCCCGTGAGAGGTTGGAATTGCGGACAGGTTTGGATTTAACTTGAGAGATTTCTTTTCTACACTTTTTGATGTAGAGTTCAACTTCAGTGGATTTGTCAAGAGGTGGCTGGCGAAGCACTGGAGTTCGAAAAAGGTGGGTAAAAATGTCTGAGCTGTCTGGTAGAGGGGGCTTGGGCACACCGTCAAGTGCAGCCATCCATCTTAATTTTCTAAAGAATCTTTCAACATCAACGTGGTTTTGATATTTATTGGTGGCAGGCTGAATGGGAATAAATTTCAGACCTTTTGCCAGGACTGATTCATTTATTTATTTATTTGATTATTATAAAAATGTATTTTCTAAATATATTTCTGTATCATGCTTTCATTACCTTAACCTTCACTATCGTTGTTAGCAGTATCATTCAGTAATACTATTGCTAGTATTGATACTACCACTGGCATTGACATCACCATCGCCTTCGCCTCTGGGACTGTTGCCACGGCAACCCTGCTGTTTAAGAATCCTCTAACCCACTGTCCTTTCTCCCATACCCATACTTATTGACACAGATTGGTAGTAATCTTGTCCCTTTTTTTTTTTTTTTTTTTTTTTTTTCTCAGTATTTTGACCATTATTAGTATTCCTATCAGTAATATTATTATCTTCATTACGACTTTGACTCGCTCACTATTTCCCTTCCAACAGCCTCGTTCTCATTCAACGCCTTCTTCCTTGCGCTGAACCCTACGAAGTGATCTGAAGCGATCAAAGCTAAGTGAATTTTCATTGTTTTATTCGTTAATGTCTCACCTGATGAAGACCTAAGAGGTCGAAACTAGTTGTGTTTCGTCTTGTGACTCGTTTGTCCACGTTCTCTGGGCGGTTCGCTAACATTTATTTAAGATTCACTTCAAACAGTCATTTTTCATTCCTCCCAATCATCTGTACATGAGACGAGACCTTTCTCCCCATGACCACTGGCATGCATGAATGTTCTGCTGCTATAGCAGATTCCAATAAACTAAGTTGACTGATTTTGGCGAATAGATGGTGATGATCCTTTATCCCTTCAAAAATGCCTTACAACCATTCTGACCGGACATTTTCATTCTGTTGGACACGAAGTGCCTTCAGTTTACATGGTGAGGGCCAGTGACTGAATATTTGGTCAGCAAAATGGATTCGCTTCACTGCCACCCACTGGTCCATGTTCTTGGTGCTGTCAGTTTAATACATAGTCTCTGAGTAGGCTCTATATGAATGTCTCATTCTGTTTGGTAATTCTTAATGTGTATACACATTTTGTGTGTCTGTACCACTGTGTTTTCTTAAATTATGCCATTCTCGACTTGCGTGTGTTTATCTGCTGCTGTAATTGTACATTTGTTGAGAGGTAATTCAGTGATTCTAGTCATGAACTCTCTCTCTCTCTCTCTCTCTCTCTCTCTCTCTCTCTGTCTCTCTGTCTCTCTCTTATTGCAGAGATTCATGTCAAAATAATTATAAAACAATATTGAAATTACAACATGAAATGCTCAGCTTGCCGACTTCACTGCATGTTTAAAACAGTAAACTTACTGAGATTGACCACTTCTGTTGGAAATGAATGAATAATAAATGAAAGTAGCTTTCCTTTTTTTTTCTTAAAAAGATTTTATTTGGCTACTCCTGTATGCTTTCAAGTTAGTAATCGGTATTTTCATTAATGTCAAAGTAACTAGAGGTTTGGGGAACTTTTTGGTGTTATCATATCATGAAATTTTCTAATTCATGATCTATTTGTCTTGAGGCAAAATTTGACTCATGGATTTCACCTATATTTTCCTCTTTTTTTTAATATTGAAAAGAAAATTACTGTACGCTTATTGTTTTTGAGATTGTTCTCACTTAAGACGGCTTGCCAATACACTAAAAAAAGAAAGAAAAGAAAAAAAGCATGTCTATATTGCACAGGCAAAACCAGCCAGTCTGCATCTACTGTTGTTTGCAGTCTATTCCGACTTTCTCATTGTAAGTGAGCCTGTGTCAGTGCTAGCTTTGTGATTTTCTGTCATTGGCACTTTTCCAATAAATGTCAGTTTGATATTGTGATCAAAAACGGCTGCATTTTTGTTTGTTTTTGCTTTGGTTAGTTTGTATAATTCTTCGTTGATCTCTCCCTCTCTCTCTCTCTCTCTGTTTTTGTCTCTCTGTCTTTGTCTGTCTGTCTGTCTCTCTTTCTTTCTCCACCCATGCATGCACACGCACATGTGTGTTTGTGTGTATGAGTGTGTGTGTATGTGTGTGTGTGCGCATGCAGCGTATATTCCAAGTACGAATTATCATGCATCTTATGCATTTATCTTTGAATTATGTAAAGTGATTATACTCTATCACTGATTTCAAACATCAGTTTCGATTTTCGAGACGCGCAGCAACCATTCATGGTAGTCAACGTTTTATCATCTGTCTACATAGCATTGTCACCCCTGGGGCAAACGCACTGCTGGGCATTATACGCATTCTACAAACAATAATAATAATGACAATGATAAAAAGATAATACTAAAAGACACACTCTCTCTCTCTCTCTCTCTCTCTCTCTCTCTCTCTCTCTCTCTCTCTGTGCCTGTCTGTCTGTCTGTCTTTCTCTCTCTCTCCCTCTCTCTCTCTCTCTCTCTCACTCTCTGCGCATGCATGCAGGCTGGTGTGCATGTGTGTGTGTGGTGCAGCCAGCAACAGTTTGAGTGTCTGCATGAAGTGAGCGTCATCATTGTCGAATAAGTCCCGTGTCCTATGTATGTTTCACTTCCAAAAGAAAAAAGAGGCTTTGTTGTACTGTGCTGTCTAACTTCTGGTTGTTTTTTTTTCCCTCGCTTTGTTCGACCTCTCAAACTCAAATAATGGAGCATTTGTGTGTGTGTGTGTAAACAAGATTTATTGTTACTTGATTGTATCGTGTCATGGTATTCTTTACTGGTATACCGACCACATTGCAAAACAGGTAAACAAGAAACATTTGACTGTAGTTAATTCATTATGTATTGTTTCATCTGTCCTCTTTGTCAGCGACTTTACCCCCACACCTATCATTTGGACTGACTCCCTTACACACAGCTACACCTAGGCCCCTCCTGTCCCATCGTCAGCAGTGACTGTCCCCAGGAAGCTCCTTTCATCAGTCATCCAGAGGAGACATTGCGCTCCTGCTGAGTCACTTCAGTGGTGTTCAGAGTTGCTTGTTCTGATCCAGAATTAACCAGACACAGCGGACTGAGTGTTCTACTGGTGACAATAATTGGTTAATGGTGAAGCTCCGGAGGGTGTCATTGTGTAGACCCAACCAGTCTTCTTGAACTTTTCCATATTGAACACTTTCCAATGGCATGTATTTGGGGAGGAAGTCAAATTGAAGTCGCACAAGAGCAGGGCTTGCAGGGATGTAATTGAAAAAAAAACTTTAAAAGAAAAAGATTGAAAGACTTTTTAATGAAAAGGAAAACATGCAATAAAAGTCTCTCTTTCATATTTTACACACACACACACACACACACGCACACTTACACACACACACACGCACACACATACACACACATACCACATGCATGTGTTTATAATGGACATAATTTCCCATCACAGACAAGAATCTACCTCTGTCTCTCTCTCTCTCTGTCTGTCCATGTGTCTGTCTGTTCTCTCTCTCTCTCTCTCTCTCTCTCTCTCTCTCTCTCTCTCTCTCTGTTCCCCAGATTTGTGGTACATTCTTAATATAAAACCCGATGATGCAATGGGTCAGGACGACTTTGACGAGAAACTTGGAACATGTGAAGTGATAGCATGAAGGTGCCATAACTGATCCGCTGTTGTGTGAACTGTCAGTTTTGGTGATAAGAATGTTATGCATATAAATCTTTATTGCATACACACACACACACACACACACACACACACACACACACACAAACACACACACAACTAACTTCTCCGTCATTATAACGATACGGCATATTAAAACAAATGACGAAAAGGGTGGGTGGGAAGGGGTTTTGAGGGAAAATAGACGGGAATGAAAAAGACAGCGTCAGAATGTAGATGAATCCTTTGCTAGCAGCAATTCATATGCATGCTCAAGAGCCTTTCGCCCGCTGATGCAGATTTGTCAGTGGTACTTGGCAGATTGTCATTTGTCCCTTGGTATTATCAGAAAAATATGCCACTCATAATTATGTGATATTCTCATCACCAAGGGTTCCCAAACCGAATCCAGTGGCACCTTGAAACAGCCAGTGAAGGGCAGAAAAGTAAAACGAGAAGAAAGCATTGTCAAATAAGCTGCGTAAAAACTAAGATCATTATGTAAAGAGCAATAGATATAGGGGGAAATCGTTGAACGTATGCTTGAGGATCCATTAGGTTACAAGGGAGATCGAAAAGTGTCAACAGTCAGAGTGGTCAGCTCCGTTGGTTAATACCCAAAACATGGTCAGTTACATCAGTACTGGCAGCAGCCAGGAATTGTGCAGACCACCTTTACTTGGATCTCCTTGGAAATGCCTCTCTCCCTGATTGACCAAACAATATGCTGAAGAAATAAGTAGAGGAGGAAAGTAAGTGCCTCTCTCACTGATCGACCGAACAATAAGCTGAAGAAATAAGTAGAGGAGGAAAATAAGTGCCTCTCTCACTGATCGACCGAACAATAAGCTGAAGAAATAAGTAGAGGAGGAAAATAAGTGCCTCTCTCACTGATCGACCGAACAATAAGCTGAAGAAATAAGTAGAGGAGGAAAATAAGTGCCTGTTGGTGCTCTCTTTACAATCTTCAGCCTATGTAAAACGCTACTGTAGGTAAAGACATGTCTATATCCTGAGACACAGGGCCTGTTGGTGCTCTCTTTACAATCTTCAGCCTATGTAAAACGCTGCTGTAAGTAAAGACATGTCTAGACCATCTGCTTTATGACCAGAAACAAGTCAGACAAGCATTCTGCTTCTTGCAGGTGTGTGGTTGAGGTCAGGGGGGGGGGGGGGGGGGTCAAGAAATTATAATCTGGCTTCAGGAAAGAAATCCCTTCACTACAACCACATATATTTTTTTAATATTGTTTTCTCTTTTTTCTTTCTCTTCTGTCTCCCAAGTGACATTAATTCCACGCCCCTCATTCCGCGGTACACAGTCACATCGACCTGTGGCAGCCCCAGCAACAGCAGTCCACAGGGAGCAGTGAATGTGTCAGGTCGTCATAAATCCGCCCACTGTGAGCAGAGGAGTGGAGTTGACCCAACATGCTCTGGACACCGACTACTACGCCCCCTGCATACGATAATCATTGCTTTGTCAAGAGCCAGCCTGTGCTTCTTCCACTCGGAGGGCACCACCACGTCCGTCCAACAACAGTCCCCTCGAAATTTCTAATACCGACAATTTCGACAAGAACTCACTACAGACCTGGATGCAGAGAGAGAACCAAAACTGAGGGCACCTCGAAAGCAGGGCATGAAGCGCAACAGAATCTGACACTGTTCGTATAACATGACTGATGAGGATGAGGAGGACGAAGATGATGCTACGGAGATCCATTTGGGTCACTTGGACCACTTGAAAGGGCTGTACGCTGCACTACATGTCTTATATTACGGCGTCAATCAGGCCCGTGAAAAACAGACGCAGTGTTTTGAGAAACACTCTCATGTACACATCAGTTTAAGTGGATGAAATTCGACTGTGTCGTTCCACTCGTCATACCTCGGCTCAAATCACACTCGGCCTCAGGCAGGAGTCTCGTGTTTGTTCGTTTGTTTGTTGTTGTTTCTTTGTATAGGTTCAACATTCATAGTAAGAGTTTAACCAAATCTTAAACAAATAAAGCAGTCATGGGCTTTATTGTGGGCACATGTTTGAAAGAGATTAGTGAAAGGACGCAGAAACTGCGTTACTAACGCTGGTCTAGTGCAAGTCACTGACGCTGGTTTGAGGACGATTAAATAATTCAGTGATCAGGCCGTAGAAACAGGCTGAGCGCCCAGCGAGGGCTATGTACAGAGTATTTGATTGTTTTAATTGAGCAAGTAACTCATGGAAACGATCTGTGCACACGACAAAGGTTGAGTGCATGAAGGATTTGTTTCCTCGTTGGATTCTATTTAAAGGCCTCGCATTTCGACTTCAATTTTCAGAGGGTGGGACATACTATGATGCTCATTCATTCTTATTGTTATAACCTAATTGGAAGTAGCTGGAAAACTTCTGAATCATCGAGGATTTTCGTCTAGTGAAAAGGAAGTGGGAATAAGGAAGGAGAGAAAGAAGAGGAAAGAGAGAGTGAAAAAGTGGAGAAGGGGAACGAACAAAAACATGCATGTCAGCAGCAACTGCAACGAAAACGATCAGCACATGACAAGGACAGCATCACAAGGAAGAAGAACTGGAAGAGAGCACAGGGCCCAGAGAAAGACACTGTATTTTCAAAGAGCAGACATGAAATGCGGCATCCTTCACTGGATGAAAACACTGGGCTCTGCCACATGTCAGGGAACCATTGTGTTGTTTTTGGCCTTCGTCCTGTGCCAGCGCTGTCTAGGTAAATCTGACGGGTTTTCAATGGTGTTGTACTGCAGTAAATCAAACATGCACTTTTCTCTTGTATTGTGACAGTACTGTTGAAGTAAGTCTGATCCTCTCTTTTGTATGGTATTGCATTGCATTATACTGTATGGTCTTGCATTTTATTGCACAGTGTTAACATTGCAGGTAAGTCTGATAGTTCTCTTTTGTATTGTTTTGTGCTGCCTTATATTGTAGTATAGTGTATTGTAGACTTTTGTATTGTATTATCTCATGTATTGTGTTGCATGGCATTGTATTGTTCTGCATTGCTTTAGTTTAATTTTTCAGCTGGTGAAATTCGGTAACATCGTCGTTTTGAAAATCTAACAATGAAACTAACACGAAGCTGTATTGTATTGTGCTATCACTGTGCAATTAAGTCGGTTGTCCTCTTCAGTATTGCAATACGTAAAGTATCGCTTAGTTTGGTGTTCCTTCCTGTGACATCACTGTGCATTTATGTCTGAAGTTCTCTTTTGTATTGTATTGTATTGTATTGCATTGCATTGTATTGTATTGCATTGCACTGTATTGTTTTGCAGTGCAACATGTTATATTGTACTCTTCTGTATTGTGATAGCACTGTGAAAATTATTCGGATATTCTCCTTTGTATTGTATTGTAACAACATTGTACAGAGAAGTTTGATTTTTTTTGTTTGGCATTGAGTATTGTATTGTATATTGTATTGCATTGTTTATTGTATTGTATTATCTTGCATCATTTCATGTGCAGACACTGTGTATGTTTCACTTCTTCTTTGTTTTATTTTTTTTTAATTGCATTGCACAAGAGAGTCTGATCTGTTCTGTATTATTTTGCATCATATTGTATTGTATTTGCATTGTATTTTGCCAACACTTCGAAGGTAAATCAAACATTCACTTTTCTATTGTATTGTGACAACACTGTTTAGGTAAGTCTGATCGTCTCTTTTGTGTTGTATTGCATTGCATTGTATTGTATTGTGTTCTGTTGTATTACATTGTACTGTATTGTATTACATTGTGTTGTGTTCTGTTGTATTGTATTACATTGTATTGTATTGTATCACGTCCTGTATAAACACTGTGCAGGTCTGTCGTTCTCTGTTTTTGTTTCAATGTATTGTATTAGTTTATATTGCATTGTACCAACAGCGCGCAGGTAAATCTGATCTTCTCTTAGGTATTGTGACGAGAGTTGGGGATGGGTCAGTGTGTCCTCTAGGGGAAGGACTTACAATGTTTTCTCTATTATAGTATTAGAGTTACATTAAAATTTCACCTCCACCCTCTCTCTCACTAGTTATGGAAGGAGCAACTTTCCGGTACTAGCCATTGAAAGAAATTTACATTTTTCTCGCACTGTTAAAATACTCAAGAGGGGCTCAGGAATAATTCTCCCTAAGTTGTACACTTAAAAGTGCTTGTAGCTCCGAGAGACAGAATTAGAGATAAGTTCAAACATTCAATACTGAATGAACAACAAAGAACTGACACATGTTAAGTGTACTTTCATATATCAACATTACCTGCTTATACAAGGGTGAAATATTCAAATCAATGTCACTAATTCAGTTCCGGCTGACTTTTGTTCCCAGTCTTTCTCATCATTAAGAGAGGGAAAGTTCTGGATGAAAAGAGTTGGGGTCCACTCGGAATGTTGGGGAGGAGTGTTGATCTCTCTCTAGTTGCTGGTGACTGGTCCACCTTCTCTTCGGGCAAGCTGATCTTCTTTGGGTATTGTCTCTTTGGGTACTGTCTGTTTGGATACTGTCTCTTTGGGTATTGTCTCTTTGGGTACTGTCTCTTTGGGTACTGTCTCTTTGAGTACTGTCTGTTTGGGTACTGTCTCTTTGGGTACTGTCTGTTTGGATACTGTCTCTTTGGGTACTGTCTCTTTGGGTACTGTCTCTTTGTCTCTTTGGGTATTGTCTCTTTGGGTACTGTCTCTTTGGGTACTGTCTCTTTGGGTGCTGTCTCGGCCGACAACAGGCACACCCAGGGTAGGTATGAACCCAGGCTCTGATCAAACAAAGGGAACCTGGTTTGTACTTAAGTACCTGGGAGTTTGGCTTGACTTCTCACACTTGCCCTCTGGCTTTCAGTGGATGAGTGAGATTTCAGCCGAGAAAGGATTAGACTAGCATAAATACATCTGCCATAATCATCAGTCTCCACTTTCACTCAGATTATGTGTGGATTTTAACAAGGGGTAGGAGACAGTAGGACAATGCTAAACAACGAAAGTCAAACAACTCTTCACTTTTTCGTTTACATTAAGTTGAAGTAACTTGGAATAAACTTAGCCCAAGGACACATGTTGATTCGACTTACAATCACCCACTACAAAACATTAAGGCAACTAACCACATTCATAAATCAACTTAACACTTTTCACCCACTCTAGGCATACTGCTTTTTCCTGTCAGAAGATTACATTCAGTGATCATCTAAACAGACAGTAGTGAATACAGGCAAAAAGTCATCTTGTTAACATAGAAGCATCTTAACAGTTTTTACCAAGCCGTGGCAAACAAACTATTACAATACAATACTCATTCATCATCTTGATAGATGTCACCAAGTATTGGCATAAAGTTATACTGTTAAAACCTAAGCAATGCATAGTCTCAAAAATAAGAAACCGAGGGTTGACTGCCAGAACCCAGTATCTCTCTTCTATATATGTATTTATTTATTTAATTTACATAGTTTCAACTTACAGTTCTTCTGGGTTTCGCTGATCAGTGAAACCTTACACCGGGTATCAGAGTAGGACAGACAATCTTTTGCCTATCTGGTGGTGTTTTCTCTGGTTCACTGGTGGTGATCAATCTATCTTTGCCTCTCTGGTGGTGTTTTCTCTGGTTCACTGATGGTGATCAGTCTTACAGCCTTCTGTGGAGCAGTGGAGGGATGACTGTGTGTTTTCCCTTTCAGTGTGCTAAGCTACACCTTCAGTCTCTGATGCCTGTTTGATTGGCAGGCTGTCAGAGACACATGACAGCCGATCTAGTCACTATGACAAAGAAAGGGTGAGGTGACAGTAAGCAATTCTCACCACATATGGTGTAAGGATGTGTAGAAGATTCAAGAATGTTCTCACTTGGCATTATTTCAAAGCCTGCATGCGATTTGATAAAGCTACATGGCCTGCATGTGTGAGACCCCTATACCAGTTTTCGTTGGTAACTGCACCATGCACGGGCCAATCGCCGGGTAGTGTAAAGGAGGAGAGAACACGATCCCTTGTCTCAACCAAAGACGATCACCTGCGCACGAGATAAGAGAAAGAGAGAGACGGAGAGAGGGAGGGAGGGAGAGAGAGAGGGAGAGCGAGAGAGAGAGGGGGGGGGGAGGAAGGACGAGAAGAGGGAGGGTGGTGTGGGTGGCTTTCTTAAAAAGAAAAACCTGACAATTGACATGGAGGGTGGGAGACGAGGGGGGAGGGGATAGTAACGTAGACTGGAAATCTTGTAGTAACGTAGATTGGAAATCTGGTAGCAACGTAGATTGGAAATCTGGTAGTAACGTAGATTGGAAATCTTGACTATCGTTCGTGAGACAAAGAGAGAGAGAGAGAGAGAGGGGGGGGGGGGAGGGGGAGTAGAAACAGGGGGGAATCTGAGGATGGTGTGGCTGTCAATTGTCACGTCACAGAAATCATATCATTCTGCACTGTACTGTATTGCATACTGTATTGTATTGTGCCGACACTGTGACGATGCATCTGGTGTTCGTTTTGCATTGCATCGTGGCAACGCTGGGCAGGCAAGGCTGGTCTCTTTTGTATAGCATTGCATTGGACTGTTGGTGTTGTGGACCTGTTACATTTTGTACCAGTTCTGTGCATTGCATTGCATTGGGTTGTTGGTGTTGTAGACTTGTTACATTTTGTACCAATTCTGTGCAAGTACATCAGACCGTTATGTTTTGTATTGTAACACCTCTTTCTCACACAGATTTTTTGGTGCAAAATTTGAGTTGTTCTCCCTATGGAAAGAGCATCACCGCAGTACAGAGCCACACATGGTGTTTTTTTTCTGCCTCTATATTTGTTTACATATCAAAGTGGATTTTTCTTTTCAACAATTTTATTTACGGGGACAACTTCCTTGCCGTCGTAAATTCTTTCACGTATGAGAAGTGCACTGTGCGCAGCAGCCCTCGATTTATCGTCTCATCCGAAAGACTAGCACCCAGCTCCACTCTTAAGGTTTAATGGAATGAGGTAGGAAAAAAACTGGAACCGCAGGTTTCTCTCGCTCCCTAGACAGGTGCACTATGCACTAGGCTATTTTTCTACTTCTCTATTATGGGTTCTACGGGTTAACAGAGACATGTTAGACTTTTTGCAAAAACACAGAAAAGGTAAGGATGACACTGCTGGTTTTGAGCTCTCTACCAAGCGATTCACTGTTAGTTGAAAAAAGAAAAAAACGCTGAAGGTAAAGATCACATTCCGTTTAGTTTGGGTCCCTCTACCAAGAGATTCACTGTTAAGAGGAAACTTCGTTCAGTCTGTTTCATATTCATAAGATATTCATTGTAATGAAACAAACTAGACAAGACTGTGTTCCAGACACTGGTTGATGAAAGCACAAGCGCGATAGACAGTCGTGGAGTATTACCGTCTTTTACACAACTATACCAACAGTTCTCAAAAACGAAGCTAAAATCAACTTCTGATATCACGTTTACAAGATTACGCAATGAAAGTATACAAACACAAAGTCAAATCTACATGGATGTATACGTCACAGCCTACGTCGACGCAACGATACTCACGTCTCTTAGAAGTGTGTGGTTAATTGTAAAAGACGTATCGGCGATGATCGTTGTCGATTTTCCATTTTACACAGAGGAAAGTTCTACATGTTTATATATTCAACAGAAACATGCCACCTGTGAACTGGTATATGAATTGGGACATAGCGCATATAAACCAATGGTAAACACACAGGTCCATCAATGGCATCAATGAAGGAAGTGAGGAAATGGAGTGAACGATACTGACTGGATGACAGGGAAACGACCGAATGAAGCGCCAGCTGGCAGCTCTTCAGTCGGCACTACCCAGGTAGGCAGCCCGTTGTGTAAACGAGTGTGGATTGTAAAGCGCTTAGAGCTTGGTCTCTAGCCGAGGATAGGCGCTATATAAGTATTCATCATTATAATAATAATAATGATAACAGAAACACACGACATATAAATCAATAGCATTCTGGTCACACCATCAATGATATCTAACACAGACATTCCACCGTTAAACCTATAGTAATCCAAGAAGTTACCTAATGGAGACACACCACCTATAAGCCAATGGAAATCACACCCATCCATCCGTGGCATCTAGTGCCACCTATAAACCAATGGAAATCTCACCTATCCATCAATGGCATCTAAGTGAAATTTCGTTGTTCTATTCGTTTGTGTCTTACCTGAAGATGACCTAAGAGGTCGAAACGCGTAGTGTTTTGTCTTGTGACTCGTTTGTCCACGTTTCTCTGGGCGGTTCGCTAACATTTATTTAAGAGTGGTATATAACGACAACATGTCACCCGCTAACCAGTAGTATTCTCACCAGGTAGTTTATCAGTGGTATATAATGGCAACACACCACCCACAAACCAATAGTATTCTCACCAGTTAGTTTATCAGTGGTATATAACGGCAACACACCACCCACAAACCAATAGTATTCTCACCAGTTAGTTTATCAGTGGTATATAACGGCAACACACCACCCACAAACCAATAGTATTCTCACCAGTTAGTTTATCAGTGGTATATAACGGCAACACACCACCCACAAACCAATAGTATTCTCACCAGGTAGTTTATCAGTGGTATATAACGGCAACACACCACCCACAAACCAATAGTATTCTCACCAGGCAGTTTATCAGTGGTATATAACGGCAACACACCACCCACAAACCAATAGTATTCTCACCAGGTAGTTTATCAGTGGTATATAACGGCAACACACCACCCACAAACCAACAGTATTCTCACCAGTTAGTTTATCAGTGGTATATAACGGCAACACACCACCCACAAACCAACAGTATTCTCACCAGTTAGTTTATCAGTGGTATATAACGGCAACATATATCCCCCAAAGCAGTTGTATTCTCACCAGTTAGTTTATCAGTGGTATATAACGGCAACACACCAGTTAGTTTATCAGTGGTATATAACGGCAACATATATCCCCCAAAGCAGTTGTATTCTCACCAGTCCATCGATGGCATCTAACGAAGACATACACCTCAAAAGCAACATTACTTTCATCACTAGTCAATCAAGAATATATAAAAGAGACTTAACACCTATAAACCAACAGTTTTCTTACCGTTCAACTATGAAATCAAACAGAGACGCACCATCTATATACAAACAGTATTTTCACCATTATAACAATGATAGTTAGTAGAATTTAATTATATATAAACCACTAGTGTTATCACCAGTGCATCAGTGGTATATAACAGAGACATATCCCGTATAAATCAATACTATTCTCCCAAGTCCATCAATGGTATCAAACAAAGACATACCCGTATAAATCAATACTATTATCACTAGTCCATCAATGGTATCAAACAAAGACATATCCCGCTTAAATCAATATTATTCTCACAAGTCCATCAATGGTATCTAACAAAGACGTACAACCAATAAGACTATAGTATTCTCCACAGTCCACCGATGGCCTGTGACATTCCTTCTACAGGCCAACAGTATTGTCACCAACGGTATCTAATCGAGACACACCATTTATAAACCAACAGTATTCTCACTATTATCAAAGGTAACAATAAAGGTATACCATCGGCTAACAGATAGCATTCTCATCATTTTATCAATGGTATTAACAGTGTATTCTCACCAGACCATTAATGGCATCTTACAGAGACATAAAACCTGTAACCAGAAGTATCCCCACCAGCCAATCAGTTATATCTAACACAGAGACAATTGCTAACAAACCAATAGTATTATCATGATGATAATAATGGTAATGATAATAATAATAATAATAATAATAACAATAATGATAACAATAATAATGAGTAGGAGGAGGAGAATTTCTATAGCGCCCAACCTAACAACATAGGCTACATGGCGCTTTACAAGTTTTAACAAATTCATGTCTAAAGTATACATGGGGACACACGCGCGCGTGCTGGCACACTGTGTCACATACACAGACACATACACTGAATAACACAGTAAACAGCTCAGTCGTACACGAGAAAGTGTGCAAATGACATATAGCAGTTCAGTAATACTTCAAGTGGTATTCTTCAACTGGCGTTTAAACAGGCAAGTTTTACAGGCAAGTTTGAAGAGCAGACTTGAAAGTCAGGAAAGGAAGAAAGAAAAGGACATGACGTAGTTGGAAAGATCACGAATTCCAGAGTACTGCCACAGAAAAGAGAATGCTCTAGTACCGTGCTGCTTTCGGTTATATGAGGAATTCGGAAAATTCGGTCTGTGTAGGAATAATTATATAGTTCGAAGAGATCAGAGAGATAGGCAGGCGCTTTATGTATGATTATCTGATAGCATGGACACGCAGACTGTCGTTTTGGCGCCTTGTAGACAAGGCGAGCGGCTGGATTTTGAACACGCTGTAGTAGCTAGTTACGTTGCAGGTACGCCAAGGAGAAGAGCTTTACAATAATCTATTATTGACAGAATGCAGGAAGACACCAACGTCATCAGTCTATCAATGGCATTTAACAGAGACATACCACTTATAAGCCAAGAGTATGCCCACCAGTCTATCAGTGCATCTAATACAGACATACCACCTATCAACTAACAGTTTCCCCACCAATCTGTCAATGGCATCCAACACAGACATACCACCAGTAAACTAACAGTTTCCCCACCAATCTTTCATTGGCATATAACACAGACATACCACCTATCAACTAACAGTTCCCCCACCAGTCTATCAATGGCATCTAACACAGACATACCACCTATCAACTAACAGTTTCCCCACCAGTCTATCAATGGCATCTAACACAAACATACTTCTTAAAAATCAGTAGTACTCTACAAGTCCATCTATGGGTCCAAACATCGCCAGTCACATCAGCGCCGAAAACTGCGGCTAAAAATAGCGTAAAACAAAACTTTACTGAACTCATTGACTAAATAATTCTATCAACAAACAGGTAGTTGGAGAAACACGCATACGACTCCTTTCCACTGTGTTTTTAAAGCAAAGATGAAAAAAGAATGTCATGAACAGCCTGTTACACGCATTTCTGTCAAATTTTCGTCATCACAATTCACGTCAAACAGCCTTAGTTCACTTGTATGTTACATAGTTATCTGCAACCAACCAGCGCAAAATCTGAGGTGTGCTTTCCTTCTTTATGTAAGAAGGCTTTTGATATGGTTCGTCGCAAATTACTCTGTTAAAAAAAGTTATATTTTCAAGTCTTGACTAAAAGTGCCATTTTTTTTTTTTCATGTGTGCATGAGTGTGCTCCAACTGTGTCTTAACCACAGATCACAATGTCTTCAGAAGTGATAATGTCTTATTAAACAAGATGTTAAGACCGGAGTGCTTCAAGGATCTTTCCTAGGGCCGTTTTGCCTGTTTACAACAGTCTCCCACCTTCCGTATCAGAAACAAGTGTTTATGATATTAAACATGATACTTCTTCTATTCAAACACAGCAGTCTGTTCATCAACTCAGAACTCTGTGCAATTCTGTGTATACGACGTATCTATCAGAACTGTACAATTCTGTGTATACGACGTATCTATCAGAACTGTACAATTCTGTGTATACGACGTATCTATCAGAACTCTGTACAATTCTGTGTATACGACGTATCTATCAGAACTCTGTACAATTCTGTGTATACGACGTGTCTATCAGAATTCTGTAGAGTCCTATGTATACGACGTGTCTACATGGTGCTGTTGTAATTCCTAAGTTACTTTTGTCCCAAGAAGACAAAAAGTGTGATTTGAACTTCGAGACCAAAGTTAGTTTCAAAGTGAGGTGACTGCAGGCGGAAATTGTAACACATTTAACACAAAACGAAAACAAACAATTTTTTCGCCGGACAAACGGGACAAATTGACCAAACCACGTAGTACTACTGCTTCTACTACTACTACTCACACACGCACGCACTCACACATACACTCTCAAACACACACACACACACACACACACACACACACACACACACACACACACACATATGTATGTATATATATATATATATATATAGGGTAGTACTGAGGATCAGCGTTATTTTAAAAAAGAGTGCTCGACCAGAGTGGGAGCGGCATTTGCTATATTAAAAGCAAGTTAAAATTCAGGCTTAAAACCTACAGATCTGTTTCGCGCTGTCAGTGCGGTCGTCAGTGCTGACGACCGCACTGACAGCGCGAAACAGATCTGTAGGTTTTAAGCCTGAATTTTAACTTGCTTTTAACACAGCAGTAAGTATATATATATATATATATATATATATATATATAATATATATATATATATATATATA
>CM065726.1:71969421-71976921 GCA_033310375.1 Conus canariensis | reverse complement strand
TGAACAAGGAAAACCTAAAACTCATCCCTCTAGTGTCCGACCTATTTCTTTAACACCTCACATTGGAAAACGTTTTGAAAGAATCATGAAAAAAAGAACAGAACATTTCCTTGAAAGAAACGGAGTCTTGCCTTTAGTCCAGGCTGGATTTAGGAAAGGTAGAGGAGTTACAGACCACATTGTCCATTTATTCTCACATGTGAAAAAAGCTCTAGCCAAGCGTCACTCGACCCTTGCAACGTTGTTTGATGTTCATAGAGCCTACGATTGAGTATGGCATTCTAAGTTGTCGTACAAAGCACATGAAGTAGGATTACGAGTTCGTTTTTACCAATTTCAAAAGCTTTCTTATCGAACAGAACTACCCAAGTCAATATACATGGAGCATTATCAACATCTAAGACTATTAACATAGGTGTTCCCCAAGGAAGTGTGATCGCTCCAACACTTTTCTCGCTAATACTTTACGATATTAAACAGGTTAATACAAATAGTGCCACATTAGCTGTTTGCAGATGACGTTGCTCTGTGGAGAAATGGAAACTGTCATTTTTTCAAAAATCAAACCGAAACAAAGAAAATCACTGAACAGTTTCGAGAACAGTTGACAATATCTTTCATTTTATGAAATCAAATGGGTTCGGTTTGTCTACTCACAAAACGGGTTTTGTTGTCTTTACAAAGTAAACTATTGCGTTTGAAGGCCGAGGAGCTATCTCAATAAGGGTTGATGGTACTTTAATATACCCAAGCAAACAAGTTAAGTTTCTCAGTGTTATCTTCCACTTTAATTTTTTTGAGTAAACATTTTAATCACATTGAAGAAAAGAGACCTCAGACTCGTTGATAGAGGAAGGAGTGACACTACCAGACTGGCTGGGGACCGTGCACAGTAGAGCGCCTTGACTGCCTCATGCGTCGCAAGACGCGGGAGCATCTAAGTCTAAGGAAGAAGAAAAAGGCTAGGGAAAAAATTGCATTACTACGTGTGCTTTCTGGTATACCTCTGATTAACGGGGGGGGGGGGGGGGGGGGGGGGGGGGGGGGGTCTAATCTTGTCCATGTCGCTTCAGGGCCAGTTTGTTCAATTTTGTCGTATGGCCAAGAAGCAGTTTTTACAGCTGCAAAGACAGATTTACACAAGCTAACAAGTATTGACTTGTTAGCCTTTAAGATTGCTTCAGGACTTCCCCGATGGGCTTCAAATGATTTGAAGTACAAGGAGGCTGGTGTGTTGCCCCTAAATGAACACAGGTTAAGTTGCACCTGTAATTTTACAGGGACAGTAAGAACCATCCCAAATTCAGTAATGACTGAACTAGATGGAAGCACCTATATTTTGAGAGAGATCCATAACAAAGTGGTTTACATGTCCTTAGACAATTTTTAGTTTAAAGTACATCAGAGACAGATACCAAGTGGACTGGAATTAAAGATTTCAGAGAACACGCAAAGTGATGAATGATTATTTAAAATATTTTCAGTGGATAATGGTGCACTGGCTGACAATTGATCTGCTAACTATATCTTAGGCACAAAGTGCCTAACTCCTGGGCAGTGAAGAAGTAGGTGGTTTACAGTAATGATGTTTACAGTTTACAGTAGGTGGTTTACAGATGTGTGTGTGTGTGTGTGTGTGTGTGTGTGTGTGTGTGTGTGTGTGTGCGTGTGTGTGTGTGTGTGTGTGTGTGTGTGTGTGTGTGTGTGTGTGTGTGTTGTGTGTGTGTGTGTGTGTGTGTGTGTGTGTGTGTGTGTGTGCCTGCGTGCGCGCACGCATAGGTGTGTGTGTGTGTGTGTGTGTGTGTGTGTGTGTGTGTGTGTGTGTGTGTGTGTGTGTGTGTGAGTGAATTATGCCCCTTTCCTTTGAATAAGAAATGTCGACATTCTGTTCATAACGTTTTCTTAAATGTCAGTACGAGTTAATCTGACAATAAATTGGTTTCAGTGAGTGAGTGAGTGAGTGAGTGAGTGTGTGTGTGTGTGTGTGTGTGTGTGTGTGTGTGTGTGTGTGTGTGTGTGTGGTGTGTGCAGGCTTACACGCGCATCCGCGCGTGTGTGTGTGTGTGTGTGTGTGTGTGCGTGTGTGTGTGTGTGTGTGTGTGTGTGTGTGTGTGTACGTGCGCACACGTGCGCGCGCGCACGCGCGTACGTGTACGTGTGTGTTTGTGTGTGTGTGTGTGTGTGTGTGTGTGTGTGTGTGTGTGTGTGTGTGTGGCGCGCGCACGCGCATCTGTGTGTGTGTGTGTGTGTGTGTGTGTGTGTGTGTGTGTGTGTGTGTGTGTGTGTGTGTGTGTGTGTTTCACGTATCTTGGGAATGTGAGATCAGATCAGGCACATGTAAACACCGCAACATTGAATCAGCAGCATGTAGCATCTCTTCTAAAAGGTTGTCATTGTCTGAAACTGTCTGAATAGGGTCTACAATGTGCAAAACTGACAAGATGTTGATGTGGAAGGCAACTTTAAAGTATCTGCTCCTGAGAGCGGAATGAGAAAAAAAAAAAACCTGCCAAGTGAACGATGTCACCCACTCTCATATTCCCAGTTCTCCTCCCCCACACCCAGATACAATTCTCCTTTTGTTCTCGTTATTCCGTGTTGGAATCTCTCTCTCTCTCTCTCTCTCTCTCTCTCTCTGGGACTGAACACGAGCTCATCCTGAGGTAAGACGGCCTGTTACATTGTGCTCCTTAATTGGCAAATTTCATTAATTGGCTGACTCTTTAATTGTTTATTTTGAGTGTTTTAAATTGCTGGTGTTGTCGTGATTATGCCGGTGTCAAATTTATCTTCGAGAGTCGCCTGTGGCCAATTTTATTGGACATGGCAACATTTTATGCGGAAACGCTTACTGAACTCCATGTTTGCGCCTACTCACAGGCTGAAGTTGTGCTGGCCAACCAGTGCACTGAGAACACTGACAGTTGTACTGTCCCTGCTGTGTTGCTTCTCTCTTGCAGTGAATCACAACCAGCTGAACCTGAACGGTGGTATGTGCAATGTTGGTACACTACAGTTTGATGTGCTACAGAACATTGACGCACTTCAACGTGAGTTTCTTGCACTTGCGACTTTAAGATTTTTACTTCTCAAGAAACTCGATTCACAAGAAAAGCAGAGGAGGTGCATTTCTATTCCACATTCCGGTCTAGTTTGTCAAACTGATGGTATTGTGACTGTGCTCTTATTGACATGCTTTCTACTGTGCTGTAGCTACATTGAATTAATTCCGGGACCTGCTCAGCTGAGGGGGCATGCACAGGAGTTGTTACCTGTTTCACATAATACAAGTCATCAAGGAGGGAATGAACAGGAATCATTCCCTACGCCATACATTAACACGATTTACAATACCTGCCAACGCTGTCATGAAAATGACTGGCTCTGCTTTTCTGTACTGCTCTTGTGTTGTGGTGACGTAGAAAGCAATCCAGGCCCAACTGATGCAGATGTCATGCAGCAAGCAGTACGTTCTCTCGAAAGCAAGCTAGACATACAGTCTCAGGTTCTAGAAAGTAAGCTGAACCAGTTGATAGAAGTAAGCAGTGCAACAAAACAGCTAAGTGAACAGCTGCAATCTAGACTGTCGGCTCTTGAAGCAAGATTTTCCTCACAAACGGAAGAGCTGAAACACGAGATCGAAGATACAAAGACAGCGCAGGAGGATCTTAGAACTGTGTTACGACAGCTGGAGCTCAAACTAGAAAGACAAGATAGACATCTGAGAAAATCTAATGTCGTGTTATATGGTATGTCTGAGAATTCAAGTGAACAAACTGATGTGTCTGATGCTGTTGTATGTTTATTACGCAAATATTTCCCAGGTAGAGACTGGCACGCGTGTGACATCGACTACGCACAGAGGCTTGGTTTGAGCAGAGAACGGGGCAATGGCAAACCAAGGCCAGTTTTGATAAAATTTGTATGTTTAAGAGACGCTATGCTGGTGCTTCGTGATACAAAAGCAAAAATGAACATGCAAGAGGCAGGTCTTCGTCTTCGTGCAGACCTGACCATACAACAGCGGGAAGAAATTTCCTGTTACAGGCAACAGGGTTTGCATGCCTTCTACTCCAAGGGCAAGCTGGTCGTGTCCGGGTCCCTTGGAAAGAGTAGTATTTTCCCTCACGATGTCCGTCCTTCCCATCTTCACCCTGCCTCTCCAACACCACGTCCCTGTTCTGCTCAACCACATCCCTATATTAAAGTGCCCTCTGCTGTTTCTTCCCAGAAGACTGTTCCCAGTGCTACCCGGCCCCTGCATGGGAGGTATCTCTCACACTCAGGAAGCCAGTCCCGTTCCCCCTCCTCCCTCCCTTCACCTGAAGGCTGCAGTACGCAGGGTGAGCAGTTCGTTCTGGAGATGCCATTGCAGCAGCTGGTCCATTCTGAACCTGGCACCGCTCTCAGACCGGACGAGACTGACATCACCAGCAGTCGGGGTGTGGACCTGCATCAGGACGCAGACGACTACGGTCCTCGAGGCAGTTGGAGCACTGGGGCTGTTCTTGGTGTCGGAGGTGTCCAGGCGTCTCCCGAGGCAGCGGAACATGTCGACACTGTGCCGTCAGCAGCCAGTTCTGCTTCCCGTCATGTGGGAGATTCACTGCCTGCCCCTTCAAACTCCTCCCTGGCTCCGTGGGCTGATCAACCACGTGACGTGTCATCTGGGTCATCACACCGACGAGGTGGATTAAGACGGCACTCCTCTGGCAGTGCCGTTGTGACAAAAACTACCAGCAAAACTACCAGCGATGACAGAGGTCCTTGCAGCCAACAGAACGGACGTCAAAGCTGTGAACCTCGTTGCTCATCCTCGCTGACGACAAGGAACCGTACTCAGAGGCGTCAGCCCACGCTTGACGCCAGTCTGCGCCAGAGCAGTAGAAGATAGGGGTTAGGCCAAGGCTCATCACTTTGTGTTAGCAGGAATGAACGGTGTGATTCTACTAGTTCTAATTCAAAACAAATTTTATCTTTTATGACACTCAATGTTGAAGGCTTACGGACCATCACAGATGAATGTGATCTCACATTTTTGATAAATGAATATGACTTTGCTTTTTTGTGTGAAACCTTTACTAAATCAATTCCTCAGTCACTGTTCTCATGTCGTAAAGTCTTTGATGTGGCGGGCGTTAAGCTCAGTGATAACATTCACGGTCGTTTATCAGGTGGAGTTGGTTTTTTGGTTAGAAAGAATTTATGTCATTTTATTGAAAGAATAGAGACTGAGACAGATAACATTGTCTCCTTGAAGCTTTTTAAACATATTCTAGCCACAGAAACTGATTGTTTGTTGGTAGGCTGTTACTTGCCACCTGAAACCTCTCCTTACTATGAAGAGACTGACATTTACAATGGTGTTTCATTATTAGTGGACTGCCTGCTTGAACTTATGAGAGAGCATAGTGATTTACCTATCATTATCTGTGGTGATCTGAACGCAAGAACTGGCTCCATACAAGCCGACTTTGGTGATCCAACTCAGAATCTGGCAGATCTGACTGATTCAGCAGACGATAATCCAGAAGCTGATGAGAACTGCACGTGTTTCTCGCGATTTGTCCGTTAATGCTTTTGGTCGCCTGTTACTAAATGTCTGTGAAGAATTTGGTCTGTGTATTTTGAATGGTGTTAAATCTTATGGGTTTCCTGGGCACTTTAGGTACACTTCACCTAATGGCTCAAGTGTTGTAGATTATTTTATTGTTTCCCGCACCCTGTTGCCATTTTGCCAGAGTTTTAATGTAGTACCCCTGATTGAATCAAAACATACAATTGTTGAGCTTAAATTCATGGCCGATTCGACTATTGTTTCCACTGCACATTTACCAAAACAAACTGCACAGCTAAGTAAATATAAGTGGAAAGATGACATGAAAGACATATTTTTAAATTCAATGCAGTCACATGAAATTAAAGACAAATTAAATGTAGCTACTGATCTGATAAACACTGATGTGAACTTAGCCCTTGCCCAGTTTAATGATTGTCTACGTAAGGCTGGTGAGAGTATGCTGATGACGCATACTGTGGGTGCGGAAAAATTGCGGATTTGGTTTGACCTTGAGTGTCGGCAAAGTCGTCGACTCCTGAGGCAACGTCTCCGCAAATGTCAATATTCTAACTTTGTGGAAGATAGACTCTTTTACTGTGAAAAAAGAAGACAGTACAAACAACTTTTAGGAGATAAAAGGCGAACGCATCGTGATAGTATCATTAATGATCTTAATAACTGTTCCAATGACCCACGTAAATTTTGGGACACTATACGTGCTGTGCGGGCAAGAGGAGCTACCGGTGCAAATGTTTCAAAAGAACAGTGGTATGATCATTTTAAGAATGTTTTCAACTCTGTAAATGATGTTGATTCTTACGATTTGTCTGACGAGGTTGTTGGTGAACTAGGGGATTCTGTATTTCTTGATTGTGAATGTCTAAATGTACCAATTATTTCTCACGAGATACGCTCAGCTATTGGTGCCTTGAAGTATCACAAAGCAGCTGGGCCTGATGGTCTTATTGGAGAATTTTACAAATGTAGTTGTGAACAGATTTTACCATTTCTCACGAAGCTTTTCAACTATCATTTTGACAAGGGCTTATTTCCAGATGCTTTGTCATTGTCAATTTTACTACCATTACATAAAAAAGGTGACCCCTCTGTTCCAGATAATTTCAGAGGAATTTCTTTGCTTGACATCAGTAGCAAGCTGTACAGTTACGTTTTAAATAAGCGTATTACTGACTGGATTGAAATGAACAATGTTATTGGTGAGGAACAAGCTGGCTTTAGACCAGATCACAGTACCACTGATCATATTTTTACACTTTTTTCTATGATTCAGAAACAGCTTTTAGGCACAGAAAATTATATGTTGCTTTTATTGATTTTCGCAAGGCATTTGACTCGGTTTGCAGAGATAAATTGTGGAAGGTATTAGGCAAGCATGGTTTGAATGGTAAAATTTTTCATGCCTTGCAAAGCATGTACAGAGTTGTCAAAGCACGAGTGCGCGCAGGAGCAGATCTAACTGAAGAATTTTTTTGTCCTAAAGGAGTAAAACAAGGTGAAGTGTGCTCCCCTGTATTGTTCTCACTTTTTATTAATGAGCTTACTTGTGATATTACCAAGCACGGTAGACATGGCATTCAGCTTGCCCCAGAACTAACAGAACTATTTATTTTGTTATTTGCAGACGATGTTGTTCTATTTTCTGACACCGTTATTGGTCTACAAACCCAGCTGCACATACTTTGTGAAAGCTCAAAACGTTTGGGCCTTGTTGTGAATCTTGACAAGTCGAATATTGTTGTGTTTCGAAATGGGGGTTTTATTGGTGAAAGCGAAAAGTGGTATTTTAATAGTTGTGAACTGAAAATTGTTAACATGTACAAATACCTAGGTATTCTTATGTCCACCAAACTTTCATTTTCTCATACCATGAAAGACTTAGCTGGGCGTGCCAGCAAGGGTGTTTCAGCAATTATGAAGTT
>CM065726.1:71949421-71964421 GCA_033310375.1 Conus canariensis | reverse complement strand
CAGAGTGATGAAGGCTGCTCTTGCTTTCCCTATTCTGGTTTTCACGTCGGCATCAGTTCCCCCTTGCTGGTTGACTACACTGCCCAGATAGGTGAAGCTGCTGACTTCTTTCAGTGGGGCTCCATCTAGCATCACAGGGTCTGGACTGACTGAGTTAATTTTTAGTATTTGAGTTTTCTGCGGGTGGATGGTAAGGCCGACCTTTGCTGGAAAGGTTGACAGGTCTGATGTTTTGTTCTGCATCTGTTGTCTGGTATGAGAGAGCAGGGCCAGATCGCCCGTGAAGTCAAAGTCTCGAGCTGGGTCCAGAGTGTCCACTGTATGCCATTCCTATTTTCTTCTGTCGTCCTCTTCATCACCCAGTCAATGGCAAGAAGGAACAGGAATGGTGAGAGAAGGCAACCCTGACGGACTCCGGTCTTCACCTCAAATCGACGTGTGGTCTGTCCTGCGTGAACCACCTGGCATGCTATCCCTTCATAGGATTTCTGAATCAAATTGGTGATCTTTGCTGGTACTCTATAGTGCCGTAGTAGTTGCCACAAGCTGTCTCTGTGCAAGCTGTCGAATGCTTTCTGAAAGTCCACAAAATTTATGTAGAGTGAAGTGTTCCATTCTAAAGTTTGTTCCATGATGATCCTTAGCGTAGCAATCTGGTCTGTGCAGGAGTGATCTTTCCGGAAGCCTGCTTGTTGGTCCCTAAGTGTTTTATCTACTTCATCCTTCATTCTCTCTAAAAGAATCCTGTTGAAGACCTTTCCTGGTACTGACAGGAGAGTGATGCCTCTATAGTTTCCGCAGTTGCTGAGATCTCCCTTCTTTGGTAATTTAATGATGCGTCCGTCTTTCCAGTCTGTAGGGACCTCTTCATATGTCCATATATTCTCAAAAAGTGGTTGAAGAATGTCTGCTCTAGTGTCGATGTCAGCTTTTAGTGCTTCTGCTGGAATTGCGTCTGGGCCTGCTACCTTTCCATTCTTCATTTTCTTGATAGCACTGACGATTTCTTCCCTGGTTGGTGGATCATAATTGATTGGCAGATCAATTTCTGCCGCTGGGATATGCGGAACGTCTTGTGGTGCTGGTCTGTTCAGTAACTCTTCGAAGTTGAGTTGTCCCTCTTGGTCTGTAATAGTCTCTCCCTGTTTGTTTTGAATGGGTCTCTCTGGCTTGGAAAACTTTCCTGCGAGTTTCTTGGTCGTATTGTAGAGCGCTTTCATGTTTCTGCTGCTGGCAGCCTGTTCTGCTTCTTCTGCAAGCTGGTCAATATACATTTTCTTGTCTCTTTTCACACTCCGTCTCACTTCCTTGTGGTGTGCGTGGGCTGCTGCTTTCTCTGCTCTTGTTCTGCACCTGTTGACTTGTTCTTTCTTCTGTTTTCGTTCGTCGATTTTCTCCAGGGTTTCTGTTGTGATCCAATCTTTGTGATGTTTCTTTTTTGATCCAAAAACCTCTTTGCATGTTGATAGAAAGGCTTCTTTTGTTTCTGTCCAATGGGTGCTTATGCCTGTATCTTCTGTGTGTAGGTCTCGTTGGGTTTGGAATCTATTCTTTAGGGACAGTGTGAATGAGTCTCTGGAGTACCATTCTCTAAGTAGCCCCACATTGAACTTTTCTGTTTTTCCTGTTGGTTTCACTAGGTTCTTCTTCAACTTGAGCTTTATTTTTGCTGTCAGAAGGTGATGGTCTGATGCTACGTCTGCCCCTCTCCTCGCTCTAACATCCTGCAGCGACCGTCTGAATTTCTTGGAAATGCAGACGTGGTCGATTTGATTTTCGGTTTCATGATTTGGTGACACCCATGTTGCTTTGTGAATCCTTTTGCGTGGAAATATGCTGCCACCGATGATTAGGTTGTTCATCCTGCAGAAGTCTGCGAGTCGTTGGCCGTTTCGTTCATGTCACCAGCGCGTGGGTACCCAAACTTCTTTGTATCCTCGGTTGTCTCCTCCTACTCTGGCATTCATGTCTCCCATAAGGATGGTGATGTCTTTGTCCTTCAGCTTGTTCAGTATGGTCTGCAGTCTGTTGTAGAAGCTATGTTTGTCCTCTTCATCATGGTCGTTGGTCGGGGCACAGCACTGTACTACGTTTAGTTTGATGTCTTTCTTCTTTGTTCTGAAACTTGCAGTCACAATCCTTGGGCCGTGTGCTTCCCATCCAATTAGTGCTTTTTGTGCTTGTTTTGATAGCATGATTGCTACTCCCTCTGTATGTGCAGAGTTTTCATCTTCATGGCCTGAAAGGATTAACTCTCCGGAAGATAGTCTTACTTGTCCGGATTGTAGCCATCTCGTCTTACCAAGGCCTAGTAATGCCAGGTTGTAGTTACGCATCTCAGCTGCTACTTGTCCTGCTACTTGTCGAGTTTTCCCTGCTTCATACATGGTTCTGATGTTCCACGAACCGATGGTGATGGTTTTCCTAGTCGTCAGAAGGTGGGTCGGCGCTGAGGCTTCCTTTCGGGTTTCACCACAACGCGTCATGAGTCCTGCTGACGCAGGCCTTTCTTCCAGGAGTGGCGTTTCTTTGGTAATTGTTGATGATTCTGTAGCAGGCAGTTGTTTTACAGGGTGAGGTTGCTATCCTCCTCCTTTTTCCGGGCTTGGGACCGGCTGCTAGGTCTAAAGAGACTACCAGGCGGAGTTTACTAAATACTTTATAACCAACAAATAAATCATCACGATAATGTTCAATGAATGTTTCAATTAAACAGACAAATTCAAACTGATACAGAAATAAAATAAAGTTGGGATCTCCAAACCCAGACGTCAAACCATTTAAATTCCAAGTTAGAAAGGAAACAGATGAATGTACAATTGAACACAAAATATTCTTGGTAAGTTCACACGTGCGAACCGTCGCTAGCTCCGCCTGGCATGACTGACACACAGAACACCGCTCACACGACACACCGTCACCGGAGACCAGAGAGTCAAACGGTGTTTAGTCACTGGGGTTCCCGTGTTTATAATTCCTTGCTGTCATACAGATTTGATCAGGTGGTCTGCCGTCTTCCTATCTTGATTCTCTCAAGCTGCCATCTCCATTAAGGAAAAACTTACTGCCATCAATAATTAGATGATAAAAAAAATAATCGAAGCTTTTTTCACCCTTCGGTTCTTGCCTTTTTAAGATAGGGAGAGAGACCACGTCTGACTTTCTCTAACTCTAAAAGAGAAATTCTCCCCCACAAAGACATTGCTGCCTTTCACTTTAGCTTTGGCCTTAAGAATACTTACTTTGTCTTTATAGAAAGAGCAGTGAGCAATGACGGGCGAGTCAGGTTTTGAATTCAACCTGTTAACACGGTCAAATTCAACATCACGTGTTATTCAATTTGTCAGTAAGCAAGTCATGCATCTTTCCCTCAGCCGGCTGTTCATTGGACTCATTTTTATGCCTGGGAATACCATGAAAAAGTAGATTGTTACGCTTTGAGCGACATTCCAAATCATCGGTTTTTCTTTCAAGTTGCTCCACCTTAGCTAAAAGATCAGAATTTTTCTTTGAGAGTTCCATATTTTCCTTTCTCAAAGACCCCACCTCCTCACGCAGATCATTGTACCCACTATGTGGTGCAGCAAACTGGTCCCGAAGGTCCTTTAAGCTTCTGTCCACTTCACCAAACTTACAGTCCAACTTGTTCATCACGTCAGCCATCTTTGGCTGCTGAAGAAGAGACGAAGTCGTCTGCCTGCTGTCCGGGGAAGCGCCGGTCCGGCCCGTGCTGGTCCAGCAGTGGCACTCAGGCTGTTCACTCTCAGCTGCCGAAGGCTGTTGGGTCCAGGGTTCTGTTCGATGTCTCCGCATCGTAAAAGCAGACTGCCCCAGAACAGCAGCGTGAGGAGCAAGCGTCGAACATCTACCAAATATAATAAGAAAATCAGTGCAGATTAAAAAGAAAACCTGAAGACGAACAGCCCAAAGTCAGTCAACAAGAACAAAGAGTTTGCAGCAACTTAAGTATCTTGACATTGCTAAGAAAGATGATCGACGAAAATCCGATTGCACAAACATTAGCAGCAAAACCAAAACCAATATGGAAAAAAATAAAGAAAAAAATCTTTCCAAGACTCAAACTGAAACATAGGCATGCAGTTGTGCTTTCCATCTTCCTACATGTACATGAATCGCGACCTCTGACAGCGGAACTGAAAAAGAAGAGCCCATCAGTGGACAGGAGATGCATAAGAGGAAGCCCTGTTTTTGTACTCCCAGTTCTTATAGAACAGGGAGTACTTTAGAATGGGAACGAAGAAATGCTGTCTGTGTGTCTGTCTGTCTGTGTGTCTGTGTGTCCGTGGTCAAAATGTGTTCCACTCGCTCCAGACAAAATTACTCTTTCTGAAAATGTGTAGGTATGTTCATTATGGGCCACGGATGATGCCCGATGTTTTAGTTTACTGCTATAGCCGTTACCAACGGCTGTAACGGCCTGTAACGGTTTTTCTTCTTTATGGAATATCTCAGAAAGTACTTGGCCAGTTTATAAGCGGTTTGGATGATCGTGTGATAAATCGGAGCCTCTGTCCATATGTAAGTGATGGAATGCTGAAAATGGATTAAACAACCGTTAAAAACCGTTATTCTGCCGTTATTTCTTATATATATAGGTGGATTTTAATTAAATTTGGTATATAGAAAGGTTATCACACACAAATGGCACTTCTATATAGCGTTTCAAAATTTGACCGTTAAAAACCATTATTCTTGACGTATTGTCCGATTTGGATGAAATTTGGTATGTACACAGGCTTTAGCCCAGTGAGGACTAAAATACCGGTTTCAAAAGTGTATATCGGTTATATAACCGTTAAACCGTTATTTTGCCGTTATTTTTTTATGTATTGGTGGGTTTTAATGAAATGTTGTATATAGAAAGGTTATCACACACAAATGGTACTTCCATGTAGTGTTTCAAAATCTGACTGTTGAAAACCGTTATTCTTGATATATTGTCCGATTTGGATGAAATTTGGTATGTACACAGGCTTTAGCCCAGTGAGGACTAAAATACCAGTTTCAAAAGTGTACATCGGTTAAATAACCGTTAAAACCGTTATTTTGCCTTTATTTCTTATCTCACAGAGCACTTGGCCGATTTATAAGCGGTTTGGAAAACTGGGAGTACGTTTATATGCTTCGCATCTTGTTTGTTTTTTCGGTCTGCCATGCAGTCGTATGGTGAACTACATAAAAATACAACACCGGTAGCAGCTTGTCTGGGTCAAAAAGCCATTTTATGAAAGAGCTACCGGTACAGTCATCTACAGTGGCAGCTTTGGCTTTGTGGTTGTACACAACTGTTGACACGCCTGTCTCCTCTCCCACATCCTTATCAACATCCTTCTTAAAAGAATATTGCACTGTTCGCTAGAAAACCATCTTGGAACAATGAGCGCTGGAGACAAGATCATTACCAACCTACGCAATGCCAATGACATTGATAGCTTGGCTGGACGGAAAGAACTTGTCTAACTAGCATTACGCCTAAACAAGAAATCTGCAGCATAAGGGGCGGACTCAGTGCAGAAAAGGCCAATCTGATGACAACTCCAAAAGCATCAAAAGATCTATCAATGCAAGTGGTAATACATTTGAGACAGTGAGCAGCTACACAAGTACGTGGGACCGGTTTTGACATATGAAAAGTCCAAACACAGAAGACCTGTCTAGACTAAAGACAGCATCAACAGCGCTGTCCAAACTCAAGACCACCTGGAACAACATCATGTCTGCCAAAGTGAGAATGATGCGCACACTAGTGATATCAGTCTTTCTCTATGCTTGTTAAACGTAGCCGCTGACAGCAGATCTACAAACAAGAATCCAGGCATTTGAAATTAGATGCTACCGCCTAATCCTACTCATCTCTTACAAAGATCATCTCACTCGTAAACAAGGGCACAACAGAAAGAAGGCAGCTTTTGACCCCTTGGAGGCCTGCTGACAATTGTCATAAAAGGAACCTGGAATGGTATGGTCACCTCCATCGATTAGCTAGCCTCACGAAAACCATCTTGCAGGGGCACTGTTCCAGGAAAGAGAAGAAGGGGCAGACAAAAGAGGTGAGAGGACAACATCAAGGAATGGATGGGCCTGGCCTTTGCTGAGTCTCAGGGAGACATTGAATGAGGATGGGGGAGGATTATCAGTTCATGTGGTACCTGACCGCCCCAGATTTAAGGAACTGATGATGATGAGTAACCAAGTTACTTAAGGGCATCGGAGACGTGCGTCAAAATGATTGATGTGTCGCCTCATATGCGAGCATGCATATGTCTGAGCCAAAGTCGTGTCTTATGACGATGGCATCCAGCTGTCTTTTTCGTTTCTTCTTTCTTTTATTTTTTTAAACACCAGGATGTACAACTGTTTTGTCGATGCGCGTCTGATGTCTGACTCAGCAGTGAGAAGAAAGAGCAAGCTATGGTCCTTGGCTTTCAAACTCATTACCTGCATGCTGACAAAAATGACTAACCGGTCAAACATGTATCGACCATTGCATAAATGGAGACACTGAGCATTTAAAAATACTTATCTAATATGAGCAAAACCAAAGGAGTGTCTCGCCTCGCTTTCCCACTATACAGTTTTGTCGAAGTCTTACTTGGTCGTGCAGATAACTAGCCTCATCTGGGCGAGAAAGCTGCTCCCTTGGCTGTCAAATTTTGAACGCAAATAGACAATAGACGCAAATAGACAATAGACGCAAATAGACAATAGACGCAAATAGACAATGGTGTGTGTGCTTCAAACATTTACACACTATCTTATGTGAAGAGTTGTGGGCGGACAGCTAACCCGTGAGCGCTGGACACAGATGCAGAGCACATGAGACCTGCTTGAACAGGCCAAAGCCTTCAATATGCGTAATGGAGCTCCAGTTAGTGGAAGACGAAGATACTATTACTGTTCCCTCCGTATCTTTAGCAAAACCTGCTAGACAAAATATTGTTTTACTTATTTCGATTTCATATAGTGTTTATATTTCAGCTATGTTTATTTTTACTCTAACATTACATTTCACAACTATCAAAAGTACTTTACAACTTCAAAAAAAATCTATTGCCGGGGAATTAGAAAGAAAACATGCCCGGAATTAAATAAGATTTTCTGATTTTTTTTTTCTGGAGTCCATTCATCTATTCAGCTTGTTCAATCTATTAATCATTCATTCGTTCGCTCATTCATTCATTCATTTATTCATTCAGTCAGTCAGTCAGTCAATCAGTCTGTCATTTATTCGTTCGTTCAAGGCTTTTTTTCAGGTTCCGTGTCCATGTCTCAATGCGCTCATTCATTCATTCATTCATTCATTCATTCATTTATTCATTCATTCATTCATTCATTCATTCATTCATTCATTTATTCATTTATTCAGTCAGTCAATCAATCAGTCAGTCAGTCATTTATTCTTTCGTTCATGGCTTTTTTCAGGTTTCGTGTCCATGTCTCGATGCCTCAGAGGTGGGCCAGTAGAGGTGGAAGTGGGGTATGACGTGGAACTGTTGTGCAGAGACAACCGGGCCACTGACATGCTGTGGACGTACACGCCTTTAGGCAACGGATCCCTCCAGAGTGTGGGCAACTGCACAAAGGAGAAGCAGGACTGGCAGTGTCAGGTGAACGATGAGTACTATCAGCTGACCGCCCTAAACGTCTATGGCACTCTGCTGACCATTCCTGCAAACTCCCCTTCCATGCTGGCCGGGACTGTAAACTGCACGGGACTCACGAGAGCTGGCGACGAGCTGGTACAGACGTCTTCTGCCGCCTGCCTTATTCATGTGGTCTGTAAGTACAACCATTGGCGGATAAACAATTCAGGTATAAAAAGGCCAGGACTGCTGACGATGTGCGTTGTTTCATTTTCAGATAACTCCCTGGAGGCGTTCTTTCGGGTCCAAAGACACTGGGATATTTTCTCAACAAGTTAGCAGCGTACACTGTGGCGGTAGTTACGTGTAAAATGCAAGCGAGCGTTGGGTCTGAACCTCACGAAGCAAACAACCAGATCTGGAAAGAATTGCATGAAGAGTTATTTCAAAGGGGAGCTCGACATGCAAAATTATCCACACATATCTGTGCACGTGTGTTGCTGCCAAGAAGTGGAACAAGGTGTTTGATTTGTCCTGCTGGAAGTTCGAGTACTCACAGAATTCACTGCATGCAGTTTTAGCTTCCTTGAAAATAAATGGAGCTTGCTTTGCGTCAATGGGCTGATCAGCATGCAAAGAGCTGCAACTTCCCAACAGCGTATGTCGATAGGAAGAATTTACCGAGTTGCTTGTTTGTCCTTCTTCACATGCTTGTGGAAAATGGTCACTATCTGCTGGTCACTATCTGCTGGTCACTATCTGCTGGTCGCTATCTGCTGGTCACTATCTGCTGGTCACTATCTGCTGGTCGCTATCTGCCTTGGTCAGATCTCTATCTGCTGGTCACTATCTGCTGGTCACTATCTGCTGGTCACTATCTGCCTTGGTCAGATCTCTATCTGCTGGTCACTATCTGCCTTGGTCACTATCTGCCTTGGTCAGATCTCTATCTGCTGGTCACTATCTGCTGGTCACTATCTGCCTTGGTCAGATCTCATCGGCTGGTCACTATCTGCTGGTCACTATCTGCTGGTCACTATCTGCCTTGGTCAGATCTCTATCTGCTGGTCAATATCTGCTGGTCACTATCTGCTGGTCACTATCTGCCTTGGTCAGATCTCCATCTGCTGGTCACTATCTGCTGGTCACTATCTGCTGGTCACTATCTGCTGGTCACTATCTGCCTTGGTCAAATCTCTATCTGCTGGTCACTATCTGCTGGTCACTATCTGCTGGTCACTATCTGCCTTGGTCAGATCTCTATCTGCTGGTCACTATCTGCTGGTCACTATCTGCTGGTCACTATCTGCCTTGGTCAGATCTCTATCTGCTGGTCACTATCTGCTGGTCACTATCTGCTGGTCACTATCTGCCTTGGTCAAATCTCTATCTGCTGGTCACTATCTGCTGGTCACTATCTGCTGGTCACTATCTGCCTTGGTCAGATCTCTATCTGCTGGTCACTATCTGCTGGTCACTATCTGCTGGTCACTATCTGCCTTGGTCAGATCTCTATCTGCTGGTCACTATCTGCTGGTCACTATCTGCCTTGGTCAGATCTCCGATGCCAGGCAGATCAAAGGCATTGACCCACAATTTGACACTGTTCCTTACTCCACCCCTCCCCAATTCCCTCCCCACCTCTCTTCCCATCCGCCCATAACCTAATGACCCTAGTGGTCAGTAAATGGTCAGAGATTCACAGTATCACGGAAGACGGAGCTCATCTCTTTCCCTCTGCTTCCTTTATCTGTCCTGAGCTGAATCAGATACCAGTTTACAGCTGGGCGGACAGAGAGGGCTTTCAAACCGTAAACATTCGGCTTCACGAACGGTTTGAACTTAAGACTATCATCTCCACAGCTGAACATTAACCATTCGACCACAGGCCTATTAATCAGCAATAAAACAAACTATTTTTTTGTTTCCATGATCAGTTTTAATGAACATTTACCGTACACAATCAGATTACGCCAATATACTAGGCTCAAGGAATAACAACTTATGTAGTAAAGCTTCGAATGTGACCCTGATCGCAATGTGTTATCAGTACTGGAAAGTATGTTTTTGACCTACATTCTGTCTGACACTGCCGGACACTTTCTGATTTATGGCCCTGGCACTTTCTGAGACTCAGCTTTGGGGTATCCATCCTACTGAGTAGTCCTATGAGGGCTCAGCACGGCCAGTTATATACTTAACGGTAACATTGTTTCCCTTCATTGTGTAATCCTGCGGATGAACTGCAGTCTAATTCTGTGAGGTAGTTCCACTGATTATCTAACATGGTGACCATGTATTGTTGTTCACAAACTTGTAGCTGTTAATCTCAAGCAACAATAATGTGACCGGACCGGACGTGGGGGCCGGGGGATGCACATAGACACCCCCCCCCCACCCCCCACTGGTCCACACCTTAGAGGGAAAGGAAAGAATGAAGGAGGGCACATAGACACACCCCCCCCCCCCCCACTGGTCCACACTTTAGAGGGAAAGGAAAAAAGAAGGAGGGCACATAGACACCCCCCCCCCACTGGTCCACACTTTAGAGGGAAAGGAAAGAATGAAGGAGGGCACATAGACACCCCCCACCACTGGTCCACACTTTAGAGGGAAAGGAAAGAATGAAGGAGGGCACATAGACACCCCCCCCCCCCCACTGGTCCACACTTTAGAGGGAAAGGAAAGAATGAAGGAGGGCACATAGACACCCCCCACCACTGGTCCACACTTTAGAGGGAAAGGAAAGAATGAAGGAGGGCACATAGACACCCCCCCCCCCACTGGTCCACACTTTAGAGGGAAAGGAAAGAAAGAAGGAGGGCACATAGACACCCCCCCCCCCCCACTGGTCCACACTTTAGAGGGAAAGGAAAGAATGAAGGAGGGCACATAGACACCCCCCACCACTGGTCCACACTTTAGAGGGAAAGGAAAGAATGAAGGAAGGCACATAGATACCCCCCACCACAGGTCCACACTTTAGAGGGAAAGGAAAGAAAGAAGGAGGGCACATAGACACCCCCCCCCCCCACTGGTCCACACTTTAGAGGGAAAGGAAAGAATGAAGGAGGGCACATAGACACCCCCCCCCCACCACTGGTCCACACTTTAGAGGGAAAGGAAAGAATGAAGGAGGGCACATAGACACCCCCCACCACAGGTCCACACTTTAGTGGGAAAGGAAAGAAAGAAGGAGGGCACATAGACACCCCCCACCACTGGTCCACACTTTAGAGGGAAAGGAAAGAATGAAGGAGGGCACATAGACACCCCCCACCACTGGTCCACACTTTAGAGGGAAAGGAAAGAATGAAGGAGGGCACATAGACACCCCCCACCACTGGTCCACACTTTAGAGGGAAAGGAAAGAAAGAAGGAGGGCACATAGACACCCCCCCCCCTCCCCCCACTGGTCCACACTTTAGTGGGAAAGGAAAGAAAGAAGGAGGGCACATAGACACCCCCCACCACAGGTCCACACTTTAGAGGGAAAGGAAAGAATGAAGGAGGGCACATAGACACCCCCCACCACTGGTCCACACTTTAGAGGGAAAGGAAAGAATGAAGGAGGGCACATAGACACCCCCCCCCCCCCCACTGGTCCACACTTTAGAGGGAAAGGAAAGAAAGAAGGAGGGCACATAGACACCCCCCCCCCCCACTGGTCCACACTTTAGAGGGAAAGGAAAGAATGAAGGAGGGCACATAGACACCCCCCACCACAGGTCCACACTTTAGAGGGAAAGGAAAGAAAGGAGTGCACCCCGTTCTGAACAGAGTCGTGGTTAGCTAAAAGAGAGACAGAAAGGCACATAGTGGGAAGGAGAGAGAGAGAGAGAGAGAGAGAGAGAGACAGACAGACAGACAGACAGACAGACAGACAGACAGACAGACAGAGATGGGGGGGGGGGGGATGAGGGAAAGTGGAAGAAATAAGGAGAGAGAGTGACAGAGAGAGGAAAGGGGAATCGTTTTCTTTCCTCGACAGGCAGTGCACACCTTATGCGAGTGCAAAGGTTTATTGCATACGAAACACAACACGTTTCGCAAAGGGTACAAATAAAAGATTTTTGCCTCGTTCATGGCAGCTTCAAGATACTGCGTTCTTCTCTGGTCCCAAAGTGCTTTTGTCAGCACGAGCAAGAACAGTCCCTAACTCAGTTAGTTCTGAACTTGAATGAAAGCACCTACGTTTCTAGAGAGATACGGAATAAATCAGCGTATATTTCATTATCTGATTATGTGTCTCCTCTTTTACATGCATGCGACTTTTCTCTTGACAACATTGTTAAAATACCCAAATACCATTTCCCCCTTTGGTTGATGAAGCAAGCAGATATTTTCTATTCCTATGGTAATGTTACTAAAAATGAGAATCCACTTTTGCTTGCTTCTCTTCTTAAACAACTGATTTACACTGAATATGAACTGATGGTTCAGTTTCGAGTGCTACTGAAGTTGGTGCTGCTTTCGTGATACCTTCCCTTAACATTGAAAAAAAAAGATTTCATATTACCAAAGGTTGTTCTATTTTCACTGCTGAATCATTTGCTTTCATGAAAACTATCAATTTCATTCTTGATATGCAAGTTTTACCAGAGAGAATACTGATTTTGTCAGATTCCAAGTCTGATTGAACGGCTTTACACCAAAATACATCAAGTCGTCCTATCTCGTCAGTGAAATTTTATTTTCAATTCACCAGTTAATGATGCGACGATCTAGAATAACATTATAATGGGTACCTGGTCACTGTGATCTTCGAGGAAATGATCTGGCTGATACCTGTGCAAAAGAGGTTTCAATGTGCAAATTGAGTACAGTTTTATGTGATATTCCTTATTCGGTTCTTGAAGTAAACAATATTCTGACAAAAGCACTTTGGGACCAGAGAAGAACGCAGTGTCTTGAAGCTGCCATTCAGAAGAAAAGATGGGATCTTTCTGCCCCCAGCAGTCATTGTAGATGTCCTCCAGGTTCTATTCAGAATCGAAGTTGATTACACAGAATACGGGTGGATGGTTGGTTAGGCAGGTTTTTAGAACCATTACACAGAATACGGGTGGATGGTTGGTTAGGCAGGTTTTTAGAACCATTACACAGAATACGGGTGGATGGTTGGTTAGGCAGGTTTTTAGAACCATTACACAGAATACGGGTGGATGGTTGGTTAGGCAGGTTTTTAGAACCATCTCCTTTGTGTGTCTGTGGTCAAAACTTATTGTCCCTCATTTTTCACTTGAATGTTCCATGACAAAAGCGTATTTTCAATGTTTAAAATGGAGTGACTGATGGCGGAGAACGAAGCAAAATTTAGAAAGAGAGGGTGTTAGTTACCGCCAAGGACATTGACAAACAAAGCACAGGACAAGACACGCTGCATTTCGACCTCTTGGGTCTTCTTCAGGCAAAAAAAAAAAAACCAGATCACATTTAACATTTAGGACAGTACAAACAAAGGACGAAGAGTGACTTATCTACCAGCCGCCGTGGCGAAGTGGTTAGCGTCGCGACTCC
Source organism: Conus canariensis (assembly GCA_033310375.1). NCBI lineage: Eukaryota > Metazoa > Mollusca > Gastropoda > Neogastropoda > Conidae > Conus > Conus canariensis. Next base: position 71,951,297 of record CM065726.1, on the reverse strand, counting down.
CAGCTGGGAGGTTGTGGGTTCGAATCCCATCAGAGTCATGTGGGTTTTTCTGCCCCGACCGGCTCCTACCCAGAGTTGAGTTTGCTGCGGACTCAGTTGGGAAGACTGGGACCACACAGTCGAGTTTCATCCACTTAATGGATGCGTTTCTGAGAGTGTTGCTCAAATTTCCTGACCAACGCTGCAGGTGCCTGTGTCTCTCGGGCCTGGTTGACGCCGGGATATATTATGAAAGGAAGCGTAGAGCACAGCCCTGTCATGTAGTCTCAGACCGAAATGGAAATCCGTAGCATCATCTTAATCATCCTCATTCTCATTGATCAGCATAAAAAAATGTCTCAAATTCTGTGGCCCTTCATGCCCTGCTCTCATGGTGACCTCAATTTCGATGTCCTCTCCACGTCTGTGGTCTTGGTTTGGTTCCGTCGGGGTCACCGGTATCGGCGAGTCCATGGGGGCTGTCGTTGGACGGACGTGGTGGCGCCCTCCGGAGGGAGAGCTCACTCACGCCGGCTCCGCGACTAAGCAATTATTGTCGTCAGTAGGGGGCTTAGTAGGTGGTGTCCTGCGTATGTTAGATCAGAACAGGCGCCACTGAACACCACCGAAGTGACTCGGCAGTAGTGCAGTGTCTCCTCCGGTGGGTTGCCTCTTAACGACTTGACATTGACTGCTCCCTGTGGATTGCCGGTGCCGGGGCTGCGGCGGGGCCGACCGGGCTGTGACTGTGGACGGGGTGTCAGAATGAGGGCGTGGGTGCACTGCCTCTGAGGTGGCGCAAAGGTTGGGACAGCAAAAAAAAAAAAAAAAAAAAAAAAGTGACTTATCTGTCCATGTGGTAGGAAGAATGGCCGCCAGACGGAAACGACAGAGGGGATTATGGGAGAGGAATATATATATATATATATATATATATATATATATATATATATATATATTATTCAATTATAAACAATTTATAATTGAATATTTCTTGCAGTCATTGCAACACCTAGCTGCTCTGTAAGTTGCTGGAACGGTGCTCGGTACTTATCCTTGGAATTTATTAGTTTATTATATATATATATATATATATATATATATACATATAAAATAAATTGATAAAAAAAAAATATATATATATATATATATATATGATATATATATATATATATAAGGGATAGTAATGATAATAATGATAGAGGTAGTAATTATAATAAATAAGTAGATGAATAAAATGAAAGTAACTGTAATTAAAAAAAAAGATTAAGTGAATAAAATAGATAAATGATTTCGCTGGGTGATGAAGGAGGTGGTAGTAGTTATGCGTGGGTAGTTGTGAAAGGTGTGTGGGTAATGTTAATAAGGGAGGGAAGGAGATGGAAGATTAATGGGTGATAAGGTATAATTGGGGACGGGGGGAGGGTTTGAAAAAAAAAGGTGGGTGGGGAGGAGGGTAATGTGTGTGTGTGGGGGGGGGGGGGCAAGAGAAGGAGAGCTCATATCTCTCCATCCACTATGGGATGGGGGGTATGGTTGTGGGAGGTTGGGAGGTTCATACAAATAGTGTTGTTGAAGAAGTAAACAATGCTGTGGGATGATGTTTATTGTAACAGGTGAAATAATGTGTTGGCATTAATATGCTGATGTTGGTTGAGAAAAGATAGCAATGATCAATGAAAAACAGGGTATCATGTGTTTAGGTATGCTTGGATGTATGCACATGTGTTTGTCGTGTGTGTGTGTTGTGTGTGTGTGTGTGTGTGTGTGTGTGTGTGTGTGTGTGTGTGTGTGTGTGTGTGTGTGGTGTGTTTATACACACAGATTCCCATGTATGACCACTATCATTATTACCACCACTCATACGATGTCCTGTGTATGCCACTTTTTTTTGGTA
>CM065726.1:71939421-71941921 GCA_033310375.1 Conus canariensis | reverse complement strand
GTATGCAAAATACGCTCATCTCAAACCTCGCCTTTAGATGGTTAACATAAAAAAGGGGGAATTAGTGAGGGCTGTAAGACCCATTATTTGATGAGATGGGGACAGAGTGGACAAAAGTACCATATTTTCTCTAGGTGCTCTACATGCTTTATGCTTGCAGGTTTTGATATGTTCCAAGGTAGCACAGCAATAGTTTCCGAGAAACAGACGATTTAATTCACAAAGCGTGGCGACCGCGTGCAAATTATTGGTTGTGGTCCTGTCTTTGAGAAAGACAAGCTGGACAAGGGGCAGTGCGTGGCCTGGTCAGCTTATCATGCATCTCAGCAAGATGAGTCATCTTTCAAGGAGAAAGCACCTGCTCTGTCCCAACTGACACCTTTCTGCTATGACAAGGCAGCCACAGTTGCAATGGTCAAACACGGCATGGACATTGTGCGTCATTCGACAGATTTTCTAAACAATGAACAAATCCAGGTGATTGCAATAGATGCTCCACTGTTTGCTCTTGCCAAGGACATCCAATGGAAATGGCCTGAAACACATTGTGAGGACAAGATTGTAGTCATGTTTGGGGGCTTGCATATTGAAATGGCTCTGTGGAAGACTGTCGGTGATTACCTAGATTGCTCTGGGTGGACCAATGCACTGACACAGGCAGGGATTGCTTCATCAGGCACAGCACAGTCGTTTCTGAGCTGTTCTCACGTAACCAGAACACGCCATGCCCGTCAAGTTAACGCTGTCGTTTTGACAAAACTCCAAAAAGAAGCATTTCTCACCTTCCAGCCGGAAGCAGAGGACGAGTCAGAAGAAGCTTTCTACAAGAAATGGTGAGAAAGAGACCCACATTTCAGTATTTGGACACCATACTCAGACTTGAACTTCTTCTGTTTGTCAGAGCACATCGTGAAGCTGACTTTGCATGGTATGTAGGTTCCCTGAAAGCTCTGGCCAAGTGATTCTTTGCCCTGGACCATCTGAATTATGCCCGCTGGGTTCCTGTTCACATTCGAGACATGGAAAATCTGCCGCCTTCTACCTTGGAAGAATTTGTTGAGCATGGTCATTGGGTTGTCTCAAAAACGGCAAACAAGTCCTCAAGTATGCCATTAGATCAGGCTCATGAACAAAATAATGACATGGTGAAAGGTTCTGGTGGAGCAGTAGGGCTTACAGAAACCCATCGGCTCTCCGAAAATGGATACTGGCAGGTCCAGAACAGGCACGCATGCTGACTGAGTTTGAAGACTGTTCAAGAGTAAACTGTGCAAAACACTCTCATCATGGAGAAGGTTTGTCAACTCAAGAGTGTTTCAAACAACAAACTCTGAGCCATACAAGAGTATTCAAAGAAATGGGCAATCCTTTCTTGACTGATAGTAGAGAATTACTGACATTAGACTCTCATGATGTCCTCAATGATTCTGTCTTACATGCAGTCAGCACCATTGAGGATCTTGAACACCAGTACAATGACTACTGCAACTCAGTTCTGACTGATTGTGAAAGATCCATTTATGATCCCAATCAAAAAGAACTCTTTGCGTCTTTTCAAGTGTCCAACTCCTAAAGACAGAAGCAAACAAGCAGACAAGATTGCCAATTTGAAGACTGATGTCAGCCTTTTCTCCAGACTATACATCGTGGCACAACTCAGAGAGTCTGATATGGCTGCCTTTTTCAGCCATGAAAACCATCCGTTCCCTCCTTCTTTGTCTGACAGAGGAAAACTTCGTCTCGAAAAAAAAATCTAATCTACTTACATGTTTAACAAAGACAGTGGAGGCATCTACTCCACACTTACTGGACGATGTTCAGCCATATGACACAACTGAACTGGCAGAAGCCTTGGAGCAACTCGATGAGGATGAGCAACATCCAGAAATGATAGTCCTTGACGCTCCTCCTGAGCTACTCTCATCTTTGGAGAAAACATGTGAGAAAGATCTACCCGATACTTTTGATGTGAAGGTGCTTGACGGCGCAGCTGTGCTGCACCTTCTACCTGTTAGTGGCATGAAGACATCTGAGGACTACGCTGCCGACGTGTTCTTGCCTCATGTGCGGCATCAGCTTCAGACTGCAGACAGTGTTGACATCGTTTGGGACAGGTATCTCAAAAACAGCATCAAAGGTTCTGCCAGAGAAAAGAGAGGAAAAGGCATGAGAAGAAAGGTGTCCGGCAAGAACAAAATCCCAGGACAGTGGCAGGACTTCCTGTGTGATGCAGAAAACAAGGAGGAATTCTTTGAATTTCTGTCCAAGAAGAATGAAAGCAGTGAATTTCCTCCTGGCAAAACAGTGGTGGTGACACAAGGAGCAAATGTTGCCATCAGAGGAAGCGACCACGTCATACCTGCCTGCAACCAGGAAGAGGCCGATACCAGAATACTCTTCCATGTGCAAGATACATTACAGCAGGAATCAAAGACTTGCTTTCTTCGCACCGTGGACACCGATGTTATTATCATATTGATTGGCAAGTTTTACCACCTGT
>CM065726.1:71921921-71934421 GCA_033310375.1 Conus canariensis | reverse complement strand
TTACAGTGAGGACAGAACATGTCATGGTTTCTATTGCGGTTAGTATATCGTAAAAAGTGGCATCGTAAAGGCGACATTCCTAACCGAAACCTTGAAAGTAACCTGCGGATGTTAACATGTTTAATTATACAGAGGTAGGGACTTCGAACAAGAGACTGGTTGTATGACCGATAAACATCGTACAACTCATGCGATTCAATAGCTGAATGCCAGTCTTGGATGTAACAATCACTTAAACGTTTCTTAAATTCTACAATAAAAGCTTTCACATTATCAACACTCTGCATTTCCCATACAGTTCCAAACCCGAATCTGTACAGAACATAGCAAACATTAGTCGTCCAGGTAATATAATTTTGATTCTGCAGATGCAGCAACATATCATAGGCTTTCTTCGGGAGTCTGTCATTATCCATACAAGTAACACGAAGCCAAAATCTGATGCATTTTGCATAAGTATTAACATAAAGAGGGTATCTTCCAGATTCGCCATACACTAAGTGCCTAGGAGCTTTTGGACTTACACCAAGAGAGAGAGAGAGAGAGAGAGAGAGAGAGAGAGAGAGAGAGAGAGAGAGAGAGAGAGAGAGAGCCTTTATTCCCAAGAATGACAGATAAGCAAGAACGTGCCTTTTTTCATCTCGCACTTGTCCCTTCAGGGACTAAGGATACTAACATTAACACTATTACGTGAGAGACAGAGAGAGAGAGAGAGAGAGAGAGAGAGAGAGAGGGAGGGAGGGAGGGAGGAAGGGAGAAAGGAAGGAAGAGAGAGAGAGGGGAAGGGAGGAAGAGAGAGAGAGAGAGGGGGGGGGAAGAGAGGAAGAGAGAGAGAGAGGGGGGAAAGAGAGGAAGAGAGAGAGAGAGAGAGAGAGAGAGAGGAAGGGAGGAAGAGAGAGAGAGAGAGGGGAAGAGAGGAAGAGAGAGAGAGAGAGGGGGGAAGAGAGGAAGAGAGAGAGAGAGAGGGGAAGAGAGGAAGAGAGAGAGGGGGGGAAGAGAGGAAGAGAGAGAGAGGGGAAGAGAGGAAGAGAGAGAGAGAGAGGGGGAAGGGAGGAAGAGAGAGAGGGAGGAAGGGAGGAAGAGAGAGAGAGGGGAAGTCCAAAGGGGCAGGGCGAGGAAGAAGAGATTATAGGGATGGGGGGGGGGGGGGGGTGATGTAAGTAACTGGGAGAGAGAAATTAAGAATCAAATACTCAATTACTTAAAACTCATTCAAATCTTCGCCCGAGAGCAATAATTGCGCAGCGCCACGATCCAGACCTGATGTAATCACACCAGTATTACTTCAAAGCTATGCAAGTTATAATGTTCAAACTTCAGACAGCTAGAACTAAAAGCTTCATTTATAGTATGTTAAAATTCTAGAGTTTTGAAACTAAGAGTGAGTCTACAGTTTACATTTAAGCACAGAGTTCATGAAAACTAAAATACAGTTTGAGTCTCTTAAAGCATCGTCGGTCCAAAGATACATGATATTACACGGAATTTTAATATGTTGCCTGACAAGTTTGTTATAACCCTGTGGAACTGTTCACATCTTGGTAGAATAGTTTTCCAGGTATTCAGAGTGAAGTACTCAGTCTGTTCATGTAAAAACGAAACAATGTTTTTGTTTATCAGCACATCAAAGGTGGAAGAGAGAGAGAGAGAGGGGAAGTGACTTTTTTGCCCCTAGGCAAAACATTTTGAGGTAATAGATTTTAACTGTGAAGCATCCTTTCTGCTCAAGCCGCTCAGCCTGAACTGATCTCAAGCCGCTCAGCCTGAACTGATCTCAAGCCGCTCAGCCTGAACTGATCTCAAGCCGCTCAGTCTGAACTGATCTCAAGCCGCTCAGCCTGAACTGATCTCAAGCCGCTCAGCCTGAACTGATCTCAAGCCGCTCAGCCTGAACTGATCGGGCAGAGATGCAGTCCAGGCAAACTTGAAGTCAGGTAAACCCAGAAGGGTTGAAAGAGCTTAAACTTTATACATATGAGACCTTACTCAAATGGTTAGAGCATTTGCCTGTGGAGTTGACAGACGTCGGTTCAAACCACTCCAGGTGTCAGATTTCTTTTCGGCATGAAAACTCTCTTTGTGCACTAAGGAAGAAATGGACACCTGACTCGGTGAGTGAAGGCTGACGGCGGTGGATGTCTGGGGATAAGCTCCCCTTCCACCTGCCTTGCCCTGGACACAGCGAACCTCGGACAGTTCACTGCGCCTACGGCTAGGAGGTTATGGGACTTTGACCTTTTAACCGTTTTAAAACCTTAAATGAAGGGACGTGACTATCAGACATTTTAACATTGTTTGTCTGCAGCAACAAATCACAAAACTGTTGTAAATGTAATGATGTTAAACAAACAAACGAACAGACCGTCACCATGTAGGCCTATAACAAACCGAGACATTGTCTTTGTGACAATATGCAACATCGCAATGCTTCTCTTCTGGAATGCCTTTTGTCTTGAAAAAACATCTTTATTGACTTGTTTTGTTGTTTTCACAAAAACACATAAAAACAGAAAGATAAAAAAAAACCACAAACAAGATAAACAAACAGAAAAGAGAATATAACCTCAACACAGCATGCAGACCACAGTAGTCTTGTGTTTAACATTCTAATAACGCTATGTAAACTGTGCACGCTTTAGAAGGGAAGGGAAGATAGATAAGAACAAAGAGACATATAGGAGGAGGAGAGACAGATAAATGGACAGACAGACGGACAGACAGCCAGGCAACCAGCCAGATAGAACAGTTTGGCTCATAGCAACTCTAGATATTATGCTATTGCCACATTGTACATTGTCTTTGAAATACAGATAATAATAATAACAATAATTAATGATTATTTATGGCGCTTGTTCTTACATCTAAGCCCTAAGCGCTTACAAATACAGAAAAGGTTAAAGAAAACATAAATGTAAAGATGTACAAAACTTTGGAATGCTTTGTTTGTATGGGCAGTGAATTTCATGACTGTAGCATTTAGTCACTACACCCAAAATGTAGAACTCATCTCACCTTGTGTGGAGTAATAGTTTTGCCAGGCAGCATGAGCCAGTATTTTCACATTTCTAGGGCAGGATAAGAGACTACAAAAATATGTTTCACTTTCCATGGCCATTTTACGTTACAGACATTTCAATGCACTATCATTATATCTTTTATAGAGGTAAAAATGCACGGCTAATTTATGAAAACTCAAAGGAAATCTTACCAGCTTAACGAAATCTTACCAGCTTAACGAAATCTTACCAGCTTATACGATTTACATTGATGCACAACAACCAACATGAGTCTGAACCATGAGGCGTCTTGGGTTTTGTTTGTTTGTTTGTTTGTTTGTTTTTAAACGTAATTGTTGTTACTGTGAAAATTCCAAATCTATAATCGACGAATCTTAGGCTAAACACAGTAATGACGATTTAAGCACAACTAACTCTCTGATTCTGCCATGCAAAGAAGCATAGGTACTAAGTATATGAAATGTCTTTAAATCTCATTATGAGAGAGAGACAGACAGACAGACAGAGAGACAGACAGACAGACAGACAGACAACAACAGACAGAGACAGAGAGAGACAGAGAGAGACAGAGAGAGACAGAGACTGAGAGAGAGAGAGAGACAGAGATGGGGGTTGGGAGTGGGATCGGGGGTGGAAGAAGACCAAATGGAAGACTGTGGCGTAACAGCCCAGTGTTTTGAATGTTCATCATACAACAGCAGAAATACAATGAGGATTGAACTACTTCTGCTTCAGAGAAATAGTGCGCATGAATCCATGATACACGCACAGAGAGAGAGAGAGAGAGAGAGAGAGAGAGAGAGAGAGAGAGAGAGAGAGAGATTATGCTCGGGTGCCCTTTTTCCATTTATATCTAGTCTTCGCCTGGCTCGCCGAGGAGACTGAAGTGATAGCTGAAAACAGGTTCTCACGCAAAATTTAAAGTACATGCCAAAGATGTGTGTGGCGTGCACTCTCTCTCTCTCTCTCTCTCTCTCTCTCTCTCTCTCTCTCTCTCTCTCTCTCTCTCTCTCTCTCTCACACACACACACACACACACACACACACACACACACACACACACACACACACACACTTTTTAACGGTAGTGTTCATAGGTAATGTCTTAGGGTTGGTTTTATTGCGTGTATTTTCTTTCCTGTTGTTTTTCAATAATGCATGCTTTGTCTTTGTGGTGTGAATATGATGACTGTCTTATTTCATTGTCTTTGTGGTGTGAATATGATGACTGTCTTATTTCATTGTCTTTGTGGTGTGAATATGATGACTGTCTTATTTCATTGTCTTTGTGGTGTGAATATGATGACTGTCTTATTTCATTGTCTTTGTGGTGTGAATATGATGACTGTCTTATTTCATTGTTATGGGCCGCTTGGATCCACACACCTGCTGTCTTCAGTTATTACACAATCGTCAAAATAAATAAATGGATGGTTGGTTGTTTGACTGACTGATCGATCAGTTGATGAGGTGAGTTATTGACAAGTCAACAATTCGGTATTGATAATCGTGTTGACAGATTGATCAGATTCATTCGGTTAAGTAATTATTGACTGCCTGATTGACTGAATGAATGAATGACGGGTGGGTGGGTGAATGGATGGATTCCACAGATCCACCCCAAAAGCCGACCATCCTGAACACGAAGAACGACAGACTGTACGTGCAAGCTGACCGGCCCGTCGTCATCACCTGCCAGGCCCAGGGCGGCAACCCGACACTGCAGGCCAACTCCTTCAACATGTCATGCGACGGCGTTCACACAGGACCCCCTGTGACTCCAGTTCAGAGAGGCGGCGTCTGGATCAGCAGAGCCACTTTCATCCCGAGGTTCCCCACGCACAACGGAGTGACATGCTGGTGTAGAGTGAGCACAGAGGCTCCCCGGAGCCACACGTTCCGCAAGGCCACCTGGGCCATCCTGGTCGTGGAATCGCGTGAGTCGAGCTGGTCTTGATACAAGGGATTCTGTCGGATGATTGTCGTGCTAGTCATGTGGTCATACTGTTGGTAGTGGGGGGTTAGGGGCAGGAGGCTGAATGTGGGTTTGGTGGGAAGAGAGGAAGTATTGATCTGTTGGGGGGGGGGGGGGGGAGCGGAAAGGTGATGACAGTGGGGAATGGTAGTAGGTGAGGACGAGGAGGGTGGTGGTGCTCCGTACGTAGATTAGGAATGGTTTTGTGCCCTGAGGTATAGATCGCTAGTCGTGGATGTCGTGGTTTTGCGCCCTGAAGTCGAGATGACGTAATGTGGATGTGGTGATTCTTTGCCCTGAGGTATAGATGACGTAATGTGGATGTGGTGATTCTTTGTTGTGAGGTACAGATGACGTAATGTGGATGTGGTGGTTCTTTGCCCTGAGGTATAGATGACGTAATGTGGATGTGGTGGTTCTTTGTCGTGAGGTATAGATGGCGTAATGTGGATGTGGTGGTTCGTTGCCCTGAGGTATAGATGACGTAATGTGGATGTGGTGGTTCTTTGCCCTGAGGTATAGATGACGTAATGTGGATGTGGTGGTTCTTTGTCGTGAGGTATAGATGACGTAATGTGGATGTGGTGGTTCTTGCCCTGAGTATAGATGACGTAATGTGGATGTGGTGGTTCTTTGCCCTGAGGTATAGATGACGTAATGTAGATGTGGTGGTTCTTTGCCCTGAGGTATAGATGATGTAATGTGGATGTGGTGGTTCTTTGCCCTGAGGTATAGAAGTTTATTGTGACGATAGTGGTTCTGTCCTCTGAGGTTTAGAAGGTTTTTGAAATTGTGGAGATGGTGGTTTTGTGCCCTGAGGTATGGATGACTTATAATGGAGATGGTGGATCTGTGCCCTGAGGTACAGAAGACTTATTGTGAAGTTAATTTTTGTTTGCCTTGAGGCATAGAAGGTTATCGTGGAGCTAGTGGTTTTGAGCCTTGAGGTACAGAAAGGTCTTATGGAGATAGTGGTTCTGTGCCCTGAGATGGACACACTGGTTCCGTGCCCTTAGGTATAGAATGTTATTGTGAAGGTGGTGGTTCTGTTCCCCGAGGTATACATGAATTACGTGGAGACACAGTTCTTTGCCCTGAGATGTAGGCTATTACTGAGGTGGCTTTTCTGTGCCCTGAGGTATGGTTATTATGGGCATGGTGATTCTGTGCCTTCAGGATAAATCTTAAATAAATGTTAGCAAACCGCCAAGAGAAACGTGGACAAACGAGTCACAAGACAAAATACGACGCGTTTCGACCTCTTAGGTCTTCTTCAGGCAAGACACAAACAAATAATACAACGAAAATGAACGAATTTGGTACTCAGCTTCGGTCTCTTCACTCTTCAGTGCAAGGTAGGCAGGCGTTGAATCTCTTCACACTTTCAACGCCTGCCTACCTTGCGCTGAAGAGTGAAGAGATCGAAGCTGAGTACCAAATTCGTTCATTTTCGTTGTATTATTTGTTTGTGTCTTGCCTGAAGAAGACCTAAGAGGTCGAAACGCGTCGTGTTTTGTCTTGTGACTCGTTTGTCCACGTTTCTCTTGGCAGTTCGCTAACATTTATGTAAGATTTGTTTAGATTTCCGCCTGCAGTCGTCTCACCCTTCAGGATAGTTGACTTACTGTGGAGATGGTTATGCTGAGCCTTGAGATATAGATGACTTACTGTGGAGATGGTCGTTCTGTGCCCTGAGGTATAGATGACTTACTGTGGAGATGGTCGTTCTGTGCCCTGAGGTATAGATGACTTACTGTGGAGATGGTTATGCTGAGCCTTGAGATATAGATGACTTACTGTGGAGATGGTCGTTCTGTACCCTGAGGTATAGATGACTTACTGTAGAGATGATTGTGCTGAGCCTTGAGATATAGATGACTTACTGTGGAGATGGTCGTTCTGTGCCCTGAGGTAAAGATGACTTACTGTGGAGATGGTGACTTACCGTGGAGATTGTTGTTCTGTGCCTTGCACTTGAGGTATAGATGACTTACTGTGGAGATTGATGTTCTGTGCTGTGAGGTGTAGATGACTTACTGTGGAGATTGATGTTCTGTGCTCTGAGGTATAGATGACTTAATGTGGAGATTGGTCTGTGCTCTGAGGTATAGATGACTTACTGTGGAGATTGTTGTTCTGTGCTCTGAGGTATAGATGACTTACTGTGGAGATTGTTGTTCTGTGCTCTGAGGTATAGATGACTTACTGTGAAGACTGTTGTTCTGTGCCCTGAGGTATGGATGACGTACTGTGAAGATTGTTGTTCTGTGCTCTGTGGTACAGATGTTTTACTGTGGAAATTGTTGTTATGTGCTCTGCGGTAAAGATGTTTTACTGTGGAAATTGTTGTTCTGTGCTCTGTGGTAAAGATGTTTTACGGTGGAGATTGTTGTTCTGTGCTCTGCAGTAAAGATGTTTTACTGTGGAAATTGTTGTTCTGTGCTCTGCGGTAAAGATGTTTTACTGTGGAAATTTTTGTTCTGTGCTCTGCGGTAAAGATGTTTTACGGTGGAGATGGTTATGATGTAGCCCGAGGTATAGATGACTTACTGTGGCGTTGGCTTTCCTGTGCCCTCAGGTATAGGAAACGTGTCGTGGAGGCAGTATTTCTGAGCTTCGAGGCCATAGAAGGTTATTGTTCAGATGGTGGCCCTGAGGCATAGAAGTATAGAGGTGGTGTTCCGTGCACTGTGGTATAAATGGCCTATTGTTTGGGTGCTGTTCTGTGCCCTGAAGTATAGATGATCTATTTATGAGATGGTGTACTGTGCCATGAAGTATTAGTATAGATGATCTGCTGTTGAGATGGTGTTCTGTGCCCTGAGGTATAGATGATCTATTGTTGAGGTGGTGTTCTGTGCCCTGAGGTATAGTTAATCTATTGTTGAGGTGGTGTTCTGTGCCCTGAGGTATAGATGATCTATTGTTGAGGTGGTGTTCTGTGCCCTGAGGTATAGACGATCTATTGTTGAGGTGGTGTTCTGTGCCCTGAGGTATAGATGATCTATTGTTGAGGTGGTGTTCTGTGCCCTGAGGTATAGAGGATCTATTGTTGAGGTGGTGTTCTGTGCGCTGAGGTATAGTTAATCTATTGTCGAGGTGGTGTTCTATGCCCTGAGGTATAGGTGATCTATTGTTGAGGTGGTGTTCTATGCCCTGAGGTATAGATGATCTATTGTTGAGGTGGTGTTCTGTGCCCTGAGGTATAGATGATCTATTGTTGAGTTGGTGTTCTGTGCCCTGAGGTATAGACGATCTATTGTTGAGGTGGTGTTCTTGCGCTGAGATTTAGATGATCTATTGTTGAGGCGGTGGTTCTGTGCGCTGAGGTATAGGTGATCTATTGTTGAGGTGGTGTTCTGTGCCCTGAGGTATAGACGATCTATTGTTGAGGTAGTGTTCTGTGCACTGAGGTATAGATGATCTATTGTTGAGGTGGTGTTCTGTGCCCTGAGGTATAGATGATCTATTGTTGAGGTGGTGGTTCTGCTCCCTGTGGGTTACAAAAAATTCAAAAAGCGATGGTTCTTTTCTTTTCCGGAAGTTGTTGCCGTTTTGTCTGGACATTTTTGTTGTCAAGGATCTTTTCCCTCTTCCATCAAATTGATGAGTTCATTGTGGACGGCCTTCTTTCTTTCTTTCTTTCTGCGTACGCAGGCTGATACTCCTGCGGATACTCCCTGTATAGACAGGCAAGGATGAATCCCATTACCCAACAAAGGGAGTGGAGTTTTTTTTTGTTTTATGTGTATGACCGTTTGTTATCCCGCCATTAAGACAGCCATACTCCAACTTCGGGGAATGGATGACCTTCTGAAAGAGTCCATTCTACGAATAAGCCATCAGAATATGTAGATTTTGCTCACTGTAATTAGTCATTGATCAGCGTTTGATCGAGAGTATTTATGTTGGCGTTTTTGTCTTATTTTTGTTTGCTTTGATGTGCCAATGGTTGGTGTGACGCGCCTAGCGTGTCGGCGAAGTGTGTGTGTGCTTGTCACCTCTCGCTTTCAGCCTCCACCGCTGACTAGCCCCGCTGCACGCAGCACTGCGAAAAGGGGGACAGAATGTGTCAGTCTTTCCTTGTCAGTAAATAACCTCTCCACCACAAAGCCCTATGAAGTGCCTCCTTGTGGCGACACACGTCAAGTGAGACCTTATGGACTCAGACTTAAGTACAAGAGATCTGGAGGAAGTCTGGCCCCAAGACGTGTGGCATGCAGGCCCACTGGGTATGCCCTGGTGCCCACGAATCAGACTCCAAGCTATGGGTCAAATAGCTTCACTGCCTTGTGGATGTCCCGTGAGAGACAAAGGCTAAGGGAATAAACCCTGAAAGAAAATCCGGAGTGGAGTCCCTGAGCGGTTGGTCGACACACCGTGACATCTTGCGGCAACTCCTGCAGCTGCGCTGGCACCATGCTGTACTGGCTTGTCCTTTCCGTTGGATCCTTTTTGAGCAAGGCCGAGAGAGGGATTCTGGTGATTGGGCACACCAGGATCCCCACAAACTTCGCCCAGGCCTGTGCCCTGGAGAGGTCACTCCTGTGCCGCTGTCCCAGCGACGGAAACAACACGGGAGACAGCAGTTACGAGTTATAAGCCCAGCATGATATTAGCGTAAGCCCGGCGCTGCGGGTTGTCTCGCGTTCCACTCAGCTGCCGCTCGCCTCTAGCCAATAAGGTGCTGACCCGCCACAGTCTGCCTGTTTCAATAGGTCCTTGGAGCTCAGGGGAAGACCAAAGAGCAGACTGTAAACCCTACACCAGGCAATAAAGGAACATCAAAACGATATGTCCTGGCCTTTCTGACGACCTCCAGCAAGGTGACGACGACCGGAAAACAGCCATCATCGACCGCGAGCTGAAGAGGTTCAAAATCGACATTGCCGCACTGAAAGAGACAAGACTTCCCTCCAGCGGCAGCCTCAGGGAGAAGGACTGCACGTTCTTTTGGCAGGAATAGGGCTAGAGGAGCACCGACTGTATGGCGTTGGATTCGCAGTGCGAAACTCTCTCCTATCCACAGTTGAACCACCTTCCAAAGGGACAGCGCGAATTCACCCTCTCCGGCTCACGACCTCTTCAGGACCAACAAACATCCTTAGCATCTACGCCCCCACACTCTGCTCTACAGCTGAGGCTAAGGACGAATTCTATTAAGAGCTGGAAGCCAAGATTAGCGAGGTACCTGTTCTTGCTCGGGGACTTCAATGGCCGGATTGGTGCAGACCACAGCTCCTGGCCCCGCTGCATCGGCCGCTTCGGCATTGGCAAGCTCAACGAGAATGGACAGTGGCTACTTGAACTTTGCTCCTTCCACGACCTCTGTATCACGAACACATTCATCCCCACCAAGCTACACTACAGAGTGTCCGGGAGGCATCCTAAATCCCGTCACTTGCATCAGCTGGACTTCGTGATCACCCGAATACCCTCGCTTAACCATGTGCTACCAAAGTGCTGACTGCGACACTGACCACTCCCTGGTTGGCAGCAAGGTGCGTCTTCAACCCAAGCAAATCCACCACTCCAAGAAGCTGCGTCATCCTCGAATTGACACAGCCATGACGTCAGTGCCTGAACTGCGCGAACGCTTCGCCAGAACCATTGACAAAGCCCCAGAGGACTGCCCGAAGACAGCGCTTCATCACGGTGAAACCACATCCACGATGCCACCTACCAATCCGCTCCAGACACCTATGGGAAGAGAGTGAGAAGGAATGAAGACTGGTTTGAAGCAGGAATCGTGGAGATGGAGCCTGCGTTTGCTGGTAGGTGAGCTGCACTCTTCAATCACAAGAGATAGCCTTCAAAGAAGATGCTAGTGGCACTCAGTAAAGCCCGCAACAACACCAATCGCCTGTAAATGCGCCACCGAGTACTGGCTGAACCTGTGCCAGGGCATCCAGATCTCCGCCTACTGTGGCAACATCCGCGCCATGTACGAAGGAATGAAGAAAGTATTTGGCCCTAGCGCCATCAAGATCGCTCCTCTGAACTCTACGTCGGGGGATGTCAATACTGACCACAGCAAACAGATGGAGAGATGGGCTGAGCACTCCCAGGGGTTGTACTTCATTGAGAACACTACCTTCCTGCCTGCCATGGAGGAGCTCGACGCTCCACCCACCATTGAGGAAGTCAGCAAGGCCATCGACTTGCTAGCCTGTGGTAAAGCTCCGGGTTGCGACGGCATTTCGGCAGAAGTCATCAAAGCCGGCAAGGAGAGTTCTATCCTCAGTCACCTCCATGAGCTTCTGCTGCAGTGTTGGGAGGAAGGAATCGTAGCCCAGAACACGTGTAATGCAAACATCATCACGCTATACAAGAACAAAGGGGTCCGCAGCGACTGCAATAACTATCGCGGAATGTCCTTCTTCAGCTACTTGCCGAACGAGTGTGCCCAGAGGCACAGTGTGGCTTCAGAGCTGCGAGGACGACGATCGACATGATATTCTCCTGAGGTAGCTACAAGAGAAGTGCCGTGGGCAGAGAAGACCCTTGTTCGTCGCCTTAATCGACCTGACCAAGGCGTTCAACTTGATCAGTAGGTCAGGTCTCTTCATCCTACTACACCGGATCGGGTGTCCCCCCCCCTGCCCCCCCCCCCCCCACCTCCACCCCTACCCCCTCATGGTCCTGAAGATGATCATGTCCTTTCATGACAACATGAATGGCACTGTCCAGTACGACGGTTCATCTTCGGACCCCTTCCCAATCAAGAGCAGTGTCGAACAAGGGTGCGTGCTTGCTCCGACACTCTTCGGCATCTTCTCCCTGCTGCTGCGCTACGCCTTCCGACAGTCTGAAGATGGCGTCTTCCTCCACACTAGGAGTGACGGAAGCCTCTTCTACCTGGCACGCCTCCGAGCAAAGACGTAGGTGCGGAAAGTCCTCATCAGGGAGACGCTCTTCGCAGACGACGACGCCATAACTGCCCACACTAAGGAAGAGCTACAACGGCTCATCACCTGCTTCGCAGATGCCTGCACCGAGTTTGGCCGCACTATCAGCTTGAAGAAAACAAACAGCAACCTCTCTCTGGATGCCGAGCTGAATGTGCGGATCGGCAAGGCAGCAACAGCGATGGTCCTTCTAGCGAAGAGAGTATGGGACAACACCATGTTAACATCAAACACCAAGATGAAAGAGTGCCAAGCCTGCTGTGCTGAGCACTCTTCTCTACTGAAGCGAGGCATGGACCTTTCACTTTCGACAAGAACGCAGACTGAACGCCTTTCACCCGCGCTGCCACAGAAGACTCCTGGGCATCACTTGGCAGGACCGCATCACTAACAAGGATGTCCTGGCCCAGACAGGGATGCCTAGCATGTGCGCCATGCTAACACAGAGACGCCTGCGTTGGCTTGACCATGTTAGCTGCATGGACGACGGTCACATCCCAAAGGAAATGCTGTACGGCAAGCTGGCTACAGGCTCCAGACCCACAGAACGGCCCGCCCTACGCTACAAAGATGTATGTAAGCGCGACCTGAGGGCAGGCA
>CM065726.1:71901921-71916921 GCA_033310375.1 Conus canariensis | reverse complement strand
CTCCCATGTAAAAGACCTGTGGCGACCACGAGCTACGCCAATCAAGATTTATCGTCTCGGGTTCTAAAATTTGCGAATTGCCGAAAAGGTGTTACATCTATAGTGAGACACCGAACAATACTGGGTCATAAAGTTAGAAAATTTCATGTGGAAACGTTCACTCACAAAGACAGTGCCACAGCAGGACGAAGAAGTGGGAAAAAGAAATGAAAACTGTCGGCTCATTGAACGTTCGTTTTCCTTTCCATTTCTCGTGCATACAGGGCGCAAAGATTCCTTTGGTCTCATTGGAGATAACTGTGAATCTTTACTAGTCGTGTCCGTACAAGCTCACAGTGTATGTTTCATTATGAAGCTCACTACACATAAAATTCTGTTATGTTTTTCTTCTCATATTATGTGCGCTCTCTCTCTCTCTCTCTCTCTCTCTCTCTCTCTCTCTCTCTCTCTCTCTCTCTCACACACACACACACACACACACACACACACACACACACACACACACACACGTGTCCAGGTGCGTACGTCCTGTCCGCAAAAGTAATGATTTTACTTTGCCTGATGCTGTATGAATAATGATGATGATGATAATAATAATAGTAATAATAATAATAATAATAATATAACACATCCTAAGAGACCTTTCTTGTTACTGCTGTTGCAGCTTTCTATGGAAGAGAGATCCGGGCTGGCATCGCGCAATCTTCAGCGTATGAAAACACAGATGCATGTAGGCAGCTGGCTGCACGTGATGACATTTACGAAATCAGCCAAATCAGGGCTTCAAATAGTCAACAAAACACGATTCACAACATGTACGGAGACAGGGTTACCGATGGACAAGAAGCCACAATTGATGATATCTATGAAAACAGGGTTACAATTCAGCACCTCTACCAGAACAGGGTTTCCATTGGACAAGGTAGTGAACCTGAGGAAATCTACGAAAACATGGAAAGAGAGCAGCAACAGGCTGTTTCTGGGGAAATGATCTATGACAATTGGGCTGTCGGTGCAGGGCTCGCTCCGCCTGACACACTTTATGGAAACACTTTTGCACAATGATATATTTCGTTTGAGCTCTCTCTCTCTCTCTCTCTCTCTCTCTCTCTCTCTCTCTCTCTCTCTCTCTCTCTCTCTCCTCCACACACACACACACACACACACACACACACACACACACACACACACACACACACACATACACACACACACATCTGTGTTTCCAAAAAGAAAAAAATCAGACGCTGTTGGAATAAATTGTGAGGATGAAAATAAAAGTTGTTTTTTTTCAAACAGTTTAGGACACTGTCACATTTCGCTTCTTTTTTTTTTTTCGTGTGCTCTATCGCACGTTTACTTGGTCTTTTTATTCGTATTCTTCTCACAGAGACACAGACTCTCTCTCTCTCTCTCTCTCTCTCTCTCTCTCTCTCTCTCTCTCTCTCTCTCTCTCTCTCTCTCTCTCAACACCTCAATAAGTTACGTAAATCAACACTCAAATGAGAATGATAGCTGTTCAGGACCAAATATTTCTTGCATCTTCGTATCAGGAAGTTATTCCTTCGCGCACACGTTACCTTTTTAATTATTGTTCAACACTGTTTAACTCAAGCTTGTGCTGTTGGAATAAAACGTCTTATCACCGTTTATTAAAGAACACTCAAATGAGTTCTCTTAAAACGTCAAGTCCTAGTGACTAAGATTATGTTGAACCAGGGTTCTTCCGCTAAAAGATACGCTTGTTGTCTGTAAAGGTGTGCTTATCCAAAACACTGTAAAAGATACGCTTGTTGCCTGTAAAGGTGTGCTTATCCAAAACACTGTAAAAGATACGCTTGTTGTCTGTAAAGGTGTGCTTGTCCAAAACATTGTGCCTGATTCAGCCCCACAAACTCTAGTCTAAATCAATATTATAATTTCCCGAAATTTAGCCAAATTCCAGATTCCTATACCTAAGACAGACCTTTTTAAACAATGTTTGTCTGGTAATGTAGGCTGACTTTGGAATACACTCCCTTCGCAAATTTCGAAATTTAACGAAATTCCAGACTCTTCTACCTAAGAAAGACCTAGTTAAATCATGTTCGTCTGGTAAGGTAAGCCTGCTTTGGAATACACCCCCTTCGCAAATTTCTGATGCCCCCAAAATACAGAACCTTTCGCGGAAAAACTGACCACATATTCACAGCTTTTCTCTCTTGAAACCATAGTGCATGGACCTAATGTGTGTTGCTGCCTTCTTTTTAATTCATGAAGCTGCTTCCTACTACTATTTTTTTCTTAATCATATCATGATCAAATGAGTGTCATGTTCACTATTGACTTTATTGATGCTTTGTAATCACATCATGATAAGATGTTAGTCATGTTCACTCACTATTGACTTTATTGATGCTTTGTAGTCACATCATGATAGAATGTTAGTCATGTTCACTAATGACTTTATTGATGCTTTGTAGTCACATCATGATAGAATGTTAGTCATGTTCACTATTGACTTTATTGATGCTTTGTAATCACATCATGATAGAATGTTAGTCATGTTCACTATTGACTTTATTGATGCTTTGTAATCACATCAGGATAAGATGTTAGTCATGTTCATTCTTGACTTTATTGATGCTTTGTATACACATGTAATCACATCATGATAAGATGTTAGTCATGTTCATTATTGACTTTATTGATGCTCTGTAATCATATCATGATCGAATGAGTGTCATGTTTATTGTTTATTTTATTGGTGTATTAATACTGATGGTTGTATGTAGTGCATTAAAACTTAGACAAATGACAAATCATAATCCCCCCCCCCCCCCCCCCGTCCTCTCTCCCTCTCTCTCTCTCTCTCTCTCTCTCTCTCTCTCTCTCTCTGTGTGTGTGCTTACACACACACACACACACACACACACACACACACAATATATATTATATATATATATATATTGTGTGTGTGTGTGTGTGTGTGTGTGTGTGTGTGTGTGTGTGTATAATTGAATATTTCTTTTTTTTTTTTTTTTTTTTTTTTTTGCTGTCCCAACCTCTGCGCCACCTCAGAGGCAGTGCACCCACGCGCTCATTCCGACACCCCGTCCACAGCCACAGCCCGGTCGGCCCCGCCTCAGCCCCGGCACCGGCAATCCACAGGGAGCAGTCAATGTCAAGTCGTCAAGAGGCAACCCACCGGAGGAGACACTGCACTGCTGCCGAGTCACTTCGGTGGTGTTCAGTGGCGCCTGTTCTGATCTAACATACGCAGGACACCACCTACTAAGCCCCCTACTGACGACAATAATTGCTTAGTCGCGGAGCCGGCGTGAGTGAGCTCTCCCTCCGGAGGGCGCCACCACGTCCGTCCAACGACAGCCCCCATGGACTCGCCGATACCGGTGACCCCGACGGAACCAAACCAAGGCCACAGACGTGGAGAGGACATCGAAATTGAGGTCACCATGAGAGCAGGGCATGAAGGGCCACAGAATTTGAGACATTTTTTTTTATGCTGATCGATGAGAATGACGATGATTAAGATGATGCTACGGATTTCCATTTCGGTCTGAGACTACATGACAGGGCTGTACTCTACGCTTCCTTTCATAATATATCCCGGCGTCAACCAGGCCCGAGAGATACAGGCACCTGCAGTGTTGGTCAGGAAATTTGAGCAACACTCTCAGAAACGCATCCATTAAGTGGATGAAACTCGACTGTGTGGTCCCAGTCTTCCCAACTGAGTCCGCAGCAACTCAACTCTGGGTAGGAGCCGGTCGGGGCAGAAAAACCCACATGACTTCTGATGGGATTCGAACCCACGACCCTCCAGCCGATAATTGAATATTTCTTGCAGTCATTGCAACATCAAGCTGCTCTGAAAATTGCTGGAATGGTGCTCAGTTACTTACCCTTGGAATTTATTAGTTTATTATATATATATATATATATATTATATATATATATATGTGTGTGTGTGTGTGTGTGTGTGTGTGTGTGTGTGTGTGTGTGTGTGTGTGTGTGTGTAGATGAGCAGAATAAACAGGTATAACTAGGTTATAGGAGAAAACACTGCAGGCTTACAATTCCTCCAACATTAGATAACGACTTTGTAAAGATTCACATCTAAAACAGAATAATATTGAACGATTTATAATGTCATTTTGTAATGTCTTATGTACGTGTAAAATGATGTGGAGCAGAAGAAAATTTTCCCATGGACAATGAAGTTGATTGAATTGAATTGAATTGAATTGAACTGAATAAAAAGAAAAGAAAAAACAGGGTTGAGGATGGGGAGGAGGGCGGATAGTATGAGGAAAATGGGCAGAACAAAAAGTAATCAACATATGAAAAGAGAGTCTTCCACAAGGCATACGGGGACTATCCAAGTTCGCTCTTAAAACAGAACAGTGCATAATTGTCACCTGCCTAGACTCGACTGTCGACCGCTGAATGGGACTCCTCGGTGAAACTCGGCTGAAATGTGACGATTTCCCTTAGGCATCAAAAGGAGATATGCCCGCTTATGTCGTCTCGATGTGGTAAAGGGACTAAAAAGAAAATCCAACGGCACCCTAAAGAAGTCAGTGGAAGAAGGAAAGGAAAGTCCAACGGCACCCTAAAGAAGTCAGCGGAAGAACAAAGGAAAGTCCAACGGCACCCTAAAGAAGTCAGCGGAAGAACAAAGGAAAGTCCAACGGCACCCTAAAGAAGTCAGCGGAAGAACAAAGGAAAATCCAACGGCACCCTTAAGAAGCCAGTGGAAGAAGCAAAGGAAAGTCCAACGGCACCCTAAAGAAGTCAGCGGAAGAACAAAGGAAAGTCCAACGGCACCCTAAAGAAGTCAGCGGAAGAACAAAGGAAAGTCCAACGGCACCCTAAAGAAGTCAGTGGAAGAACAAAGGAAAATCCAACGGCACCCTTAAGAAGCCAGTGGAAGAAGGAAAGGAAAGTCCAACGGCACCCTAAAGAAGTCAGCGGAAGAACAAAGGAAAGTCCAACGGCACCCTAAAGAAGTCAGCGGAAGAACAAAGGAAAGTCCAACGGCACCCTAAAGAAGTCAGCGGAAGAACAAGGGAAAGTCCAACGGCACCCTAAAGAAGTCAGCGGAAGAACAAAGGAAAGTCCAACAGCACCCTAAAGAAGTCAGCGGAAGAACAAAGGAAAGTCCAACGGCACCCTAAAGAAGTCAGCGGAAGAACAAAGGAAAATCCAACGGCACCCTAAAGAAGTCAGTGGAAGAAGGAAAGGAAAATCCAACGGCACCCTAAAGAAGCCAGTGGAAGAACAAAGGAAAATCCAGCGGCACCCTAAAGAAGCCAGTGGAAGAACAAAGGAAAATCCAACGGCACCCTAAAGAAGCCAGTGGAAGAACAAAGGAAAATCCAACGGCACACTTAAGAAGCCAGTGGAAGAACAAAGGAAAATCCAACGGCACCCTAAAGAAGCCAGCAGAAGAACAAAGGAAAATCCAACGGCACCCTAAAGAAGCCAGCGGAGGAAGAAAGGAAAATCCAACGGCACCCTAAAGAAGTCAGTGGAAGAACAAAGGAAAATCCAACGGCACCCTTAAGAAGCCAGTGGAAGAAGGAAAGGAAAGTCCAACGGCACCCTAAAGAAGTCAGCGGAAGAACAAAGGAAAGTCCAACGGCACCCTAAAGAAGTCAGCGGAAGAACAAAGGAAAGTCCAACGGCACCCTAAAGAAGTCAGCGGAAGAACAAAGGAAAGTCCAACGGCACCCTAAAGAAGTCAGCGGAAGAACAAAGGAAAGTCCAACGGCACCCTAAAGAAGTCAGCGGAAGAACAAAGGAAAGTCCAACGGCACCCTAAAGAAGTCAGCGGAAGAACAAAGGAAAATCCAACGGCACCCTAAAGAAGTCAGTGGAAGAAGGAAAGGAAAATCCAACGGCACCCTAAAGAAGCCAGTGGAAGAACAAAGGAAAATCCAGCGGCACCCTAAAGAAGCCAGTGGAAGAACAAAGGAAAATCCAACGGCACCCTAAAGAAGCCAGTGGAAGAACAAAGGAAAATCCAACGGCACCCTTAAGAAGCCAGTGGAAGAGCAAAGGAAAATCCAACGGCACCCTAAAGAAGCCAGCGGAAGAACAAAGGAAAATCCAACGGCACCCTAAAGAAGTCAGCGGAGGAAGAAAGGAAAATCCAACGGCACCCTAAAGAAGTCAGTGGAAGAACAAAGGAAAATCCAACGGCACCCTAAAGAAGTCAGTGGAAGAAGGAAAGGAAAATCCAACGGCACCCTAAAGAAGCCAGTGGAAGAACAAAGGAAAATCCAACGGCACCCTAAAGAAGTCAGTGGAAAAAGGGAAAAGGAAAATCCAACGGCACCCTAAAGAAGTCAGCGGAAGAACAAAGGAAAGTCCAACGGCACCCTAAAGAAGTCAGTGGAAGAACAAAGGAAAATCCAATGGCACCCTAAAGAAGTCAGCGGAAGAACAAAGGAAAGTCCAACGGCACCCTAAAGAAGTCAGCGGAAGAACAAAGGAAAATCCAACGGCACCCTAAAGAAGCCAGTGGAAGAACAAAGGAAAGTCCAACGGCACCCTAAAGAAGTCAGCGGAAGAACAAAGGAAAGTCCAACGGCACCCTAAAGAAGTCAGCGGAAGAACAAAGGAAAATCCAACGGCACCCTAAAGAAGTCAGTGGAAGAACAAAGGAAAATCCAACGGCACCCTAAAGAAGCCAGTAGAAGAAGGAAAGGAAAAGCGAAGGAACCATGGTCAGGAAACAAGTCAGATACAATATAAAATCAATAACAAAAGAGTAATACATGTAGGGGAAATCTTTGAACCTATGCTTAGGGATCTTTTCAAGGACACAAAGGAACTTAAAAGATGTAAGTGGTCAATGTTTAATAACCCAAGCTTGACAGCAGCTTAGAATTGTTAAGAACAGCCTTAACTTGGATCTTCTCAGAGAAGCAGTCTCTTACTGATTGATCAAACATTAAAATAAGCAGAGAGCAGAAAACATGTGCAGGCGAATCATTCCTCCATTATTAAAATGACTTTTGCGCAGATTTATTAAACATCTCTCTCTCTCTCTCTCTCTCTCTCTCTCTCTCTCTCTCTCTCTCTCTCTCTTCTCTCTCTCTCTCTCTGTCTCTCTCTCCATACATACATACACACATATGTATATGTGTAAGTACATACATACATAATGCATACATACATACATACATACATACATACATGCATACACACATGCATACATACATACAAACATGCATGCATACATACATGCATACACACATAACACATACAAACACACATTGTTTTTCTTGCTTTTTTCTCTTTTGATCATCCACATTGTCTCTCTCACGGGTGACTGACTTAAAGCTATGATGAAGATGACTTTGCATGTCTTTTATCAATTCATTTGTTTTGAGATGCTTTGCTTTGTTTGCCTGCTTTTAAATTCATCTTTGCGTGAATGGATAACTACAATCTAGCTACAACTTCTCATTGTAGGCCTACTTCTGAATGTGTGTGTGTGTGTGTGTGTGTGTGTGTGTGTGTGTGTGTGTGTGTGTGTAATGGGGCTTGTCTTTCACACCGCAGTTCTGAAGGTATTGGAACTGTCATACATTGTAACACATTAAATAGTGTAGAGTGTTTGCCTTCTCAAGGCGCTTGTGTTGCTTAAAGTTTTTCTGCCGACATCGGTAACGGGCTATGACAAACATTATTTGGTTGGCAGTGTGTATATTCCTCCAGAAGGCTTTCAGTATAGCAATGCTGAATTACTGAATTATCTGATGGAATTGAAACTGGTAATGAACTTTAAAGGATAATTATCGGGACTACTATGTGCTTCTTTTGAGTGATTATAATGCATATACAAAATGTTTAGACGATTTCACTGATGTCAGTCAGTTTGTATAATATGGCTTTCTTCAAGATATATGTGGAAAACTCTACAAACACCATTTTGACCACAGATCTTCTGTGAAAAATGCTAAATGTCTTTGAGGATTCTCAGAAGATTTTAAGACAGAAAAAAAGAGAGAAAACAGAACACACATCAACAACGTTTCAGTCATGGACCGTCTTCAGGACTTGTGACATAAAAAGAAAAACAAATAAATATGTATAGGAAATGACGTATGAAAACATACGTAAACGGACGATTACGTGCTTAACGGTGTGTGTGTGCGTGTGTGTGTGTGTGTGTGTGTGCGCGCGCGCGCGCGCGCGCCTGTGTGATTGCGTGCGTGCCTGCGCGCGCGTTCGCGTGTGTGTATGTGTGTGTGTGTGCGCCCGCACACGTGTGTGTGTGTGTGTGTGTGTTGTGTTGTGTGTGTAATGGGGAAAAGGAAAATTCAGTGTCCAATCCCATTTCACCTCGAGGAAAAAGAGGCAGATAGAGGGAAAAGACAAACAGAACCAGAGACAGAGAAAAAGAGAGAGTGGTAGAGCAATCTTATGTTTGGAAGGGGGCGCTTGAGAGTGTGTAAAAGAAAGTGAGAGAGTGGTAGAGGAGGAGTTTTATTCTTGGAAGGGGGCACTTGAGGGTATGAGGGGGGAAAAAAGAAAGAAAACGGGAGAGGGGATG
Source organism: Conus canariensis (assembly GCA_033310375.1). Classification (NCBI taxonomy): domain Eukaryota; kingdom Metazoa; phylum Mollusca; class Gastropoda; order Neogastropoda; family Conidae; genus Conus; species Conus canariensis. Next base: position 71,908,352 of record CM065726.1, on the reverse strand, counting down.
GGTGTTGGGTGAAAACTCCTATAATATATATATATATATATATATATATATATATATATATATATATTTATATACATATATATATAGATCAATGTGGTTAAAACGCCTAAAACGATTTTATAAGTGCTCAACCCCTTGGGGAGCAACATTTGTTAAGATAAAGTTTTAAAACGAAATCTACAAATTTGTTTCAAGTGTTGAGCGCTATACGATAGCGCTCAACGCTTGAAACAAATTTGTAGATTTCGTTTTAAAACTTTATCTTAACAAATATATATATATATATATATATATATATATATTGTTAAAAATAGTTTAAAAAAAAGGCAATCTACAAATTTGTTTCTAGCTTGCGCTGTCGTCAGGATGATTTTGGTTTGCCCACCGCCGGTGTTATATAGCGTGTGGGCTCCTGTTGCGGTTGTTTGCACGTGCGAGTTGGCTGCACGTGTTTTTTGAGGTTTTCAGGTTTTTGTTTTGGGTGTATTCACTAACAACGATTTCCATTTATGCCTGCAGTTGTTTACTATTTCTGTTTTGGTGTTTAGAGTTGCTAAGTGTGGATTGCATAGTATTAACCATTTTTCAGTTAAACATAGATTGCACCTTTTTGAAATATTGCTGTATGATGATGCTCTTTTTATGATTTTCCAGGATATATTGTAGTTTGTTTTTGCGTCTTTAAGTTTCCAGATATATTTGCTCAGTTCTGTTTGGTTTTTGTATTTTTCTTTATTAAATGACTGTTTGTGGTTTGCATATCTGGTTTTGAAGTGGTTTTCAGTGATCCCTATGTATGTTTCTTTTTCATTTTCTGATGTCACAGTGGCTTGGTATACAATGTTGTTGTAAAGGCATTTATTGCTTAGGGGGCACTGCTCTTTTTTGATGCAATTGCAAGATTTCCTTTCTTCACCCTTCTTTGCTGTGTTGGTTTTCATTTTGTTAGATGCGTCAATTAAATTTTTGAGGTTGGGCATACATGAATACGATAGTTTGACGGTGTTTTTGTTGAATATTTTATATAGTTTGTGTTCTTTTGGGAACGAAGTTGTTAAAATTTTAAAGAATTCTTTCCCTATGTTTGTTTTGAGTTTCCCTTCGTATGGTGGGTTGTACCATATGATTTTTCTTTTTCTGTTTTATTTCTATTTGTGTTGTTGTCTGGGTTGTATTGTAGTTTGTAGTTGTACCCACTTTTTTTGCAGTGCTTCTTGGTATTCTACTGCTGCATTGTTGAATACTCTTTCATTGCATGACAGGTTTGATAGTCTCTTGTTTATGCCATTGGGTATGGCTTTTAATACAGATGGTGGGTGGTTGCTTTTGATGCTTACATAGATAGGTGTGTCATTGGGCTTCTTGTATGGTTTATATATGTGGTTGTTGAGGTCAAGTGTTATGTCTAAGTAGTTTACTACCTTTTTGTTTGCTTCAATGGTGATTTTTAAGTTCTGGCTTTGGAAGATTTTACATAGTTCTTTTTTCTTGTTTTCAATGGTTCTTGGGTTGTTGGTTAGTGCAGCAAGGCCGTCGTCTCTATATAATCCAACTTGTTTTCCAAGTTGTTTCTTGATGTTGGATAGCATGAATAGTCCGACCAGTTCGCATGTTTCTGCACCGTCATATGATCCCATGGTTACATCAAATGTTGAGTTTTTGTTCGTTTTCTTGATCCAGGTTTCATTTTTGCTGTACAGTAATGTTTTCTTGGTGTGGAATATGATTTCCATTTCTGACCCTGTTATGTCTGTATGGTTACTAGCAAATTTCAGAGCTTTGGTGAGTAGTTCTTCATCTATGGATGGGTAGAAATCCACTATGTCGAATGTGATGAATACTGCGCCATTCTGTCAGTTCAGAGCAACAAATACAAATTCTGGTGTTGCAAAAGATAAAGACAGTACATCAACTTATCAAATGTTACGTATTTGCTGACGACACTAAAATAGCGGAGAAAATTCTTCTTGTATGGCGCTAGCACATCTGATCAGATCCAACCGTCTTCTTCACGCGATCACGATCTTCTTCTTGTATGGCGCTAGCACATCTGATCAGATCCAACCGTCTTCTTCACGCGATCACGATCTTCTTCTTGTATGGCGCTAGCACATCTGATCAGATCCAACCGTCTTCTTCACGCGATCACGATCTTCTTCTTGTATGGCGCTAGCACATCTGATCAGATCCAACCGTCTCTTCACGCGATCACGTCTTTTCTGTAGCGCTAGCCATCGATCAGATCCAACGCTTTCACGCGCACGATCTTCTCTTGTATGGCGCTAGCACATCTGATCAGATCCAACCGTCTTCTTCACGCGATCACGATCTTCTTCTTGTATGGCGCTAGCACATCTAATCAGATCCAACCGTCTTCTTCACGCGATCACGATCTCAGGGTTGAGGTTGATCAATTTTTTTACCATGCATTTGTGATCCCATCCTCGTCGCCAAATGTGATGGTTTTGTACAAAGATACGACAGCCGTTATTGGGAAGTCATTTTTTTTTTATGCTCTTCAAGTGAGGAGAACCTCAAGGGAAATAACCCAACAATACCAGCCGCCGTGGCGAAGTGGTTAGCGTCGCGGACTCCCGGCTGGGAGGTCGTGGGTTCGAATCCCATCAGAGTCATGTGGGTTTTTCTGCCCCGACCGGCTCCTACCCAGAGTTGAGTTTGCTGCGGACTCAGTTGGGAAGACTGGGACCACACAGTCGAGTTTCATCCACTTAATGGATGCGTTTCTGAGAGTGTTGCTCAAATTTCCTGACCAACACTGCAGGTGCCTGTATCTCTCGGGCCTGGTTGATGCCGGGATATATTATGAAAGGAAGCGTAGAGTACAGCGCTGTCATGTAGTCTCAGACCGGAATGGAATTCCGTAGCATCATCTTAATCATCCTCATTCTCATCGATCAGCATAAAAAAATGTCTCAAATTCTGTGGCCCTTCATGCCCTGCTCTCATGGTGACCTCAATTTCGATGTCCTCTCCACGTCTGTGGCCTTGGTTTGGTTCCGTCGGGGTCACCGGTATCGGCGAGTCCATGGGGGCTGTCGTTGGACGGACGTGGTGGCGCCCTCCGGAGGGAGAGCTCACTCACGCCGGCTCCGCGACTAAGCAATTATTGTCGTCAATAGGGGGCTTAGTAGGTGGTGTCCTGCGTATGTTAGATCAGAACAGGCGCCACTGAACACCACTGAAGTGACTCGGCAGCAGTGCAGTGTCTCCTCCAGTGGGTTGCCTCTTGACGACTTGACATTGACTGCTTCCTGTGGATTGCCGGTGCCGGGGCTGCGGTGGGGCCGACCGGGCTGTGGCTGTGGACGGGGTGTCGGAATGAGCGGCGTGGGTGCACTGCCTCTGAGGTGGCGCAGAGGTTGGGACAGCAAAAAAAAAATAAATAAATAAATAAATAACCCAGCAATATTATTTATAACAACAGATATTATTGTGTCCTGTTCGTTCATTTAAAAAAACACTTCGATGTCATTGACCACAATCTCCTTATTCGAAAACTGGAATTATACGGTTTATCAAAATCTGCCCTTATACTTCTAGGATCATACATCACAAAAAGACAACAATATATATTGTTGGGGATGTCTGTCTCTTCAGTAACAACTCTTAAATATGGCGTTCCGCAAGGCTCCATTTTAGACAGGTAGGCCCTACTCTTCTCAATTTAAATCAACGACCTACCCCTGCACGTGAGATCTACATGCGACCTCTTTGCAGATGACACTACAATTCATTCACACCAGCCATAATGATCTTTCCAGTCTTTCAACAAATCTGCAAGAAAGTATCAACGATCTTGTATAATGGACTGAACTGAACCACATGTCACTTCACCCTCAAAAAACAAAACTGATGTTACACTACAACTGGGCAAAAAAGACAAAACTCACCAATGATTTTCCTCCTATACACCTCAAAAATGTGCTTGTGGAACAAGTCACTCATCATAAAGTCTTAGGACCACTAATTGATAGTCTCAGCTGGAATCCCCATATAACTTTACTATGCAAAAGACTTTCCCAGAAAGTCTATCAGCTTATTAAAATCAAACACTTTCTTGACTTTCATTAACGAAAATTCTTTTTCCATGCTCACATTCAGTCTTGTGTTGATTGTACATCGACTTTATAGGATTCCGCGAGTGCAAACACACTAAAACCATTGTTGAGCCTACATTAAAAAAAAAAAGCGCTCAAATTCATCCTTCTGAAGAAAACTAGGTTCGAAAACTCAGATTGATAAAATTCACATTCTTCCATTTAGCTAGAGACTCGAATACAACAAAGAGCTAATAATGCATAAGATTGTGACCAGGAATGCCCCAGATACTTTAATGAGACGATTCTCTAAAATTTCGGCGAGAAACTCCCTCAAACTCCACATCCCAATCCCCAGAATTGACCTATTTTAATCAAGCCTAAGGTACTAGGGCTCCTCTTTGTGGAACTCCCTTCCAGAATCCACCAAACGAATTTATTGTACAATTTTCAAAAAACAATTGCCTTACTCATCTTCTTTGGTAAACGTAAGCTTACTAATAACTAATACCAACAAACATCTCAAAATCAGAAATCCTCTCATTTTCATGTAATTTAACCATTTAAAAAAACATTATCAAGTATTCACGCACACACACACACACACACACACACACACACACACACACACACACACACACACACACACACACACACGTACACACACGTGTGCCTTCTCGTTATCCCGTACATGCTTATACTCTCTCTCTCTCTCTCTCTCTCTCTCTCTCTCTCTCTCTCTCTCTCTCTCTCTCTCTCTCTCTCTCTCAAGCGCGTTCATGTACATGCTCTCTTTGTCTCATCTTCTTATCATGATTTTGTTCTTACATTACTAGTTTGATATGTAGGCCCTATCTGTTTCATGATTTTTAGTCAGTTCTTTCCTGGGTTATATTGCACATATGTTTAATGTGTTTGTCTTTAACACGATTTTCTCCTTCAGTGGTTTCAATTTTACTTGTTTAATTCAGTCCTTTCTCTATTTTTTTCCTTTTTCCTTCTCTCTCTCTCTCTCTCTCTCTCTCTCTCTCTCTCTCTCTCTCTCTCTCTCTCTCTCTTCTTTTTCATTTTTTTTAATGCAAGCCACTATAATATATTATACCTTCTACGTATGTTCATGCCGTGCCAAAAATCATTACATTTTGTGCTTTACTACTTTCAGTTTCTGATTCTCTCTCTCTCTCTCTCTCTCTCTCCTCTCTCTCTCTCTCTCTCTCTCTCTCTCTCTCTTTTAAATAGCATGTCACTATGTCACGCACATTTTACGTATTTTGATGTCTTATGAAAAAGGATTACAGTTTGTGCCTTAAGTTTCACTTCTTCCTGTTTCTCATTAAAAAAAAAAAAAAAAAAAAAAAGATCACTCATTGTGCTTTGCTTCTTCCCATTTTTCGTGTCCGCCCCACTCCCTTACTTCTCTCTCTCTCTCTCTCTCTCTCTCTCTCTCTCTCTCTCTCTCTCTCTCTCTCTCTCTCTCTCTCTCTTGGTTTCTTTCTTTTTCCTTCCTTCTTTCTTTCTTTCTTTCTTCCTTTCTTTCATTTTTTTTTAATCAGACGATCTATAACTTTTGGCTTGGGCGCTTTTTCGTCTTCATGTTGTGAACTGTACTGTAGCTTATATGTTGCTGTTGTGGAGAAGTAAAGTTATAAGTAAAACAGAAAACTTACGATTTTTCATCCATTCCAAGAGAAGATAACTCTTGAAGAAACGAATGACGTCAAACGCTCTACAATCATAGATCAGATTATAGATCAGAAATAAAATATGTTTCCATGGAAGATAGGTAAATATAAGTTGCATCGAAGCAAGCGAAGATTTAAGTTGTTTTTATTTTTAACATAAATTGTACGTCAAAAAAAAAGATCAAATAAAAAAAGGAAACGATTAGCACAAAACTGCTTGACTAAACCTGACAAAATCAGTCATTACTTGCATTACGCCTAGCTGAGATAGGGCATTGAACGAATGTACTGAATCAATCAGTCATTACTTGCATTACGCCTAGCTGAGATAGGGCATTGAACGAATGTACTGACTCAATCAGTCATTACTTGCATTACGCCTAGCTGAGATAGGGCATTGAACGAATGTACTGACTCAATCAGTCATTACTTGCATTACGCCTAGCTGAGATAGGGCATTGAACGAATGTACTGACTCAATCATTACTTGCATTACGCCTAGCTGAGATAGGGCATTGAACGAATGTACTGACACAATCAGTCATTACTTGCATTACGCCTAGCTGAGATAGGGCATTGAACGAATGTACTGACTCAATCAGTCATTACTTGCATTACGCCTAGCTGAGATAGGGCATTGAACGAATGTACTGACTCAATCAGTCATTACTTGCATTACGCCTAGCTGAGA
>CM065726.1:71863744-71901821 GCA_033310375.1 Conus canariensis | reverse complement strand
TTTGCATCATTTTTTTCTTCTTTTACACACACACACACATATATATATATCTATATATATATGCACACTAACACACACGCTCCAGGGCATTCGCACATCCAAACACTCGCATACAAAGACCCCCAACCTCCAACTCCCCCCTATCCTTCCTCCCTCCACTCGCATACAGATACTCCCAAAGATGCACATTAAGGCACGAACTGACAACAATGATATATTTTGGGGCAGAAATAACATTCAAGGCAAGATGAGACCAGTTTTCTTAATGTTTTGAACACTGAGGGTAGCATTTTGAATTTGAATGTAGTGTTTTCATTGTGCTACCGACAGTGTTTTGAAAGTTTACAACACTATGGTAATCTTTTGATTGTGTGTTCAAAACACTACTGTCATGTACTTCTGGGGTATTGCTTTTAACTTGCTACACTGGTACTTGTTGTTGTACTTGTCTCTGCCTCTCAGCTGAATTGCTCTATTCTGCAGCCTGCACTGGAATGAGCCCTTGCCTATTCATTTCTTACAGTGAGATGTGTATCTCCAGGGTGTAGTAGTGGATTGTCCTGAAAGATGACAGAGGTTTTTCTCTGTATCCTGAAGAGGTGTAGTAGGGGATTGTCTTGAAAGATGACAGAGGTTTTTCTCTGTATCCTGAACGGGTGTAGTAGTGGATTGTCTTGAAAGATGACAGAGGTTTTTCTCTGTATCCTGAAGAGGTGTAGTAGGGGATTGTCTTGAAAGATGACAGAGGTTTTTCTCTGTATCCTGAAGGGGTGTAGTAGGGGATTGTCTTGAAAGATGACAGAGGTTTTTCTCTGTATCCTGAAGAGGTGTAGTAGGGGATTGTCTTGAAAGATGACAGAGGTTTTTCTCTGTATCCTGAAGAGGTGTAGTAGGGGATTGTCCTGAAAGATGACAGAGGTTTTTCTCTGTATCCTGAAGAGGTGTAGTAGGGGATTGTCTTGAAAGATGACAGAGGTTTTTCTCTGTATCCTGAAGTTGCTGTCCATGAACACCAAATGTTCTGGTGCTCTGAAAACCAACCAGTAGAAATCTGCACCATTGAAGAAATCTCTGCTGGTGGACAGATTGATTTTGAGATCATCTTTACACATCATTTTTTTCTTCTTTTACACACACAAATATATAAAATAAATAAATAAATATATATATATACTGTGCACAAAAAGAAACGCATATTTTTATTTCAGTCATTTGGCATTCAAAATATTACAACCACAGAAGAAAGAAGACATCAATCTACTGTTATGTCTGTTCATTATGTCCGACTATTCACACTGGACAGAGTTCCCTGCTATACGGGGCATGTTTCCGTCAAAATTTTCCCAAATGTTTTTAGCGAAAAAAATATGCGTTTCTTTTGGTGCACAGTATATATATATATGCACACTAACACACACACAAGACTTTGAATCTCTCAGGGCCCCCAGTGCATACTGTAGACATGTGTGCACTGGTGTGTGTTCATCAGTGGGGTGATGCCAGCGTGTTAATTAGAGAGTCCAGGGACATAATGAGTGTGCAAGCATTAGTGTGCGAGTGTGGGTGGGAGAGAGTGAGTGAGCATGTATGTGTGTGTGCATGCGTGTGTGTGCGTGTATGTGTTCATCAGTGGGGTAATGCCAGCGTATTAATTAAGAGTCCACAGACATGTGTGTGCAAGCTTTGGTGTGTGTGTGTGTGAGAGAGAGAGTGGGCGAGTGTGTGTGTGTGTTTGTGTATGTGTGTGTGCGTGGGATGTATGCGAGGGGATGAGTTGTTCTTATTGTTATGTGTATGTGTGTGTGCGCGTGCACGTATATGCTGTATTTGATGGTCTTGTTCTTGTTCATCTTCTGAACATTCACGCACGCAGTCATAACACACACACACACACACGTGCGTGTGCGCTCACACACACACATACGAACGTGTGCGCGTACGTCTGCTCGCTCCTACCCACACACATATACACATGTGTGCATGTGCACGTCCACAACGACACACACATAAGCGCACAAATGCACACACACACACACACACATGCGAACACGCCCACATACAAAGACACACACATACACACAGATATGTACACATATAACTTATATGCAGATACGTGTGCTCACACAAACCCACACACTACACACATACTTCTGCACACGCACACATACATGCAGGCACACACACACACACGAACGTGCACACACGCCTCCAGGCGCACACACATACACGCACACACACACACATGTGCCCATGCACACACATGGGCCCATGCCCACACATCATACACACACGTGTACATTCATTACACACAGAGAACTATAAAATAGGCATTCTGGCTCACCCACCTCCGCCAGCTCCAACCGGCTGAAGCCGGTTTCGCTGTTGCTCCGCCGGCTTACCCAGAATGCCTATTTTATAGTTCTCTAATAGTAAACACTTTACAAACATACATAATGTGTAGGATTATCTGTTTTTAACACTAATTTAGAAAACTTTTGAGACTTAAGTTTTTGCTTAATCCTTCGTTTTTCTTGATCGTTTTCAATAACATCATTTTCACGCATACATTCATCAAATGCGTCTCTGTCTTTCATGTGAAATAAAACTACAGTCTTTAATTGCTCTCTAAAGTCTTTTAAAACTGAGTTATATTTTTGACATAGAATCCACACACTTATCCCAGCATGTCTTCCACTGAAAGCTAGTTTTGACAAAGTGTTTCTCTTTTTAACTATGTCTCTTTCTGCCGAACAGTCATCTATAATAAATAGTGTCTGCGTTCCCTCAAACAATTTATAAAAGTGTTCTAAACACTCACTCAGCTTATTGCTGGGATCAATCAAATATATATTATCATCCGTCCATATAAACCTTCTATCATTATATGCTTTGTTCCATTTAAGTGTTGGGCAGAAAATTACTATATGATCAAAATTATAACGATAAACTGTTTGTAATAGGTCGAGGACAAATATTGTTTTTCCACAACCAGTCTGTCCACAAATCAATGAACAATGAGGGGTTTTTGTCATAAAGTTTAACATCGGCATTGACACCAAAGTCGTCTGCTCCATAGTTTTAAAACATAATTTAATCTAATCCAGTTATTGTTTTTATCATACTCTCTGTCAAAACTTGTTCAGTATAATAAAAACCTATAAGGTCTAAATGTGTAAGATTAATCCAGTTTAGTTCTGTAAGATCGTTTCTATTTAGACTAATATCAATTTTGTTCCTTGTTGTTATGACCTTAATATCCTCGCCATTGTAAAGAACAACGACAGTAACTTTAAGTTTGTCAACGTCTAAGTTTTGCCAGCTAATAAGAATTCCTTTCATAAGATTGTCACTGACGCCCAGAGCTCCATTTCTCGCCTCATCTTTTAAGACAGAAATTTTAAATATCATTGTGAACGTGTCTCCTAATTTTGTGCGTGGAATAAACTGTAATTTTATAGAAGCTTTCTTTAAAACCGATTCTCTTCTGTGGAGGATGTACTGTTTGCTCCCAAACTTCTTTATTTCGATCTCTTTTCGACTGTTGTCCTCTGGCATAAGACTTACATGTAAAGGGCCAGAGTTCAATGCTTTTCTAAAACTTTTTTGACGGTCAAAAAATGTAAATGGGCTTACGAATTCAAATTTTATGTCCCATTCTAAATATGGTTCTAAGTGCCATTTGTTGTCAGTTTTTCGAACTATTTTATATTCATACTGACCTGTATTATTTGCTTCTAGATTGCGTAGTTGTTCTAGTTTAGGAAACCTTTTGTTGTCGTCAACCTCTTTGCGCTTATAATAACCATCTTTAGTGTACTCAAAACCATACAAAGTGCCTATCTCACCGTTCTGTTCAAAGTCCTCAACGTCTGCAAGGTCTTTTAATTCTAAAGTTACACACCTCTCAGGCGCTAATGTAACTCCTGATTCTTCTGGTCCACGTGACATTTTTTAAAACAACGTATTATTTTATTTCTAAAACAATGTGCAGGTTATCACATTTCACGACTTTCCCTGTTTTATCTGTGATCTTTATATTAAATGATCTGACCCTCCCACAAGCTAATCTTTTAAACTGTAAATTAGGAAATTGTATAATTTCATAATCGCAATATGCAGCTTTCCCTGATGGAAGAGCTCTTAAAACAGTTGAGGGCTTTCCATCATATAAGTTTTCATCAGTGCTCAGCTCGTCCAAATGAACATAGAGTAATGAATGTAATGCAAGATCGAGTGGATATTCTCCCTCATAAGTAGTTTTGTCTGGTGTAACTATAAATTCATGAATGGCATAATTGTCAGTTGCAAAGCCTAACATTTTAGCTAGCTCTCCATCAAAAAGGTAACTTACTTCTTCTTCTTCAGGTTTGAATGTCAACATTATTTTCAAATTTGCATTGTTAAGTTTGAGAGTAATGTCGAAGTTACTCATTGCTTCTTTCAGCGAGCAAAACCCGTAATAACCATCAGGTATGGTTAACTGGCTAACTAATTTTCCTCTATTGTCAAATTTTGTAATCTTATTATTTTTCTTGGATTTAGTTATATTAAACCATACGACTTTGTAAAAAATTTCATGGAGTGCAACCCTTCGGGTTCCGCATTCATTATCAATAGCATACTCTAAAAACGAAGGACTGTCTTGAGTTGTTATTGTTACAAACATTTTTAAAACAATTTAAAAATGAGTGCATTCAAATATACTAATGCAAAATATTCTGTTGGGCCGCACTACAATCTTAAAAATATAACAACTGACACCCTTGATATTTCTGTGACTCAGTCTGACGCCTTTCAAGTAAAGGTTAGTACTCCATTAAACAGATATCTTAACCCTCCTATTAAAAAAGACCACATCCCGAAAGTGTGGTTTAGTCATCCGATGCAGTTTTATCAGAACCAGTTAAACTTTGCTGTGTTTTGCGCATCAACTGGGTGTGGAGTGTCGTATGCTGATCATTTAAATCATCCTGATCCTTTGGTGAGGTCAGTGTATAGATTTCATTTTTATTACACCTTTAGGCGTATTTTATCTGAACTGCAAGCGCCATTACCAAATGACAAAACGTTTAATCCATTCAGCAACAGAATAGATTACAAGGCTTTTGAAAGGATCTGTAACGAATTTGATATTGACCCAAAGACAGACTTTAGACAAAAGTTGGATCTTAATCATGGTTTAGGAACCCTTTATTTTTGGGGCGTGCACAGAAAGTATAACTATGATTGGAATCCTCCTTACACATCTTTCTCTTCAGGCACAACTGTTCACCTCGGGTCCATAGAGCAAGAGCATAAAACAGCATGGACAACATTTATTTTGGATACTTCTAAGGGCCTAACTAGAGCGGGAATAGAACGAATAAACGACTCTATTCGTACTTATGTTTGGTGTTTGCTAGGTTCGCAAGCACAAACGAGATCAAACATAATTGATCCTTCTACTGGCTTTGACGCCCAAAAACAGTATTTAGCAAATTTAGAGGATTCTATTAATTCTGCAATTGATTTGCCTTCAAGTATTAAAAGGTACCAAAATGTTTTGCAATACGCAAGATCGAAAGTAGACTTTGCTGTCGGCACTGGTTTATACATGCTACCTTCTGACCTCAGGCTCCAGGTAGGAACAATAATAAACTACAATAATGAAATCCTTGTGGCGGGCAAAGAACAGAAAGTTGGGAAAAACAACATAAATTCTGAGCCAGTAATATTACAAACAATAAACAAACAAGCTGACCCTGCCCGTGTAGTCGACCCCCCAAGAATAAGTCAACCAGTTCTCAAGGCCCAAAGCCCCAAGGTTGTTGAAGACTGTTCACGATGACAAAAAAAAATAATGACCATGAATATGAAAAGACAGCACTTGTTTTTGGATTAACTGGCCTAGGATTACTCCTTCTTTATCTTACTAAAAATTAACCCAACTATTAAGACAACTAATGTCCATAAGTGCTCGGCCATAAAGCCAACTACTTTGCTTGCAGTAGACAAAAGCCAGCTAACGACACTCCCTAATATGCCAGGTAAAGAGTCTATGGCCTTAGTGGCTAATTTTTTTAATAAACCCGCAAGATGATCAAGTTGTTTTTTTACCCATGATTTATCAGGCGGCGATGGAGGAGATGGTGGCGGAGGCACTAACCCTTGCCCACCGCCGCCTGTAATAGCCAACACCAGTGTACTTATTGCAAATCCTAAGGCTGTTATAACACTTGCTAATGTGACACCTTGCTCTCTAAACAGTGTTCTTATTCGTTCTGCTAACGTTGTGTCTTCATATAAAATTCTTTGGATAGTTTCTCTTATTCTGCTCACTTGAGTTCGTAATTGTTCTCGGTTATTAGACAACACTTCTAGTCTTGCTGATCTCTCTTGTTCAAGATCTTTTAGTCTTTGTGTTATTCTTTCTTTAACACCAGGTCCTAAGTTGTGGTCATCAGCCTCAACTAGTTTTTCTTTTTCTCTTTTTATATGCTCATCTAGTTCACCCAGTTTTGCTAAATTGTTTGTTAATTCGCCTCTGATGCTTCTCAAAGCATGATCAAGGGCCGTTATTTCTCTCATAGGTAGCGGCGGATCGTGCATAGTTTTTAATGCTGTTTCTTCTGAAAAACTGGTTTCTGCTTGTATTATTTCGTCTGCTGTTGGGCTTAAATCTTTAAGGGGTATGTTTTGAATTTGGTTTTCTGTTGGGAGTTTTTGTAGTGTGTTTTGAAGTTTAGCAACTGCTTCCCTATCTAATTTTGGTTTAGTAATGCCAAGGCGATTTTGTTCGCTCACACTGAGCCTTTGTCTAATTGTACTCTTTTTTAAAAACTTTGATGAGTCTGGTTTAGTTGTAAGCTGAACAAGTTGTCCTTCGTCGTTTCTCACAAACAAATGGTCATCTTTTGTTTCAAAATCATTAGGGTCTATAAAATCAGGAGGTTCTTGGCCTAAACTTTGATAAAATGATTTGACCTTACTTTCTGTTAATTCACGCCGCAATGATTGTAATGGATGTGTCAAAGGAGTCATTTCACTCATGTCGTCTCCAGGATCAAAAACATCATAATCTTCTTCTGCCATGTTTTTAAATAATTAACTTTTTATTTTGTTTTATAAAAAAATGTCACAAGCATATGGCTCGATTCTTGACCCGCATAGAAGACTGAAAGAGCCCTTTGGCGTGAAGGGAAATAAACAGAATATTATTGTTCCAAATAATCCATCTACTATTGATTCAGATCAAATTCTTACTGTTAAATTTCCAGACCTAGGAGCAGATGAAGTGATTGTGCCGGGATCTGCACGGCTTACTTTCAAAATAGAACTTGATTCAGCAACAGACCCAAACAGGACAGTAGTCCAGAATCTGGGACGGGCAATCGTTAAGAAAATTTCTATAAAACTTGAGGGGCAAGAAATATTTTCTTTACACAATGCAGACATATTTCTAATCTATTCTGATCTATGGCTAACCGATAATGAAAGGGCCGATCTTGCGTTTCAAGGAATCGAAAATAACGAAGCACTAAAACACAGAATAGACGCCGAAGATGCTAAAGACGGTAACAAGTATGAAGCTGTAAGTTATGCGTATGGAAATCGCTTTTCCATACCCTTGGATTTTGAGTTGTTAAAAGCGCATGCGCCATACTTTCAAGGAGCATTAAAAGACAGATTGTCATATGAACTAACTTTTAATGAATACAAACGTGTCATTAAATCTACAGACACTGAAGCAAAGTACAGCATTTTCGACATCTCGTTAGAGTTTGACATTGTTAGCAACCCTAACTTAGCAAGGCTGATTGAGCAACAATATCAGTCAAAATTAGCAATATATTACGAAAGAGTGATTCATTATTCAAAATATCCTAAAAGCAGAGCAGACACTATATGGAACTTTAGTTTTAGCGCCGCAGCAAGATCCCTTAAAGGTATTTTATTGCTGTGTGAAGATGAAGAACCATTCAAAAGACAAAGTGAAAAGTTTATCAATCCTAAAATAACGAAAGTACAATGTTCAATTGAGGGTAGTCCTAACCAAGTCTACGGTAGTGGGCTTAAACCTTATCATCATTTTGATGAAATAAGAAAATTGTTTGGAGGCGGGAGGTCTAGAAGTCCAACAGTAGACCTTGTGTCTAAAGATCTACACCTTCACAGTGTTAGACTTGATGAATATTTAACAACGAAATACGGTTTATGGATTGACCTAAGGTCAACAGAGGATAATCAGTTGCATGGGAGTGGGAGAACAGTTAAAGACGTAATAAACATTCAAATTGATAAAGAAAAAGAGAGTGATAAACCACTTAATGTACATTTGTTTTTAATATATGATGCGCAGCTGAATATTCAAGATAACAGATTAAAAGATATCCAATACTAAATTATTTTTATTTTTTAAAAAAAGCATGTCTGTTCAGGTTTATCCAAAAGTGCCCAAAGAAGAGAACTCTGTTGCTGTAGACATAAAAACTTTCAGATTAACAAACATAACACAAATGCAAACCCAACTAGAGCAGGACCTTTCAAAATACAGTAAAACCAAACGAAGGTATTCTGCTGTCTTTAATGCTGTTACATATGTTAATACTGGAGCATCGACAGCTAGTGCTCTATCAGCAGGAACAAGTGTAGGTCTCTTAGCAACAGGCGTAGGTGCGCCGGCAGCTTTACCTCTAGGTGGTTTGTCTTTAGCTTTTGGTTTATGCTCAACAGCTGCAGGTGCTGTCAGCAAAAAAATAAAAGCTAAACTCCAAAAGCACACAGCTATGGTTCAACTAATAACAGCTAAACTTAGTTCCTTCAAACTGACAATAAATAAAGCACTTGCTGACTCAAACATCACGGATGAAGAATTTAGTCGCCTACAGGCTGATTTTGAGGACTACAAAAGACAAAAGTTTGATCTTCAAAGAAAGGCAAGGGCAACTTTTTCTCAACAACCAGACACCGACCAGATAAAAAAGGAATGCTTAAAAAAAGTAAACGAAACATTAAACTCTGTTCTAAACAGCTCACACTAACAACACCAAAGGGCGTTTATACTTTAGTTTACGAGTCCAAGCACAAAAAGACCGTTGATATTGATTCTGATTAAGTATTTTTTTTTAATTTAAATAAATATTTTGAGTTAGAAAAGAAGCTCAACATGGATAAGATATATGACAGTTTTGACTCTTGGTTAGATGCAATGGAAGAGGAAGAGCATTTGTCAAAAGCTTTAAATGAGGTCGTTTTAGAAGTTATTGATCCAACAAACGTGCAGGCAAGCGTTGTACATGCTATTTCTCAAGTTCCAAGTAAACTAACAATAAACCCTCCAGTTAAAGTAAGGGTAGTTGTTTTAATCGACTATATAACAATAAACGAAGAAAATCTAGAAGTCTGGGTCTCAACTAAACAGCAGACTATTCTTTCTTATAATGACTTAACACCCGGTTGGGCAGATCAACTTCTTACACAGTTTAATGAAGCCTCTGAAGCAGCTAAAATGAGAGGCTCTGGTTGGTCAGAGGGTGAAGTCCTAGACATCAGATTAAGACAGGCTAAGTATGAGCCGATTGTAGGCAAGTCTTACATTCCACTGCCTCCAACATTAGTTGCAAAGAAAGCAGTTTTGAACATAAAAAATTCAGACGACAAATGTTTTATGTGGTGCGTTCTTGCTAGGCTGCATCACGTTGCCAAAAATGCAGAGAGAGTATCTAACTATCAACCTTGGGTCAATGATCTTAACTTTAACGGCCTTGAATTTCCTATGGCTGTAGACAAAATTGATCAGTTTGAAGAACAGAATCCGCCAATAACTGTTAATGTCTACACATGGTCTGAAGAAACCAACCTTCT
This sequence comes from Conus canariensis, assembly GCA_033310375.1. NCBI lineage: Eukaryota > Metazoa > Mollusca > Gastropoda > Neogastropoda > Conidae > Conus > Conus canariensis. The sequence continues at coordinate 71,891,978 of CM065726.1, read as the reverse complement.
GCCAATTAGAGTGTCAAAGAACAGTCCAACAATAGGCGAACCAACCAAAACTCATGTAGACTTACTCCTGATGCAAAGCCTTAATGGGTTGCACTACACTCTAATACGCACAATGAGTAGATTACTAGTGCATACTACAAAACAACATAGCAAACAAGAATTCTGTAGAAAATGTTTAACAAGAATTCCATCTGTTAAAGCAGCGAGCGAACATGTAAAACATTGTATTAGCCCAGTTGACTGTGATACAGAACTAATTACGCCCGGAGAAGGCAGTAAAGTTAGTTTTAAGAACTGGAAACGGTTGCAAACTAGTCCATATGTTGTTTACGCAGACTTCGAATCACTCATTGTTCCTTATGAAGGACCAACCCCACAGAAACTTCCTAAAACAGTCTTAATGAGTAATCATCAGATTTGCTCATTTGCCTTCATCATTGTTAGGTCGGATGGTGCCCATTCAAAGCCAGAATTATACAGAGGACCAAATGCTGCAAAATACTTCTTAAAACGCATGCAGCAAGTGCGTAATGCCTGTTCTAATAATCTAAACTTATCTGAAATCATAATGACGCCTGAAGACCAACAACAGTATGACTCAGCCACTCACTGTTGGATTTGTGGGGCGGCCTTGGTTGCCACCGCAGAGAATCCAACAGTAAGAGACCATGATCACATTAGTGGAAAGTTTAGAGGAGCAGCACACAGTAAATGCAATCTTCAACTAAAGTTTGAACCAAAGACATGGAAGCTGCCTATATTCTTTCACAACTTGCGAGGTTACGACTCTCACCTTATAATGCAAGCAGTAACCAGCGACTTCAGGGTGTCATGCATTGCACAGTCATCAGAAAAGTACATGTGTTTCACTTTAAATAACATGTCTTTCTACGACTCTATGCAACACATGATGGGTTCATTAGAGTCACTGGCTATGTCCTTAAAGTCCTGCCCAATAACGGAAGAATATTTTGACCCAACGCTCGTTAGAAAGGGCGTTTATCCTTATGAGTACATGAACAGTTGGGAAAGGTTTGACGAAGATACACTTCCGCCTAAAGGTGCGTTCTTTTCTAGTCTTAGAGGAAAGGACATCAGTGATTCTGATTACCAGCATGCTCAAGATGCGTGGCAGAAGTTAGAGTGTAAAACGATGGGAGACTATCATGATTCCTATTTAATGGCGGATACCTGTTTGTTGGCGGACGTCTTTGAAAATTATAGGAAGACCTGCATGAAACATTACAGCCTGGATCCTGCGCATTATATTTCTGCGCCTGGGATGAGCTGGGACGCTTTCTTAAAATTTACTGGAGTACAAATTGATTTATTGTCTGACCTGCCAATGCTTCAGATGATTGAAAACGGATTGCGTGGGGGAATCAGTATGGCGTCGCACCATTACTGTAAAGCAAACAACAAATACTTGGACGACTATGATCCAAGTAAAAGGTCTAACTATCTTATGTATTTAGATGCAAACAATCTGTATGGATGGGCAATGGCGCAGTCACTACCGTTACGTAACTTTAAAATGTACACAGGACTCAAAGACACTCAAAAGTTTTTAAAATGGCTTCAGAGTCTAGAAGCTGATCGTAAAAGAGGTCTCATTCTAGAAGTTGATTTAGAATACCCCCATGAACTTCATGATTACCATAATGACTATCCATTAGCGGCAGAAACCCTAAAAGTGTCAATGACAGAACCGCCTAAACTTGTGCCTAATCTTCGTGACAAAAAAAATTATGTCTGTCATTACAGACTTCTTCAATTTTATTTAAGACATGGTTTAAAGTTGACAGCTGTTCATCGTATAATTGCTTTTGATCAAGAACAGTTCATGAAACCATACATCATGAAGAACACTGATCTCAGAACTAAATCCGCAGATGCTTCAGAAAAAGACTTTTTCAAGTTGATGAACAACAGCTGTTTTGGAAAGACTATGGAAAATCCGCACAAGCGTAAAGATGTTAGATTGGTCACCAGAGAAAACGTTGCAATTAAGTTGACTTCAAAACCTAATTATCAGGACTTCAGAAGATTTCATGATCAGCTTTTTGGCATAATGATGAAAAAAAAGAAAGTCAAATTGGACAAGCCCGTTTTTATTGGGTTTACTGTTTTAGAGCTGTCGAAGCTTTTGATGTTAGAATTTCTTTATGACTACTTTAAACCCTTGTATCCGGAGTCCAGAGTTCTGTACACAGATACAGATTCCTTTGTAATCGACATCCCTACTGAAGATTTTTACAAAGACATGGAATTAGAAGTAGCAAAAGAGCATGCTGGATGGTACGACACATCTGATTACCCTAAAGATTCGCCTTTGCATTCAGTTATTAATAAGAAGGTTTTAGGTAAGATGAAGGATGAATTATCTGGAGATGTGATCAAGGAGTTTGTTGGTTTGAGGTCGAAAATGTACAGTCTTTCAAGCCAAAAAAAAGTTGTTAAAAAAGCAAAGGGAATATCTCGTAGTGTTGTGCAGTCAAGCATAACCCATGACAACTACAAAGAAGCATTGTTTGGCAATAAGACTTTTCATCATGACAATTACAAGCTGCGATCTAATCTGCATGAGATTAACACAACAGTTGTAACAAAACGGTCTCTTGACCGCACTAACACAAAAAGAGTATTTGTTAATCCAGAGTTTTCATATGCAATTGGTCATTGGAGAATAGTATAATCATATGGGCTTATATTTTTCAGCAATCGCACGTTCAATTATATCATCATCTAATTTAGCAAAATTAATATTATTTATTAATGCTAGATGTGCTTTAATTTTTTTTGTCATTTCACAATATTCATGTTTCCATAAATCAAAATCAAAATAAAAGCTTTGGGGTTTAAAGCGATTGTCTGGCGATTGTTCTAGCCAGGGATTGTCAATCTTCTCAAATACTTCTTTAATGATATACTGATACTCAAATAAATCTTGCATTAATTTTAATGACTTTTCCTTTGTCATTTCTGCCATTTCCCTTTGAGCTTCCATTTTAAACCCAAATGTATTTGCGTAGATTAAAACAGTTCGTTAAGCTTAACTATATCATCACCCAATTCAACCAAATTATTATCCATTACTGCTAAATGCGCTCGAATTTTTTTAATATATTCTTGCTCCCAATCAAAATTTGAGGTTTTGTCTAGCATGGCATAATCAATCTTCTTAAATATTAGTCTAATAGCAAGATTATAATCAAATATTTCTCGCATTATTTCTAAGGACTCTTCCTTCACCATTCTTGCTTCCAGTGCCATTTTACGTAAGGATTCTTCCTTTTCCATTCTTGCCGCCATTTTAATTTAAATTAAAAAATAATTAAGCGACTGGAACTGTGTCTGGAGGGATTATCTGCAGTTCTTCCTTCACAAAAGATCTTCGGGGGGCTGGTCGTTTTGTTGTGTCAGTTTCTCGTAAATAATACACGGGCGGATTCATCTTTACAATTCTTTTTATTTCATATGAGTCAACACTCCAAACTGGATCGGTTGCCCTGATGCGGGTGTCCCCTTCTGCTTCTCCCGGTAAATAAAGGTACCTTACTTTCAAACCAAATGGTAATAGTTTGCTTGATGAACTGGCGTCTCCTTCAACAACATTTATTTTTTGTTTTTTGATTGCTTGTACTGGTTTTAGACCTTTAAATTCTTCATTATTCATTGCACGTAGAACTGAGGGCAGTCTTCTAACCCATTCTGTGTTGCGAGAATTGTCAATCAGCTCTCTGTGATACTGGTAGGAAAAAAGCCTTTCAGATAACTGTTTGTTAAAGTTTTCAACCAAACCCTGTGATCTGTGAACTCCTGGAATGCCTCTTTTAATGGTAACTCTATGTTTTAACAATAATTGATTTACTTGACCTTTAAATTCTTTTCCATCATCGACTTGAATCATGCGAGGATAAGTTAACGGGCCTCGTTGATATATCAGTTGTAAAGCGACAGCAACAGCAGAAGCACTCTTTTGTGTTAATGGTTCAGCATCTTTGTATCTTGAAGCTATGTCAATGACTGTAAGTGCGTACTTAAATCTTTTTCGTCTAATCGTATCATGGGGTAAATATAGAAGATCCATTTGATGGGTGTCGTTCGGTATTGTGTTGACAAAGTGTGGTCTTTGTATTCGTTTAGGCGCTGGTAAATAAATTTGCCAAATCGCTTGTTTAGATAACCATTCTTTTGCTGTTTGTTCACTGACTCCCGCTGCTTGGCTAAGCTTTTTAATTGCTGTTATTCCCTTCCAATATCCTTTTGGAGAATAATAGATTTTGTACATTTTTATTCAGCCAATACTTTGTGCAACAAAATACACAGCGGTCATGCCAAAGACAATAAACAATATTTCTTGCATCTTTTGTTTTTCTGATGGTTGATAAAAGTCGCTAAATTTTGGTGGGGGCAATGTTTCAACTTGTTTGCCTGTCACTAGAAAATATTCTTTTATTGCCTGGTCAACATCTTTAAATGTGTAAGCTGCATGTCCCTGTTGTTTAAGTCTGTCGTTAATAAAATCTAACTGCTCCATTCTTTGCTTTTCATAGGTGTCTTGTGCAGCAGCTAGTTGCTCCATAGCTCTGTTATGTCTTTTTCTCTCATTGTTATTTTGTAGTTTACTAAATGCGTAATTACTTCCGCTAAAAGCAAGCGCATTAACCACTGCGCCGCCTATCATCATTACGAGTGAAGCCATTTTTATAAATGTATTTTTTTTAATTTTACATATTGATACTGTCTGGAATTATTCCTTGCTTAACTAGAAAATCTTTCGTAGCAAATGAAGCTGTAATAACAGCAATCAGCTTTGCTGAGTCTTCAAAGTCTAGTTTGCCAAGATCTGCTGGTTTTATTTTTAACAGGCTTTTACCAAGCATTGTGTATCCTACACTTAGGCCTCCAATAACAGCAGAATGGTATACAAGGTTAGTAATAGTTTTTTCGGTGCTCATTTTTAAAAAATAAAATAATTATAATTAATAAAAAACATGAACAGCGATGATCTACTTCCTGAACTTATGATTACAAATGATCAAGTTGATGACCAAGCTATTATGCGCCAAAAGGAAAGGCTGTATTCTTTAGCAGCATGTGGAAAAACAAAACAGTACCTTGGAAATGAATTCAGCATAGAACAGATTCAACAAATGTCGCCACAAGACATTGTAAAGTATCACAACAGGTATGAAGCGCAACTGGGGTCAAGAATGGTAAAAAGTGTTGGGCAAACGGTTCTTAGTTTGTACACTAAACTAGTTAGTAGATTTGCTCCCATTGATTCTGAACAAGATTTTATGTATGATTTAACACAGGATCCCGTTTTAACAAAGTCATTAGAGTCTCTAGGATGTGATCTATATTACAGATTTGGAACATTGTTATCGCCATTAATCATGGGATTAATTACTTTTAATCATATAGATTTTGTTTCCCTTCAAAATGACCGAGCCAGAAAATCAGCAGAATCAGAATCAGAAAATACTGATGGAGAAAGTGACCAGTAAAAAGCCTCCTCATCCTGGGCGCGTTGCAGCAGGGAAAAAATTAGCAGAGTGGAACAAACAAAAAAAATTAATGTTGCAATCACAGAATGTAACTCATAATGAAAACATAACACCGCCAACGCCAACAGTTGTTTCAATGCCAGCTGTAAATACACAAGTTGATTCAAGACCTACAACACCAAAGTCGTCATGGAATATTGAATTTAAAACAGTTGCCATTTTTGGCGTCATTGCTGCTGGGGGTGGTTATTACGGTTATAAATATATATAAACAACGCCAGCAAAAACCAAAGCAGTCAAAAAAATCTCAACCACTAAATACAGAAGCCAAACAAAAAAGCATGCCAGAACCGCCAACAACAAAAGATCATTTTGATCCATTTCAGATGGAATAATATTTCAAGAACTTAATAAATAATTATAAGTGACTTGAATAAGAACTTGATAACGACTTGATGACGACTTGATAAAAACTTAAATAAGAACTTGATAAGAACTTGATGACGACTTGATAAAAACTTAATGACGACTTGATTAAGAACTAGATTAAGAACTTGGGGTAACTTGATTAAGAACTTGGGGTGACTTAATTAAGGACTTGGGGTAACTTAATTAAGGACTTGGGGTGACTTAATTAAGAACTTAATTAAGGACTTGGGGTGACTTAATTAAGGACTTGGGGTGACTTAATTAAGGACTTGGGGTGACTTAATTAAGGACTTGGGGCGAAAAGTGGAACTGGTAGGACCACTTCTCATTTGATATGTCAGCCACTTGCTTTGTGACTGAACAGGATGTGCGTGGGCGCTGTGCAGTGATTCGTTGTCGGGCTGGCCTGCAACTACTAGTTAAGCGCGATGAAGAACAGAGAAAGAGGCAGCTCACGCTATAGCAAAGAACGTGTTAGCGCACGCCCGCTGTGCGGACAGACCTATCATTTGGTGAATAGTTAACCGACCTTCCCTGACTGACTCAACACTTTAAACATTGCTGTTGTGTGCGCGCTGCTGTGTGTGTGTAAAATAGTGTAGTAAAAATGTGTAGTCATTTGAAGTACTCCCTTCGTTGGATTAATAAACTAAGAAAGACTACAGAACTCTTTGAAAAATATCCGGAACTCGCAAATCTGACAATTTCTATTACATAAGCCATCGCGTTGACGCCAAAGATACATGCTGCTCTAAAAACCCACGCCGGTGTGGCAGCTGACTGGATGTGAAGAAGGTATGTACATTGTCAACTAACTGACTGTGTGCTGTGTTCTGTGTAAACAAAGGCCTCTTGTCTGTGTTAAGTCGTAAACCCCACACACCAACAAACCGACACGCACACTGAAAACGGCGAAGTGGTGGCTTCCCATTCGAGAATGTTCAAGCACATTTGTGACAAAGCGCGCCGCGAGCCCGGTGAAACGCAGTAGGCGCGCGAGGCGTGTTTTATTGATAGGGAGGCACACAGTTTGTAAACAGGACGCTCGGCCTGCTGACTTACTGCGTCGTTATAATTGTGTTGTCTTGGTCTTGCAAAAAAGCTGACAGTCAACCGACTGGTAGTACAGACTGTTTGGGGGAACGCAGACACTATTTATTATAGATGACTGTTCGGCCGAAACTGGCTTTCAGTGGAAGACATGCTGGGATAAGTGTGTGGATTTTATGTCAAAAATATAACTCAGTTTTAAAAGACTTTAGAGAACAGTTAAAGACTGTAGTTTTATTCCACATGAAAGACAGAGACGCATTTGATGAATGTATGCGTGAAAATGATGTTATTGAAAACGATCAAGAAAAACGAAGGATTAAGCAAAAACTTAAGTCTCAAAAGTTTTCTAAATTAGTATTAAAAACAGATAATCCTACACATTATGTATGTTTGTAAAGTGTTTACTATTAGAGAACTGTATAATAGGCATTCTGGGTAAGCCGGCGGAGCAACAGCGAAACCGGCTTCAGCCGGTTGGAGCTGGCGGAGGTGGGTGAGCCAGAATGCCTATTATACAGTTCTCTCACACACATACCAAAAAAAAATAAAAATAAAAATAAAAGGTAGGTAGGCACTCGAGGTCTAACCAGCACGTTGGGCTAATGCGTAGGTCAGACACCCACCAAGTCGTAGCCACGAGACCCTCTTATTCAACTGTCTCATCTTAGTTGTTAATTCATTTATCCATCAGCTTCAAATCATGCGTAGTGTGGTCTCAAAACTTAGCGGATGTGGTGTAACGTATATGGACTAGTCCCCACACAGTGACACATTCTTGGTGAAACTGAAACTGAATCATCTTTAAACAGCAGAATAGTACTGCTATCACAGCTCTTCGATTGGAATAGACTGTTTCAGTGGGAAAAGCCCTGGGGATCTGTTACCCATCCAGTAATGCTTTCTCATTCAACTGTAGAGCAGCATTGAATTCCATAACACCATCTTCATTATCTATTTTGATCTGCATCCAAAAAAAAAAAAAAAAAAAAAGATTATCAGATTCTGTGGCTTTTCATGGCCTACCATGAAGATCTCAAGAGTCCATTTTGTTGTCCAAGTCTGTGGCATGGAAGAGGAGACAGCACAAACAGGGAAAACAGCATTGTCCCTGCCTGTTTTGATGACAGTCCGTCTGAAAGGATTACTGCAGTAGTCACTAACCTCCTCTCCCTGCTCTCTGAGGCAAGTCGCCCCGTCAAGCCTGTCAGGAAGCGTGTCACTTGATGCTAACTATGATGAACCACAGCTGGTGAGCCAGGCAACAGCACTGTGAAGAGGGTGTGGATTCAAATCATTTCAAAACACTGTTCATTGCAAAAATGCTCTTTTAGCAAATCACCAATGCAGAGTCTCAGAAACAGTTTCTACATTTTTAATTTTTTTCTTTGATTAACAAATGAAAAACTACACACTTGCAAGACATCACGATGAACATTTGGGGAAACAAACTTATTTCACACATAAGGAAGCTTCAACCCATAAATGTGCCCATAAATTTCCTTCTGATGAAAACCCATCAAGTGCAATTTAACCGTATGAAAGAAAATGAACATTATATTTGGACAGTTGAAAAGAGACATAACCAACAGTTTGGAAACAAAAGCCTAGCGTCAGCAGACAAAAAGGTTGGAAAAACAGCAGTAAAATCTGTTTTTAAATAAGTATCGCAAACACTTGTTGGCAGCTGCACTTTATATTAGTTCTAATTACATTTAAGTGTTGTTCAGTCTACTCAAAACACACAACACACATACCTCATATACACTAGATAGCTTGACAACCATCCAATATTTAATAAAGCTCTTCTTATTTTGGTTGTCCATGTCTTAAATTTCAGCTTATTTTATCTGTTCTCCAAGCCACATACATGGATATCAATACACACAAATCTAAGATATTGCACCTGTTGAGACCCTGTGTGTTACATGTTAAGAGCTATTCACTGATTCAAAATGAACTGCAATTATTCAAGCTCAAACATCATGTGATCCACAAATGAGTTCTTCTGTGCCCATATCGGTGGATGAACTAAACAAGCAAACAACAAAACAATTTTCACATCAAATTTTTTCATCTACTCACATAAATGTAAGGTATTTAGAATTAAGAATCCTGAGAGACTGAGCTCCTTTGTTTCATGCTGTTTACAGTCCAGCCAACTGCAGGGGCCCCTGCCAGGTTGATAGCCAAAAGGAACCTTGAGGAATTAACTTGCAACAAACTGTTCATAACCAGCTGTTGTCACAAAGTGGTAGTATCGTGGATTTCCTGGGTGGTAAGTCATGCATTTGACTCCCACTGGAGCCATTTATTTGAGGGATTTTTTCCACCCCAATTGGGTCTACCCAGAGCTGAGTTTGCTATGAGCTCCACTGGCAGGCCAGACTAAATCACAGAGTTGAGTGTCATCACCTTCATGGACGCGTCTTTGAGAAAGCATTGCTCCAATTTCCTGACCAACACTACTGGTGTCTGAATCGCCCTTGGGCATGGCTGGCTCAAGGACACATTATGAAAGTATGCATAGTTTACAGCCCTGTCATGCAGTCTCTGGCTACAATGGAACTCCCTTAGCATCATCTGCATCAACCATATCCTCACTGATCAGCATTAAAAAGAAGTGTCAGATTCTGTGGCCCTTCATGCCCTGCTCTTACAGTGACCTGTTTTCAATTTACTCTCCCTGTCTATGCCCTTGGCGAGTTTGTGTTGAGGTTGTTGCTATCTGGAAGCTCATGGGGACTATTGCTGAATGGACCTGGTGGCTCCCTCTAGAGGTGGACACCCACTCATGGCAGCTCCGCACCTAAATATCTATTGTTATCAGTAGGGTGCTTAGTCAGTGGTGTCCTGCATATGGTGAATCAGAACAGCCACCACTGAACACTCTTCTGGTGGATTGCGTCCTGATGACTTGACTTTCATTGCTCTCTGGAAGTGTGATGGAACGAGGCAGTGTGTGTGGCATGGACAGGGAACTGAAATGAATGGCATAGGGATAGTCCCACTAGTGTGGCATGGAAGATGAAACGTGCGCGCACACACACACATACACACACGGACGCACACACACACACGGACGCACACACACACAAGCGGTTGGAAACATGTGGAATTAGGATCCTACATGAGCGTACATGGCTGAATATCTATAAAAATAGAGACTGAAATGGAGTGCCGGTGTCCAAATTCTTGTTAATGATGCATAGTTAGTCTTACAAAACTCACATGCAGTATCTTGGATAACTGCAGTTTGCTGATCAAAATATACATAACAAAAATAGTTATTAACATGAAAAAAAATTAAAAAGAAGAAGAAAGAAAAAGAATGACCTGCTGTCTCCATTTGCAGAACAATCTTTAATAATTTACACCATTTTGTGACTAGTCAGAACAATGAAGCATTTCCAGTCCCTCTCCAAGCAAAAATATCAAAAGACCATACCCAAAACTATCTGCAGCATATCAGACAAAAACATGAACAAATATATTCTGCATCAAGGTCAGCATTCCTGACAATAAATTAATCTAATTAAAATCAATATACCTTTAACCATCTGGTCATGCCGGTTACAAATCCACATTCTTCCACTTGACAATAATATAGCACTACAAAAATGCATCATTTTCAGCATCGTTGTGAATTCATGTTTGGACTAGATTCTGGAAAATCAACTTATAGGACAACCATCACTCTGCACACATGCAGGCCATGATTCAACCAAGCATGATTAAAAGATTTCAATCACAAATAGAACCAATCACTGATCAGCATGATCAACTTGTAACTCTCTCAGAGCATCAGCTACACTCAAGATGGGGAAGAGAAAGGGGAGGAATTTTTTTTTCAGATTCTGCCATTAAGTCATCAAATGACTTTAATACTTTTCTTCGAAGATGAATACACATATGCATGTAACAAACAGAAAAAGCCTAAACCTCCATTCTGACCTGATTTGTGCCTCAAACAGAAAGTGCTTCACACATGACCAATAACAACCGATGGATTTCTTTTTTAAACTTAAAACAACATAACCTAAAGATGTGCTGTACTTTCTGTCAGTCTAGCGTTTTCTTTTGACCTCCATTAAAGTCCTCTACATTGCTACCTTGTCGTCCAAACCTGGACACAGCACAGTGTAGGGAACTTGTCTTCCACAGTAGAACTTCTTAATGCAGTTACGCACACACAACAAAGCAACCAGCCACAAAGCACAGAAAAACCTGTCCTAACCCATTCTGAAGAGGTATTGCCGTTTTCTAACTGCGTACATTTGCCGACTAGTCTGGACATGGAATTATCTTTGGGAACAGATGTGGTGAGAAGGGTCCAGGACACAAGGGATAAGGCAGAGCTGCAGACACACCACACACACCACCATCATGGGGCAGCAGGGCAGCACCTGACTGATGATGATTGTCAGCATGGACTAGAGTTCTTTCTTCTCCTGGGCTCCACTCCTTTCTAAGATGGTCTGCATACTGTCCACCACTGACACACATACAGGGAAATGCAATGTACATACACACAAACACAAACATGTGCACATGCATATGCACACACACAGAGGCTTAAGAAACAGTATGCATAATACACATACATATAATACAAGAACAAACAAATCTCTCTCTCTCTCTCTCTCTCTCTCTCTATATATAGTGATGAAAAACATGTAGTCAGCACCGCCCACGGAGTTCATTTTCAAGCTTTCGCCAAAAGGCTTCTTCAGGAACCGATGCAACTACATCTCCTTAGCCCATATATATATATATATATATATATATATATATATATATATATATATATAATAGAACCCACAAACACCACTTTTCACATTTTTGTATAACAAATCTTACATCTGAAGGGGGAAAAAACACCATATGAGAAAATAAGAGAAGTTACTACAGTGAACATAAAATATGATGAAATGTTAAACAACTACAAAAACTTGTAGACTATATGACAAACTATCATGGAGCTACACCGACAAATGCACGACGCGGCTATACAACAAACACTTCAAAACATCAGTTTTCGAACAGACATACTAAACACTGAAATATCAGGAAAAAACAACCACACCAGATACCAGTCTGGAAAAAATGAAAACACGTGCTCTATGACATCGATGGCATCCATCTGTCTCCAGAGACAATGGGTGTAGCGCCGTGGATCAGTCAGTTGTGGAGTTGCAGAGCCTGCTGTGGCTGAAGAGCCTGGTCCTTGAGCGGCAGACTCTGTTGCAGTTGCTGCAGGTAAAGTCTCGGTCAAGAGTGTCTGTTGGTGCCGAAGCAATTCTTTGCCGTCTGCATCACCTCCATTCTTCCCACTGGGCCTCGCTCCTCTGTTCTGCTTGTTTGATGGTGGACCGCCAGCTGACCCGGTCTGAAGCTGCTGTCTCCAGGTATGCTGGGTCGAGGCTGCCTGTCCTCAGGTCGTGCTTGCAATTGCATACATCTTTGTAGTGTAGGACAGGCCGTCCTGTGGGTCTGGAGCCTGTAGCCAGCTTGTTGTACAGCATGTCTTTGGGATGAACTGTCGTCCATGTGGCTAACATGGCCAAGCCAGCACAGGCGTCGCTGTGTCAGCATGGCGAACATGCTAGACATCCCTGGCTGGGCCAGGACATCCTTGTTGGTGATGCGTTCTTGCCAAGTGATGTCCAGGAGTCTTCTGTGGCAGCACAGGTGGAAGGCGTTCAGTCTGTTTCTTGTCGAGAATACAGGGTCCACACTTCGCTTCCGTAGAGAAGAGCGCTCAGCACGCAGGCTTGGTACACTTTTGTCTCGGTGTTTGACGTTAGCATGGTGTTGTCCCAGACTCTCTTCACTAGACGGGCCATTGCTGTTGCTTCCTTGCCGATCCGCATGTTCAGCTCCGCATCCAGAGAGAGGTTGCTGGAGATGGTGGAGTAAAGGTAAGTGAAGTTATCGACCACTTTGTGGGTGTGATCGCCGATGGAGATGCGGGGAGTTCTGCTGACATCTTGCCCATGATGTTTGTTTTCTTTAAGCTGATAGTGAAGCCAAACTTGGCGCACGCATCTGTGAAGCAGGTGACAAACCCTTGTAGCAGTTCCTCGGCCTGGGCAGTGAGGGTGGCGGCGTCTGCAAAGAGCATCTCCCTGGTGAGGACTTTCCCTACCTTCGTGTTTGCTCGGAGGCGTGCCAGGTTGAAGAGGCTTCTGTCACTCCTAGTGCGGAGGAAGATGCCGTTTTCAGACTGGCCTTCCCAGCAGGGAGAGAATGCCGAAAAGTGTCAGAGCGAGCAAGCACCCTTGTTTGATACCGCTCTACATTGGGAAGGGGTCCGAAGATGAACCGTCGTACTGGACAGTGCCATTCATGTTGTCATGGAATGACGTCATCATCGTCAGGAAATAGGCGAGACATCCATTCTGGTGTCATAGGGTGAAGGGGCCTGACCTGACCAAGTTGAATGCTTTGGTCAGGTCGACACAAAGGCGATGAACAAGGGTCTTCTCTGCTACCGGCACTGCTAATGACACTTCTCTTGTAGCTGCCTCAGGGAGAATATCATGTCGATCGCAGCTCTGAAGCCACACTGTGCCTCCGGGTACACTCGTTCGGCAAGTAGCTGCAGCCAGTTGAGGATGACGCGGGTGAAAGCTTTGCCAACAATGCTGAGGAGGGATATTCCGCTATAGTTATTGCAGTCGCTGCGGTCCCCTTTGTTCTTGTACAGCGTGATGATGTTTGCATCGCGCATGTCCTGGGGTATGGTCCCTTCCTCCCAACACTGCAGAAGCTCATGGAGGTGACTGAGGAGAGAACTCTCCTTGCCGGCTTTGATGACTTCTGCCGAATTGCCGTCACTGCCTGGAGCTTTACCACAGGCTGGCAAGTCGATGGCCTAGCTGAGTTCCTCGATGGTGGGTGGGTGTCCAGCTCCTCCATGACAGGTAGGGAGGTGGTGTTCTCAATGGCTGTGTGGGTGACTAAGTTTTCCCTGGAGTACAGCTTCTGATGGTGCTTCACCCATCTCTCCATCTGCTAGCTGCGGTCAGTGATGACCTCCCCCGATTTCAGAGAGATGATCTTGATGGCGCTAGGGCCAAATGCTTTTTTCATGCCTTCGTACATGGCATGGATTTTGCCACAGTGGCAGAGATCTGGATGCTCCGGCACAGGTTCAGCCAGTATTCTTTGGTGCATTTACGGGCAATCCGCTGGGTGTTGCAGCCAGCTTTACAGAGTGCGGCTAGTGTCTTCTTTGAGAGCACTCTCTTGTTTTTGAGGAGTGTGGCTTTAGCAGCAAAGGCAGGCTCCATTTCCACGATTCCTGCTTCAAACCAGTTTTCATTGTTTCTCACTCTCTTCCCATAGGTGTCTGCGGTAGATTGGCAGGTGGCATCGCGGATGTGATTCCACCATAATGAAGAGCTGTCTGTTGGGCAGAACTCTAGGGCCTTGTCGATGGTTCTGGCAAAGCGTTTGTGCAGTTTGGGCACTGACGTCATGGCTGTGCTGATTCAAGGACGTCCCTTCTGCTTTGAGCGGTGGATTTGCTTGGGCCGAAGACGCACCTTGCTGCCAACCAGGGAGTGGTCAGTGTTGCATTCAGCACTGTGGTAGCTGCGGGTGACAAGCATATAGTTGAGCAAGGGTTTTCGGGTGATCACGAAGTCCACCTGATGCAAGTGGGATCTGGGTGTCCAGGACACTCTGTCTTGTGGCTTGGTGGAGAGGAAGGTGTTTAGTAATACAGAGGTCTTAGAAGCCGCAAAGCTCAAGTAGCCACTGTCCATTCTCGTTGAGCTTGCCAACGCCGAGGCGGCTGAAGCAATGGGGCCAGTAGCTGTGGTCTGCACCAATCCGGGCGTTGAAGTCCCCGAGCAAGAACAGGTGTTCCTTTGCAGGTATCTCTCTGATCTTGGCTTCCAACCCTTCATAGAACTCATCCTTAACCTTGACTGTAGAGCAGAATGTGGGGGCAAAGACGCTAAGGATGTTTGTTGATCATGAAGCGGTCGTGAGCCGGAGAGAGAGGATTTGCGCCGTCTGTTATGGAAGGTGGTTCAACTGTGGACAGGAGAGAGTTTTGCACTGCGAATTCGATGCCATACAGTCGGTGCTCCTCTGGTTCCAGTCCTTGCCAAAAGAACGTGTAGTCCCTCTGCTGAGGCTGCCGTTGGAGGGGTCTTGTCTCTTGCAGCGAGGTGATGTATGTATTGAACCTCTTCAGCTCGCAGTCGATGATGGCTGTTTTCCTGGCGTTGTCAACTTGCTGGAGGTTTTAAGAAAGGCCAGGACACATCATTCTGACATTCCAGGTTGCCAGCCCAAAGGCTGGTAGTTTGAATTTCTTTTTTCTCTTATTGCCTGGTTCATGGTTTACAGTCTGCTCTTTGGCCTTCCCCTGAGCTGCAAGCACCCACGGAAGCAGACAGACTGTGGTGGGTCAGACAGACTGTGGTGGATCAGCACTTTATTGGCTGGGGGCTGCCCAACTTGAGGCGGGCGGTAGCTGACCAGTGAAACGTGATGGTCCTCCCACTGTTGGAGACAATCTGTAGGGCCTGAGCTTACACCAATAGGTTCTGGGCTTATAACTCATAACTACTGTCTCCTGTGTTTTTACTGTTGCTGGGATAGCGGCCTGGAGTGACTTCTCCAGAGCGCAGGCCTAGGCGAAGTGTATGGGGATCCTGGGGTGCCCAATTGCCGGGATCTCCCTCTTGGCTTTGCTGACAGGATTCAATGGAAAGGGCAAGCCAATACAGTATGGTACCAGCGCAGCTGCAAGATTTGCTGGAAGGTGTCATGGTGTGTGGACCAACCGCCTTAGGGGCTCCACTTCGGATTTTCTTTCAGGGTTTACTTCCTTAGCCTTTGTCTCTCCCAAAACATCCACAAATCAGTAAAGCTATTTGACCCAATAGCTGTGAGACTGGTTTGTGGGCACTAGGGCATATCCACACACTGGTGGGCCTGCAAGCCACATGTCTGGGGGCCAGACTTCCTCCGAGTCCCTTGTAGTTTAGTCTGAGTCCGTAAGGTCCCAGTCGACATGTGTCGCCACGAGGAGGCACTACATAGGGCTTGCTGGTGGACAGGCTGTATACTGACAGGGAAAAACTGACGCATTCTACTCCCCTTTTTGCAGTGCTGCAAGCAGCGGTGCTAGTCAGTGGTGGAGGCTGAAAGCGAGAGGTGACAAGCACACACACACTTCGTGCGTGTCTATGACATCAGGAATTCATAACAATGAATAAATCACATTACAAAATATCAAGAAGTCAACAATGAAGACACCAAATAACTACATAAAATTTCACCAGCGCACTGTATGCATAACAAAATATCAGGAAGCTACCACATACACAATACATCTGGATGTTACAACGAACGCACTACATGACAAAGTATTATGAAGTATTAACAATCATAATACACAACAAAACATCAGGGAACCACAATGGCAAACTACATGACATATCAAGAAGCCACAATGACAAACACAATACATGAGAAAAATACTAGGAAGCCACAACGAAAAACACTACATGATAAAATACCATGAAACCACAGTGTCAAACACACATGACCAAGTCAGGAAGCGACAATGATGAACACACTACATGATCAAATACCAGGACACTACAATGACAAACACATTACATGACAAACTACCAGGAAGCCACAGTGACAAACACTACATGACATACCAGGAAACCTTAATGACAAACGCACACAGTGTGCACACAGAACACTACCATGAAAATCCACTTCACTGTTTCACATTATCTATTAGATAAGCATTACTTTGCACCTTTACCTGTTAGATAAGCATTACTTTGCACCTTTATTTGTGTGTTCATGTGCATGTTTCCTTGTTTTCAGTTATGCTACAGTCTGTTTTATTCTCCAGCTGTAGACATTATCAAAGTTCATAATTCTTTTTTTTATATATAAAAAATAATTGAAAAATAAGAACAAAAGAGACCCATACAGAAAATGCAAAAACCTTTATGTAGTAGGAAAAAAGTAACACCCAATACAAATAACCTACTTCTTTCATAACTTTTTGTTTGGAAGATTTCCTGAAAGTTTTGTTTACAAACTGGGTAAGGAAAATAACAAGAAGCAGCAAAAACTCACATCCATCTGGCGAAGAATAATAGTACTTGTACTTGGCATTCCCCTTTTTGTTGTACACATCACTTAGAAGCTTGCCTTGAGAATCTGCCAACAATTTTCAATGTCCTGTTCTCAGCATTCCATCAGACCACTGTAGGCCACATCAGGGCCATCACATCATCAACACTAATCCCCACAGATCAGTCACACAAACTATTCATACATACATTACACACCACACAGCGGAGAGGGGGGGGGGGGGGGGGGGGGGGGAAGAGACCAAAAATCAAGCCAACAAAGCACTCAGCGTAGACAGTTCAAATCTAGATCTAGTTGTATGACGACCAGAAGCTATCTTAGTTAGGTAAGCATGTTGAAAAGACAACTTCGTATAAGAAACAAAACTGTATATACATCAAGCACAAATTGATTCATAAATGTATTCAGGCTGAACTAAAAGTTCTTTACTATTAACAATAAACAACAAAAACAAGACTGGATTCATTGTTTACATAGCCTCAACTCCCTTTTAAGATTTCAAGTTTTCCATAATTAATGCTTCAATCTCATCACAAGCAGAATATCAGTTTCTGTTAAAATATTTATACGAGTTTTGCCATGGAAAAGGATTACTCCAAAAGAGTTTTTTTTTAATGGCATATCACATGGTATACACTGTGCAAGTTATTCACCATTAAGGGGAAGAGATGTAGGGACGGATGGGGAGTTGGGGGTGGAAGGATGAAGGACTGGGGGGTAAGGAGTGATGGGAGGGGAAGGAACAAGAAATGACCAGGGTGTAACCTGCTGACACAGTCTCTCTTTTCAGTTTCCCAAGTCTGGTGATAGACATTCCTTCAACTTCTGAAACTTACTCGTTTGTCTGTGTATAAACTCTCTTGTCACAGGACTCTTACCTAGGACTGAAGTTTGGATACGACACCTGTGTTAAGAATGGATATCTTAGACGTTTTGTTTCCCAGTTTTGTATGCGTTTGCCAGTTTTTGGAAAATGATCGCGGTTTCCCTTAATTTTTTTTTTTCCTGCTATTTGTGACATATCTGGTCAGTCCATCATTACCCGATAAATCTAAATGACCAGGGTTCCGAGCAACACAAAAGCTGTAAGGTTAAAGGAAATACAAAATTTCACAAACTTAAAAACATATGAATGATTATGGCATGTAATAGAAACCACACAGACATACCTGGAACTAAAAAAACAGTGATAGATGACACATAACCTACATACATATCATCAAGAATTTCAACTTATGTTGTTGTTTACAGCATAGCCAACAGCAAAGGGACGTATTAGGACTGTATGGCCCAACCTACCAAAAAACAAAATGCGAGGAATATATCCACCATCTGGTCTGTACACCTCCTCAGATGGCTCTTCATTATCCTGAAATGGAGAAAAAGTTCACACAATTTTCTTGATCAGATAAGAAAAACATTTTAGCTTTGCAACTACCCACTGTCAATCCATGACAGAATTAAACAGCCCTAACACACAGATTCCCAGGAACCTACAAAACAAAGCAAAAACTAATGAAACGCCAGTTTACATGCAGTTCTGATAGCTACTGCGCAAGTGCCAATTTCAAAGAAAAATATTCCGGAGGTGCACTGCATCAGCTTGAGATTCATACATTATATACAAAAATAATATACAACAACAAATTGTCTTAAACTGGGAAGCGTCTATTGCAAGAAATGAATTTATCATTTCAACCCCTGAAATGATATGAAGATGTTTTTACAAATTCCATTGCAATCACACCTCTTATCCCAATACCCACTCCAGACCTGCCTAGGCCCCCTAAGACCTCTCAGTAGTGGGACCCCAGTTTTCAGTAGTTTCACAGGTGTTGTCAGTAGTAAAAAGTCGCGGCGTTTTAGTTAATGAACTCTTACCATTAAAGAACTTTGTCATTTTCAAATGAAATTAAAATATGCTGCAAATAACAATATTTTGTTATAAACTACATAAAAAAAATGGCACTAAGGAATGAAAGAGTGGGTAGTTAAGAGAAACATTACGCTCACCTGATCAGCGATGACAATAAGCAGACTTTGAAATCTTTGAATAACAAAGGATGTAGCTTTGCCTCGGGAGCAAGCAAATGACTTAGCAATCTCTGAGTCCGGAAACATTTTTCCAACTGCCTCAGTAAGTTTACTGGCAGCCATTAAAGGCAAATTGAGCTCCGCCACCAAGCCAACCATAATAGCCTCTGCCCTAGTCACATCATCTTTTGAAGGGCCACTGGGTCCAGGATTCAACTTTCTTTGAAGGAAAGACGTGATCTGTGGAGTTGCTTTTTTCGTGTCCAAGTTTGCCTGGTGTTTCTGAGTCTTGACATGGCGCTTACAGTCGTTAAATCCACCATGTTCAATCGAAATGTCATCCCAGCAAGCCTTGCAAAAAACAAACCCTTTCCCCTTTGCACTGGCCTTTAGATCAGGAATTTTTTCCGTATACTTTTGCCGATATTGTTGATGAGCAATTACTTGCGTTGTCTTTGCTTTCTTCTTGTCTCTCCTATCTATGACTTCTTCACAATCGGATTCTACATCATCTGTCTCATGCAACCGCTTCGAACTCGATGCCATTTTGGCGGACAGAGAACTAGCAGTGTAGTGTCACGTGACAGCCTTTCCTGCACGATTTGATAGACTAAGCAAGGGCCTCAGATGAACCGGGCAGCAACGCTAAACAAATCGTAGTTCCGTGAACGGTAAAATCGTATTTTTTTCAACTCGCCGTAGTGCCGTACTTTGTGGTCTGAAATCGTAGCAATTATGGACGAATCGTAGGACTAAGCAGGTCTCCCTCATCCTCTTAATTCTTTTTTTCCCCTTTTCCTTCCCTGAAGATTTGGTATGAGGATATTTCTCGAATCCTTTGATCAACCCACTCAGAAGTCGCAATGCTCTCTACAGTGTTGGATTCAGGGATGTAATAGTTGTAAATAAACGCATTCCAGACAACAAAAATGCACTCTATTTAACAAAAAAAAAAGTAATCCATAAATGCAAATAATAATATGTTAGTATTCCAAATATGCCAATAAACTAACAACAAATTCTGTTCAAAGTGTATTTGTATCTCCCTCATCACTGCAAACCTTGCTGAAGTTCAGCACAGTAATTCATCAAATTCAATCTTCAAGTTTTGGAAGTCTTCCTGTCTTATTAGAGAAAAAAAGAAGATAACACCTCCACTGACAACAGCATTTGACCATCCATGCAGCTGTTCAGTTTTTTCCCTTCCCTGGAAGCTGAAACCTCATTCACTTGGCACACTGGTTGACTGGCTATTCCAGTATGTAATTCATCTGTGTTGAGAAATCAAGAAACTCATCATTATTCACATTTGTATTTGCAAACTCGTCCAAAAAAAAATCACCTAGTTGCCCTAATGTTCCACAGAATGATGCACATGTGGTTTGCAGCTAGTCCTCTTTGTTAAGAGCTGCATGATTACCAACAGGGCTGCTGAATATGTCTGCTAGCAATGTTGTTTGAAACTGGTATCTGTTCTAACTGAATACTACTGCACACCAAAATCTTTGCCAAGAAATGTTACAATGACAATATCTGTAGGATGAAATCACTAATCAAGCTGTTGTCAGCAAAAATGCAGTGGTCTCAAAATGAAACACAGATCATTTCTAGAGATTTGCTGTGAAGATGCCCTATTTACGCCGAATTCCACGATAATTATGACCCTTGCCACAATAAAAGCATACAAGCATGACAATGTGTATAATTCATTATAGCTATGTACCTACTGCTGTCATCAGCTATACGTGCACCAATATCTTTTTTTTTACATAAGCGATGTATGCATATTCCAAGAAAATTCAGTAATATATTACAAATCCTTTTTCAACTTGAGCTGATACGTTTTCTTCAAGAACTCATTCTCTTTTCACTTTTCTTGTTCTGATTTTTCCCTTTTATTCTTGTATCTTTATATTGCATACAAATACAAAAATGTCTGCAAATACACAATTGTGTAGTCTCATGCCATGTAAAATATCTAATGTTTGTTCACATCACACTGATCACATCACTCCCATGCTGATCGAACTGCACTGGCTTCCCATACAGTATCGGTGGCAATTTAAACTGGCAGTTCTTGCTTTCCGCCACTTCAATGAATCTCTTCCTCACTTCTCTCTTCTTCTCTCTGCACCTACCAAAGCTCTCGTACCCTTCACTCTTCTTCACAAAAACTTTTGAAAATCCCTAAGCGTTCTCTGAAATCTGTTGGCGAAAGAGCCTTCAGTTTTAGAGCACCTTCTATTTGGAACTCCCTCCCTGAAGACCTTCGTAATCAGCCTACTCTTTCTTCTTTTAAATCTCAGCTCAAAACTTACCTCTTCAAAAAAGCCTATTTTCTTCTGTAGATGACTAGATCTCTCTTAAATTCCTCCACAACTAGTTCGGTGAGACAGTTTATGCATGTAGGTGCGTCTGCCATTGTGTATTTTCTTTTTGCTGTGTTGCTGTGTGCATGAATATTGTATGAATAAGTGCAAATGGTGGATGTAAGCGCATTGAGTTGTACAACAAGAAATGCGCTATATAAGTATTATACATTATTATTATTATTATTATCACTGCAGAAATCTTTAAAAAGTTTTATTTAGAATAAATTTTTACATAAAATGGACAGATATTCAATCAAAAAAAAAAAAAAAGATTTGTTTTAATGTACTGAATATGGAAGCAATTAAAAAGACCACTTAGCCTTAATGCACTGAATATGGTGACAATTACACAAAGCATTTTGATTTTATGCACAGAATATGGTGACAATCACACATAGCAATATTTTCTAATTTTCAGACCATGGCAGCACTCACACACACACACTCACACAATAAGGTGATGATCATATACACCATTTGTTTTGATGCACAGAATATGGTGGCAATCCCACACAGCATTTTTCCTGACAAGCTTGGTATACAGACATAAATAAGCTTGGTATATGGCCAACAGTCCTGAAGCTCTGCTTTGAAACTTGTGTTTCAACATATTGACTCGAGACCCTGCTCCATCCAGCAGACACTGCCAGAACTCAAACCTGCAAATTTTGGAACTAGTTCTAAGACCTACCCACTCTGCTACTGCATGTCAACGTCTCATGTCTTTGGAAAAGGAAGAACTGTAACTTTCATCACCAGTCAGCCTTCTTATCTTTCTCTTCTCTCTTCAGTTACTTCCTTTTTGAATATCTGTGCATTTTCGTTCTTTCTTTTTTCAGTTAAATTCTTGCAATATAATAATGATATCTTTGCTGCAACATGTGCATTGAACGGCAAGTTCAGCTCACCTCAACATTCACCATGATGAACTTCTCACTCAACTTCTGGATTTCTTTGCTTTCAGCAAACCTGGGCTTGAAGGCTGTGAGGAAAGACAGATGATAATGCAGGCATTATCGACAGATGATAATGCAGGCATTATCGACAGATGATAATGCAGGCATTATCGACAGATGATAATGCAGGCATTATCACAAACTTAGGTTAATCACAGCCATATTTTCTAGTTCCAGATAATAAACATCTTACACATAAAAAAACATTACCCTGTTAAGCACATGGGTTAAAAAAAATCTCCCAGTTCTGTCACTTTCTTGCATAAAACACACTTCGTTTTTTTAATTAACAACAATCAGACCTTGTGGTGGGACTAAAACATATGACATCCCTCCCTGAAACCTGTGTCACTAACTACTGCATCATTGGGTGATGAAGTGTCACATTCACTTGGGCAATTTCTCCAGATGCACAAAGAACTGATCATTAGCTAAGAGAAATGGCTTACTCAAATCATGTTGTTCATAGCCCTGCTGACTGCAGCACCCACATTAGGGCTGGAGGCACGCTAAAAATCAGAACCATGTACACACTGAAATCCAAGGTTGAAACCCTACCTCCAATCAGTCCCTTAAACTACAAAGACCCATCCTATTCAACACCCAATTGCCAATCACAGACATGGATACTCTAAAATCTTTCCATCAGGCACCAATGTTGTAAAGATCAGGAAAAAAACCCTAATTTTTCCAGAATTTTCAGGAACTCATTATAGCCTTACAAATGTGGTGCTGTCAGATGTACATGAATACAGGTTCACCATTGATGTCATCATGGGCACCATATCAGAGAATGCGTACTGGCAGACTTCATGAGCAAAATTCCCCCCTTTTTGTCCTTGTTGTAAACATGGCTACCGATCATTATATCATTTCTCTTTTTTTCTTTTCCTGCAGGATTCACTGTTTACATCGCTTTCATCAGTCTAACACATTCTGGTTTGCTTGCTACAGCTAGCTACCTTTTCAGCACTTTCGTTTATTTTTGGCTCAGTCTCGTCTCTTCAGGCTGATTAGGGACTTACGCACATGTGCACAGTATTCAGGTTACAACTTCCCTTCTGCAGTCAGTTTTGTCTATTCGTTTTTCAATTTGTTCCTTTTTTTTTCTGAAACATGCTATCCACAGCCATAATGTGTAAAATGGTCATTGATTTTCACATTTCTCAGCAACGAATACTGTTATTTAAAGACAGCAGGCATGCTTTGAGTGACAAGTACTGCTATTTGAAGACTGCAGGCGTACCTGCAATCATACTCTTTGAAAAACTAAAGTGGGAAAATTTTGGAATGAAACTGAAAACAGAAATCGTCATCAAAATTTAGTCAGTGTAGAAAGGAGGCTTTTACAGAGAGATACTCTGACCACAAAACATTGTTCGTACACTGTGAAAATGCTCAGAATTTATTATGTGTCAACCATGTTAACATCAGTAAAAATGATCGAATTTGGTTCTGACCACATTTTGCATGGGTCATAATACTCATATGTCATGTTGCAAAGTTTTCCTCTGAATACTGAACGTGAAAAAGCATGTGTATACACTGTACATCCCCATAACACTGAACCAGGCCAAAGATGGACATACAGTGTACATCCAAAGTGTGCAGGAAAGCGATCAAACAATAATCTGATAACAACACAATAGTAATCATATCTGATAATTCCATCACCACCAGCAGAACAGAGAAACCTGTGACAATCTCTATGCTATCATCTACTAGCCCCTCGTCCTAGCAGCAAAGCAGAGTGCCTAAGGACACCCATATTCACACACCTGTCATCTCACATCCATTCCACTGAAGTACTAAATTCTGCATACAAAATACAAGAAATATGGCTGAGTGGGAACACTGTATCCATTGGATGTCTCTCTTCCATGTCTGTTAATATAGTTTCCCCCTTCACTTCCTTTTTGCTGTTTTTATCAGTGAAGTAAACATACCTGGTCTGTGCAGTCTCAACAAATGAAACTAAAATTGTTTACATCTTCTTAACATCCTTTTCACCTTTGCATGCGCCACACCAGCTCTTGTGAATCAACAGCATAACTGGTTTGCCCCTGTGGAAAACAAGCTCAGTAAGAGGTCCAAAAGTGCCTTCCTACTTACATCTCATTGGTCAACAACAGATCTCACACACAAGCATAATCAATATCATACTTCACAATTAAAGTGTTTATAAAAGAGAAAAAAATATTACCGTCTCGCTTCAATGTCTTGAAAGCAAACTCTCTCTCTCTCTGCCTTTCTCTCTTTTATATGCATTGGGTAACACATACATGATATATGCATCATAAACAAGAAAAACAACAGTGTTTCTGCCATGACCACAATGAAACACTATTTTGGAAATAACATATTATTTCTCTACTGTTAAGTTTACCTAAATGACATTACGGTGATAAGCCTAAACAACAACATGCACTCTTACTCTTCTTTGCTCTGTTTCCAAGCCTTGTCCAATGTGATCCACTTTATGCTGTCACCCCATCCTGCACACACACACACACACACACACACACACACACTCACACACACACACACACACACACACAGATACACACACACGCACGCACACACAAGGAATATCATCATTTTTGATGACTGCCCTCTGCAAAACAACTCACAATGGTCACTACATGTAACATAGCAAGCCACTTGAAACTGCATGAATGTCAACTGCCTGGGGAAACACAGTAGGAAAACAATGAGCGCTAAAAATCCAACAAAATCTGACAGAAAACAATACTGATCTTAAGCACACACACACACGGAACACGTCTTGCTAGATCAACTGACCTGGAAGAGCAGCAGTGAGATTTTTACATACCAGCCTAAAGTTGAAAAAAAAAAGAAGGGGTGAGGTAGGAGGATGAAAAGCAGGGGGATGGGGAGGGGGGGGGGGATTACTTAACTCTACTGCCAAGTTTCTCTGGTTCCTTTTCAACTCTGATCTTCTCTACTGCTGTGGTGTAGTAATCAAGATTCTTGGTCAGGTATTCCACACATTTACTTCTGCTTCTTTTGATTTGATCCAGTTGACCGTTTTGACAATTACAGATTTTCAAACTTGTTGATCACAAGTTTATTTGTTTCTTCTTTTTTCAGTGGGAGAACACACCATAATTTATTTCCAGCAGTAATTCTTTAATGGAAATCCACCTAAAGCAAAAAGTTCATATCCATGACTTGAAATGTTCAATCTAACTGCCAGTCAAGAAAACTCTAGCTAGCCCACACCCTGTATGTATACAGTGATTCTGCTCAACTGTATCTTTCGGGCTCTTTTTTTTTTCATAGTCACCAGTGAGAATGTGAGACAAGCTGGGGAAAAAAATTCATAATTCACTAGCTGATATAATGGTAATGTAATAAATGATAGTCAATTTTGAACTTAAAAATAAAGCAGAATTACACATAATAAAATCCAGGTAAGATCCCCCCCCCTTTCTGTATTCCCCAAATGACACTGCTCCCACCCAGCTACCCATACACCGCACCCTGCGTACCATCGCAGCCCCAGAACCAGCATTCCACAGGGATGATTAGTTACATTCAGTATTAAGTCATCAGGAAGCAGCCCACCTAAGGAGACACTGCACTGTCCCAAGTCACTTTGATGGGGTTCAGTGATGCCTGTTCTGATCCAACATAGTGACATGATGAACGCCACCTTCTAATCCACCCACTGATGACAGAGTGGATGACAGACCCTCTACAGGCTGCCACCACATTCAGCAACAGTCCCCATGACCTTGGAGAATTCAAATCTTTGATGAACTGATCATGGACATGGAGGTGAAGAAAAAATCCAAATCTCAAAAGCATGTCCATGATGCTATATACTTCAATTCAGGTTAGCGACTGCATAACACCGCTGTACTCTCTCTAACCTTACTTTCACAGTGTATTGTTCCTTTCACAATAATTATAGCACAAACGATGTTAGGTAGGTACCCAAGGTCTGAGAAGAAAGGCTGAAAATTGTTGACTTACTGTCTTCAAAATTTTGAATACAAGTATATAAAATACTAAATCAGAAAATGGCAATAGCAACCTGAAGCTGGAGAAGTTTTTCACAAAACCCTGTTGTGAAATAAGGAATGCCACAGACAAACTTTTAATGAACTAATCACGAACTAATAACAATATTAGTAACATTTGTTTTAATAGTATGCCTGACGGAATTTTGCCGTACTGAAATGAACAGGCTATGCTTGTTCAACTTAAGTGAGCTTGCAATATTCAACAACGTGAATATTAATAAAATATTAAGGACCAAAACTTTTCATATGATGAATTATGTGGCAGACAGGTGTTTTTCTGTTGATCATGTTATGTCTCCTGAACACATACTTCTTTCTTTTAGTGTCCAAATCATCATGTTGATTATTCTGACACTTTTGTGTGTATGACCATTTTTTATCCTGCCATTAAGGCAGCCATACTCCAACTTTGGGGAAGGTGCATGCTATGTGTAACGTGTCATCCATACCAACGCCTTCTTTTCCAAAAGTTGGTGATGGGATCTTACGTGTGTGCAAGATGTTATGCGCGCGTTCACACACGGAACCTCGGTTTATAGACTCATTCGAAGGGCTGTGTGGGGAATGGTGTCAGAACCAATGTTAACTCCGAGGGAGAAATCCCCCTGTACCGAAACGGCCCGGCGGAGATGCGAACCCGCAACCCCAAGATTACGAGTCCGATGCTCTACCAACTGAGCTGCTCCGGCCCCCATACATATATATACATACGCTACCCAAGCAAGTACTTCTTTTACTAAATTGACGGGGACATTAAAAAGCCACGATATTAACAGTCCCCCAAAAAGAAATGAACTGAACTGAGGACATCTTGAGCTTGTGGACGTGGCGTTCTCGTAAGAGCAGAGGAAATCGCCACTTCAGCTGAGTGACCGATCAACATCATCGCTCGATCACTTGTAACGAAAACCATAATTTCTTCTACTGCATGACTTGAAAATAAAGAGTATTTTAGTCCGTTTTAATATGCACCACTGTGTGAGCTTTTACCTCTGGCAAGTTCGTTCGCAGCTTCTGCGAAGACGAACAGAAATGCAACAGCCAACCATACAACAGTTGCCGCCGACGCCATCTTCAAACTAATGCTGTACCGCAGTCACAGACAAAATGAATCACTCCATGCAAAATAATAACAATCGTCATCATCATCATCATTATTATCATCATCATGATCATGATCATGCATCATCATCATCATAATTCTTGGAAGTACCAAAAAAAAAAAAAAAAAAAAAATCAAAGCAGTAAAAATATTCATGGGAATAGAACATTTGAAGACGGTAACTAAAATGCAAAGGGGGGGGGGGGGGGGGGGGGGTTTTTTTTTTTCTTTTTCTAATGTTGAAAATAGGAGGTTGGTGGGCAGAAAAAACTGCAAGAGACAATACGCTCAGTGTGGCATGTTGACTGTTTATTTTGTTTTGTTTTGAATAAACATAGGCCTATATCTTCTCCTTCTTCTTCCGAAATAGAGCCGGGCCGTTAGGCGTAGAGGCTCTGCGATTTGTCGTTGTCGCTTTGCTTTGTCTCAGGCTTAGTTGGCTTGATGAACTGATTTAAAACTATATACATGGGTTGATGGGAGGGTTCAAGGAGAGACTGGGGGTGGCTGCAGGTAGTGGGGACTGCAGCTTAGGCGGCTCCTGAACGCCTCCAGTGTAGGTGCTGATGTGGTGGTGGTTGGTAAC
>CM065726.1:71834263-71863644 GCA_033310375.1 Conus canariensis | reverse complement strand
TTTTTCATTTTTTCCAGACTGGATCGGTGGGGTTTTGTTTTTTTCCTGATATTTAAAGTTTTTTGTATGTCTGTTCGAAAACGATGTTTTGAAGTTTTTTTTGAAATACCCCGCTTTCGTGCATTTGTCGTGTACCCATGATAGTTTGCATATAGTCTACAAGTTTTTGTAGTTGTTTAAACATTTCTCAAATTTTATGTTCACTGTAGTAACTTCTCTTTTTTTCTCATATGTGTTTTTTCCCCCCTTCAAGAAGATTTGTTATAAAAAAATGTAAAAGTGGTTTGTGGGTTCTATTAAAAAAATATATATAAAAATATATATATAATATATAAATATGGCAAAGGATTATTGCATCGGTTCCTAAAAGAAGCCTTTTGGCGAAAGCTTAAAAAATGAACTCCGTGGGCGTGCGACTACAATTTTTTCATCACTAAATAGGGGAAGGGGGAGAGGAGAGAGAAGAAATTTGTTGTTCTTGATTATATGTATTGATTATGCATACTGTTTCTTAAGCCTCGGGTTGTTGTGAAAATTTTAAAGTGCACATTTTGTTTTGTGTGTATGTCATTGCATTTCCCTGTATGTGTTTTCCAGGGGGGACATATGCAGACCATCTTAGAAAGGTGACCCCCAGAGAAGAAAGAACTCTAGTCCAGCTGACAATCACATCAAAGGGCTGCCCTGCGCCCCTGATGGGTGTGTGTGGTGTGTCCGCTCTGCCTTACCCTTTGTCCTGGACCCTTCTAAACCACATCTGTTCCCAAAGATAATTCCATTCCAGACAAGTCGGCAAATGTACGCGTTAAAAAGGGCAATACCCTTCAAAAAGGGGTTAGGGCCCAGTTTTTCTGTGCTTTGGGCTGGTTGCTTGTTGTGTGCGTAACTGCTTTAAGAATTTCTACGTGGAAGACAAGTTCCCTACCGTGCTTTTGTCCAGGTTTGGACGACAAGGAAAGCAATGTAGAGGACTTTAATGGAGGTCAAAAAAAACGCTAGACTGACAAAAGTACAGCACATCTTTAGGTTTTTTGTTGTTTTAAGTTTAAAAAAGAAATCCATCGTTGTTATTTGGTCATGTGTGAAGCACTTTCTGTTTGAGGCACAAATCAGTCAGAATGGAGGTTTGGTTTTCCTTGTTTGTTACATCATATTGTATTCATCTTCGAAGAAAATATTAAAGCATTTGAGACTTAATGGCAGAATCTGAAAAAAAAAAATTTCCCCCCTTTCCCTTCCCCATCTTTTAGTGTCTGATGCTCTGAGAGAGTTTCAAGTTACATGCTGATCAGTGATTGGTTCTATTTGTATTTAAATCTTTTTTAAATCATCTTGGTTAACGGGGCCCGCATGGTGCGAGTGATGGTTGCCTATAAGTTGATTTTCCAAATCTATTCCAAACATGAATTCACAACGAGGAAAATGATGCATTTTTTTTAGTGCTATTAAATTTTGGGCAAGTGGAAAATGGATTTGTAACCGCAACAGATGGTTAAAGGTATATTATTTTAATTAGATTAATTTATTGTCAGGAAGCTGACCTTTGATGCAGAATAAATTTGTTCAGTTTTTGTCTGATATGCGCGATATTTGGGTATGGTCTTTTGATAATTTTGCTTGGAGAGGGACTGGAAATCTTCATTGTTCTGACTATCCACAAAATGTGTAAATTATTAAAGATTGTTCGCAAATGGAGACAGCAGGGCATTTTTTTTCTTTCTTCTTCTTTTTAAATTTTTTTTCATGTTAATACTATTTTTGTTATGTATTTTTGATCAGCAAACTGCAGTTATCCAAGATCCCGCATGTGAGTTTTGTAAGACTAACTATGCATCATTAACAAGAATTTGGACACCGCACTCCATTTCAGTCCTTTTTTTATAGATATTCAGCCATGTACCTCATGTAGGATCCAAAAATTTCCACATGTTTTCCAACCGCTTGTGTGTGTGTGCGTCCGTGTTGTGGTGTGCGTCCGTGTGTGTAGTGGTGGGGTGCGCGCACTTTTTTCTTCCATGCCACACTAGGGACTATCCCCCATGCCATTCATTTCAGTTCCCTTCCATGCCAACACACACTGCCTCGTTCCATCCACTTCCAGAGAGCAATGAAAGTCAAGTCATCAGGGCGCAATCCACCAGAAAGGTTCATGTGGGGTTCTGATTCACCAAAATCAGGACACCACTGACTAAGCACCCTACTGATAACAATAGATATTTAGGTTCGGACTGCCATAGTGGGTTCCACCTCTAGAGGGAGCCACCAGGTCCATTCACAATAGCCCCCCATGATTTTCCAGATAGCAACAACCTCAACACAAAACTCGCCAAGGGCATAGACAGGGAGAGAAAATTTGAAAACGGTCATTTGTAAAGCAGGGCATAAGGGCCACAGAATCTGCCCACTTCTTTTTTAATGCTGATCTGAGGATATGGTTGATGCAGATATGCTAAGGAGTTCCATTGTACCAGAGCCCTGCATGACAGGGCTGTAAACAAAGCATATTTCATAATGTGTCCTTGAAGCAGCCATGCCCAAGGGCGATTCAGACACCAGTAGTTTGGTAAAAGGAAATTGGAGCAATGCTTTCTCAAAGACCTCCATGAAGGTTATGACACTCAACCTGTGATTTAGCCCTGGCCTCCATGAGCTCAAAAGAAACCTCAGCTCGGGTAGACCCAATTGGGGGGTGGAAAAAATCCCTCAAATAAATGGCTCCAGTGGAGTCAAAGGGCATGACTTACCCCCAGGAAAATCCACATACTACCACTTTGGACAACAGCTGGTTATGAAACATTTTTTTGCAAGTTAATTCCTCAAGGTTCCTTTTGGCTATCCAAACCGGCAGGGGCCCCTGCAGTTGGCGGGACTGAAAAACAGCATGAAACAAAGGACTCAGTCCTCAGGATTTTAAAATTCAAATACCTTACTTTTATTGAGTAGATAAAAAATTTGATGTGAAAATTGGGGGTTTGTTTGTTGCTTGTTTATTTCACCACCATAGGGGCACAGAAAAACTCATTTGTGGATCACATGATGTTTGAGCTTGAATAAATTGCAGTTCATTTGAATCAGTGAATAGCTCTTAACAGTAACACACGGGGTCTCAACAGGTGCAATATCTTAATTTGTGTGATTGATATCCATGTTTTGGTGGCTTGGAGAACAATAAAAAAAGCTGAAATTTAAGCCCAGGGAAAACCAAAATAAAAGAGTTTTTATTAAATATTGGATGGTTTGTCAAGCTATCTAGTGTTTTATGGGGTTTATTTGTTGGGGTTTTTTTGAGTAGACTGAACAACACTTAAATGTAATTAGAACAAATATAAAGGCAGCTGCCAACAAGTGTTTGCATACTTATTAAAAACAGTTTTTACTGTTTGTTTTTCCAACCTTTTGTCTGCTAAAGCTAGGCTTTTGTTTCCAAACTTTGGTTTTATTCTTTTCAACTGTCCAAATAAATTTCATTTTCTTTCTTTAGGTTAAATTTGCAATTGATGGGTTTTCATCAAAGGAAAATTTTTGGGCACATTTAAGGGGTTTGAAGTTTCCCCTTTATGTGTGAAATAAGTTTGTTTCCCAAATGTTCACGTATGTCTTGCAAGTGTGTATTTTTTATTTTTTTAATCAAAAAAAAAATTAAAAATTTAGAAACTGTTTCTGAGACTCTGCATTGGTGATTTTTCTAAAAGAGCATTTTTGCAATGAACAGTGTTTTGAAATGATTTGAATCCACACCCCTTCACAGTGCCCGTTGCCTGGGCTCACCACTGTGGTTCATCATAGTTAGCATCAAGTGACACGCTTCCTGACAGGCTTGAAAGGGGCAAATTGCCTCAAGAGCAGGGAGAGAGGTTAGTGACTACTGCAGTAATCCTTTCAGACGGACTTCATCAAAACAGGCAGGGACAATGCTGTTTTTCCCTGTTTTTCTGTCTCCTCTTCCATCCACAGACTTGGACAACAAAATGGACTCTTAGATCTTCATGGTAGGGGCCCTGAAAAGCCACAGAATCTGATAATCTTTTTTTTTTTTTTTTTTTTTTGGATGCAGATCAAAATAATAAGAAGAAGGTGTTATGGAATTCAATTCTGCTCTACATTTGAATGAGAAAGCATTAATGTTGGTAAACAGATCCCCAGGGCCCCCCCCCCTTTTTTTTTTTTCCCCCGAAACAGTCTATTCCAATCGAAGACTGTGATACAGTACTATTCTGCTGTTTAAAGATGATTCAGTTTCAGTTTCACCAAGAATGTGTCACTTGTGGGGACTAGTCCATATACGTTACACCACATCCGCAAAATTTTTGAAACCACACTACGCAAGATTTGGAAGCTGATGATAAATGAATTAACAAACTAAATGAGACAGTTGAATAAGAGGTCTCGTGGCTACACTTGGTGGGGGTCTGCCTACGCATTAGCCCAACGTGCTGGTTAGACCTCGATCCTTTCCTACCTTTTATTTTTATTTTTTTTTTTTTTGGTATGTTGGTGAGAAAATGAAAAAGCATTCGGCTCACCCACCTCCGCCAGCTCCAACCGCTGAACCGGTTTTCCGCTGTTGCTCCCCGGCTTACCCAGAAATGCCTATTATACAGTTCTCTAATATAAACACTTTACAAACATACTAATGTGTGGATTATCTGTTTTTAATACTAATTTAGAAAAACTTTTTGAACTTAAGTTTTTGCTTAATCCTTTCTTTTTCTTGATCGTTTTCAATAACATCATTTTCACGCATACAATTTTATCAAATGCGTCCCCCTGTCTTTCATGTGGAATAAACTACAGGGCTTTAACTGTTCTCTAAAGTCTTTTAAAACTGAGTTATATTTTTGACATAAAATCCACCACTTATCCCAGCATGTCTTTCCCCTGAAAGCCGTTTTCGGCCGAACATCATCTAAAATAATGTGTCTGGGGTTCCCCCAAACCGCTGTACTACCTGTCGTTGACTGTCAGCTTTTTTGCAAGACCAAGACAACACAATTATAACAAAGCAGTAAGTCAGCAGGCCGAGCGTCCTGTTTACAAACTGTGTGCCTCCCTATCATAAAACACGCCTCGCGCGCCTACTGCGTTTCACCGGGCTCGCGGCGCGCTTTGTCACAAATGTGCTTGAACATTCTCGAATGGAAGCCACCACTTCGCCGTTTTCAGTGTGCGGTCGTTTGTTGGTGTGGGGGGTTTTTACACTTAACACAGACAAGAGGCCTTTGTTTACCACAGAACACAGCACACAGTCAGTTAGTTGACAATGTACATACCTTCTTCACATCCCAGTCACTGCCACACCGGCGTGGGTTTTTAGAGCACATGTATCTTTTGGCGTCAACGCGATGGCTTATTTAATAGAAATTGTCAGATTTTGCGAGTTCCGGATATTTTTCAAAGATTTTTCTGTAGTCTTTCTTATTTATTAATCCAACAAGGGAGTACTTCAAATGACTACACATTTTTACTACACTATTTTACACACACACAGCAGCCGCGCACACAACAGCAATGTTTAAAGTGTTGAGTCAGTCAGGAAGGTCGGTTAACTATTCACCAAATGATAGGTCCTGTCCGCACAGCGGGCGTCGCTAACACGTTCTTTGCTAATAGCGTGAGCTGCCCTTTCTCTGTTCTTCATCGCGCTAACTATTAGTTGCAGGCCAGCCCGACAACGAATCACTGCACAGCGCCCACGCACATCCTGTTCAGTCACAAAGCAAGTGGCTGACAATCAAATGAGAATTGGTCCTACCAGTTCCACTTTTCGCCCCAAGTCCTTAATTAAGTCACCCCAAGTCCTTAATTAAGTCACCCCAAGTCCTTAATTAAGTCACCCCAAGTCCTTAATTAAGTTCTTAATTAAGTCACCCCAAGTCCTTAATTAAGTTAACCCCAAGTCCTTAATTAAGTCACCCCAAGTTCTTAATCAAGTTACCCCAAGTTCTTATCTAAGTTCTTAATCAAGTCGTCATTAAGTTTTTATCAAGTCGTCATCAAGTTTCTTATCAAGTTTCTTATTTAAGTTTTTATCAAGTCGTCATCAAGTTCGTTATCAAGTTCTTATTCAAGTCACTTATAATTTATTTATTAAGTTCTTGAAATATTATTCCATCTGAAAATGGATCAAAATGATCTTTTGTTGTTGCGGTTCTGGCATGCTTTTTTTTGGCTTCTGTATTTAGTGTTGAGATTTTTTTGACTGCTTTGGTTTTTGCTGGCGTTGTTTATATATTTTATAACCGTAATAACCACCCCCAGCAGCAATGACGCCAAAAATGGCAACTGTTTTAAATTCAATATTCCATGACACTTTGGTGTTGTAGGTCTTGAATCAACTTGTGTATTTACAGCTGGCATTTGAAACAACTGTTGGCGTTGGCGGTGTTATGTTTTCATTATGAGTTACATTCTAGTGATTGCAACATTAATTTTTTTTGTTTGTTCCACTCTGCTAATTTTTTTCCCTGCTGCAACGCGCCCAGGATGAGGAGGCTTTTTACTGGTCACTTTCTCCATCAGTATTTTCTGATTCTGATTCGCTGATTTTCTGGCTCGGTCATTTTGAAGGGAAACAAAATCTATATGATTAAAAGTAATTAATCCCATATTAATGGCGATAACAATGTTCCAAATCGTAATATAGATCACATCCTAGAGACTCTAATGACTTTGTTAAAACGGGATCCTGTGTTAAATCATACATAAAATCTTGGTTCAGAATCAATGGGAGCAAATCTACTAACTAGTTTAGTGTACAAACTAAGAACCGTTTGCCCAACACTTTTTACCATTCTTGACCCCAGTTGCGCTTCATACCTGTTGTGATACTTACAATGTCTTGTGGCGACATTTGTTGAATCTGTTCTATGCTGAATTCATTTCCAAGGTAACGTTTTGTTTTTTTTCACATGCTGCTAAAGAATACAGCCTTCCTTTTGGCGCATAATACTTGGTCATCAACTTGATCATTTGTAATCATAAGTTCAGGAAGTAGATCATCGCTGTTTCATGTTTTTTATTAATTATAATTATTTTATTTTTTAAAAATGACACCGAAAAAACCTATTACTAACCTTGTATACCATTCTGCTGTTATTGGAGGCCAAATGTAGGATACACAATGCTTGGTAAAAGCCTGTTAAAAATAAAACCAGCAGATCTTTGGCAAACTAGACTTTGAAGACTCCAGCAAAGCTGATTGCTGTTATTACAGCTTCATTTGCTACGAAAGATTTTCTAGTTAAGCAAGGAATAATTCCAGACAGTAATCAATATGTAAAATTAAAAAAAAATACATTTATAAAAATGGCTTCACTCGTAATGATGATAGCGGCGCAGTGGTTAATGCGCTTGCTTTTAGCGGAAGTAATTACGCATTTAGTAAACTACAAAATAACAATGAAGAAAAAGACATAACAGAGCTATGGAGCAACTAGCTGCTGCACAAACACCTATGAAAACAAAGAATGGAGCAGTTAGATTTTATTAACGACAGACTTAAACAACAGGGACATGCAGCTTACACATTTAAAGATGTTGACCAGCAATAAAAGAATATTTTCTAGTGACAGGCAAACAAGTTGAAACATTGCCCCCACCAAATTTAGCGACTTTTATCAACCATCAGAAAAACAAAAGATGCAAGAAATATTGTTTATTGTCTTTGGCATGACCGCTGTGTATTTTGTTGCACAAAGTATTGGCTGAATAAAAATGTACAAAATCTATTATTCTCCAAAAGGATATTGGAAGGGAATAACAGCAATTAAAAAGCTTAGCCAAGCAGCGGGAGTCAGTGAACAAACAGCAAAAGAATGGTTATCTAAACAAGCGATTTGGCAAATTTATTTACCAGCGCCTAAACGAATACAAAGACCACACTTTGTCAACACAATACCGAACGACACCCATCAAATGGATCTTCTATATTTACCCCATGATACGATTAGACGAAAAAGATTTAAGTACGCACTTACAGTCATTGACATAGCTTCAAATACAAAGATGCTGAACCATTAACACAAAAGAGTGCTTCTCTGTTGCTGTCGCTTTACAACTGATATATCAACGAGGCCCGTTAACTTATCCTCGCATGATTCAAGTCGATGATGAAAAGAATTTAAAGGTCAAGTAAATCAATTATTGTTAAAACATAGAGTTACCATTAAAAGAGGCATTCCAGGAGTTCACAGATCACAGGGTTTGGTTGAAAACTTTAACAAACAGTTATCTGAAAGGCTTTTTTCCTACCATATCACAGAGAGCTGATTGACAATTCTCGCAACACAGAATGGTTAGAAGACTGCCCTCAGTTCTACGTGCAATGAATAATGAAGAATTTAAAGGTCTAAAACCAGTACAAGCAATCAAAAAACAAAAAATAAATGTTGTTGAAGGAGACGCCAGTTCATCAAGCAAACTATTACCATTTGGTTTGAAAGTAAGGTACCTTTATTTACCGGGAGAAGCAGAAGGGGACACCCGCATCAGGGCAACCGATCCAGTTTGGAGTGTTGACTCATATGAAATAAAAAGAATTGTAAAGATGAATCCGCCCGTGTATTATTTACGAGAAACTGACACAACAAAACGACCAGCCCCCCGAAGATCTTTTGTGAAGGAAGAACTGCAGATAATCCCTCCAGACACAGTTCCAGTCGCTTAATTATTTTTTAATTAAATTAAAATGGCGGCAAGAATGGAAAAGGAAGAATCCTTACGTAAAATGGCACTGGAAGCAAGAATGGTGAAGGAAGAGTCCTTAGAAATAATGCGAGAAATATTTGATTATAATCTTGCTATTAGACTAATATTTAAGAAGATTGATTATGCCATGCTAGACAAAACCTCAAATTTTGATTGGGAGCAAGAATATATTAAAAAAATTCGAGCGCATTTAGCAGTAATGGATAATAATTTGGTTGAATTGGTGATGATATAGTTAAGCTTAACGAACTGTTTTAATCTACGCAAATACATTTGGGTTTAAAATGGAAGCTCAAAGGGAAATGGCAGAAATGACAAAGGAAAAGTCATTAAAATTAATGCAAGATTTATTTGAGTATCAGTATATCATTAAAGAAGTATTTGAGAAGATTGACAATCCCTGGCTAGAACAATCGCCAGACAATCGCTTTAAAACCCCAAAGCTTTTTATTTTGATTTTGATTTATGGAAACATGAATATTGTGAAATGACAAAAAAAATTAAAGCACATCTAGCATTAATAAATAATATTAATTTTGCTAAATTAGATGATGATATAATTGAACGTGCGATTGCTGAAAAATATAAGCCCATATGATTATACTAATCTCCAATGACCAATTGCATATGAAAACTCTGGATTAACAAATACTCTTTTTGTGTTAGTGCGGTCAAGAGACCGTTTTGTTACAACTGTTGTGTTAATCTCATGCAGATTAGATCGCAGCTTGTAATTGGTCATGATGAAAAGTCTTATTGCCAAACAATGCTTCTTTGTAGTTGTCATGGGTTATGCTTGACTGCACAACACTACGAGATATTCCCTTTGCTTTTTTAACAACTTTTTTTTGGCTTGAAAGACTGTACATTTTCGACCTCAAACCAACAAACTCCTTGATCACATCTCCAGATAATTCATCCTTCATCTTACCTAAAACCTTCTTATTAATAACTGAATGCAAAGGCGAATCTTTAGGGTAATCAGATGTGTCGTACCATCCAGCATGCTCTTTTGCTACTTCTAATTCCATGTCTTTGTAAAAATCTTCAGTAGGGATGTCGATTACAAAGGAATCTGTATCTGTGTACAGAACTCTGGACTCCGGATACAAGGGTTTAAAGTAGTCATAAAGAAATTCTAACATCAAAAGCTTCGACAGCTCTAAAACAGAAAACCCAATAAAAAC
Organism: Conus canariensis; assembly: GCA_033310375.1. Lineage (NCBI taxonomy): Eukaryota > Metazoa > Mollusca > Gastropoda > Neogastropoda > Conidae > Conus > Conus canariensis. The sequence continues at coordinate 71,853,751 of CM065726.1, read as the reverse complement.
GGGCTTGTCCAATTTGACTTTCTTTTTTTTCATCATTATGCCAAAAAGCTGATCATGAAATCTTCTGAAGTCCTGATAATTAGGTTTTGAAGTCAACTTAATTGCAACGTTTTCTCTGGTGACCAATCTAACATCTTTACGCTTGTGCGGATTTTCCATAGTCTTTCCAAAACAGCTGTTGTTTCATCAACTTGAAAAAGTCTTTTTCTGAAGCATCTGCGGATTTAGTTCTGAGATCAGTGTTCTTCATGATGTATGGTTTCATGAACTGTTCTTGATCAAAAGCAATTATACGATGAACAGCTGTCAACTTTAAACCATGTCTTAAATAAAATGAAGAAGTCTGTAATGACAGACATAATTTTTTTTGTCACGAAGATTAGGCACAAGTTTAGGCGGTTCTGTCTTGACACTTTTAGGGTTTCTGCCGCTAATGGATAGTCATTATGGTAATCATGAAGTTCATGGGGTATTCTAAATCAACTTCTAGAATGAGACCTCTTTTACGATCAGCTTCTAGACTCTGAAGCCATTTTAAAAACTTTTGAGTGTCTTTGAGTCCTGTGTACATTTTAAAGTTACGTAACGGTAGTGACTGCGCCATTGCCCATCCATACAGATTGTTTGCATCTAAATACATAAGATAGTTAGACCTTTTACTTGGATCATAGTCGTCCAAGTATTTGTTGTTTGCTTTACAGTAATGGTGCGACGCCATACTGATTCCCCCACGCAATCCGTTTTCAATCATCTGAAGCATTGGCAGGTCAGACAATAAATCAATTTGTACTCCAGTAAATTTTAAGAAAGCGTCCCAGCTCATCCCAGGCGCAGAAATATAATGCGCAGGATCCAGGCTGTAATGTTTCATGCAGGTCTTCCTATAATTTTCAAAGACGTCCGCCAACAAACAGGTATCCGCCATTAAATAGGAATCATGATAGTCTCCCATCGTTTACACTCTAACTTCTGCCACGCATCTTGAGCATGCTGGTAATCAGAATCACTGATGTCCTTTCCTCTAAGACTAGAAAAGAACGCACCTTTAGGCGGAAGTGTATCTTCGTCAAACCTTTCCCAACTGTTCATGTACTCATAAGGATAAACGCCCTTTCTAACGAGCGTTGGGTCAAAATATTCTTCCGTTATTGGGCAGGACTTTAAGGACATAGCCAGTGACTCTAATGAACCCATCATGTGTTGCATAGAGTCGTAGAAAGACATGTTATTTAAAGTGAAACACATGTACTTTTCTGATGACTGTGCAATGCATGACACCCTGAAGTCGCTGGTTACTGCTTGCATTATAAGGTGAGAGTCGTAACCTCGCAAGTTGTGAAAGAATATAGGCAGCTTCCATGTCTTTGGTTCAAACTTTAGTTGAAGATTGCATTTACTGTGTGCTGCTCCTCTAAACTTTCCACTAATGTGATCATGGTCTCTTACTGTTGGATTCTCTGCGGTGGCAACCAAGGCCGCCCCACAAATCCAACAGTGAGTGGCTGAGTCATACTGTTGTTGGTCTTCAGGCGTCATTATGATTTCAGATAAGTTTAGATTATTAGAACAGGCATTACGCACTTGCTGCATGCGTTTTAAGAAGTATTTTGCAGCATTTGGTCCTCTGTATAATTCTGGCTTTGAATGGGCACCATCCGACCTAACAATGATGAAGGCAAATGAGCAAATCTGATGATTACTCATTAAGACTGTTTTAGGAAGTTTCTGTGGGGTTGGTCCTTCATAAGGAACAATGAGTGATTCGAAGTCTGCGTAAACAACATATGGACTAGTTTGCAACCGTTTCCAGTTCTTAAAACTAACTTTACTGCCTTCTCCGGGCGTAATTAGTTCTGTATCACAGTCAACTGGGCTAATACAATGTTTTACATGTTCGCTCGCTGCTTTAACAGATGGAATTCTTGTTAAACATTTTCTACAGAATTCTTGTTTGCTATGTTGTTTTGTAGTATGCACTAGTAATCTACTCATTGTGCGTATTAGAGTGTAGTGCAACCCATTAAGGCTTTGCATCAGGAGTAAGTCTACATGAGTTTTGGTTGGTTCGCCTATTGTTGGACTGTTCTTTGACACTCTAATTGGCAGAAGGTTGGTTTCTTCAGACCATGTGTAGACATTAACAGTTATTGGCGGATTCTGTTCTTCAAACTGATCAATTTTGTCTACAGCCATAGGAAATTCAAGGCCGTTAAAGTTAAGATCATTGACCCAAGGTTGATAGTTAGATACTCTCTCTGCATTTTTGGCAACGTGATGCAGCCTAGCAAGAACGCACCACATAAAACATTTGTCGTCTGAATTTTTTATGTTCAAAACTGCTTTCTTTGCAACTAATGTTGGAGGCAGTGGAATGTAAGACTTGCCTACAATCGGCTCATACTTAGCCTGTCTTAATCTGATGTCTAGGACTTCACCCTCTGACCAACCAGAGCCTCTCATTTTAGCTGCTTCAGAGGCTTCATTAAACTGTGTAAGAAGTTGATCTGCCCAACCGGGTGTTAAGTCATTATAAGAAAGAATAGTCTGCTGTTTAGTTGAGACCCAGACTTCTAGATTTTCTTCGTTTATTGTTATATAGTCGATTAAAACAACTACCCTTACTTTAAACTGGAGGGTTTATTGTTAGTTTACTTGGAACTTGAGAAATAGCATGTACAACGCTTGCCTGCACGTTTGTTGGATCAATAACTTCTAAAACGACCTCATTTAAAGCTTTGACAAATGCTCTTCCTCTTCCATTGCATCTAACCAAGAGTCAAAACTGTCATATATCTTATCCATGTTGAGCTTCTTTTCTAACTCAAAATATTTATTTAAATTAAAAAAAAATACTTAATCAAATCAATATCAACGGTCTTTTTGTGCTTGGACTCGTAAACTAAAGTATAAACGCCCTTTGGTGTTGTTAGTGTGAGCTGTTTAGAACAGAGTTTAATGTTTCGTTTACTTTTTTTAAGCATTCCTTTTTTATCTGGTCGGTGTCTGGTTGTTGAGAAAAAGTTGCCCTTGCCTTTCTTTGAAGATCAAACTTTTGTCTTTTGTAGTCCTCAAAATCAGCCTGTAGGCGACTAAATTCTTCATCCGTGATGTTTGAGTCAGCAAGTGCTTTATTTATTGTCAGTTTGAAGGAACTAAGTTTAGCTGTTATTAGTTGAACCATAGCTGTGTGCTTTTGGAGTTTAGCTTTTATTTTTTTGCTGACAGCACCTGCAGCTGTTGAGCATAAACCAAAAGCTAAAGACAAACCACCTAGAGGTAAAGCTGCCGGCGCACCTACGCCTGTTGCTAAGAGACCTACACTTGTTCCTGCTGATAGAGCACTAGCTGTCGATGCTCCAGTATTAACATATGTAACAGCATTAAAGACAGCAGAATACCTTCGTTTGGTTTTACTGTATTTTGAAAGGTCCTGCTCTAGTTGGGTTTGCATTTGTGTTATGTTTGTTAATCTGAAAGTTTTTATGTCTACAGCAACAGAGTTCTCTTCTTTGGGCACTTTTGGATAAACCTGAACAGACATGCTTTTTTTAAAAAATAAAAATAATTTAGTATTGGATATCTTTTAATCTGTTATCTTGAATATTCAGCTGCGCATCATATATTAAAAACAAATGTACATTAAGTGGTTTATCACTCTCTTTTTCTTTATCAATTTGAATGTTTATTACGTCTTTAACTGTTCTCCCACTCCCATGCAACTGATTATCCTCTGTTGACCTTAGGTCAATCCATAAACCGTATTTCGTTGTTAAATATTCATCAAGTCTAACACTGTGAAGGTGTAGATCTTTAGACACAAGGTCTACTGTTGGACTTCTAGACCTCCCGCCTCCAAACAATTTTCTTATTTCATCAAAATGATGATAAGGTTTAAGCCCACTACCGTAGACTTGGTTAGGACTACCCTCAATTGAACATTGTACTTTCGTTATTTTAGGATTGATAAACTTTTCACTTTGTCTTTTGAATGGTTCTTCATCTTCACACAGCAATAAAATACCTTTAAGGGATCTTGCTGCGGCGCTAAAACTAAAGTTCCATATAGTGTCTGCTCTGCTTTTAGGATATTTTGAATAATGAATCACTCTTTCGTAATATATTGCTAATTTTGACTGATATTGTTGCTCAATCAGCCTTGCTAAGTTAGGGTTGCTAACAATGTCAAACTCTAACGAGATGTCGAAAATGCTGTACTTTGCTTCAGTGTCTGTAGATTTAATGACACGTTTGTATTCATTAAAAGTTAGTTCATATGACAATCTGTCTTTTAATGCTCCTTGAAAGTATGGCGCATGCGCTTTTAACAACTCAAAATCCAAGGGTATGGAAAAGCGATTTCCATACGCATAACTTACAGCTTCATACTTGTTACCGTCTTTAGCATCTTCGGCGTCTATTCTGTGTTTTAGTGCTTCGTTATTTTCGATTCCTTGAAACGCAAGATCGGCCCTTTCATTATCGGTTAGCCATAGATCAGAATAGATTAGAAATATGTCTGCATTGTGTAAAGAAAATATTTCTTGCCCCTCAAGTTTTATAGAAATTTTCTTAACGATTGCCCGTCCCAGATTCTGGACTACTGTCCTGTTTGGGTCTGTTGCTGAATCAAGTTCTATTTTGAAAGTAAGCCGTGCAGATCCCGGCACAATCACTTCATCTGCTCCTAGGTCTGGAAATTTAACAGTAAGAATTTGATCTGAATCAATAGTAGATGGATTATTTGGAACAATAATATTCTGTTTATTTCCCTTCACGCCAAAGGGCTCTTTCAGTCTTCTATGCGGGTCAAGAATCGAGCCATATGCTTGTGACATTTTTTTATAAAACAAAATAAAAAGTTAATTATTTAAAAACAATGGCAGAAGAAGATTATGATGTTTTTGATCCTGGAGACGACATGAGTGAAATGACTCCTTTGACACATCCATTACAATCATTGCGGCGTGAATTAACAGAAAGTAAGGTCAAATCATTTTATCAAAGTTTAGGCCAAGAACCTCCTGATTTTATAGACCCTAATGATTTTGAAACAAAAGATGACCATTTGTTTGTGAGAAACGACGAAGGACAACTTGTTCAGCTTACAACTAAACCAGACTCATCAAAGTTTTTAAAAAAGAGTACAATTAGACAAAGGCTCAGTGTGAGCGAACAAAATCGCCTTGGCATTACTAAACCAAAATTAGATAGGGAAGCAGTTGCTAAACTTCAAAACACACTACAAAAACTCCCAACAGAAAACCAAATTCAAAACATACCCCTTAAAGATTTAAGCCCAACAGCAGACGAAATAATACAAGCAGAAACCAGTTTTTCAGAAGAAACAGCATTAAAAACTATGCACGATCCGCCGCTACCTATGAGAGAAATAACGCCCTTGATCATGCTTTGAGAAGCATCAGAGGCGAATTAACAAACAATTTAGCAAAACTGGGTGAACTAGATGAGCATATAAAAAGAGAAAAAGAAAAACTAGTTGAGGCTGATGACCAAACTTAGGACCTGGTGTTAAAGAAAGAATAACACAAAGACTAAAAGATCTTGAACAAGAGAGATCAGCAAGACTAGAAGTGTTGTCTAATAACCGAGAACAATTACGAACTCAAGTGAGCAGAATAAGAGAAACTATCCAAAGAATTTTATATGAAGACACAACGTTAGCAGAACGAATAAGAACACTGTTTAGAGAGCAAGGTGTCACATTAGCAAGTGTTATAACAGCCTTAGGATTTGCAATAAGTACACTGGTGTTGGCTATTACAGGCGGCGGTGGGCAAGGGTTAGTGCCTCCGCCACCATCTCCTCCATCGCCGCCTGATAAATCATGGGTAAAAAAACAACTTGATCATCTTGCGGGTTTATTAAAAAAATTAGCCACTAAGGCCATAGACTCTTTACCTGGCATATTAGGGAGTGTCGTTAGCTGGCTTTTGTCTACTGCAAGCAAAGTAGTTGGCTTTATGGCCGAGCACTTATGGACATTAGTTGTCTTAATAGTTGGGTTAATTTTTAGTAAGATAAAGAAGGAGTAATCCTAGGCCAGTTAATCCAAAAACAAGTGCTGTCTTTTCATATTCATGGTCATTATTTTTTTTGTCATCGTGAACAGTCTTCAACAACCTTGGGGCTTTGGGCCTTGAGAACTGGTTGACTTATTCTTGGGGGGTCGACTACACGGGCAGGGTCAGCTTGTTTGTTTATTGTTTGTAATATTACTGGCTCAGAATTTATGTTGTTTTTCCCAACTTTCTGTTCTTTGCCCGCCACAAGGATTTCATTATTGTAGTTTATTATTGTTCCTACCTGGAGCCTGAGGTCAGAAGGTAGCATGTATAAACCAGTGCCGACAGCAAAGTCTACTTTCGATCTTGCGTATTGCAAAACATTTTGGTACCTTTTAATACTTGAAGGCAAATCAATTGCAGAATTAATAGAATCCTCTAAATTTGCTAAATACTGTTTTTGGGCGTCAAAGCCAGTAGAAGGATCAATTATGTTTGATCTCGTTTGTGCTTGCGAACCTAGCAAACACCAAACATAAGTACGAATAGAGTCGTTTATTCGTTCTATTCCCGCTCTAGTTAGGCCCTTAGAAGTATCCAAAATAAATGTTGTCCATGCTGTTTTATGCTCTTGCTCTATGGACCCGAGGTGAACAGTTGTGCCTGAAGAGAAAGATGTGTAAGGAGGATTCCAATCATAGTTATACTTTCTGTGCACGCCCCAAAAATAAAGGGTTCCTAAACCATGATTAAGATCCAACTTTTGTCTAAAGTCTGTCTTTGGGTCAATATCAAATTCGTTACAGATCCTTTCAAAAGCCTTGTAATCTATTCTGTTGCTGAATGGATTAAACGTTTTGTCATTTGGTAATGGCGCTTGCAGTTCAGATAAAATACGCCTAAAGGTGTAATAAAAATGAAATCTATACACTGACCTCACCAAAGGATCAGGATGATTTAAATGATCAGCATACGACACTCCACACCCAGTTGATGCGCAAAACACAGCAAAGTTTAACTGGTTCTGATAAAACTGCATCGGATGACTAAACCACACTTTCGGGATGTGGTCTTTTTTAATAGGAGGGTTAAGATATCTGTTTAATGGAGTACTAACCTTTACTTGAAAGGCGTCAGACTGAGTCACAGAAATATCAAGGGTGTCAGTTGTTATATTTTTAAGATTGTAGTGCGGCCCAACAGAATATTTTGCATTAGTATATTTGAATGCACTCATTTTTAAATTGTTTTAAAAATGTTTGTAACAATAACAACTCAAGACAGTCCTTCGTTTTTAGAGTATGCTATTGATAATGAATGCGGAACCCGAAGGGTTGCACTCCATGAAATTTTTTACAAAGTCGTATGGTTTAATATAACTAAATCCAAGAAAAATAATAAGATTACAAAATTTGACAATAGAGGAAAATTAGTTAGCCAGTTAACCATACCTGATGGTTATTACGGGTTTTGCTCGCTGAAAGAAGCAATGAGTAACTTCGACATTACTCTCAAACTTAACAATGCAAATTTGAAAATAATGTTGACATTCAAACCTGAAGAAGAAGAAGTAAGTTACCTTTTTGATGGAGAGCTAGCTAAAATGTTAGGCTTTGCAACTGACAATTATGCCATTCATGAATTTATAGTTACACCAGACAAAACTACTTATGAGGGAGAATATCCACTCGATCTTGCATTACATTCATTACTCTATGTTCATTTGGACGAGCTGAGCACTGATGAAAACTTATATGATGGAAAGCCCTCAACTGTTTTAAGAGCTCTTCCATCAGGGAAAGCTGCATATTGCGATTATGAAATTATACAATTTCCTAATTTACAGTTTAAAAGATTAGCTTGTGGGAGGGTCAGATCATTTAATATAAAGATCACAGATAAAACAGGGAAAGTCGTGAAATGTGATAACCTGCACATTGTTTTAGAAATAAAATAATACGTTGTTTTAAAAAATGTCACGTGGACCAGAAGAATCAGGAGTTACATTAGCGCCTGAGAGGTGTGTAACTTTAGAATTAAAAGACCTTGCAGACGTTGAGGACTTTGAACAGAACGGTGAGATAGGCACTTTGTATGGTTTTGAGTACACTAAAGATGGTTATTATAAGCGCAAAGAGGTTGACGACAACAAAAGGTTTCCTAAACTAGAACAACTACGCAATCTAGAAGCAAATAATACAGGTCAGTATGAATATAAAATAGTTCGAAAAACTGACAACAAATGGCACTTAGAACCATATTTAGAATGGGACATAAAATTTGAATTCGTAAGCCCATTTACATTTTTTGACCGTCAAAAAAGTTTTAGAAAAGCATTGAACTCTGGCCCTTTACATGTAAGTCTTATGCCAGAGGACAACAGTCGAAAAGAGATCGAAATAAAGAAGTTTGGGAGCAAACAGTACATCCTCCACAGAAGAGAATCGGTTTTAAAGAAAGCTTCTATAAAATTACAGTTTATTCCACGCACAAAATTAGGAGACACGTTCACAATGATATTTAAAATTTCTGTCTTAAAAGATGAGGCGAGAAATGGAGCTCTGGGCGTCAGTGACAATCTTATGAAAGGAATTCTTATTAGCTGGCAAAACTTAGACGTTGACAAACTTAAAGTTACTGTCGTTGTTCTTTACAATGGCGAGGATATTAAGGTCATAACAACAAGGAACAAAATTGATATTAGTCTAAATAGAAACGATCTTACAGAACTAAACTGGATTAATCTTACACATTTAGACCTTATAGGTTTTTATTATACTGAACAAGTTTTGACAGAGAGTATGATAAAAACAATAACTGGATTAGATTAAATTATGTTTTAAAACTATGGAGCAGACGACTTTGGTGTCAATGCCGATGTTAAACTTTATGACAAAAACCCCTCATTGTTCATTGATTTGTGGACAGACTGGTTGTGGAAAAACAATATTTGTCCTCGACCTATTACAAACAGTTTATCGTTATAATTTTGATCATATAGTAATTTTCTGCCCAACACTTAAATGGAACAAAGCATATAATGATAGAAGGTTTATATGGACGGATGATAATATATATTTGATTGATCCCAGCAATAAGCTGAGTGAGTGTTTAGAACACTTTTATAAATTGTTTGAGGGAACGCAGACACTATTTATTATAGATGACTGTTCGGCAGAAAGAGACATAGTTAAAAAGAGAAACACTTTGTCAAAACTAGCTTTCAGTGGAAGACATGCTGGGATAAGTGTGTGGATTCTATGTCAAAAATATAACTCAGTTTTAAAAGACTTTAGAGAGCAATTAAAGACTGTAGTTTTATTTCACATGAAAGACAGAGACGCATTTGATGAATGTATGCGTGAAAATGATGTTATTGAAAACGATCAAGAAAAACGAAGGATTAAGCAAAAACTTAAGTCTCAAAAGTTTTCTAAATTAGTGTTAAAAACAGATAATCCTACACATTATGTATGTTTGTAAAGTGTTTACTATTAGAGAACTATAAAATAGGCATTCTGGGTAAGCCGGCGGAGCAACAGCGAAACCGGCTTCAGCCGGTTGGAGCTGGCGGAGGTGGGTGAGCCAGAATGCCTATTTTATAGTTCTCTGTGTGTAATGAATGTACACGTGTGTGTATGATGTGTGGGCATGGGCCCATGTGTGTGCATGGGCACATGTGTGTGTGTGTGCGTGTATGTGTGTGCGCCTGGAGGCGTGTGTGCACGTTCGTGTGTGTGTGTGTGCCTGCATGTATGTGTGCGTGTGCAGAAGTATGTGTGTAGTGTGTGGGTTTGTGTGAGCACACGTATCTGCATATAGTTATATGTGTACATATCTGTGTGTATGTGTGTGTCTTTGTATGTGGGCGTGTTCGCATGTGTGTGTGTGTGTGTGTGCATTTGTGCGCTTATGTGTGTGTCGTTGTGGACGTGCACATGCACACATGTGTATATGTGTGTGGGTAGGAGCGAGCAGACGTACGCGCACACGTTCGTATGTGTGTGTGTGAGCGCACACGCACGTGTGTGTGTGTGTGTGTTATGACTGCGTGCGTGAATGTTCAGAAGATGAACAAGAACAAGACCATCAAATACAGCATATACGTGCACGCGCACACACACATACACATAACAATAAGAACAACTCATCCCCTCGCATACATCCCACGCACACACACATACACAAACACACACACACACTCGCCCACTCTCTCTCTCACACACACACACACCAAAGCTTGCACACACATGTCTGTGGACTCTTAATTAATACGCTGGCATTACCCCACTGATGAACACATACACGCACACACACGCATGCACACACACATACATGCTCACTCACTCTCTCCCACCCACACTCGCACACTAATGCTTGCACACTCATTATGTCCCTGGACTCTCTAATTAACACGCTGGCATCACCCCACTGATGAACACACACCAGTGCACACATGTCTACAGTATGCACTGGGGGCCCTGAGAGATTCAAAGTCTGTGTGTGTGTGTTAGTGTGCATATATATATATACTGTGCACCAAAAGAAACGCATATTTTTTTCGCTAAAAACATTTGGGAAAATTTTGACGGAAACATGCCCCGTATAGCAGGGAACTCTGTCCAGTGTGAATAGTCGGACATAATGAACAGACATAACAGTAGATTGATGTCTTCTTTCTTCTGTGGTTGTAATATTTTGAATGCCAAATGACTGAAATAAAAATATGCGTTTCTTTTTGTGCACAGTATATATATATATTTATTTATTTATTTTATATATTTGTGTGTGTAAAAGAAGAAAAAAATGATGTGTAAAGATGATCTCAAAATCAATCTGTCCACCAGCAGAGATTTCTTCAATGGTGCAGATTTCTACTGGTTGGTTTTCAGAGCACCAGAACATTTGGTGTTCATGGACAGCAACTTCAGGATACAGAGAAAAACCTCTGTCATCTTTCAAGACAATCCCCTACTACACCTCTTCAGGATACAGAGAAAAACCTCTGTCATCTTTCAGGACAATCCCCTACTACACCTCTTCAGGATACAGAGAAAAACCTCTGTCATCTTTCAAGACAATCCCCTACTACACCTCTTCAGGATACAGAGAAAAACCTCTGTCATCTTTCAAGACAATCCCCTACTACACCCCTTCAGGATACAGAGAAAAACCTCTGTCATCTTTCAAGACAATCCCCTACTACACCTCTTCAGGATACAGAGAAAAACCTCTGTCATCTTTCAAGACAATCCACTACTACACCCCTTCAGGATACAGAGAAAAACCTCTGTCATCTTTCAAGACAATCCCCTACTACACCTCTTCAGGATACAGAGAAAAACCTCTGTCATCTTTCAGGACAATCCACTACTACACCCTGGAGATACACATCTCACTGTAAGAAATGAATAGGCAAGGGCTCATTCCAGTGCAGGCTGCAGAATAGAGCAATTCAGCTGAGAGGCAGAGACAAGTACAACAACAAGTACCAGTGTAGCAAGTTAAAAGCAATACCCCAGAAGTACATGACAGTAGTGTTTTGAACACACAATCAAAAGATTACCATAGTGTTGTAAACTTTCAAAACACTGTCGGTAGCACAATGAAAACACTACATTCAAATTCAAAATGCTACCCTCAGTGTTCAAAACATTAAGAAAACTGGTCTCATCTTGCCTTGAATGTTATTTCTGCCCCAAAATATATCATTGTTGTCAGTTCGTGCCTTAATGTGCATCTTTGGGAGTATCTGTATGCGAGTGGAGGGAGGAAGGATAGGGGGGAGTTGGAGGTTGGGGGTCTTTGTATGCGAGTGTTTGGATGTGCGAATGCCCTGGAGCGTGTGTGTTAGTGTGCATATATATATAGATATATATATATGTGTGTGTGTGTGTAAAAGAAGAAAAAAATGATGCAAAGAGAGATTAAAAAAAGATTAAAAGGCAGACCTGGACAAAGAAAGATTGGGAGAAAGCGAGGGGAAAAGGAGAAAAAACAAATGAGTGGAATAAGACTGTCATATAAAGCTTAACCAGGCTACATCAAAATGGCCCAAAGAGATACACAAAGAAGAAAGAAATAATGACAGAAGGAAGAAAAGACGGGCAGAGAGATAGAGAGTAAGAAAGAAAAAAAAAAGGGGGAGAAAGAAGGAAGGAATGAAATTAAGATAAACAGATAGATAGAAAAACCAAAGAGGAAGAAAAACGAGAGAAAAAAAAATAATAATAAAGAAAAAGACTGAAGTAAAGAATACAAATGAATGACTGAATAGAAGAAGAAAGGAGGGAACAGAGGAAGAAAAAAAAATTGGAAAGAAAGAATGAGAAAGAAGAAGAAAAAGAGCAAGTAGAAAAGAAAGATGGACCTATTCGTAAAAAGGAGACAATAAACAAATAAATATGTAAATAAACGAATGAAATAAAAAATATTTTTGTAAACAAGAAAGTATACAGGAAAATTAAAGATTTATGAAACAAAGACTGAATAACAGAAAGGAGGAGAAACAAACAGAAACGAAGAAAGAACGAACGAAAAAAGCAAGGGAAAGAAATCCTACTGTTGCCGACGGATTAAACCACCGAGCATAACCCGGTCCACCCAAACGTTCCACTTCACAGCACGCAGAGACAGTCAACTAAGATATCCAGTCAAGCGTGAAGGTGTTAATTTTTGCACCCGATTGTGTAGATAAGACTGCCGCTGCATAATGAGACAGACGCAGATCTCTCTCTCTCTCTCTCTCTCTCTCTCTCTCTCTCTCTCTCTCTCCTCTCTCTCTCTCTCTCTCTCCACACACACACACACACACACATATATGTGTGTGTGGGTTTCCCATATGCTGCTAATGGAGGGTTCAATGTTCACACTTTAACGCTCTATTCTTTATCTCCTTCCCCCCCCCCCCCCCCCCCCCCCCAGTTCTTTGCTATCGTTCTTATCATATCTGCACTTCACCCCCCCCCCCCCCCCCCCGCGCCATTTCCTCCTACTATATATTTGTTCCATACATTTTCCATCTGATCTGAGATTTTACAGTGGAAAGATTTTGAACAAAATTTCGGGTGTGTTTTTTTAGAAGATGTATTTTAAAAGGTTGTGTGAATGAATGACTTGTGAGTTGACTTCAACGTGGTGTCAGCCCTGATATGGCCCTTTGTGGTCGGCTGGGCTATAAGCAACATTACCTTTTCCATATATTTAACGAGCGTAAGTAATTGGCTGTTTGTCATTTTGGAAACGGCTTAACAACGAGTCCTGTGAAACAATGAAGGAGAGCGCGTACAGCTGAAAACAGCAGAGTGTATTCTCAAGTCTCCTGGGGTGGGGGTGGGGGGACAATTTTTTTGTATTTATGTGAGCCGTTAGCAATGATCTCGTCCATCTTGTCCAACACAGAGACGTGTAGATGGGAAGGGGGTGGGGTAGAGGGATGACGTCTTTGGCATTAGGCGAGGGCTATATGCAGACAGATGCCCGACCTCGCTAAACAGCGGAGACAATAAGCTGGCATAGGTAGAAACCTGAAAGGGCGGCCCATCCACTGGAACATTCTTGTCAGTGTCTGTGGTATTGTCACTTACTCTAAATGAACAAAATCACATGGCTCCAAATGCGTCTAGGGAAGTATGTAAGTGAATATAAGATAAAACTGACTTTGTTTCTGTTGAAACAGCTTCGAATGTTCACAGCACAGGTCAATTTTCTAGATTCTTCTTTACAAACATTTTGACATTTTGCTAGTTCTCTTGGAATTTTACAATCCTGTGTTTAGAAATAGATTGTGGTTCTGATTTCAGCGTTCTACGAACAAAAATTACAATGTTTTTTTATATTCAGTTACTCACACAAACCGTAGAAATTGTCCTTTCAGTGGATTGAGGGGAGGGGGAAGCTCTCACTCGTGCAGTTGTAACTGGATCTCCGTTTCATAATCCCTGAAGTATTTTCATTATGTGCACAACCGTTCATCCTATCTTCCTGCAGACTAAAGCGTCCCCCATGTTGGAGGTTTCGGTTGTTCACGCGTTCTTTAAAAGAAAAACAATTCTTCACGCGCAGCTGGGGCGTCCAGACAGATCCAAAGAGAGTGAGAGGAGGTGGGAGAGGGGACTGCGGCGTCCAGACATACACACACACACACACACACACACACACACACACACACAGTGAGAAAAAGATATGGGGGGGGGGGGGGGGGAGGGGACAGACAGACAGGCGGAGAGATTAAGTTCATGTATGTGCAAACAAAAATAATACACTTCGTATCAAATAGGGACGAGGCAGATGTTAAACCAACAACTCCCTCAAAACTGGTGTGACTGAAAGGTGTTATTTCTGCCACCAACAAGCGAAACAGAAACGTCTCAGACGTCATGCCAAAGCCATTCAGTCTCAGACATCATGCTAAAACCATTCAGTCTCAGATGTCATGCTAAAACCCTTCAGTCTCAGATGTCATGCTAAAACCCTTCAGTCTCAGACGTCATGCTAAAACCCTTCAGTCTCAGACGTCATGCTAAAACCCTTCAGTCTCAGACGTCATGCTAAAACCCTTCAGTCTCAGACGTCATGCTAAAGCCATTCAGTCTCAGACGTCATGCTAAAACCCTTCAGTCTCAGACGTCATGCTGAAGCCATTCAGTCTCAGACGTCATGCTAAAGCCATTCAGTCTCAGACGTCATGCTAAAACCCTTCAGTCCGCCGAGCAGGTGTTTCTAGGAAAAGAATGACTCAACAGACAGGAACTGTATCTCATTCCGTTATCAGCTCATTTAGTTGTCTGTGGCCACTCACCGGCACGGGTATTACCAGACACTACGACAGATCTGGAGAGAGCCAGGCATGCAGTCAGGTGCTTGTGGTTCGATTCCCCTTGCGAACAACACAAAACAAAAATTGATATTCTTTATTATTTTCTACATGCTCCTCAAACTGGCCGTTTTGATCTCTCTGTCTCAGATCTAAAACTACACTGGATGATGAATTAAAATCTGTTGGGATATAGAAAACCTTCATTACATGAGAAACATGTAGGCCTACACAAGATTTCGCTTGATATTAATGATCCGGCTTGCAACAAACACAGATGCTGTCAACTAAACGCGCAGCGGATGAAATGACCCTTTCATTCAAACGCCTATGGCACCATTTTCTTTTGTTCGACTGTCATGCGCACTGCGGACAAAGCATCGAACGACCAACCTCGGCATTTCCTAACTCATGAATGTGACAAAGTGTGGTTTACATGGTCAAACTGCAGCACACAACTGGATCCATGAGCATCTTATGGTAACATGGCTGATGGTCGCGTGTGTGAACAGGTTTTAATCCTGCTTCTGAATGTTTTACGGTTGTGTGTGTGTGTGTGTGTGTGTGCGCGCGCGTGCTTACGTCAGTGCGTGTGTGCAAGCGATTGCGCGCGCGCGCGCGCGTGTGTGTCCGTGCGCGCGCGCGCGCGTGTGTGTGTGTTTCATGTCGATCATCAAATAATGATTTTACTTCGCTTAGAACTAGAGATCATAACTCCTCACTCGTTCGCTCATGATTAGTTCAACAAAATAGTCTCATGATATACATCTCTCGATCTTTCGTCTTCAGAAAAAGTTCTTTTGTCGCTTGTAGTTACGTCATTCTGCCAACATTTTATTCATACGATACTTTACCCTCCCCCCCCCCACCCCCCTCTACCTTCCCTTCCTCCCGCGCGCCACCTCCGTCTGCCCGCCCTCCCCCCTCCTCCAGTCCCTCACTCTCAAAACAGACCCGTTCTACCTTTAAGCACGCACGGACGCACACACTCAGGCTTGATCTGATAACAACAAAAGCCTGGTAATTATCATAAGCCACACATAACGCTTGTGGCATCTATTTTTCATCCTCTTTTCCATTTTGTTCTCCCCCTCCTCCTCCTTATTCTTTTTCTTCTTCTGCGTAAATCAGAATAGTCGTTTGAAAAAGTTTACCTCACACACACGCACACACACACACACAACACACACACACACACACACACACACACACACACACACACACGCACACACACACACAAGCGCGGCGCGCACACACACACACACTACAGGCAAAAGACAGTGAAAAGTAGGAAGGGGGATGACATAGGGGGGGGGGGGGGGTGAAAGATGGAGGATAAAGAGCAGTATGTGATCTACAGATTTGTTAATATTTCTAGGACGAATGTGTGTGTGGTGTGTGTGTGTGTGTGTGTGTGTGTGTGTGTGTGTGTGTGTGTGTGTGTGTGTGTTTAGATCAGCATTTTGAAATAATTATCCTAATTTGGAAAGAAAAGAGGACAGAAAGAATAAGGGCAGATTTAAAGAAAAACAAGGTGGTGTGTACATCGTAATAACCACAAGTCTTCTGTTTGTTACCATGTCGAACTCCTCTCTCTCTCTCTCTCTCTCTCTCTCTCTGAGTGTGTGTATGTGCGTGCACTTGTGTGCGTGCGTGCATGCGTGCGTGCGTGCGTGCGTGCGTGTGTGTGTGTTTTTTTTTATTGTCATTTATATGTTTTATTTTCTTTGGTGGAAGGGGGCGGGGGGTGGGGGTGGGTGAGAGAGAGTGAGAGGGCAGGAGGAGAGGGTGGGAGCGAGTATATCAGGGGCAGGAAGGTGGGTGCATTGGGGGTCGCATACTCCCCCCCCCCCCCCCCCCCCCCCCCCCCCCCCCCCTGCAGGATCCGCGCTTACACACACGATACGATAATTACCGGGCAGGGACTGAATACAAAACAGGCGGCGCTTGGATGTGTGGAGCGAAAGCGTGCAGCCAACGACTCAGCGCCGTTGATAAGCGCCCCCGTTTGACAAGTTGAGGCGGGCGAACGACTGTGAACAAATCACACAGCGCCGATGAACGGGTGTGGAATGATTTGAGGCGGTAGGAGACGAGCCCGGCCAGGCTGTGTCGCCGCTCGGAGAACGACTCGGTTGACAGGCGGCAAGGAGAGGACGACAGGTCAACGGAAAGACTGAGTGGTTTCATTCTGTCAGTGCTGTGTTGCGGTGTAATCTTATGGTTGAACTTGTTCTCCTATTGTCGTGACAGACAGGGATATGGTCACACTTGCAATGTTATTGCTTGATATTGCTTCATCGGCATGTTGACCGGCTGACGGGTGGATGAAATTGGCGAAACAATCAACCTTGGAGAAAGTAAGCTTCATGATGTCCCATTTTTGATCTATGATATTCAAGTTTTCAGACTTTTTTTTTTATCATAGGTGACTTTTTTTTTTCATCAAGATGGTGATTCTGAGCAGTTTGCTATAGAAGAAATCAACCAATCCGACAAGACTCTAGAAATTAAGCTAAACATCTGATTTTGATTTTTTTTTTTTTTAAAGAAAAAAAAGGAGGAAAAACCCAGCGCTTGATTAATGAAAATGATTAAGATTGATGTGACAAGTGTGTTTTGCTGAGGTTGGCACATTTTGAATCTTGAACGCAGAAAGCATCGTAGAAATAAACTATAATGTGGATTTTTGCTGCGTTGTTCTGTTCCGGTCAGAACTGATGAGTTTTTACACATGAAATATCATCAGAATGTCAGGCGTATCTTGTTTTGCATTTCAGATAAAATCGAAATGTATTGAAAAGTGATCAATATGCTATACGGCCATAATACTTTTATTGATTGATCTGGAACGCTGTTTCATTGAAAGATTATGTAGTAAAAGATCACGACGTAAAGTGTAGGGGTATGCACGTATGTTTTATCTTCGACTGGAATAAGATTAAGCGTAGGAGACTGAACCCCTTACAAAACTTAAACAAAAAGTCTAATGTATTATTCAAAGGCATTTCTGGAAGCGGATACATACGTTCAGAACCAATGTAATCTCCAACGATCACAGAACACTCAATGTGCTCTTCTAAACGGATACTGATTTGCGCAGTATTGGCATTAGTCCACTGTGTATCAAGGTATCAACGCTCCCAAACTCAGATGATCTGGAAACATTTATTGCTGTTACGGGTCAGAACGTTACATACAAAACTGGAATTTCAAAATGAAAAGAACAAAGACGAATGAAACAAACAAAACAAATTAACATAAAAGCCGTCAGTACGATCTGGCAAAACAGAGCATGGGAGTTTGTAGTTGACTGTCACTGACAGTGCCTTGATCATTGGCAGGAAGTCCAGATCCACAACTGAAATGAACTGTTGTTGGAAACAAGATCTTTGTGAAATCAACTGTTGTTAACCTTATCTCTATAAAATCAGCCATTGCTAGTAATCAGATCTATGTGAAATCAGCTGTTGTTGGTAACCATATCTCAGAGAAACCAGCTGTTGTTGGTAACCATATCCCAGTGAAAATCAGCTGTTGGTAGCCATATCCCAGTGAAATCAGCTGTTGGTAACCATATCCCAGTGAAATCAGCTGTTGGTAACCATATCCCAGTGAAATCAGCTGTTGTTGATAACCATATCCCAGAGAAATTAGCTGTTGTTGATAACTATATCTCAGAGAAATCAGCTGTTGTTGGTAACCATATCCCAGAGAAATCAGCTGTTGTTGGTAACCATATCCCAGTGAAATCAGCTGCTGTTGGTAACCATATCCGAGAGAAATCAGCTGTTGTTGATAACCATATCCCAGTGAAATCAGCCGTTGTTGGTAACCATATCCCAGAGAAATCAGCTGTTG
Organism: Conus canariensis; assembly: GCA_033310375.1. Taxonomy (NCBI): domain Eukaryota; kingdom Metazoa; phylum Mollusca; class Gastropoda; order Neogastropoda; family Conidae; genus Conus; species Conus canariensis. The sequence continues at coordinate 71,835,052 of CM065726.1, read as the reverse complement.
TTGGTAACCATATCCCAGTGAAATCAGCTGTTGTTGGTAACCATAATTATCCCAGAGAAATCAGCTGTTGTTGGTAACCATAATTATCCCAGAGAAATCAGCTGTTGTTGGTAACCATATCCCAGTGAAATCAGCTGTTGGTAACCATATCCCAGTGAAATCAGCTGTTGTTGGTAACCATATCCCAGTGAAATCAGCTGTTGTTGGTAACCATATCCCAGTGAAATCAGCTGTTGATTGAACCAGGTCCACCAGGCCTCAACCGGAGAGCTCCGACGGGAGAACTCACGAACCAAAGTGACCGCAGACCAAGCTTAGAACACCCATGAGCGCCTCAGAGGATCAAGCGGGGGAGGGGAAGGGTCGGACAAGGTCACCTCTGGTTTCTCCCTCTGTATGCGCGCCTCCGACCGCTTTCCCCCGCACCCCGAAATGTGCCCGGTGCCGGAACCACGGGGTGGTGTCAGCCCTCAAGGGACACAAACGCTTTTGCCGCTGGCGGGACTGCCTGTGCGCCAAATGCACGCTCATCGCCGAGCGTCAGAGAGTCATGGCCGCCCAGGTGGCGCTCCGCCGCCAGCAGGCCCAGGAGGAGAACGAGGCCCGGGAGCTGGGCTTGCTGTACGGCCCCAACGGCCTGCTGCAGGTCAGTCCCCACTGTATTGACCTCTACCCCGAGGTCAAGGTCTACATGAAGTCTCCCACGGGCGGCGTGGTCGATGTCGGCGGCAGGGTGAGTGACGTCGTGGTGCAGCGCCTATCGCCAGGGGAAGTAAGCGTAGATGGGCA
>CM065726.1:71824263-71829263 GCA_033310375.1 Conus canariensis | reverse complement strand
GGGGGGGGGCAAGGCATCTGTCCACACAACATGGTGGGGGGGGGGGCGGGGGGGGGGCAAGGCATCTGTGTCCACACAACATTAACATGGTGGGGGGGGGGACAAGGCATCTGTGTCCACACAACATGGGGTGGGGGGGTGGGGGGCAAGGCATCTGTGTCCACACAACATTAACATGGTGGGGGGGGGGGGGGGGGGGGCAAGGGATCTGTGTCCACACAACATGGGTGGGGGGGGCAAGGCATCTGTGTCCACAACATGGTGGTGGGGTGGGGGGGGGGGGGCAAGGCATCTGTGTCAACAACATGGTGGGGTGGGTGGGGGGGCAAGGCATCTGTGTCCACACAACATGGTGGGGGGGAGGGGTGGGGGGGCAAGGCATCTGTGTCCACACAACATGGTGGGGGGGGGGGGGGCAAGGCATCTGTGTCCACACAACATGGGGTGGGGGGGGCAAGGCATCTGTGTCCACACAACATGGGGTGGGGGGGCAAGGCATCTGTGTCCAACAACATGGGTGGGGGGGGGTAAGGCATCTGTGTCACACAACATGGTGGGGAGGGGGGGGGGCAAGGCATCTGTGTCCAACACAACATGGTGGGGGGGCAAGGCATCTGTGTTCACACAACATGGGGGGGGAGGGGGGGATCTGTGTCCACACAACATGGTGGGGGGGCAAGGCATCTGTGTTCACACAACATGGCGGGGGGGTGGGGGGGATCTGTGTCACACTGGTGGGAGAGTCATCTGTGTCACACAACATGGCGGGGGGCAAGGCATCTGTGTCCACACAACATGGCGGGGGGGGGGGGGGGGAGGCATCTGTGTCCACACAACATGGTGGGGGGCAAGGCATCTGTGTCCAAACAACATGGCGGGGGGGGGGGGGGGGGGAGGCATCTGTGTCCACACAACATGGCGAGGGTCAAGGCATCTGTGTCCACACAACATCTGCTAAGCTCTAAGTTCACTTTACTCGGACATTATTCATCAGTACCTAAAGACAGGAAGACTTGGAAAGAGGTCTCATGGACAACACTAAGTAGATTTTGAACATATACGCTGATCCAACGCGCTGTTAGTGCTACAATACAGAGGTAACATCGTGTGATACAGTGATAGAAGTGTTTTATCATGGTGTGGTACACGGCTCGACTGCACGGTAGAAAAATTGAATGGGATGAAATATCATTGTATCATGATACAGCGCTGAATCTGACTATAGAAGAAATTAACGAGCTACAAAACGGTAGTACCCTTTGGTGTAGGGCTGGACCGGGTCTTAAGGTGACGGAAGATGCAAATCGTAGGGAATGTTTATTAAAATAAATATAATTATCTCAGAAAATTGTCCTCTGAGAACAATAACCGAAACACATAAGACAGAGTGTGTGTCTGCCTCATCATTCACATCTGTGTCTGCCTCATCATTCACATCTGTGTCTGCCTCATCATTCACATCTGTGTCTGCCTCATCATTCACATCTGTGTCTGCCTCATCATTCACATCTGTGTCTGCCTCATCATTCACATCTGCCGTCTCTGTATGCCTCTTTATTAGACTTTCTTCTTTTTTTGCGTGACCGCACATGAGCGCGCTTGTGTGTGTGTGTGTGTGTGTGTGTGTGTGTGTGTGTGTGTGTGTGTGTGTGTGTGTGTGTGTGTTCGACTTCAGCGTTGATAATGTATACTTTACAAGTGGATGTATTACGGTTCCTTTAAATAGATTAATCGAATTTACCAACAGCCTTCTGGTCGGCTTTCAGGATCCAAACGTGCCCGTTTGGAGAGTGACAACTTTGCAGACCCCCACAGGGACGATTGCCCACTTCTCCATCACCACGAGGGAAGCTCCCCCAGAACTCACTCTCACCAATACAACGGCTATGACCTTCGTCTGTCTCTGTCAGATGCTTCAACCGTCAGCATCACCAGCATCATTGACGACAACGCCAGCGGAGAGAATCCTACGTCTGAACCCGTTAAAAATTCTGCGAGAGGAGCGGAGCTGAAGAACGATGTCATCAGCCACGAGAGTCTGAAGCCCAAAGGAAAGAAAGGTCACAGTCCCATGTCTCCGTCCAGCAGACACTCTACTATGTCCCCCAAACCCTCCTCCTCTCCTCTTCGATCTCAACCTCACCCAACAGTCAGGGCCACGAAGACAAGGTTCAGAACAGTTGGGAGACGCCTTCAGAGAAGGACAGCCCTTCCAACAGTGGAATTCAGCCAGACCAGGGTCTCCAGACTTCACAAAAATCACCAAGAAGCTTTGGAAGTCCTTCACCATTGGGTCTGCTGTGTCGTGTCTTCCCGCACGTGAAAAGCGAGGTACTGAAAGAGGCCTTGGACAAGTGTCAGAACGACATCCTGCTGGCCATGGACTCGCTTCTCGATCACAACAATCCCTGTCCGCCTGCCCCTGCCGCCTCCTCCTTCCCATCTCTGCTGGCTTCCGCCTCGGCCCTGGTGTCCGGACAAGTGACGACGTCTCCGTCTCCACCGGAGTCTGTGGCTATCTTCTCTCCCGCCCCCTATCTCAGTCATCCGGCCAGGGATCTCACCGAAGCCGCTTTCAAATCAGCTTTCTCCCCCATTCTCCCTTCTCCTCCCGCCGCTCACTTGGGCTCCGTCAGTTACCTGTACGCTGCGGGGGCTGCTTCCGCCTCCGGTCGTCACGTGACCTTGCTGCCATACTCTCATCTCCTGCCCGGCCTGACCACTCGGAGCTACAGTTACAGTTAAGGACAAGCGACCAGCCAGTGCCCATGGTGGCTGACGACTCGAGCTGGTTGAATTCAGAGGGTCATTTTTTCGCAGGTACTGTAAAATGAGGACCCACAGGGAGGCTGAAGACCATAGGTGCAGTGAAGTGACATCAGAGAAATTGTTGCAGGCATAGATACAACTACGAACATGTTGCAGGCATAGGTACAACCACAAACATGTTGTAGGCATAGGTACAACCACAAACATGTTGCAGGCATAGGTACAACCACAAACATGTTGCAGGCGTAGGTACAATCACGAACATGTTGCAAGCATAGGTACAATTACGAACATGTTGCAGGCGTAGGTACAGTCACGAACATGTTGCAGGCATAGGTACAACTACGAACATGTTGCAGGCATAGGTACAATCACGAACATGTTGCAGGCATAGGTACAATCACGAACATGTTGCAGGCATAGGTACAATCACGAACATGATGGCTGACACTGAAGCCGGATTTTTTGAAGCCATAAAGTAAGTCACAGTAAAGTTGCAATTTATCATTAGGTCACCTGGTATATCTGAAACTTTCAAAGCTTTTACAAGTCAGAACTTTGCTCCAAGTAGTATGGAACTTCTTGCAGATACAGTTACGGCTCAGTTACAATTAATTACAGTTAATCTTACCTGCCTGCTGCTAGGTGTGGTGGCAGGTAAGGCAATCTGGCTGAAGTCACAACTTGCACAGCTGTGGAGATTTATCGTTTGCTCCAGTTACACTGTTCGGTGACTTTTGTGCGTCTGTTATAGATCCTGTAAAGCGATGAACTGGTTGTAGGCAAATGAACATAGGTGTCACTGTAGGCAATTTTGTCTTTTCGAAGAAACACATTGAAATTTTTCATGTTTATGTATTTGGGTTTCTCTCTTGATATCTTGGTATTCTCCGTTTATTGTGCTGGACATTGTCGTATAATTTTACAGGACACTTTTTTTTACACAAAAGATTCTGATTATGGCACACAAAAGGTGTGAAATCTTTAATATGCACAATTTGATAAGGAACCGTGTTGTTGTTCACCACGTGTATGGAGATGGCGATTTGGATGACGTGAGCAACGAGTTGGAGATTTAGCCTTAAATCTGAAGTATTTCAGCTGCAATATTAAAGGTCGCTCTGAACTCTGAAGTTAGTTTATATTATCAACAATCTGAAGATTCGATCTCTGACCTGTTTGACTTATTTGACTAACGGAATGAGATTGATCTCTGACCTGTTTGAGTTATTTGACTAACGGAATGAGATTGACGTTGACATCTGACGTTTCTGAGACCAGCACTTGAAGACTATTACTCATCAGTGAAGAAAAAGCAGGAGTCATGACAATGTTCGTTTATTTGCCCCCTGCCCCTCCTCTCTCCCTCTCATTCCTCCCTTGGCTTCTTTTTCCGTTATTCTGTTACTGTCTTGCGTCTGTCATCTGCTCCGTTCTCTGCATTCTCTGTTTTAGAAAATGCTCTGTCTTTACCTTTACGCTCTGTCTCTTTACCTTTACGCTCTGTCTCTTTACCTTTACGCTCTGCGTCTTTACCTTTACGCTCTGTGTCTTTACCTTTACGCTCTCTCTCTCTTTACCTTTACGCTCTGTGTCTTTACCTTTACGCTCTGTGTCCTTACCGTTACGCTCTGTGTCCTTACCTTTGCGCTCTGTCTCTTTACCTTTACGCTCTGTCTCTTTACCTTTACGCTAAGTCCTTAGAGTTTCGGTGGGTGTTGTGATGACCAAGTTACGGGGAATGTGGTGCCGCTGACTCTTTTCAAGACGTCCAGATAAATCAATTGCATTGGTCTGTGGCAGGCCGTAACTGTTTGAAGCAGTAGTTTTTACTTACCTTTGTTTTGATTACTTGAATTTAAAAAAGGAAGAAAATAAGCGTCCATGTTCCAGTTCCCCCATGCCCCTCATCTCCCCCGCCCTACCACCCCCTTTTATCTTCAATCCCCACCTTGCTCCGCCTCCCCTCCGACTCTCTCTCTCTCTCTCTCTCTCTCTTCGCTATTATTTTGTTAATGTTTAGATTTTTTAAAAAGCGTTTGATGTTCATTTAGGACATTAAATTATCACTTCCCCATGCCTCTTTCCTCCTGCCCCCGCCCCTTACCCCTCCCCCTCCTCTCCTGTCCTTCCAGCCCTTTTGCTCCCCACAATCACTTCCCTTCCCAACTTTTCCCCTTTCCTCCTCTCTTACTCTGCGTGTGCTCACGTGCATATGGGCATGTGTGTGT
>CM065726.1:71816763-71819263 GCA_033310375.1 Conus canariensis | reverse complement strand
CAGTGTCAACCCATGGGTCCAGACAGATACAGACATGCAGTGTCAACCAGGTCCAGATCAGATACAGACACACTGATAAGTGTCAACCAGGTCCGACAGATACAGATATATGCAGTGTCAACCAGGTCCGACAGATACAGATAAATGCAGTGTCAACCAGGTCAGACAGATACAGATATATGCAGTGTTGGTCAGGAAATTTTAGCAACACACTCAGCAACGCACCCATTAAGTGAGTGAAGCTCGACCATGTGATTCCAGTCAACACTCAGCAACTCACCCATTAAGTGAGTGAAGCTCGACCATGTGATTCCAGTCAACACTCAGCAACGCACCCATTAAGTGAGTGAAGCTCGACCATGTGATTGCAGTCATCAACACTCAGCAACGCACCCATTAAGTAAGTGAAGCTCGCCCATGTGATTGCAGTCAACACTCAGCAACGCACCCATTAAGTGAGTGAAGCTCGCCCATGTGATTCCAGTCATCAACACTCAGCAACGCACCCATTAAGTGAGTGAAGCTCACCCATGTGATTCCAGTCAACACTCAGCAACGCACCCATTAAGTGAGTGAAGCTCGACCATGTGATTGCAGTCATCAACACTCAGCAACGCACCCATTAAGTGAGTGAAGCTCGCCATGTGATTCCAGTCAACACAGCAACGCACCCATTAAGTGAGTGAAGCTCGACCATGTGATTCCAGTCATCAACACTCAGCAACGCACCCATTAAGTGAGTGAAGCTCACCCATGTGATTCCAGTCAACACTCAGCAACGCACCCATTAAGTGAGTGAAGCTCGACCATGTGATTGCAGTCATCAACACTCAGTAACGCACCCATTAAGTGAGTGAAGCTCGCCCATGTGATTCCAGTCATCAACACTCAGCAACGCACCCATTAAGTGAGTGAAGCTCGCCCATGTGATTCCAGTCAACACTCAGCAACGCACCCATTAAGTGAGTGAAGCTCGACCATGTGATTCCAGTCATCAACACTCAGCAACGCACCCATTAAATGAGTGAAGCTCGCCCATGTGATTCCAGTCAACACTCAGCAACGCACCTATTAAGTGAGTGAAGCTCGACCATGTGATTGCAGTCATCAAAACTCAGCAACGCACCCATTAAGTGAGTGAAGCGCGACCATGTGATTGCAGTCATCAAAACTCAGCAACGCACCCATTAAGTGAGTGAAGCTCGACCATGTGATTCCAGTCATCAACACTCAGCAACGCACCCATTAAGTGAGTGAAGCTCGCCCATGTGATTCCAGTCATCAACACTCAGCAACGCACCCATTAAGTGAGTGAAGCTCGACCATGTGATTCCAGTCATCAACACTCAGCAACGCACCCATTAAGTGAGTGAAGCTCGACCATGTGATTCCAGTCATCAACACTCAGCAACGCACCCATTAAGTGAGTGAAGCTCACCCATGTGATTCCAGTCAACACTCAGCAACGCACCTATTAAGTGAGTGAAGCTCGACCATGTGATTCCAGTCATCAACACTCAGCAACGCACCCATTAAGTGAAGCTCGCCCATATGATTGCAGTCAACACTCAGCAACGCACCCATTAAGTGAGTGAAGCTCGACCATGTGATTCCAGTCATCAACACTCAGCAACGCACCCATTAAGTGAGTGAAGCTCGACCATGTGATTGCAGTCATCAACACTCAGCAACGCACCCATTAAGTAAGTGAAGCTCGCCCATGTGATTCCAGTCATCAACACTCAGCAACGCACCCATTAAGTGAGTGAAGCTCGCCCATGTGATTCCAGTCATCAACACTCAGCAACGCACCCATTAAGTGAGTGAAGCTCGCCCATGTGATTCCAGTCATCAACACTCAGCAACGCACCCATTAAGTGAGCGAAGCTCGACCATGTGATTCCAGTCATCCCATTTGAATCTGTGCCGACCTCGACTGTGGACAGCAGTCAGCCAAGGCCGAGAATTCCCACAAATCATCGTCTCTGTGCTAGCACAGCTAGTGCGAGGCGCTCTACTGGGTCTACGACTATCTGTAAGCGGTATGTTGAAATGAAGCCTGATCTAGTCATGTGTCGCGTGTTAACACGGGAATAATTCAAAGAAAGAAAGCACTTGCAGTATCTGCTGAAAATATCAAGCATGTTCTTTTCGATTGTTTAAAGTTCATACCCAATGTCACACACCGACACAGGTATGCGCACTCCCACAAAACCCACACAGACAGTATTCTTCCTTGTCACTCTGTCCCTTGCGGCCAGTGGAGTGGAAAACCGCCTTTCCGATACAAAAAGGCTGGATGTATCCAATTCCAGTTGGCCACGTGGTTAACAGCAACCAACCATCGGACAAGTTTTAGCCGTTAATCTTCTCTGCGCGTCAAACGGTGTAGAGTGACCGCGTGTTAGTGCTCGTATATTTGTTCAGCCGGTTACATGGAAATCCCTGCCAATTAGCTGGAGATACTGTTCTGATTGCTCCATTGTTTCAATATCCTCTG
>CM065726.1:71809263-71814263 GCA_033310375.1 Conus canariensis | reverse complement strand
AGAGAGAGAGAGAGAGAGAGAGAGAGAGAGCGAGATTTACCCCTTAAACCATATAAGCGTGTAACCCCTTCCATGGAACATTAAAAAGTAAACCAAAAAAAAAGTTCAAAGAAAAAAAAAAACAAAAAACATAACGACCGCGATGGCCGTGGCACACTTCTTCGGCCTTTCGATCATTGAGCGTGCAGGATGAAGGCAACGCACACATCCTTCTTCGGCCTTTCGATCATTGAGCGTGCAGGATGAAGGCAACGCACACATCCTTCTTCGGCCTTTCAATCACTGAGCGTGCAGGATGAAGGCAACGCACACATCCTTCTTCGGCCTTTCGATCATTGAGCGTGCAGGATGAAGGCAACGCACACATCCTTCTTCGGCCTTTCAATCACTGAGCGTGCAGGATGAAGGCAACGCACACATCCTTCTTCGGCCTTTCGATCATTGAGCGTGCAGATGAAGGCAACGCACACATCCTTCTTCGGCCTTTCAATCACTGAGCGTGCAGGATGAAGGCAACGCACACATCCTTCTTCGGCCTTTCAATCACTGAGCGTGCAGGATGAAGGCAACGCACACATCCTTCTTCGGCCTTTCAATCATTGAGCGTGCAGGATGAAGGCAATGCACACATCCTTCTTCGGCCTTTCAATCACTGAGCGTGCAGGATGAAGGCAACGCACACATCCTTCTTCGGCCTTTCAATCACTGAGCGTGCAGGATGAAGGCAACGCACACATCCTTCTTCGGCCTTTCAATCACTGAGCGTGCAGGATGAAGGCAACGCACACATCCTTCTTCGGCCTTTCAATCACTGAGCGTGCAGGATGAAGGCAACGCACACATCCTTCTTCGGCCTTTCAATCATTGAGCGTGCAGGATGAAGGCAACGCACACATCCTTCTTCGGCCTTTCAATCATTGAGCGTGCAGGATGAAGGCAACGCACACATCCTTCTTCGGCCTTTCAATCATTGAGCGTGCAGGATGAAGGCAACGCACACATCCTTCTTCGGCCTTTCAATCGAACAACCGACTGTTTATGTCCGCCTGTCGCTGTCTCTGTGGCACCCTTTCTTTGTTTCAGCCCCCCCCCCCCCCATTCCATCTCTCTCTCTCTCTCTCTCTCTCTATCTCTCTCTCTCTCTCTTTCTCTCTTTCTCTGTATGTCTTTTTATGTCCCTAGCTTTCTTTAGTCTCCTTGTCTCTGTCTGTCTGTCTGTCTCTCTGTCTTTGTCTGTCTCTGTCTCTTCATATGTCTGTCTGTCTGTCTGTCTGTCTGTCTGTCTGTCTCTCTCTCTCTCTCTCTCTCTCTCTCTCTTTTCTGTACCCCCTCCTCCCCCCTCTCTCGCTTTCTGTCTGTACATGTCTTTTTCTGTCCCCAGCTTTCTTTAGCCTCCCAGTCTCTGTCTGTCTGTCTGTCTGTCTCTCGTTCTATGTTTTTTTTTCTGTCCTCAGCTTTCTTTTGTCTCCCTGTCTCTTTCTGTCGGTTTGTCTGTGTGTCTGTGTGTCTGTGTGTCTGTCTGTCTGTCTGTCTGTCTCTCTCTCTCTATCTCTCTCTCTCTCTCTCTCTCTCTCTGTCGTCTTTGTCTCCTTTTTATTGTCCTTGTATCATGATGACGACGACTTGGCAACGTATGCTAGAAATAAAATAGCGAGAGAGTCCTAAAGGGAAACTATCACCATGAAATTCACATGGAAACAGTGGACCCTTTCAGGCACCTGAAGAGTATAATTTCTTCTGACGGTTTTCGGGACAAGGTGATAAGAGGCACGAGTAAGCAAGCATGGCCTGTCAAGCTCTTGGTCGCCTCCACTCGTGTGTTGAACCACAGGAACATTAAGCCGTCAATCAGAATCAAGGTGTAACACAATCAATCATCCTCAGGAGGCCTTCGCGCTTACAAACCTTTATGAGTCCTGTACTCAGTGCTGGAAACAGGTCAAACACCTTGAGCAGTTCCACATGAAAGCTGTACTCTTCATCTTGAGCATCAGATGGCCTACCTGTCTGGAGATTGAGGGGCAGAGTCAACCTCGTCAACCATGATGTCATGACCTGCAGGCAGAATGGGCCATGTGATCCACATGGACAGCTCTAGCGTGCCACAACTGGTCCTCTACAGCATCCTTGCCTAGCAGAACAAGAAAACATGACGCCCAAAGAAGCGACACAAAATGACTATTAAAAAAACAGTCCTAAGTACTGCAGCGTTCCCGAGAGAACTTGAATTATATGCTGGGAAGAGAAGCAGTTGGTGTGCTTTAGAGAAGGTTACCATCTTCTTAAGGATTCTGCTGACAGGCAAACAATAGATTATGACCCGCTTGGCAGAATAATCATTTGTCTGCACCACATTGAAAATGTAGCCACAGAAAACGAGAGCACTCGATAAGCAGATCTGGATACTATGCAACCGTAAACATCCTGCTGAAGAGGCAAACTCTGGGTATTGTGGAATATCACAAGTATTTTTTCGATCTGTTCTGAGGAAGAACAACACCAACACTTTGTTATATTTTCCTACTAAATAAGTTGCAAACACACCCACTGCACTTGTACACCGTCAACACATGTCAAATTGTTTGGGGCACAACAAACTCACGTGGTCGCACAGCAGCTTCCGGTATGTCTTCCGACAATCAGAGGACGTTACTATTTCTGGTGCATGGGGAAAATGATGGCTGAACATATCAAAGAATTCCTCTCGTACCTCTGACTCTTAGAAACAGTTTTTATCTTGTTCGTGTCAGAGGAGAAACGGATTTTACAGGGAAAAAGAATCTGAATTAGAAATTAGATTGTTTAAACTTCGCCTTTGATTTTTTTTTTTCTCTATAAGTTACAAACTTGTGTACACTATTTTGCCAGGCTACATATATGATTTCCTGTGAATGGTAGTAGGAATTCATCTGCTGAAATGGCTCAATCAGTTCCTTTCAATGGCGACAAAGTTTGCAGGGTTCGGCATTTCGCTTAGCCGCCACGTAGAGAGACAGAGATGAATTAGAATGTTTAAACAGCTCTTTCTATAAATTCAGTTTCTTTCAATGCCTGTAAGAAAGATGTCTTAAAGGGCGACAGGCACAGAACAGAGATCTTTTCCATAGATGAAAGGGGAAAGGATAAGTATTTTGCTTCAATTTCCCATTTTCGCCTTTATAGGAATCCCGTTCGCTCTCGCCAATCTCTTACCACTTACGGGAACCACAGTCACGGCGCGCTGCAAGAGAATCATTCAGGTGGATGGACTGCCCTCTATGGTAGCCACATAGGCATGTTGTCTGCTGTTCAGGAAGGGCGGCCCACAGCCTGAGCGCGAATCACCGTGTGTGTGCTTCAAACGTGGCAGTGTGACATATTCAACGTCAAAATGTGGTAAACACACGGCTAACCCGTGAACAGGAGGTAGACGGAGAGCCAGTCAGATCGACAGGAAGCAATGAATGACTTCAATGTGCGCCATGGAACTCGTAAACTGTAGAATGGCGAAGATACTTATCCCCATACCTGCTGACTTTTTTGTTTGTTTGTTTTTGCTTTGTATACGCACCACTTTATTTCTCCCCGCCCCCTTTCTTTGTCCAGTGCACCATAAATAACAGCGTCCTGTTAAGGGGTCGATAACTCAGATTTCACACTCTATAGCGGATAACTGCATGTTTTTTCTTTGGAAGCAGCTGGTGTGATACAGAGTGGCAAGCAAACATTAAGCAAACACATCGATGGATTGCCCTCACCCCCTCAGCCGTCATCCATCTTCTTCATTCTCCTCTTCACCCGCTCACCTCCATGTCACCTTCCCCTCCTGTCTTCTCTCCCGTATCCCTGCTACCCTACTCCCCCCCCACCCACCCCCCACCCCCCCCCCCCCCATCCCCCGCCCCCTTTACACGTGGCTGTTCTTATCTCGGTGACTGCTGTCCGCACTTTGATGTTAATCAATTACCTGCTGCAGCAGCAGGCCTGCCAACCCTCCTTGTCCTTTTACAGCCTTCACCGTTCAAAGTTTATGTTCCAAAGAGATCCTAGTGATAATGTTGTGGTGTATGAGTGGGTGCGCGCGCATGCGCCGTTTGAGACCAGATTTTCAATCAAAAAAAGAAAAAAGAAAACCATTAAAAAAAATCTTGATAACGCACACCTCGCTCGTGTGTGTGTGTGTGTGTGTGTGTGTGTGTGTGTGTGTGTGTGTGTGTGTGTGTGTGTCCGTGATTTATTATTAGTCAAAAGAGGTGGTTACATGATCAGGTAGGTAAGAGGCTAAGTAGGCAGGCAGACGGCCGGGCAGGAAAACATGTAAGCAGATAAAAAGGTTGACAGGCAGTTGAAGAGCTAAGCGTATTAGGTAGGTAAAAATGTACTTGGACAGTTATGCATATCACATAGCTAGGGAAAAAAAAGTAACTAGATAGGCAGACACCTAGGAAGAGAAGATGGGTTAATAGTACGGTGGATGAGCAGATAGAAGGGTAAGAGGTCAAACAGGTTAATAGCTATACGGGGTAAGGTACAAGTCCGTAGGTATGTTAAAAAAAAAATAAGTAGATAAACAAGCAAGTTAGATAGGTTGATAGCAAGGTAAGTAAGTAGGCAGAGCCAGGCAGGTAAAGTATGTATGCAGAAAATAGGGAACAGTAAGGTAAGGTGATAGACAGACTGTAAACAGACAGGTAGCTTGCAAAGTTCTATCTTTCGCACTGAAAAAGCCAGGTAGGAAAACATGGGAACAGTCGGGGAAAAACACACTGAAGAACAAGAGAGAGGAAAATTCAAATACAGATCGACCCGTCGACAGATGTAGGTGTGTTTATATACATACATGTGTGTGTGTGTGTGTGTGTGTGTGTGTGTGTGTGTGTGTGTGTGTGTGTGTGTGTGTGTGTGTGTGTGTGTGTCTGTGTGTGTTGAACAGGTCAGTAATGGGAGAAAACAATACAGGCTAACAATTGTTCCATCATTATGTATGATTAATGACTTGGCAAAGATTAAAAAAAAAACAG
>CM065726.1:71771763-71806763 GCA_033310375.1 Conus canariensis | reverse complement strand
ACAGAAAATGAATGTAGTTTCATAATTTCCAGAAATGATGTCTTTTTATAATTATATATCGGCCGAAAAGTAGCCTTGAATTTACCTCCCTATCATGTCTTCCGTGCTGCTCCAATATCTGTAGTGCAGCGATGTCCAGTGGGACTGTTCTGATCCACTGAACCAGGATGTCATCTGTGAAGCCCTAGCTGACTCCCACTCCAGAGGACACCATCACAATCATCCATACAGAGGACACCATCACACTCATCCATACAGAGGACACCATCACACTCATCCATACAGAGGACACCATCACAATCATCCATACAGAGGACACCATCACACTCATCCATACAGAGGACACCATCACGATCATCCATACAGAGGACACCATCACGATCATCCATACAGAGGACGCCATCACAATCATCCATACAATACTAGATCCTGAAACTTACCGACATTCACGACTCACGCTAAATCACCATGGGTGTGGACGAGAACGAGGACACCATGGGTGTGGACGAGGACGAGGACACCATGGGTGTGGACGAGGACGAGGACACCATGGGTGTGGACGAGGACGAGGACACCATGGGTGTGGACGAGGACGAGGACACCATGGTGTGGACGAGGACGAGGACACCATGGGTGTGGACGAGGACAGAAAATCGAAACGTAGGCAACAATGCTAGCAGGGTATGACAGGCCACAGAATGGGACTTTTTGTTAGCAGGATCAAAGTGGATGAAAATGATGAAAACTGTTCTAAAGTAATGCTATTCTGGTCTGAACCAGACCTGTTCCCGGGGGGAAATCGGATGAAAATACCACCTGTTATTCCATCACTTAATGGATTTACAGGTTTTTTTGTTTTTGTTTTTTGGTTTTTTTTTTGTGTGTGTGTGTGTGTGTTTTCAGATTATGGGTCAAGCAAATACAAGAGAGTCAACTATTTGATTAAGCTTACGCCGGGACAACGATCGGAATATTGACTGTCTGCATTACAGGCATGCCGTTTCTCACCCATGTTTCGGTGATTTCTCTTTCTGATTGAAATTTCAACTTCACTGATGGGGCAAATTGTTCGTAACATGCCCACCAGCGGCATCTGTCAAAAAAAACCCGACGAGTTCATTGCCGCTGAACGCAAGCTCCAACAATGGTTTCCTCCTTTGCTGATTTCCGAACATCGTCTGATGCATGAAAGGCCTCTGCCTTATGCTTATTTCATAATCTATTCCACTGACAAGCAGTCCCTGGGGTTGAAGACACCTGTGTTGCTGGTCAAGAAATTTGACCAACACTCCCCGAGACTCATCTATGGAGTGGATGAAACTTTGCTGTATGGTTCCAATCTTCCCATTTGGGCCCAAAGGCATCACAACTAACACTTATGTAAGATATATTTTATTTGTACTGTAAAGACATTAAGTGTGTCTGCTCTGCAGAACTGACAATTGAGCATATACTGGTAAAATGTGCTTCAATGAAAACTTTCCTACCTCCGGAAGTCGTAGAATGTATTTTGCCTGTTTTTAATGTTAAGTTATTTTGGGATCAGTTTAACCTTTTCAACCTTTCAATATTTAGATTAGCTAGTTGTTTGTTATGTAGTCATATTGCACGTTTCTTGTAAATCTCTCTCTCTCTCTCTCTCTCTCTCTCTCTCTCTCTCTCTCTCTCTCTCTCTCTCTCTCTCTCTGGCTGGATCGTCTGCTAAGAAATGGCTGCCCATAGATCATATTATAAGAGTATGTTTTGAACTTTTTGATTAATGATAGCTATTATATGCATTTTGATTATTTTCCGACGGTTGCTTTGAATTATTAAAGTTTGAATTCTAGGGATTCGACCATTAAGAGACTCCTCTGGCCAACAGGCAATTTAGGCACATGTGTACGAGTCAAGGGTCAACAAGACCACGGGACAGGATACGACAGGGTCACAGGCTGAAGAAATTGGGAAAACTACAATTAAAGTGATAACAATTGAAGGAAAGTACTAACCTGATACATGGAAAGCGGCAAGGCTTTAGTAATGTATCCATGGGGCTGCTAAATCCAACGAATATAAACAACACAAGTCCAACACCACACGAACAGAAGAACACACACTGAGAGTCAAAGGTTAGCATGGCAGCTATTGGTATACAGACCCAAGATTCGGGGTTTTCCTTTCCTTTGCACGGTAGAGGGTGATAATTTGGCGCATGCGTAAACGTAGTAAATAAAAGATGCTTAAAATAGTACGGCTTTCCGGAGAATTATACGACGCAGGTGTAGTAAGGTCTCCACTGTATACATAGGAACATACGATGAGGGAAATGAATAGATAACATGTGTTTTGCATGCTAGTATCAACAGCATTCATATCATGAATTTTAAAATAATAATAATAATATATATATATACTTATATTATGTTCATAAGGAAGAACGTACTAAGAAGCATTTAGGTATAATTATGATAGAATTCTGCATGTACATACTGTCATGGAAGAATGCTTTGATGCAGTCATGGTAAATTTTGTTCTAACTATATAAAATTGTTTTTTTCTTGTTGCGTACTCATGTGAATAGGCCGATGGCCTCACATTAAAGTCACGAGTCACGAATCACGAGTCTCTCTCTCTCTCTCTCTCTCTCTCTCTCTGATTTTTTTTTTTTTTTTTTTTTGATGATGTTAAAAGTTTAACAAAGTTTTGCTGTTTTTGATGCTAGAGTCTAAAATCGTCAACACGATGAAAAGACTTTAAATAAAATAACTAAGACATGTTTGTAAGTGATATTTGAGAAAATCTGTTTGAAAACTTTCTTAGCACCTGTGTCCGGAATTGATTTTGATGAGAAGAAAGCTCCAATATGGCTCTCCCGCAGTCGGGTAGGCTATGGTGAAACATCAATTACTGAATTGAATTGAACACTCGGCTCTGGGTGGTGGCTGGCCGGGGCAAAAAAAAAAAATCTACATTCCAATGCCTCTGATGTATATCGAGCCCACGATCACCCAGCCGGCAGACCTGCAGCGCTAATCTCTGCACAACGGAGATTAGAAATGCTGAATTTTTGTCTCATTACGGATTGCTCCAAACTAACAGTCACTCTTCACGTAATACATTTCACTGGAATTTGGGGGAAAATACCAATAATGGAATCTGCAATCTGGAATCTACAGTGGGTGCATTACAACAGAAAAATTCCTCGATTAATACCATGAGTAACTGCATTGACGAAAAGAATTTCCACATGGAACCCTTTTCAAAGTACCAAGAATACAATTACTGCATATAGAGGAACGAATTCTGTTTGTCCCGTTTTCTCAAGAAAAGAATGTTTTTAATCTTTCCACGTTAAGATAAGATTTCCTTTCGTAGCCCTTTTCAAAATACCAAGGACACAATTATTACATGCAAAGGAATGATTTCCATTTGTCCCTTTTAATTTAAAAAAAATGTTTGTTTGTTTTTTTATCTTTCCACATTATCATCACCAGACGTGTCCACAACATGAATCAGAATATATTTTTCCAATAATTTATACACACTAATTTTCATTGCTCACATCCAGAGCTCTCCAACACTCACATCATCATAATACTTTAGGGAAAAGATGCACAGTACTTTTTATTTCAATAATACATTGATTTAACCAGATTACTTTTTCCCCAATCACATATAAGTATTCTTTCTTCCAGCTACGTACTCCATTCTTCTCATCCACCTCTCGACTCACACATTCACTAACCACAACTTCCTACAGTCACCCTATGTCTCGAAAAGTCTTGTTAATCACAAGATATATCAAGGGAACAATTAAATATTTTAGGCCTTTACTAAGAACTGTAAAATTCCTGACAAACATACCTGACTACCAGCAAAATTCGCCTTCAGTCTCTCTCTGGCTCTCTGGAGACGTTTCTGTGCCAGCAACTCTGTAGAGACTAAAGGGAAATCTTCGCACACCTGACTGACACAAAATGCAGGTGAGTAGCTGTCAGGTGAACAGGTCAACCGGTGAACAGGTAAACTTGTGCCTGTCCGAAGTGTCCCCACAACTTTGGACCGGACAAAAATGGTCCGTCACATTCTACCCGGTTTTGTGACAGTTCTAAGGTACTAGCGCCTTGCACTGTCTGATTTCGTTACAGGTTTGAAGGCACTATGTCATGTTTAGTTTGGTTTAGCAACAGGTTTGAAGGCACTAAATCATGTTTAGTTTGGTTTAGCAACATGTTTGAAGGCACTAAATCATGTTTAGTTTGGTGTAGCTACATGTTTGAAGGCAATAAATCATGTTTAGTTTGGTTTAGCTACAGGTTTGAAGGCACTAAATCATGTTTAGTTTGGTTTAGCAACAGGTTTGAAGGCACTAAGTCATGTTTAGTTTGGTTTAGCTACAAGTTTGAAGGCACTAAATCATGTTCAGTTTGGTTTAGCATCGGGTTTGATGAAGACACTAAGTCATGTTCAGTTTGGTTTAGCAACAGGTTTGAAGCACTAAGCCATGTTCAATTTGATTTAGCAACAGGTTTGAAGCACTAAGCCATGTTCAGTTTGGTTTAGCAACAGGTTTGAAGCACTAAGCCATGTTCAATTTGGTTTAGCAACAGGTTTGAAGCACTAAGCCATGTTCAATTTGGTTTAGCAACAGGTTTGAAGCACTAAGCCATGTTCAATTTGGTTTGGCAACAGGTTTGAAGGCAGTAACCCCATGTGCTCTCTGGTTTCACAACAGGATTAAGATACTGGCGTGGTATACTTTCTGGCTTCGCAACATGTTTGAAGACATACACGCTATCTGTCTGGGTTTGCAACCGGTATGAAGGTACTAACACCACGCTCACTCTGGCTTTGCTTCAGATCTGCAGATTATGACGCCGACCCCACTCTGTTTATTTATTAAAGTTTAAAGGTACCAGCACCACTTGCAGAGAGATAGAGTATCTGAGTTGATGTAGGAGATAAAAAAAATGGGAGCTGAGGAGGGGATGAAGGGGGGAGGGGGGGGGGGGGGGGCTTGGTAGGCCTATGAACACTGACTAAAAGTTCTAGTACGAACACAGAGAATGTGGAACAGACGAGTATCAGAGCAACAGACCTCACATGATGGGGTATACATGAGCAACAGATCAACCTCACATGATGGGGTATACACGAGCAACAGATCAACCTCACATGATGGGGTATACATGAGCAACAGATCAACCTCACATGATGGGGTACATATGAGCAACAGATCAACCTCACATGATGGGGTATACATGAGCAACAGATCAACCTCACATGATGGGGTATACATGAGCAACAGATCTGTCAGATATTGAAAACAGGGCTCAAAGGATTGAAAGCTAAGAGATACAACTTCGTATGAGATCCTTCGCTAAACAGGGAACCAGTGAAGAGACGTTAATAATGAGGAAATATGGTCAGATATATATATGAGCGTAACATGAGGCTGGCAGAATGATTTTGGAGCTTCGGAAAGTTGTTGATGAGACGATATGGGGAGCCAGATAACAGAGCGTTACAATAATATAGACAGGAGAGCACAAACACGCGGATAAGGCTTTCATTGGCGTCTGTGGAAAAGGGTGACGGATGGAAGCAATGCGACGTAGTTCAAGAAAACAAATCCAAAACGACATGAGCAAAATGTTGTTGAAAGGAAAGACTTTAATTAATCCAATGTTGCATCAAGGTCAAGAGCAGAAGAAGAGAGAAATGATGTAGTTGTGGTAGAAGGAAATGGCTGTAGACCCTCGGGACTTGGCGGGTCCTATACTTGCACAGTCTCCTCCCCCCCCCCCCCCCCTCCCCCACCAGAGTTCATGAACAGCAACACTCTCTGACTGGTGGACGAAACGATCGTTATTCTCACACTCAGCTTCCCTCTGGTGCCCCCCCCCCCCCCCCCCCCTTCCTGGTTTTTCCTGTACTGGGGATTTCATTTGTATGTGAGGTAAAGGGAAAGGAAGGGGTGGGGTGGGCTAAGGGGGAGTGACCATGACAGTAGGTGAGGCTTCCGAACTCCATACACTCGGCCACCTTTGACGACATTTCCACACATCACCAATCAGCATGTCCATTCAAAAACCCCTTTGCTAGCTTTTTCTGCCATCTCGAACAGACGCGATGTGTTCAACCTTCACCTTTCGGAACCGATAATGGATCGCCCTGAGCTTGAGACCAATTAGCGGTGACATGCGCACTGGTTCCCGCTTCAACGAGGAATCCATTTCCAGGTTGTTCCGCTGGCGTGGCTGGGTTGAATACTGGCCGTAGAACGTGCGACGTGTTGGGTCTGGAAATAAGTTTCGAATTTCTGGCTAACAGGATGGAGAAGGATTGGTGCTGAATGAATGGTCTGGCTCCATCCACGTGGGTCTCGATCAGTTTAGGTCTTTCATTGGCTGACTAGGAAGCATCCACGTGGGTCTCGATCAGTTTAGGTCTTTCATTGGCTGACTAGGAAGCATCCACGTGGGTCTCGATCAGTTTAGGTCTTTCATTGGCTGACTAGGAAGCGTGTGCGTGTGAAAAGGTAGGAAGCCGACCACAGGAAGCGGGAGGAATATGGAAGCGGTGTTGGGAAATGTGGTTTCTACCCCGGCCACAAACTAAGCTGTTAAGTCACAGTCACAAGCGACGGTCAAAGGAGAAACTGAATACACCTTAATCCCCAACCCGTCATCCAGTCTGAATACACCTTAATCCCCAAACCGTCGTCCAGTCTGAATACACCTTAATCCCCAAACCGTCGTCCAGTCTGAATACACCTTAATCCCCAACCCGTCATCCAGTCTCTACGCTGTCTGGTGGGCGAGGAAATGAGAGACATTGAGCGTTTCATATCATTTCTGTGACATTGAGCGTTTCATATCATTTCTGTGACAACTCGAGGCCAGGTTAGAATGGAACTATCAGACAAGAGACTGCTCCATGATTATTCAAGAGATTAGTCAGCAGGCGGCACAACGCGGTTCAATGGACCCTGTCGCTCTGTCTATGTGTGTTTTTCATTGTCACAACTATTCACACAGTGGGGGGAAAAGACAGAAAGAAAAATACCACACGATTATGATTGAAATACCTGACAAATGCAGTCTAGAAATAGTTGAAGCAAATTAACAATATGAATAAAGTTATTCACCATTTCAATAACAGCTTTTTTTTCTTTTGCGTCTTCCGGCCTTTATTATATTTCACATATTTTGTGTATTTCCTCAAGAGCATTCTTTAACAACCAGTAAAATAATTTCAGAAAATAAAAATAATGTAAGTAATTCAAATTTCTGTACATCACCTGATTAAAAAAAAAAATCTAGATTACGAGGCGAGACGCTGTGAACCACTTGAAATAAATGCACCCATTATCTCTCTGCAAAATGCACGTTTCAAAGGCAGGCGGCTGCAAAATAAATGGTCAGTCTTAAAAGGCAATTTCATACCTTGTCGACAATTTCCTTTAGTTGAGAACAGGTATGTACGAAAACAAAAACAAAAAACGATGGAAACTATGCCTGTATGGAGAAATTGTTAAATTCACATATTTCAACAAGGGAAACGTTTCCTTGCTCTGTGCCTCATTACTGTATATGTGCTAAGCGAAGGTGGGCGTTAGTTCAGAGTCATGGGCATTGAAGCCCGATCTTGGTAGAATTTTACTTAATATTTCTCACAACATTTTGTACGTAATGTCCTTTAACATGTCTTTTGACAGTGTACAAACGGTAATTGTGAGAGATCACGATTTTAAGAAACAAAGAAAAAAAATATATGTACCCGAAGGTGCCAGCGGGACCCCAAAAAGTACTGTCCTCAACTGCCAAACCAACCAGCCGGGACCAATCCTGCACCACCCTTGGAACCATGCACTGTATTGACGTATATTGCAGGCACGCAGACGGCATTCCATAAAGACGTCAGTAGACATAACTGCTACCTGGCCGATGCAATTTTGTGATGGCCACCGGACGCGACAGAACAGAACCTCCGTGGAAACGCCTCCAGAAAGTTTTTAAATGTTGAAATTATTGCTGAAAATGTTCATCGCATATTTGCAGTGTGGGAACATCTTTAACTCAGGAATGACCGGAAAGGTCGTATCAATTTTCTTTGTTCTGCCAAGGTCGTCCATAATAGTACGTGTAAATGCCGGGAATACCAGTATTTATGTTTTGCACGCGCGCGCACGCACGGAAACACACACACACACACACACACACACACACACACACACACACACACGCACGCACGCACGCACGCACGCACACACACACACACACACACACACACACACACACACACACACACACACACACACAGGCGCGCGCGCGCGCGCGCGCGCGCTCGCATGCTCGCGCACACACGGACAACTAAAATTGGGTGATCGTACAGGCTCACTTTGTTTACCCATGTGGATCAAAAACGGAATGTTTGCTTTCTTTATATATTCAGTTTTTAAGACATCAAGTTTTAATTTTTTAAATATTGAAATGAAATTTCTGTATTGGTACACATTTTTCACTTGTAAATGAAGAGTGCTGCTTACATCTTCATAATTGATTAAATGAGTATCTTTATCGGCCATATCAAGCAACGTATTTTGTAGTGTTTACTGAATTGGCACCAGACGGTTTGCTTTAATAATTGATTGATTTCAGGTAAAGAAAAGGGTATATTCAATGCCGTGACGCACTTTTCATTTTTGGCTCCTCTCTTTGCGCATCTATCAGCGAGCTCATTACCCCAAATACCACAATGCGATGGAATCCAACAGAAGGTGACATCAGTTCCTTTACATATCAAGACATGAATAAGATGACATATTTTATTTACAAGAAAGTTGTTCGAAATGGTATTTGGAAATTGTATAGTTTGCAGAACAGATATTGAATCCACACAAATAACCACTTTAAATATTAATTGCGGCAAGTCAATTAAATGTGACCACGCCATTTGCCTTTTCCGATGGAATGCATCTTTTCAACCTTTTGTGATGGTATAACAAAAGCAGAACCTAACTGATTATAAGACAATACTGAACCATCTGTGTAAACTTTGAGACGTTGAGGACATTTCTCTCGTATATGCATCTTTACTGAATACGATGAAATATTTGGTTGGTCAGTTTTGCTCACATCAGTGTGATCAAGATCAAATGTGCCCTGTTTCTTTCCCAAGCTGGAGGAAAAATCAAGGCCACCTTCGCTAATGTCTCAGAACTGACTGTTGACTCTTTCAAAAGATTTTCTGTACAAGAACCAAAGATAGAATATGACAAAATAGTCAGCTCTTTTTGAATAATGAGATTCAGGTTTTATAGCAATCTCATTTTCGTTCACACCTATGAGCGTTGAACACTTCATTACATATTTGGCAAGTGTTAGCTTTCTATGTTCGTCTAAAGCTTAAATATTAATTTCTTTATAAGTTCGGTAAGTTGAAGCATAGAACGGAAGACCAAGGCATAATCTATAGGCTTTACTATCTATGCTTTGCAGCTTTTGTAACAAGTGTTTTCCTTATTGAAATATTCATCCATACGCAAAGATCGTCAGCATACTGCAGAGCTGTGATATTTTTGCTTATATGTTTTGGAAGATCAAAGAGTAAAATGTTAAACAACATTGGAGCTATCACAGAACCTTGTGGAATTCCTATTTGTAATGATATGAATTCAGAGTACGTATTTTCTACTTTAACTTGTAACTTTCTGTCTTGAACAAATTCTCTGATATAATAATAAAGATTGCCAGACAGACCTGTTTCTTAATTTGAAGAACAATCTGGCATGCCAAACACTATCGAAGGCTCTTTTACCATTAAAAAAAAAAAAAAAAAAAAAAAAAAATTAGAAAGAGAGGGTGTTAGTTACCGCCAATGACATTGACAAACAAAGCACATGACAAGACACGATGCATTTCAACCACTTGGGTCTTCTTCAGGCGAAAAAATAAATCACATTTAACATTTAAGACAGTACAAACAAAGAACGAAAATGACTCATCTGTTGTTAGTCCATGTGGTGGGGAGAATAGCCGCTAGGCGGAAATGACAAGGGGGATTATGGGAGAGGAAAAGGAGGGGGGGGGGGGGGGTTCGTGGGGGGAGGGGGGGGGTTGTGTGATACGATAGGGTTGTGTGTCTAGTTTAGTGGGGTGGTGTGATATCTTTGTGACGGTTGTGATAATGGTGGATTGATAATAATGGTAAGGGGGGGGGGGGCAAACTGGGAAAAAAAAAAATAAATAAATAAATAAATTATATATAGAAGGGGTAAATAAGTACATGAACAGAAGAAACAAAAAAATAAATTAAAAAAAAATAATAAATAAATAAATAAATAAATAAAAAAGTTTAGGTGAATAAAATAAATGATTTCGCTGGGTGATGAAAGAGGTGGTGGTAGTTATGTGTGGGTAGTTGTGAAAGGTGTGTGGGTAATGTTAATGAGGGAGGGAAGGGGATGGAAGATAAATGGGTGA
This sequence comes from Conus canariensis, assembly GCA_033310375.1. Taxonomy (NCBI): domain Eukaryota; kingdom Metazoa; phylum Mollusca; class Gastropoda; order Neogastropoda; family Conidae; genus Conus; species Conus canariensis. Next base: position 71,796,294 of record CM065726.1, on the reverse strand, counting down.
TAAGGTATGATTGGGAGGGGGGGGGGGGGTGAGAGAGAGAGAAAAAAAAAAAAAGGGAGGAGGGTAATGTGTGTGGGGGGGGGGGGAGGAAGGGGGGCAAGAGAAGGAGAGCTCATATCTCTTCATCCACTATGGGGTGGGGGGTGGGGGTGGGGGTGGGAGGTTGGGAGGTTCATATTAATTGTGTTGTTTAAAAAAGTAAACAATGCTGTGGGATGATGTTCATTGTAACAGGTGAAATAATGTGTTGGCATCAATATGCTGCTGTTTGTTGAGAGAAGATAGCAGTGATCAATGAAAAACAGGGTATCATGTGTTGCACACACACACACACACCACACACACACACACACACACACACACACACACACACACACACACACACACACAAAGGGGGCGGGGGGGGGGGAACACATGTAAACAATGTTCTAGGTGAGTTAAGATCGTGTGATCATAGTGAGACTAACTGTGGAAAATTTTTTACACACATATTCATACACACACACACACACACACACGCACACACACACACACACACACACACACACACACACACACACACACACACACACACACACACACACACACAAAGAGGGGTAAAAATTATTATCATTAATCGGTCACTGATGGGTGATGATCATATGAGATCAACGGTAGTGTAGGAAGAGATTCTTCTCCGTTCCCTTAGGCAGGAATGGTGGAGGTACTGGCAAGGGCTTCTGTATGGTGAAGGCCCTCCAGTGGTCAATAAGGTTTTGCATTCATCAGTGTGTTGGCAGGCCAGGATTCTTCTTTTGGTGTTGTTGGGACTGTTCCACCGTCATTGGGGCTGCATGGATTAATTGCAGACCCGCCAGGGTGGAGTATTGCAGAGATGTTATGTCATAGTCTGGAGTGCCCGGTTCTCAGTATCACAATGATGGTCTTCTTCGTTTACTTAGGTCGGAATCCTGGAGGTAGTGACGGAGGCTGCTGTATGGTGAAGACCCTCCAGTGGTCAGTATGGTTTTGCACTCATTGGTGAGTTGGCAGGCCAGGTTTCCACTTTGGGCCAAGCTGGGAATGCTCCGCTGTCTCTGGGGCTGCACTGCATTGATGGTTTGAAAGCCTCACAGGTGTGGAGTATAGTGGACCTGTCATGTTGAGGTCAGGGGAGCCTTATCCTCAGTCCAACAATGTTCACTTGGTCTGATTTGGGCGTCCGGTAGTATGCATCCCTCTTGTTGAAGTCTGGGTGCTGCTCAAGTCATCTTCCTATTTGTCTCCTTGGAAATATTTTAGATTTATTCCAAGGAGACTACCTTTTACAGTTGGGGCTGCTGTCCTTCCTTTGTCAGTTGGTCAGCTTCTTCATTTCCATATAGTGCAGTGTGAAGGTATTCACTGGATGGGAGTATTTTCAGTGACTGATAATGGTAATAATTTTAAATCAGTAGTACCAAGGTGGTGACCATTGTTATACAAGTGGAAAAATGCAGTGGTGATGGTGCAATGGTGCAAGGTGGGGGGGCATAGGAAAATACCAATGACCTGTGGGTGATGCTCACTGGCATGGGTGAGATCAATGGTACTGTAGGATGATAGTCACTGAGGTAAGTGGAATAATAAGGTGGCATTGGTATAATATTGCAGGTTGAGAAAGTGGGTGGAGGGGGGTTGGGGTAGATGACTGGTGGGTGATGGTCATGTTTCATTGGAGATACTGTAGGATGATGATAATTGTTGGTATAAGTGGGATGATGTTGTGGCATGGTGTAAAGTGTCGGTGGGGGAATGGGGCAGGTGTTTAAAGATGGGTGGATGATGATGATGGTAAAGGTGTAGGTATGGTCATAGTGGTGTAGGATGATGGTCATTTTTGTAAAAGGAGTAGGAGAGTGCATTAGTAAGTGTGATAATGCCAGTGGTGGAGTAAAGGAAATGATTATAAAGACTGATGGATGTTGATAGCTGTGATGAGATCTACAGTACTGTAGGGGGGTGGCAGTCGTTATAAGTGAAATAATGTCATGGCATTGATGTAGTAATGCCAGTTGGAAAAAAAAGAAAAAAAAAAAAAAAAAAAGGGATGAAGAATAATGGATAATTGGTCATTGTCTTGAGTGGGGTAAACAGTGCTATAGGGTGTTGTTCATTGCCATAAGTGAAATAGCATGATGGCATTGGCATGATAATGCCAGTTGAGTTTAAAAAAAAAAAAAAAACCCAGAACAACACCACCACCACCACCACCACCAACAACAACAGCAACTTTGGGGGGGGGGGGGGGGCAATGATAAATGACTCGGTTGGTGGTAAAGGTTGTATCTATAGATGAAATTATATCTTATGAGTGGTGGTAATAATGTAATGATGATGGTGGTCATATATGGGAATGTGGGGGGGGGGGGGAAGGGGACACACACAAAACACACACACACACACACACACACACACACCCGACAAACACATGTACATGCATCCAAGCATACCTGTATGTCTAGGGGTGATCATGAGATACAAGATACAATGGGGACAAAGGAAAGGAAGTGGTCAGTGAAAAAAAAAAAAAAAAAAAAAAACAGGGAAAGGGGGGGGGGGGGTGTTTACTGCAAGTTAATGTGGTGTGGGTGGGTGTGTGATTTTGTGGAATATATAGTGAGTTGTTGCAGTGAGGGACCGGTGTAATCATGTACTTGGGTTGGGATGCTGGTGATACGGGGGTGAGGGGGTTGGGGTGGGGGTGGGGGGGGGGGGTCAAGGGAAAGAGCGGGGGGGAGGGGGGTGTTACAGGGGGGGAGTTTGGAGGTGGGAGGGTCGACTACTGGGCCTACCCTTCTTTTTTTCTTTTTTTTTTTTTTTTTTTGGGGGGGGGGAGGGGGAAAGGGGGGGATATTGTGTGTGTGTGTGTGTGTGGGGGGGGGGGGGGGGGGTGGAGTAGGGGGTAGATCAGAGGGTAGGTAGTTCATTGGTATAGAACATGCATAGGGTGTGGTGGAATGTGAAAGGTGAAGGAGGGTGGCTGTAGATTAGGTATGAAGTGAGGAGCGGGAGGGGGGGGGGGCTTCTTGGTGGTGCTGTGTGTGTGTGTGTGTGTGTGTGTGTGTGTGTGTGTGTGTGTGTGTGTGTGTGTGCGTGCATGTGTGTGTGTGTGTGTGTGTGTGTGTGTGTGTGTGTGTGTGTGTGTGTGTGTGTGTGTGTAAGTAAATGAACAAAATAAAATGAAATAAATTAATTGAAAAAAAAAAAACAAAAAAAAAAACCCTTGATAAATACATAAATTAGAAGTGGGGGGGGGGGAGGTTGTAAGGGGAAAGATAAAGCAAAATTAAGATTAAATAGGTGGAGGGTGGCTGTAACTACTGTATGTAGTGAGTGAAGGGGATATGGTGGTGGTGTGTGTATATGTGTATGTGTGTGTGTTGGTGGGGGATACTGCCAACTGATGTAGAAGTGGTGGGTGTGTGCGTAAGGTTATTGTTGGATGTTGATGCCTTGGGGGTGTAGTGTGCCCAGTTTGGCAATGAGATGGGATTCTTGAGTTGTGCGTTCAAAGCTGTCACTCTGTGACTGCCAGAGTGCCATGACTTTGACATGGTTGATGTTGTGTTGGGTGTGGTTGAAGTGTAAGGCGACGGGTTTGGGTCGGTGGTGGCGGATATCAGCTAGGTGTTCAGTGATGCGTGTTTCAAGTGTGCGTGATGTTTCCCCTATGTAGATCTTGCCACACAGCTGGCAGTGGATGGCATATATAATGTTGCGGCTCTGACATGAGAATGTGCGTTTGACTGTGAAGGAGTCTTTGGGGCCCTGTAAGATGGTGTCTGGTTTGGTGAGGGGGCAGATTTTGCAGTTGGGTTTAGAGCAGGGGTGAGTACCTGGTGGTGTAGCTGTGGTTCTGTTCAAATTGGACGCCGAGGATCTTTGGGTTTTGGTCAGTTTGAATGGTCATGGGTTTGGTATACATAACCCAAACCGCTTCCATACCAAACCCATGATCACATTCAAACGTGACAAAAACCTCAAAGACCTCCTCGTGCGGTCCAATTTGAACAGACAGTACACCACCAGTACTCACCCTGCTCTAAACCACTGCAAAATCGACCCCCACCAAACCACCCTCTTACAGGCCCAAAGACTCTTCTCATCAAACGCCATTCTCTTCACGAGCCACTATCTTCTATGCTCACTCCAGCTGTGTGCAAATCTCTAGGGAAAATCACATCACTTGAATCACGCATCAGAACACCTAGCTGATATCCGCCACCTACCGACCCAAACCTCGCCTACACTGTCACCTCACCCACACTCAACATGTCAAAGTCAGGCACTCTGGCTGTCACGAGTGACGAGTTTGAACGCACAACTCAAGATCATCTCATGTGCCAATGGGCACACTACACCCCCAAGCACACATCCAACAAACCTACACCTCCCCCACTTCTACATCATGGCATACCCACCAACACACATTCACATATTACACCACCAACACATATCCCCTTCATCACTACGATACATACGTTACAGCCACCCCCAACCTATTTAATCTTAATTTAGCTTTATCTTCCCCTACACTCCCCCCCCCCCCCCCCCCCCACGTTGCTGTTGTTGTTGGTGGTGGTGGTGGTGGTGGTGTTGTTCTGGTTTTTTTGTTTTTTTTTTTTTTTTTTTTAAACTCATCTGGCATTATCATGCCAATGCCATCATGCTATTTCACTTATGGCAATGAACAACACCCTATAGCACTGTTTACCCCACTCAAGACAATGACCAATTATCCATTATTCTTCATCCCTTTTTTTTTTTTTTTTTTTTTTTTTTCCAACTGGCATTACTACATCAATGCCATGACATTATTTCACTTATAACGACTGCCACCCCCTACAGTACTGTAGATCTCATCACAGCTATCAACATCCATCAGTCTTTATAATCATTTCCTTTACTCCACCACTGGCATTATCACACTTACTAATGCACTCTCCTACTCCTTTTACAAAAATGACCATCATCCTACACCACTATGACCATACCTACACCTTTACCATCATCATCATCCACCCATCTTTAAACACCTGCCCCATTCCCCCACCGACACTTTACACCATGCCACAACATCATCCCACTTATACCAACAATTATCATCATCCTACAGTATCTCCAATGAAACATGACCATCACCCACCAGTCATCTACCCCAACCCCCCTCCACCCACTTTCTCAACCTGCAATATTATACCAATGCCACCTTATTATTCCACTTACCTCAGTGACTATCATCCTACAGTACCATTGATCTCACCCATGCCAGTGAGCATCACCCACAGGTCATTGGTATTTTCCTATGCCCCCCCACCTTGCACCATTGCACCATCACCACTGCATTTTTCCACTTGTATAACAATGGTCACCACCTTGGTACTACTGATTTAAAATTATTACCATTATCAGTCACTGAAAATACTCCCATCCAGTGAATACCTTCACACTGCACTATATGGAAATGAAGAAGCTGACCAACTGACAAAGGAAGGACAGCAGCCCCAACTGTAAAAGGTAGTCTCCTTGGAATAAATCTAAAATATTTCCAAGGAGACAAATAGGAAGATGACTTGAGCAGCACCCAGACTTCAACAAGAGGGATGCATACTACCGGACGCCCAAATCAGACCAAGTGAACATTGTTGGACTGAGGATAAGGCTCCCCTGACCTCAACATGACAGGTCCACTATACTCCACACCTGTGAGGCTTTCAAACCATCAATGCAGTGCAGCCCCAGAGACAGCGGAGCATTCCCAGCTTGGCCCAAAGTGGAAACCTGGCCTGCCAACTCACCAATGAGTGCAAAACCATACTGACCACTGGAGGGTCTTCACCATACAGCAGCCTCCGTCACTACCTCCAGGATTCCGACCTAAGTAAACGAAGAAGACCATCATTGTGATACTGAGAACCGGGCACTCCAGACTATGACATAACATCTCTGCAATACTCCACCCTGGCGGGTCTGCAATTAATCCATGCAGCCCCAATGACGGTGGAACAGTCCCAACAACACCAAAAGAAGAATCCTGGCCTGCCAACACACTGATGAATGCAAAACCTTATTGACCACTGGAGGGCCTTCACCATACAGAAGCCCTTGCCAGTACCTCCACCATTCCTGCCTAAGGGAACGGAGAAGAATCTCTTCCTACACTACCGTTGATCTCATATGATCATCACCCATCAGTGACCGATTAATGATAATAATTTTTACCCCTCTTTGTGTGTGTGTGTGTGTGTGTGTGTGTGTGTGTGTGTGTGTGTGTGTGTGTGTGTGTGTGTGTGTGTGTGTATGAATATGTGTGTAAAAAATTTTCCACAGTTAGTCTCACTATGATCACACGATCTTAACTCACCTAGAACATTGTTTACATGTGTTCCCCCCCCCCCCCGCCCCTTGTGTGTGTGTGTGTGTGTGTGTGTGTGTGTGTGTGTGTGTGTGTGTGTGTGTGTGTGTGTGTGGCAACACATGATACCCTGTTTTTCATTGATCACTGCTATCTTCTCTCAACAAACAGCAGCATATTGATGCCAACACATTATTTCACCTGTTACAATGAACATCATCCCACAGCATTGTTTACTTTTTTAAACAACACAATTAATATGAACCTCCCAACCTCCCACCCCCACCTCCACCCCCCACCCCATAGTGGATGAAGAGATATGAGCTCTCCTTCTCTTGCCCCCCTTCCTCCCCCCCCCCCCCCCCCCACACCACACACATTACCCTCCTCCCTTTTTTTTTTTTCTCTATCTCTCACCCCCCCCCCCCTCCCAATCATACCTTATCACCCATTTATCTTCCATCCCCTTCCCTCCCTCATTAACATTACCCACACACCTTTCACAACTACCCACACATAACTACCACCACCTCTTTCATCACCCAGCGAAATCATTTATTTTATTCACCTAAACTTTTTTATTTATTTTTTTTTTTTATTTATTTATTTTTTTTTTTTTTGTTTCTTCTGTTCATGTACTTATTTACCCCTTCTATATATAATTTTTTTTTTTTTTTTCCCAGTTTGCCCCCCCCCCCCCCCCCCCTTACCATTATTATCAATCCACCATTATTACAACCGTCACAAAGATATCACACCACCCCACTAAACTAGACACACAACCCTATCGTATCACACAACCCCCCCCCTCCCCCCACGAACCCCCCCCCCCCCTCCTTTTCCTCTCCCATAATCCCCTTGTCATTTCCGCCTAGCGGCTATTCTCCCCACCACATGGACTAACAACAGATGAGTCATTTTCGTTCTTTGTTTGTACTGTCTTAAATGTTAAATGTGATTTATTTTTTCGCCTGAAGAAGACCCAAGTGGTTGAAATGCATCGTGTCTTGTCATGTGCTTTGTTTGTCAATGTCATTGGCGGTAACTAACACCCTCTCTTTCTAAATTTTGCTTCGTTCTCCGCCGTCAGTCACTCCATTTTGAAACATTAAAAAAAAAGTAGCCAAAACGCTTTTTCGTTTCGCAAATTGGTATTTAATTTGTGTCGTTATTTTTACTATATGATCGATGACTGATTTTCATTTTCGAAAACCGGCTTGATTGTGTGGTATTACGTCATATTTATCACAATGATAAATCAATCTATTCAGAACTATTTTTTCTTTAGTTTTAAGACATGAGAGGTTAAAGCTTTTGGTCGATAATTATTTATATTTGTTGCAGATTTACCTTGTTTTAACATGGGAATTATTACTGACTGCTTCCATATTCCTGGCATAATACCCTCTGACCAAATCTTTTGAAATATTGCAAGCTAAAATTTTTATTAAATTAGTTAGTAAGTGTTTCAGCATATCATTTGAAGTTGCGTCTAGCCCTGCAGATGATGTCTTGTTAGTTAATGAAAAAATAGTGTCATTCACCTCATGTATTGCAATAGGTGCACTAACAAAAAGATCACTATTTGCATGTGGCTCATCATAGGGACGTTTCTTTTCTTCCTCTTCTCAAAGCTGTCTACATTCTGGTGAAAGACTTTCCATTCGCATTGTCCTTGAGAATATATCAGCAAATACTTCTGCCGTTTCCGCTGAAGGTGGAAATTTATTATTATCCAGTTTAATGGGACATTGAGGAAGATTTAACCCATGTTTCATGTCCCGAAAATTTTTCCACACTTTCTGAAAATCTTTATGCTGAGAAACCTCTTTGTCACAGATGACCAATATATACGTTTGGCTTTGGCTACAACTCTGTTTCAATATGCGTTGGTTTCCTTCATTTCTTCGTGTGCTTTTTCTATCCTATAGGAATGTGCACTTGAATCATTTCCACACTTGATATTTTTCTTTTTTCACTTCCTAAGACTTAATTTTAAGATATGCTTTATATTTCTTTTTTTTTTTCATATTCACGGCTTCTTCGCAATCTTTTGTCCACCACACATTTCCAGTATGGTTTCTTTTTCTATTAATTCTACATTTAGGAATAGTTTCATTTGCGGCAGAGAGAATCACTTCATTCATTTACTATAAAAAAACGTTTATATCATCTTCATTGTTTAAAATATCATCTACATCAATGTGAGAAAGAACAGATGAAAATTTCTTCCAGTCTGCGAGTCTATAATTGTATTTGGATATTTTGCCTTCTGGAAAATTTGTTATTTCAGAATTTTTATTTAATTCAATCTTTAGTGGAAAGTGATCACTTCCAAGAGTGTCTTGACATGTTTGCCAGATGCAGTCAAAAGCTAAATGTATAAAAATCAAGGACAAGTCAAAGGCACTTGCTCTGTGGGTTGAAATATCTGGTATTCGAGTGATGCTGCCATCATTTAGCAAGCACACAGATGAGTTCACCACATTTTCAATGAAGCGATTGCTGGTTATAGTTGAGGAATTTTTATTCCAGAATGGAAAGTGGGCATTAAAGTCTCCACACACACACACACACACACACACACACACACACACACACACACACACACACGATAAAAGTAAGAAGCATGTGAATCTATCAAGAAGGAGGGTGAAAAATAGAATATATAAACTATGTAAAAGTAGAAGGTGGAAGCTTATGAAATATGTCAAGGTAGAAGACAGATTAATACGAAATATCTTAAGGTGGAGAAAAAATAGATATGAAGTAAATCAACATAAGCAAAAAGGACCAGCCGCCGTGGCGAAGTGGTTAGCGTCGCGGACTCCCAGCCGGGAGGTCGTGGGTTCGATTCCCATCAGAGTCATGTGGGATTTTTCTGCTCCGACTGGCTCCTACCCAGAGTTGAGTTTGCTACGGGCTTAGTTGGGAAGACTGGGACCACACAGTCGAGTTTCATCCACTTAATGAATGCGTCTCTGAGAGTGTTGCTCAAATTTCCTGACCAGCCTGCAGGTGTCTGTATCTCTCGGGCCTGGTTGACGCCGGGATATATTATGAAAGGAAACGTAGAGTACAGCCCTGTCATGAAGTGCCAGACCAGAATGGAAATCCGTATCATCATCTAAATCATCCTCATTCTCATCGATCAACATAAAAAAGTCTCAAATTCTGTGGCCCTTCATGCCCTGCTGTCATGGTGACCTCAGTTCCGATGTCCTCTCCACGTCTGTGACCTTGGTTTAGTTCCGTCGGGGTCACCGGTATCGGCGAGTCCATAGGGGCTGTCGTTGGACGGACGTGGTGGCGCCCTCCGAAGGGAGAGCTCACTCACGCCGGCTCCGCGACTAAGCAATTCTTGTCGCCAGTAGGGGGTTTAGTAGATGGTAGGACTACCTGTGTATGTTGGATCAGAACAGGCGCCACTGAACACCACCGTAGAGACTCGGCGGCAGTGCAGTGTCTCCTGCGGTGGGTTGCCTCTTGATGACTTGACACTGACTTCTCCATGTGGATTGCCGGTGCCAGGTCTGCGGTGGGACTGACCGGGCTGTGGCTGTGGACGGTGTGTCGGAATGAGCGGTGTGGGTGCAATGCCACTGAGGTGGCACAGAAGATGGGACAGCAAAAAAAAAAAAAAAAAAAAAAAAAAAAAGGAGAAAAAAACCCCTAGGCAAAAAGGAAGTATGAACATGTTGAGATAGAGGATCCAGATGAAAAGCTTACATCCACAACAAGTGTAATAAACTCACACACACACACACACACACACACACACACACACACACACACACACACACACACACACACACACAGATATATAGATATATATATATATATATAATAAACTAATAAATTTCAGGGATAAGTAACCGAGCACCATTCCAGCAACTCTCCCTTGGAGACTTTAAGCTTGCTGAAGACTCATTTTGAGAAGCATTTATTATTCCCCATTCACCCACTCAAGCACATACTGTTAGTTAGGCAGAATTATCTACCACTGCAGATATGAATGCTTATCTCCCCCTATTTCTTCAATCTAAGACATAAGAGCAAGCTTTATTTATAATTCAATATATATATATAATAGACTAATAAATTCCAAGGATACGTAGCCGAGCACCATTCCAGCAACTTTCAGAGCGGCTTGGTGTTGCAATGACTGCAAGAAATATTGAATTATAAACAAAACTTGCTCTTATGTCTTAGATTGAAGAAATAGGGGGAGATAAGCATTCATACCTGTTGAGCAGGTTGCTGAAGTGCTCTCTCCCTCGTTCATTGATACTACTCTTCTCCTTCAGCAGGGTTGAACTGTCTGCTGACAGAAGTGGGGTAGTACATGGCTTGGAAGGTCCATAGACTTCTTTGATGGCATTGAAAAACAACTTGGAATTCTGCGTGTCAGCATATCTCTGGACCTCGTCCGCTTTCCTCTCCCACCATTCATCCTGCATCTTATGCAGCACAACTTGGGCCTGTTTCTGGAGATGCTTGAAGCGATCATGCCTGGAGGTGGAGGAAGGGTCGTTTTGCCACTCAACAAATGTTTTCTGCTTGTCATTCAAGAGTTTCCTGATGTACTCGTCGTTCTCGTAGAACCAGTCCTGATGAATTCGTTTCCTGGGGCCGATGGTGGCTATTGCTGACTCCGTCACTAGTGTTCTGAACTGCTCCCACCTTTGAGTCGGGCCGCCAGTCAGAGGTCCATGGGCAGTCAGTCGGTCGTCCAGGTCTTCTGCAAATTCATTGCGTTGCTGATGTTGTTCGAGTTTGGCGACGTTGAACGCTGGTCTAAGGACTTTCGGCGTCTTGCGGAGAGTTGGGACGATATGCAGGGATAGGATGGCCCTGACTAGGCGATGGTCTGTCCAACACTCCGCTCCTCGCATGGCCCTGGTGATCCTGACATCACGGATGTCTCTTTGACGGCAGATGGCAAAGTCGATCAGATGCCACTGCTTGGATCTTGGGTGCATCCATGTTGTCTTGTATTTGTCGGCCTGCCGGAACAGGGTGTTTGTAATAGTGAGGTGTTGTTCAGCACAAAGGCTTAAAAGCATTAAGCCGTTGGAATTCAGCTTTCCAGTTCCGTGGGGTCCCAGCACGCCTTTCCAATTTCTGCAGTCTGCTCCAACTCTGGCGTTGAAATCGCCCAGCAAGACGAGCTTGTCGTTAGGGGGGGTATCTTTTACGAGGGCACTAAGCTCCTCATAAAAAGCTTCCTTCACTTCATTGCTGCTGGTGAGGGTTGGAGCGTACGCACTGATGAGGGTGATATGCCGGGTACGGTTCAGGGGGAAGCGGAGTACCATCAGCCGTTCGTTCACTGAAGTTGGTAGATCAGGAAGTTGTTTGAGGAGCGATGTCTTGATGGCCAATCCTACTCCATGGATTCTCTCTTCATCTTTGGCCTTGCCTTTCCAAAAGAAAGTGTAGCCACCTTTCAGTTCATCCACAGATCCTTCTTCAGCTAGTCTGGTCTCGCTGAGGGCAGCTATATCAATGCGGTAGCGAGCCAGTTCCCTTGCGATGAGAGCCGTTCTCCTCTCAGGCCTTGAAGAGGCCTACTGTCCATGAGTGTATTGCACACCAGCCTTTTTCGGGGATAGCATTCTTCTTCTAGCATTCTTGGAGACTATAATCTTGCTAAAGGCTCATTTCGAGAAGCATTTATTATTCCCCATTCACCCTCTCAAGCACATACTGTTAATTAGGCAGAATTATCTACCACTGCAGATATGAATGCTTATCTCCCCCTATTTCTTCAATCTAAGACATGAGCAAGCTTTGTTTATAATTCAATATATATATATATATATATACATATACATATACATATTGACGGAAGAATTGTTAGCGTGCATGTGTTTTCCCCCATTACTTAATTGTTCAGAATTACATATATATGCCTGGCTGATTTAGGTTTATAAATTTAATAAATATCTATGGCAGAATATTCCTGTCGTAATTGTAAAATATTCATCAAACTTTGAGATATGGCGATGGTGTCAACTTAGGTCCATGCTGGTGTCTATTCTATTCAAACAAAAGCACGAATTCCAGAAGGTGAAACTGGAGGCACGCCCTCAAGACGAGGGGCTCATTCACACGCATGAGTGTGCCTCCAAAACATCAGAGCTTGTTACAGTACCCAATAACCCGTCACAAGCTGTATCGAGTCACCAGCACGGGACATTCGTCACAGCAGCGAACGCATCAAAACCCCAGTGACAGGTTCTTTGAAGTTCTGCTGGTTCTGGCCGTTTGGCTTTTGCTACTGAATAATGTATGCTATGTGGACACAACTGAGCTTTTACAAAGTGCATTGAAAACGATTTCTTGAATTCGGATGAAAAACGATATAGTTACCTTTCAAGACATTCATGAATTAATCAAGTAATGTGCCGTGAATACGTCTCCATTCTCGATAACATGCAACCGTACGCAGCATTTCTGTGAAAAGAATCATTGAAGAAAGGGTAGAGAGTTCTGTGTGAAGCTCCAAACGCCTACCTCTATGCTGCTCACTTCCTTCTCTTTTCCTCTCGCCCTTTGCTTTTTCCTCCTCTCTCTCTCTCTCTCTCTCTCTCTCTCTCTCTCTCTCCTCTCTCTCTCTCTCTCTCTCTCTCGACCAAACCATTCCATAAACTGTATTATTAAATATTATCAATGTGTTGTCTTTAACATGATTTTTTTTTTCATCAGTGGTTTCAGTTATACTTCTTTAATAATTCTCTTCAGTTCTTTCTCTATTTTTTTTTCTTTTTCCTTCTCTCTGTCTCTGTCTCTGTCTCTTCTCTCTCTCTCTCTCTCTCTCTCTCTCTCTCTCTCTCTCTCTCTCTCTCTCTCTCCTTTTTCATTTCTGTTTTATTTCACTTTGTTAATGCATGCCACTATATTATATTCTCTACCGTTCACGCCGTGTCAAAAATGATTACATTTTGTGCTTTACTACATCTTTCCATTTCTAATCTCTCTCTCTCTCTCTAACTCTCTTTCTCTCTCCCCCCCCTCTCTCTCTCTCTCTCTCTCTCTCTCTCTCTCGCTCTCTCTTTAGTTGCATGTTGCTATGTCACCTACCTTCTACCTGTTTTCATGCCCTATGAAAAATGATTACATGTTGTCCCTTGTCACTTCTTCCTATTTCTCAACAAAAATGATTTCTCATTGTGCTTTGCTACTTCTTCCTATTTCTCATGCCCCCCTGTCACCGATCTGATCAGGTGGAAATCCTACAGACGCGCCGACGGCTCTGTATCTATCCGTAGCATCATTCCACGGTGGGGGTGTAGGCTTACCGGGCCATGTATGGTAGTTGTTGGGTTCAGGAAGGATGGTGGGGGGTGTTGGATACCTGTACGTTCCATTCATATATTAGGTGTGCGTGTGCTACCATGCACAGGCAGGGAAAGGATAAGTGTGGGGAGAGAGGGGGTTAGCCTCCCGTCTCCGGTTGTGTTTCGTGTGGAGTCCCGTTTCACGTGCGGTTTGTGTAGGGTTCAAAACTCAGCGAGGAGTGAGTGCTGAGTCATCAAGCTTTAAAGTTTGGTGGGGCCGGGTGGCTAGCACTTCGGTCAAAATCCTTGGTGAAGAGCAGTTGGGCTCTCGTCCTGGTGCCAGCGTTTGCGCTGTGGGTCTGACTTCGGTCGACATGGCGAGCCGACCCTCTTGGTCGAGCAGTTGTCGGTGTTTCTGCGTGCTGCGACCCTGAGGTTCAGGTGCTGGGGTGGCCAGCCGCAGTTGTCGTCGTTCTGTGTTGTAGCAGGTGAGGGCGCATTCCCACGATCCTGTGGCCCGGTACACCAGGCGGGTCAGGGCCGTTTTAGTCGGGGAGCTGCGGACAGCCAGTTGCTGGCATTCCTGTCCCTGACTGTCCGGCGATCGTCGCAGGTGCCTGCAGTTACCCCACCTGCACTCCCCATCCTGCTGTGCCCCGGACTGTTGTCCCAGTCCTTCCCCTTTCCAGTGCTACACCCTTTTCCCTTCTCCCATCCGGTCGGGTCTTCACGGCCTGGCCATTAACGTCGCAGTTGCTGCTGACGCCGTTGCTGCTGTCGCCGCTGTCTGTGTCGCCGTTGCTGGTGTCGCTGTAACTGCTGGCGCCGTTGCTGGTGTCACTGTTGCTGCTGGCGTCGTTGCTGGTGTCGCTGTTGCCGCTGGCGCCGTTGCTGCCGTCGCCATTGCTGTGTTGCCGTTGCTGTTATCGCCGTTGCTGTTGGCGTCGGTGCTGTTGTCGCCGCCGATGCTGATCCCCCGTATCACCGACTTCTCACTCTGTGACCGCCGCCAGTGAGGTGTGTCGTCGCCGCTGTGGGTGTGTTTCTCTGTGGTTGGTGGCAGTCGTCACTGTCGCCGTTGTGTTGGCGGTGACTGTGAATGCCACTGATATTGTGGGAGCCCTGGGTGTCCCTGTCATATCACACATCTTCGGCTCCGGCAGGCAGATTCGTCTGGTCACCGTCGCCGTCGTGAAACTGTCACCGTCGTCGTCGTGTGGCCTGTTTTTTTTAGTTGAGTTTTTTTTTTTTTTTTTGGTGACAATGAAACACCTGAAGACATTAGGTTTGGATGTGCATGCATGAAGGATGGATGTTGATTAAAAAGGGTATGACTGAAGGGATGAATGTGCGCAGTGAAGTATATGCAAAATGGATATAGTAATATGAAGTTAGTATAGATTGGTTGTTGTTGTTGTTGTTGTTGTTTTGGGGGGGTGGGGTGGAAAGTTGTGGTCATGAAAAGGATTGACTTTTATTACGCTATGTGTAATATACTGCTGGCCTGAGGAACTCTGCACACTGTAGCTAGATAAGGGATTAAATAACTTATTGTGGCTGCCTCGGCCACAGGAACCGTATGCTTTCAGGCTGGGGTCTGTGACGTATTCATAGAAGATTTCGCTCATTGATTGTTTTGTTGGGAATAAAATTTTGTTTTCTTGTCGGTCCTTGTGTGGCGTGTTGTCTGTTTAGTGGGTTAGTTGTGGGGGGGGGGGGGGTTGTTTTTTTTTACGTCCGGCTTAGCGTTCCGTGACACCCCCGCTCCCTTACTCCCCCCCCTCCCCCCCCTCTCTCTCTCTGTCTCTCTCTCTCTCTCTCTGTCTCTCTCTCTCTCTCTCTCTCTCTCTCTCTCTCTCTCTCTCTCTCTCTCGTTCTAAATTCTGTGTATACTTTGTCACATTCATTTGATTGTCTTTTACATATGTGCTAATCGTTGTCCATTACAGTATATTTCTATATGCCTTCAGCCTTTGCATACATGCTAATCGTTGCCCATTACAGTACATTTCTATATGCCTCCAGCCTTTGCATACATGCTAATCGTTGCCCATTACAGTACATTTCTATATGCCTTCAGCCTTTGCATACATGCTAATCGTTGCCCATTACAGTACATTTCTATATGCCTCCAGCCTTTACATACATGCTAATCGTTGCCCATTACAGTACATTTCTATATGCCTCCAGCCTTTACATACATGCTAATTGTTGTCCATTACAGTACATTTCTATATGCCTCCAGCCTTTACATACATGCTAATTGTTGTCCATTACAGTACATTTCTATATGCCTCCAACCTTTACATACATGCTAATTGTTGTCCATTACAATACATTTCTACATGCCTCCAGCCTTTACATACCTGCTAATTGTTGTCCATTACAGTACATTTCTACATGCCTCCAGCCTTTACATACCTGCTAATTGTTGCCCATTACAGTACATTTCTATATGCCTCCAGCCTTTACATACCTGCTAATTGTTGTCCATTACAATACATTTCTACATGCCTCCAGCCTTTACATACCTGCTAATTGTTGTCCATTACAATACATTTCTACATGCCTCCAGCCTTTACATACATGCTAATTGTTGTCCATTACAGTACATTTCTACATGCCTTCAGCCTTTACATACATGCTAATTGTTGTCCATTACATTTCTATATGCCTCCAGCCCACTCTTCTTCCCCTTCATTTTTTTCTTCCATTTCTCTTTGTTGTTTTTTCATTTGATATTCCATTATGATTGCATGACCGTTTTGTTTTGTTTCGTTTGTGTGTTTGTTTTATACATTATTTCATTTCATTGCATATTGTAGTCCCTACTCAGGGCAAGAACTGGCTGTAAAAAAGCGCATCAGTGCTTACCTATGATTCCCGTAAATAAAGAATCATCATCACCATCATCATCATCACCATCATCATCATCATCATGTCTCTCTCTCTCTCTCTCTCTCTCACACACACACACACACACACACACACACACACACACACACACACACACACACACACACACACACACACACACGCACGCACACACACACACACACACACACAGAGTTTGTAAGAGAGAGAGGAGTTGTGTGAGTTCAAGTCGTTTTGTCAGATAGTTTTTTTTTTAATGTTTCTTTTCTAACATCAATTCGAGAAAAAGAAGAAGAAAAAATGAAAATAAGAAACAAGAAAAAAAAGAAATATAGATGAAATTCTGTGGCAAGAGAATAAAGTTATCAAAACATATACATCGGCAAAATCAAAACGTTTAGGCACACACCCTTTCCCTTTTGTTACATGCAAACAAACTGGTGAATATTCTCGTCGAGATGATCGTCTACATGGGGAAATCATTGACGCATGCATAAACGCACACCCTTTACATGATGTCAAAAGAGATTGGGTAGAGAGAGGAGGAAGTCAACCACTCGTGACATGCATTATCTGTGTGTGTATATATATATATGTGTGTGTGTGTGTGTGTGTGTGTGTGTGTGTGTGTGTGTGTGTGTGAGAGAGAGAGGAGAGAGAGAGAGAGAGAGAGAGAGAGAGAGAGATTCAAACTTTGTCTTTGAAAACTGGATGGAAATAGAGCGACAAGAGTGATTAGGTCTGTGACCAATCAGTGACAGAAGACGATAATATCACAGACACTGGGCACTGGACATGTCGTTCAGCCAGCTGGGCGGCCGAGTGACTGAGGAGCGGAGGGGATGTTAGTGAGTGGTTACTTGACGGACTGATTGCATGACCACCTGGTCTGGTTGACTCGGGGAGCGAGAGAGAGAGAGAGAGAGGGGGGGGTAGTTCAGTGAGACGAGAGAGAGAGAGAGAGACAGACAGACAGACAGACAGACAGAGTGGTTGGTTAGTAAGTTCAGTGAGATGACTAAGTGAATGGTTGGGTGGGAAGGTGGCTGCTCTGTGTGTGTGTGTGTGTGTGTGTGTGTGTGTGTGTGTGTGTGTGTGTGTGTGTGTGTGTGTGTGTGTGACTTTTACTAGTCTCCTTAGTAATAATGCTGCTAAGGTTTTCTTTCCAGTGTCAGTGTTTGTGCAGACTCTGCATGCTCACACCGCCTTCCACGTCCCTCTTCGTGACGCTGGGATGAGATTTTAGATGGCGATCCCAGGTGTGAGTACATGCATTTGGATAAGAGAAAAAAACTCTTGCTTGCTCAATTAAATCCTCTACTATCCTCTGCCGAATAGGAGACTATCATATGCGGGTGGGATGGAGAACACAAAAATACATGGCAGTCAGGATAAAATAACCAACAAAGACTAAACAGGGATAACATGCACTGAACCGTAATACCGGTAATATTGCATTTCTTAATTTCGTCAGTCACACACACACACACACACACACACACACACACACACACACACACACACACACACACACACACACTGTGTATGCATTTATCTGCCTGTCTATCTGTCTGTATGCCTGTCTGTCTGTCTGTCTGTCTGTCTGTCTCTCTCTCTCTCTCTCTCTCTCTCTCTCTCTCTCTCTCTCTCTCTCCTCTTAATCGATTGCATTTCAAAGGAATGCCGCCAATACCTCGATGTTATCCAAATAGCTATTTTCACACTTCATTGAGCAAAGTCAGGAATGTTTTGAAAAGTAACTACATCACTCTGGCCTCAGTTCCACAGTCATTTTTCAACGGACTGACAGAGGCCTAGCTGTGGGAATATTAGAGGCATTATTTTGTTGTAAGTTAGAGGGAAAGGATCGGTAAACCTCAAAGAACCTGTTACTGGGCTTTCACACTTTTCAATGACGAGCGTTCTATTTTGCTGACTCGACACTTCGTTCCCTCGGGATTCCGGCGGTTGGGGAAAGGGGGAAAGGGGAGCGGGGGTGGGGAGTCTTTCAAGCACAGACTGCGTCTGCTCCTTCTGCTAACTTTGAACTGGCAGCGGCTGTTGTAGGTTTGAATCCTGGTAGAAACCGACGTGAAATATATTCATTTTTTGCAACCTTTTTACCCAATCGCCGTCTAACTCCACTCTGCTGAGATGGCTGTTGCTGCCCGCTGTATTATGTTTGGACGTTAAACCTGCATGACACTGTCTGAAAATACTGTGCAAATAGGCCTAATTTCTCATTTTCTTTTTTCTTTTTTTCTGACTCTTCTTTTCTTCTCTTTCTTTGTTTTTTTTTATCTGTGAAAATATTTTTCAAGGTAACAGCCCTAAATGGGTCCTGTGTGGACAGTTGGGGTATAATGATTTGATTCTGAAAACAGCAATTTAACGCAGTATGTGATAGGCTGCTAGTATTGTTTCACACTGTGATGTTTCAAGACACATTTGAGGCTATGGAGTAGCTTCCTCTATGACATGTCCTCCTCGTCTTTGCATTGTACGTTGGACTTCAGCATTCTGGGCATGTTTTGTGAACTAACTGCATTTAGGAACATAAGGTGGCACGCTCACACCTGAATATTTTTAGATCAAATGGCACCATGTGCGTTGATCGACTGATGCAACTCTTTCAACATATATCTAGCAAAGGATGGAACCGCTTTTGTCCTCTACGTTTGTTTCATTCGCTTTAACTGACTTCATCTACCATGTGTGTGCATTAATGCAGAGTTCATGTGTCTTTCTTGTCATCAATATATGTTTCCCCTGTTTCATCGGTAATTTTGACATAAGTTTGAGTGTGTACTCATCCTACGTCGGTTGTGTATGAGTGAGTGAGTGCACGTACGCATGTGTTCTTGATAAGCATTAGCACCAATATTTTCTCTTGAGTATTAAGCGCTGCTACAACTACAGTTGCATTAAAGATAAATATGGATAGAACCTTTTCAACACCCCTGCATAAACGTCACCAAGTGGTGATGACTGAAAATGGTATTCACGGTTTCAACAGTATTTTCAATTGTACAAAACACATTTTCTCTTTATCAGCAACAATTTTTCTTTTATACGCAAGTAAAAGATATGTTCAAACTTTTTTGATGTTTTATGCAAATATTACAAGAAATGTTAATTTCAATCTAACATCAATCTAGTATCATTCAGTGCAATGTCTATCAAGCAGATAGTCACATGTTAATACACAGTTGCAAAACAGAACGAATATGAACCCCCAAAAGTTGACTGTTCATGGTGAATCAAGTGCGTGAGGCAACATGACAGCAGCAAATGAACTGGCTTTATGTCCTCAGTGTCAGGCAACATGACAGCAGCAAATGAACTGGCTTTATGTCCTCAGTGTCAGGCAACATGACAGCAGCAAATGAACTGGCTTTATGTCCTCAGTGTCAGGCAACATGACAGCAGCAAATGAACTGGCTTTATGTCCTCAGTGTCAGGAACATGAAAGCAGCAAATGAACTGGCTTTATGTCCTCAGTGTCAGGCAACATGACAGCAGCAAATGAACTGGCTTTATGTCCTCAGTGTCAGGAACATGAAAGCAGCAAATGAACTGGCTTTATGTCCTCAGTGTCAGGCAACATGACAGCAGCAAATGAACTGGCTTTATGTCCTCAGTGTCAAGAACATGAAAGCAGCAAATGAACTGGCTTTATGTCCTCAGTGTCAGGAACATGAAAGCAGCAAATGAACTGGCTTTATGTCCTCAGTGTCAGGCAACATGACAGCAGCAAATGAACTGGCTTTATGTCCTCAGTAAAAGTGACCAAATTCGCATTCCTGACCGCGATCAAGCAAAACCTAATAGCTCCGACAAACGTAGGGAAATCCGAAATGGGTGCGTTGAAAAAAATACACGTTATCAGCAAAATGATGACAAACATTTTGAATAAATCTGGGTTAAAACACGATCGTGAAGGCAGATTAGTCAAGAGGAAGGTAACCTTTGAGCTTGGAGTCACTATGAATACACATTACCTGTTCACGTCTGAAGAAAACTGAATGAAAGCCAAAGAAAGCCATCCCTCCCCCTATACCTTACCCCCCCCCCCCCTCCTCCCTTCTCTTTCTTTTCATTGCTCGTGTGTCAGAGTCCCATGGGAGTGACCAATTCCGGACAGAGTAAAGCTGTTTTAAACTAAGGCCAGCACGGCGTTTCTTTTCGGTTGAAAGTTGTCACTCTGTATCAATCAAAATGCGGTCTGTCCGTTTAGGTAATGTTTAAGATGAGGACAGAAAACACGTTCGCCGAAATAGGCAAAACATCTCCCGTTATGTATGTGCTTGTATCTAATCGTTTCAAAACGCAGCATCATAAAACTTCTCTCTTATAGATACAAAAAAGAGCGCCAAGATATGCTATTTGCGTCTTGTGCTAGATTATGTGATATGCTATTTGCGTCTTGTGTTGGATTATGCGCTATGCTATTTGCGTCTTGTGCTAGATTATTTGCGTCACTGACCTTGTGAAAACATTCTGGTGCCACGCCGTTTCAGGCATGATTTTCATTTCCACAAAGTGCCGTTTTCTTGCGTGAGACAGCCTTATGATGCCTTTTGCATTTACAAGATTTGGGGGATTGTAGCTTATATACTTTTATTCCATGGACAAAATACATGACAATACTGTGACCTGAAATGTCTTGATTAATGAACTGACTGTGTCAGTACCTTCAAGAACTTTGTTTTTTCACCGTGCCTTTTAACAGTCATCGCAGTTTTGTTTAATTTTGTGTGAACTGCACATTCAGCAAACATCTGTTTTTACATATTGTGTCACAATTAAGTACAAGATAGCCTAAAGATAGCTTTTGAGCTGTTTTGAATTTGGAAGTCGCTTACTCAATACTTCGATCATTTGGGTGTTGTACAGTGTTGAAGGTTACTGATGAACTGAAAATCGTCCTTTTACCATCTTCGAGGCAGGTGTTTGGCAACTCCAATTACGGATTACACCAATTCTTAGGATGAGTTAAAAAAAAAAAAACAACTAGTAGCCAGGTCTTTTTTAAATTTTTGTTTGTTTGTTTTGTTTTGTTTAAAGATGCCACATGCAATGAAATGTCGATAATAGGGGAATGAGACACATGTATGGTTGTTTGGATGTCGATTTCGGTCGTTTGGATTAATAAGGTGACATCCGACAAGTTTGTAAAAAATCGTATTTTCAAAATTGACGTTAGCATTATCCGCGCGCGCGCGCGCGCGCGTGTGTGTGTATGAGGGACGGAGGGTTGGGTCAGACGAAGAGGTGTGCATGTTTTCTGATTATTCTGCTCAGAATTTTTGCACAGGTGTTAAAATAAGCACAATCATTGTCATTATCGTTGTTTAAGTCGTCGTAGTTTTGATTTTGGTCAGTTTTTTCTTTTTCTTTTTTTCTTTTTTTTCTTTCTTTTTTTTTTCGAATCGTATCTTCAGGGGAGTGAAAGTGCAAATCACTTTCTTCAGCCGCCTCTCTCTCTCTCTCTCTCTCTCTCTCTCTCTCTCCTCTCTCTCTCTCTCTCTGTCTCTGTCACTGTCTCTCTGTCTCTGTCTCTGTCTCTCTGTCTCTGTCTCTCTCTGTCTCTCTCTCTCTCTCCTTTTCTCTGTCTCTCTCTCTCTGTCTGTCTCTCTCTCTGTCTCTCTCTCTGTCTCTCTCTGTCTCTCTCTCTCTCTGTCTCTGTCTCTGTCCTCTCTCTCGCTCTCTGTCTCTGTCTCTCTGTCTCTCTCTCTCTCTCTGTCTCTCTGTCTGTCTCTCTCTCTCTCTGTCTCTCTCTCACTGTCTCTCTGTCTCTCTCTCTCTCTCTCTCCTCTCTCTCTCTCTCTTTCCCTCTCTCTCTCTCTCTCTCTCTCTCTCTCTCTCTCTCTCTCTCTCTCGTAAGTCCTTAGTTTTCATACGCTAACCTCCACACTCTAAATCCCATTTTCTTTCCTTGACGGCCGTACCTCCCAGGAGAGGAGAGAACAATGGTTGTCAGCGAGCTATCAACATAGGAGAGAACAATGGCTGTCAGCGAGCTATCAACATAGGAGAGAACAATGGTTGTCAGCGAGCTATCAACATAGGAGAGAACAATGGTTGTCAGCGAGCTATCAACATAGGAGAGAACAATGGTTGTCAGCGAGCTATCAACATTTGAAAGTTTCATATTGTTTGACGGGCAGGCACACGCCACTGCATCTCTCTGTGTGAACATTGTGCACGTGCACGCATGTGTGTGTGTGTGTGTGTGTGTGTGTGTGTGTGTGTGTGTGTGTGTGTGTGTGTGTGCCCGTCCGATAGTCTGCAACTAAGGCAGTGTATATGCATCTTTGTGTATACACTTGAGCACGTGCACGTACGGCACGTACGCGCGAGCGCGATCGTATCAGAGTTGATCGGTTACTGCAGCGTTTCAAAGAGCCCCCTTCGCGGCCCACGCACGAAACACTCCTTACAACAGCGACAACGGCGACAGAGTGTTTTTAGGGTTTCGTTCCAAACTCATTTTCTCTTGCCTCCATGGCGTCACACAGGCGCTCTAATTGCTCCGGGCCCACAGACTGCAGCCTATCGTATCGGCTGGTGATCGGCGTCAAGCCTGTCTTCACACAGTGCGTGCAGGGTCCCCACATAGCACCTTGCTGTATAGTTCTGTTGGGTTCTGGGGGCAGGAAGTGCAAGGTTTACATCAAAGAAGTATTCTCTCTCTCTCTCTCTCTCTCTCTCTCTCTCTCTCTCTGTATGTGTGTGTGTTTGGTCTTCTCTCTCTCTGTCTCTCTGTCTCTGCATGCGTGCGGGCGTGCGTGCGCGCGCGCGCGTGTGTGTGCGTGCGTGTGCGCGCTCGCGCGCACCATAGTACACTTCTGCACTTCAACACAGCTCAATGGGGAAAAAATGAAAGTAACTCAATAAACTACAACATTCATTTTTTTTTATTTACATGCCCCTTCCCCCTTCCATCCTCTCTCCTTCTGATTTGTTTTTTGTTCTCAAACCGTTATTGATCTAGTTCGCAATATATACTGCTCAAAACAATTTAAGAGCCAGTTGAAAACATTCACACACAATTCAACCGAAAAACAAAATAACTTCTTCAAACAATTTAATTGAAAATTCATCTATGGAACGATACAATGACATCAGAAATAAACGAATAACAGCTGCTCAAAAACAACTTCATGGGCTTAATTGATGAACACCTTCATTTCAGAAATCAGAACAGTCAAATCAAATGACAATCAATGTCAATACTCAGTATGGCCGCCATTGGCGCGGATACAAGCTAGACATCTCTGTCTCATAGAGTCCACAAGCCTCCTGAGAGTCAGCTGGGGGATGTTGTTCCACTCCTGCTGCAAGAAGTCGAAGAGCTGGCCCAGGTTCACTGCTGGAGGGTGGTTCTCGTGAAGCAGGCGCCCCAGGACGTCCCAGGCGTGCTCAATCGGGTTAAGATCGGGCGAGGACGCTGGCCAGTCGAGGCGGTTGACCTGCTGCTCCTCCAAGAAGACGTTTACCACCCTGGCACGGTGGGGTCGGGCGTTGTCGTCCTGGAGGATGGCGTCAGGGCCCAGGGCTTGCAGGGCAGGCAGGACCAGAGGCTGAAGAATGTTGTCCCTGTACCCCACACCAGTTAGGTTGCCTTCAACTCGGTACAGGGGGGTTCTGAAGTTCCTTCCTATGCCACCCCACACTATGATAGACCCCCCCCCCCCCCCCCCACCATACTGGTCACCTTCGATTACGTTGGCTTCTTGGTAGCGTTCCCCCGTACACCTCCAGACACGTATGCGACCATCGTGGAAGAGCCGAGCAAAACGTGACTCATCAGAAAACATCACCCGGGCCCAATGCTGCCTCGTCCAAGTCACATGAGCTCGGCACCAGGTCAGTCGTGCCCTACGGTGAGCCGCCGTCAGCACAGGTCGAACAGCTGGCCGTCTTGCTCGGAGGTTGACTTCTCTCAGGCGGTTCTGAACAGTTTGGTCGGAAATGTTGACGTTCGCTGCAGCA
>CM065726.1:71744263-71766763 GCA_033310375.1 Conus canariensis | reverse complement strand
GCATGATTTTGCCGACAAGATCCCACATCGCTTTCCACAACTTTTCTTTCAAATCGGTAGAATAGTTTTTTGTGTCATCTTGCTGACGGACAAACAAACAAACAAAAAGACTCGGGTGAAAGCAGAACGTCGAACCCTTCTGGCAGAGGTGTAACCACGTGCGGACCAGTCCCTGTAGGCTACACCACACCTCATATGGTAAGCTACGAGACCAGAGCGTGCAGGATTTATAACTGAATGAATAAATGAACTTACAATTATAAGACTGCAGGATTTATAACTGAATGAATAAATACACTTACAATTATAAGACTGCAGGATTTATAACTGAATGAATAAATACACTTACAATTATAAGACTGCAGGATTTATAACTGAATGAATAAATAAACTTACAGTTATAAGACTGCAAGATTTATAACTGAATGAATAAATAAACTTACAATTATAAGACAGCAGGATTCATGACTGAATGAATAAATAAACTTATAATAATAAGATAAAAGGATTGAAGACGGAGGGACTAATGGACACGATCCAGGAAACATCTGGTCTTCTCATTAGCCCAACGCGCTGCCCTGACATTGGGTACCTACCTAACGTTGTCTGCGACGCTGCTATAGTTGTGTAATTCGATGACATAGTCACTCACAGTCACACAAAGAAGAGTCCATCATACATACACACGCGCACGCGCCTTTGCCTCAGTCAGCACTATCATTCCGTCCATTCCAGACTTCACGTATTCCCTATGTCGTTCACATGGTTATTAGGGAGACGGTGAAAGAAGAACCTCAAGAAAAGATAAAACGAGCGAATCGATAGCAAAATAATATGGAGGAAAGACATTCATTCTATCAAAGATCGATAGCAAAATAATATGGAGGAAAGACATTCATTCTATCTAAGATCGATAGCAAAATAATATGGAGGAAAGACATTCATTCTATCAAAGATCGATAGCAAAATAATATGGAGGAAAGACATTCATTCTATCAAAGATCGATAGCAAAATAATATGGAGGAAAGACATTCATTCTATCAAAGATCGATAGCAAAATGATATGGAGGAAAGACATTCATTCTATCAGAGACAAGAGAAGAATGAGAAAAGAAAAGTATGGCGATGGCTGAGAATTATTCAAAAGCACCATTAGTTCCCTTCTCCTCCCCCCCCCCCCCCCCTACCCCCCTCCCTCTCCCGATGTGCGGGGCGGATAAGACAGCCACTGCAGCCAATAGGCGTCGTGATGCACGAATGGATAGCCTATCAGACACCGTCATCGGCATTTAACGGTCACACAGCGGCTGCCGATTGGCGGGGCACACGCTGAGCTGTGAACAGCGCCCATCAAGATCTGATACAGTCGTGGAGCTTTGGAACCCAGATCTGTCCCGTATCGGATCGTACCACTCACATGTTAAGTCGATATGCACATATACACTCACATTCAAGCATTTGCAAATACGCGCGCACACACTTAAGTCGGCAAGCTCCTCTCCACCCTTCTCTCCTTTCTTATCCACCTTTCCTTGCCTTCCCCGCTGCCCTCTACATATGTTATTTCTGGATGAAGGCTATGCATGTACGGAAGTGTGCGCACTCTCCCTCCCCCCCTCTCCCCCCCCCCCCCTCTCTCTCTCCCTCTCTCTCTCTCTCTCTCTCTCTCTCTCTCTCTCTCTCTCTCCGATAACCCAATGAC
Source organism: Conus canariensis (assembly GCA_033310375.1). NCBI lineage: Eukaryota > Metazoa > Mollusca > Gastropoda > Neogastropoda > Conidae > Conus > Conus canariensis. The sequence continues at coordinate 71,765,060 of CM065726.1, read as the reverse complement.
CACACGCATGAGTTCGTGCGTGTATGCACGCGCGCGCTCGTGCGCACGCGCGCGCGCACGCGCGCACGTGTGTGTGTATAAAAGAGAAAGGTGAATATGGGATGGATAAGGGAGGTGACAGGACTGATCACTGTGATAATTGTCGCTCGTCTACAGACATCGTTACTGCTTCGTATACTCTGACTATAAATAGTTGGGAAAGGTTTACACACACACACACACACACACACACACACACACACACACACACACACACAGTGAGAGAGAGAGAGAGAGAGAGAGAGAGTGTGTGTGTGTGTGTGTGTGTGTGTGTGTGTGTGTGTGTGTGTGAGCGAGAGCACACGCACAAGAGAGAGTGCGTACGTGTGTGCGTGAGCACACGCACAAGAGAGAGAGATGGGTGGATGAATGGATGGTAACTCATTCAATAAGACCAAGGCCTCCTTTGAAGGGGTACGTGAGCAAAATTCACAGGTGCAGCCAATTTTCACAATGAAAAACATGAAAGTTAGCAAAGCGAACAGAGAAATGTGGGCCTAATTAACAAAGATATGAGCAAAGTACAGATCGAATTTGAACGCTTTGTACCAATACATTGCAAACTGTTTGACAGTATTTTCCCGGTTAGATGACATAAGCAATGTAAGTTTAAACAACGAAGGCTGCAACCAGTACTTCCTAGAAATCAACTGATTTCTAAGATCTTTCAAAGCAAGACAAAAAAAAAAAAAAAATGGACGTCATCTTCCCGTGCACTTTTACATAATGGACAAATAAGATCACGTTCAGCTTGCTGTTTGTAGCGAAAACGACGAACAGCTATATCCAAAACTCCAAATCGAAGTCTTGTCATGATGTATTTTAAGTGTCTGTCTCTTTTCATTTGTACATATGTTGGAACACAATGTAGTGAATTAAACTGCCTGTACAAGTCAAACCTTGTACTATCCTGTATATGAGAGTTCCGCACTTGCCACCTGCAGTCTATCAATCTTGTGCGAAGCATACGTAGAATCAGTTGTGTCACCTACACCTTGACTGAACCATACATAACCCAGCCCAAGTTCATGCAGTTTCACTTTCATTTTTGTTACCCAATTTGCTCTGCCCCTTTCATCTAAATCATACAACATATTATAAGCTTTTTTCGGTAGCCTTGACTCTTGCATTTGTGTAACTTTCAGCCAGTAAACAATACATCCAATTATCGAATTTAAACTGACCGGAAACGTGTTTGTCTCGCCGTATATTAAATCGAAAGCTTTCTCATTGTTTCCTAGCTTGCCATATCTTTCTTCCAACATACAGCTCTCCCAGGAAGTAGAATCTGACCGCTTTCAAACATTCACACACTTGCCTGCACTCACTACAACTACTGACAGAACAACGTAACTTCACGTCTGGATTGACGCACACTGGCATTCTTCATGTCCCAGTTATACCAACCTGATATCAAAGACAACACAAATAAAGCGACTCACACTTTCCTTGGTAAATAACCCCCCTAGGTATTATTGCATCGTGTAAAATACGTCATAAACATCGGCGGTGAAATCAACACGGATGTCATGTCATTGCTTAGACAATATCTCGACAGACTGAAAAGGCTTTCTGTCAAAGAAACGAACAAGTCTGCCCCGCACACCTCCAGCGTTATTTATTTGCTGATTTGAATCTGATAAGATGACAAGCTAATTGATAGGACCAGTGTATGTAAATCTTTGAAAAGTATCTTGGCAGAGAGAGAGAGAGAGAGAGAGAGGGCTGTGAGCATGGTATGCCTGTGGGTAGAATCTGCGAGCTTAATTGATAAATCTTGTGGCATGCAAACAAAACCAAAAGGTGTGGGGAAAAGTGATATTTTTCTACTGTTGAAAGATGGCAGAAAACGACACATCTCTTTAAAGAAACAAGAGTGTGCTCAATAAAACATGATGTGAAAGGCAGCTGAAAGTAGACCTTGATGAAAAACATATTTGAACCAAAAAAAGTAGGCAAAAATGTGTTACTTTAATGGCACTTGCACTGAAGACTAGCAGAAAGCAGTCTTAGTTGAACAACACATGTTGTAAAAAGCAGGGAAAAGTAATGCTGACTGAACGACATATGCGGTAGAAACTAGAGGATCATAATGCTGGTTGAACAGCACATGTAGTAGAAAGTAGGGGAACATAATGCTGGCTGAACGACACATGTAGCAGAAAGTAGGGGAGCATAATGCTGGCTGAACAACACATGTAGCAGAAAGTAAGGGAACATAACGTTAGCTGAACGACACATGTAGTAGAAACAAGGGACTGAACTACATAGGCAGTAGAAAGTTGGGGAACATGATGTTGACTAAACGACATCTGTACCAGAAAATAGGAAAGCGTAATACTGGTTGGACATATGCAGTAGAAAGTAGGGGAACATAATTCTGGCTGAACGACACGTGTAATAGAAAGTAGGGGAACATAATGCTGGCTGAACGACACGTGTAATAGAAAGTAGGGGAACATAATGCTGGCTGAACGTGTAATAGAAAGTAGGGGAACATAATGCTGGCTGAACGACACGTGTAATAGAAAGTAGGGGAACATAATGCTGGCTGAACGACACGTGTAATAGAAAGTAGGGGAACATAATGCTGGCTGGACGACACGTGTAATAGAAAGTAGGGGAACATAATGCTGGCTGAACGACAAGTGTAATAGAAAGTAGGGGAACATAATGCTGGCTGAACGTGTAATAGAAAGTAGGGGAACATAATGTTGGCTGAACGTGTAATAGAAAGTAGGGGAACATAATGCTGGCTGAACGTGTAATAGAAAGTAGGGGAACATAATGCTGGCTGAACGTGTAATAGAAAGTAGGGGAACGTAATGTTGGCAGAACGACACGTGTAATAGAAAGTAGGGGAACATAATGCTGGCTGAACGTGTAATAGAAAGTAGGGGAATATAATGCTGACTGAACGACTAGTAAGGGAACATAATGCTGGCTGAACGACACGTGTAACAGAAAGTAGGGGAACATAATGCTGGCTGAACGACACGTGTAACAGAAAGTAGGGGAACATAATGCTGGCTGAACGACACGTGTAATAGAAAGTAGGGGAACATAATGCTGGCTGAACGACACATGTAATAGAAAGTAGGGGAACATAATGCTGGCTGAACGACACATGTAATAGAAAGTAGGGGAACATAATGCTGGCTGAACGACACGTGTAATAGAAAGTAGGGGAACGTAATGTTGGCTGAACGACACATGTAATAGAAAGTAGGGGAACGTAATGTTGGCAGAACGACACGTGTAATAAAAAGTAAGGGAACGTAATGTTGACAGAACGACACATGTAATAGAAAGTAGGGGAACATAATGCTGGCTGAACGACACGTGTAATAGAAAGTAGGGGAACGTAATGTTGGCAGAACGACACGTGTAATAAAAAGTAAGGGAACGTAATGTTGACAGAACGACACATGTAATAGAAAGTAGGGGAACATAATGCTGGCTGAACGACACGTGTAATAGAAAGTAGGGGAACATAATGTTGGCTGAACGACACATGTAATAGAAAGTAGGGGAACGTAATGTTGGCAGAACGACACGTGTAATAAAAAGTAAGGGAACGTAATGTTGACAGAACGACACATGTAATAGAAAGTAGGGGAACGTAATGTCGGCAGAACGACACGTGTAGTACAAAGTAGCGAAAGCATAGCTGGGTGAACGACATATGCTGTAAAAAGTAGGAAATATAGTGATGACTGAAAGACACGCGAAGTACACATGAAGAAAAAGTAATACTAGCTGAACGAAAGATGTGGTAAGAAGTAGAAGAAAATAGAGCAAAATGTAAGAAATATAATGCTGACTAAACGACACAAACAGCAGAAAATAGGGAGGGGGGGGGGGGGGGGGGTAATTCTGGCTGAACAATACATGTGATGAAAATACAAGTAAGTAATGTTCGATGATACATGTAATAAACAACACAATAAAGTGACACTGGCTAAAAGACTGTTGTACTAAAATGTGGGGAAAGTACTAAAACTGTTGTACTAAAAATGTGGGGAAAGTACTAAAACTGTTGTACTGAAAATGTGGGGACTGAATGACATTATGTAGTAAAGAGTAGGCAATACTGGTGCTTAGTTTAACATGTGGTAAAACAGTTTGAAAAGAAAGGGTGTTAGTTCCGCCAGACGATACAGACAAACAGATTACAAGACAAAACAATGCATTTCGATCTCTTGAGTCTTCTTCAGGCAAAAACAAACAACATTTAGGACAATAAAAACGAAGAACGAGCAGCCACTTGTCTTCTCATATTCAGCTGTAAAATGGGTGTTGGATGAAAACGAGGCCGTTGAGAAGGGGATTATGGGAGTTGAAATAATAATGACGGCAATAATAATAATAATAATAATGGTAACAATAGCAATAATAATGATAATAGTGACGATGATGAAAACATGTAAATAATAAGAGGAGGAATACTGTTAATATTTTGGTGATAATATGACGATAACAGTTGTAGTATTAATACTGGCTAAGCACTGAAGGGGAGAAAGAAAAGGGGTTGGTGGGTAGCAATACGGTAGGGTTTGTTTGTTTGTTTGTTTTGCAATTATTGTTTGATGGTATGATATATTGGTGATGGTAGTGATCATGGTAGATTGATAATAGTGCTTAGTGGCAAGGAATAGAAATGATACCAAAAAGAAAAAAAAGAAAAGAAAAACGAGAGAAAAAAAAACAACTAATCGGTGGTGATTATGATGATCGTAGTTATATGCGGGGATGCTGGTAATGATAATAATGACTGGAAAGGAATGGAAGTGATCAATGGGTGAAGCGATATCATTGCTGCGGGGGGGGGGGGGGGGGGGAGAGAGAAAGAGAAAGGGAGGGGGAGCAGGGAAAACTCATATCTCTCCACCTACACATTCGTATGCACAGGGAGGAGAGAAGGGAAACTCATGCAAACAGTATTCTTGGAAAAGCAAACAGCAATGTTGGATGTTGATCATTGTCGTAAGTGAAATAATGTGTTGGCCTCAATATAATTAGGCGGGTTGGGAGGAAATGGTAATGATCAATGACAAAAGGGGCAACATGTCTTAAAAACAACATTCATACGCAAGAGGGAAAAAAAAACATTCATACGCAAGAGGGAAAAAAAACATGTCAACAATATTATTGGTGAGTGATGATCATAATGAGACTGACTGTGAGAAGTGAGAAAATGTTGGTATTAATCTCCTAGTATAATAATACTGGCTGGAAAGGAATTCAAATGATCAATAAGAAAAGGGTCAACATGCCAACAATTACAGAAACAAAACCACACACACACCACAACCTCCACCACCACCACCTCCAAACAGAATTAATGGGCGGTGATCATAATGATTATAAAAAAAAATTGGAAATGAAATGAGGCAGGGAACAGTAAACAATAAACAAGTGGGGTAACTTTTGCTCCCATAAGAAAACCTAACACAAAGTAACTTTTATTCAAGACTGGCACAGCCTTTTAAACTTGAATAAAGTCAGACAAATACAAAGACGAACAATCTAATAGTGGGGGAAAAAACAAGCGCAGGCCAACAACTCAACTGTCTTCATAGTAGACTTAGCAAAATTTGGACTTAAGGAGGAGGGGGGGGGGGAGGAAGTTGAAAATGGAAACATGAAATTCAGAAAATATATTATAGATACGAAAACCCTTCACTAGCTGCATAAGGGAACCATCGCAATCCCTTTTGAAGGCAGATATATTTGTATTGCCTGCTCCGAGGCCTTTCGTACGCTGGATCGGAACTCATCAGGGAGACACGGCTGGTTGTGTCTGCGCTCCTGGTGTCAAATAGAGACACACCACAGTCCATAATACCGTGGTGTTCTCACCACCAAGGGTGCAAAAAAGAATCCAATAGCACCCCAAAAGCAGCCAGCGAAGGGTAGTAAATGAAACCAAACGAAAGTGTCGGGAGGAAAGAAGTTGCTGAAAAACTAAAGACATTATGCAAATAGTATAAAATGTAGGGGACAATCTTTGAGCCTACGCTTGAGGATCCACCCAAGGATGCAAGGGAGATCAAAAGACAAACACAAAGACGGACAGAAACAAATACAAATAACCTCGATTTAATCGAAACGAAATTGGAAATGAAATGAGGCAGGGAACAGTAAACAAGTGGGGTAACTTTTGCTCCCATAAGAAAACCTAACACAGAGTAACTTTTATTCAAGACTGGCACAGCCTTTTAAACTTGAATAAAGTCAGACAAATACAAAGACGAACAATCTAATAGTGGGGGAAAAAACAAGCGCAGGCCAACAACTCAACTGTCTTCATAGTAGACTTAGCAAAATTTGGACTTAAGGAGGAGGGGGGGGGGGGGAGGGGGAGGGGGGGAGGATTGAAGATGGAGAAACTGGGAACATGAAATTAAGAGCGTAGGCTCAAAGATTGTCCCCTACATTTTATACTATTTGCATAATGTCTTTAGTTTTTCAGCAACTTCTTATGCAGCTAGTGAAGGGTTTTCATATCTGTAATATATTTTCTTAATTTCATGTTCCCAGTTTCTCCATCTTCAACCTCCCCCCTCCCCCCCCCCCCCTCCCCCCCCCCCCCCCCCCCCCCCCCCCCCCCTCCTTAAGTCCAAATTTTGCTAAGTCTACTATGAAGACAGTTGAGTTGTTGGCCTGCGCTTGTTTTTTCCCCCACTATTAGATTGTTCGTCTTTGTATTTGTCTGACTTTATTCAAGTTTAAAAGGCTGTGCCAGTCTTGAATAAAAGTTACTCTGTGTTAGGTTTTCTTATGGGAGCAAAAGTTACCCCACTTGTTTAGTGTATAATGATTATAGTTATATGTGTGGATATTGGTACTGATGATAATGGTTGGAAAGAGAGCCGGGGGGGGGGGGGGGGGAGGAGAAAGAAGAAGAGGGGTGTGGCGGGGGTGGGGGGGGGAGAGCAGGGGGTAGGGAAAGCTCACATCTCTCCGCCTAAACACATGTGTGCACAGGGAGGAGGGAAGGGAAACTCATGCAAACAGTATTATTGGAAAAGCAAACAATACTACTGAATGATGATCATCGTCATATGTGAGATAATGTGTTTCCATTAACATAATAATGCTGGTTGGGAAGAAAGGGAAAAGATCAATGACTGTTGGATGATGATCATTGTCATAAGTGAAATAAACTATTGGCATTGATATAATAATGCTAGTTGGGAAAAAACGGAAATGATCGATGAGTGTTTGATGATGATCATTGCTACAAGCGAGATAATGTGTTGGCTTTAATATGATAATGCCAGATGGAAGAAATGGGAAAGGTCAAAGACTGTTGGATAATGATAATTATCATAAGCGAAATAATGTGTTGACATTAATATGATTATATAAAAATGCATGCCAGTTGGGAAGAAATGAAAATGATCAATGGCTGTTGTATGATAATCACTGTCATAAGTGAAATGATGTGTTGGCATTGATCTAATAATGCTGGTTGGGAAGAAATAGAAATGATCAATGAGAAAAGGGTTAGAAAAAAAGAAAAGAAGGGGGGGGGGGGGGGGGCAGGGGCAGTGGTAAAACGTAGGAGCTATCAATATTGGCTGAACGACGTATGTAACAGGAGGCAACAATAGCCTAGCATCGGCTAGTTTTCTTTTTTCCATGTGAGGAATCATGGGTGTGGTCAGAATCTTTTCTGTTGGTCTGTCTTTTCTTCTGTGTATCTGTCTCTCTGTATCTCTTCCTTTTTGTCCTTCTTTCTATCTTTATGCCTTTATGGCTGGCTGTCTTTCTTATTGTCTTTCTTTCTATCTTTATGCCTTTATGGCTGGCTGTCTTTCTTATTGTCTTTCTTTCTATCTTATGCCTTTATGGCTGGCTGTCTTTCTTATTGTCTTTCTTTCTATCTTTATGCCTTTATGGCTGGCTGTCTTTCTTATTGTCTTTCTTTAGGGCTGTCTGTTTTTCTTACTGTCTTTCTTTCCTTTCTTTATTCAATCTGTATGTCTCTCTTTCACTCTGTCTTTCTGTCTATTTGTCTGCCATTGTGTCTTTTCACCTGTCTATTTTTGGAGGAAATCTGGCCCCAAGACATGTGGCATACAGGCCCATCGGTGCCCACGAACCAGACTCCCAGCTATAGGTCAAATAGCTTCACCGCCTTGTAGATGTCTCGGGAAAAGCAAGGGCTAAGGGAGTAAACCCTGAAAGAAAATCTGGGGTGGAGCCCCTAAAGCAGTTGACTGACACACCGTGTCACCTACCAGCAACTCCTCCAGTTGCACCGACACCATACTGTACTGACTTGTCCTTTCCATTGGATCCTGTCAGTATATTATATATATATATATATATATATATATATATATATATATATATAGACGACTGCCTATTTGATTCTGGTGATTGGGCACCCCAGGATCTTCAAACACTTCGCCCAGGCCTGCGCCCTGGAGATGTCACTCTAGTGCCGCTATCCCAGTGACAGAAACAACACGGGATAACATGGACAGCAGTTACAAGTTATAAGCCCAGAGCGTACTGGCGTAAGCTCGGGTGCTAGGGGTTGTCTCCAACAGTGGGAGGACCATCACGTTCCACTGGTCAGCTACCGCTCGCTTCAAGCTGGGCAGCCCCCAGCCAATAAGGTGTTGACCCACCACAGTCTGTCTGACCCACCACAGTCTGCCTGCTTCAATGGGTGCGTGCAGTTCAGGGGAAGACTGAAGAGTATCATGTCGTGAATTGAAATGAATCTCATTAACAACTGTCTGTGTTATTGGTTTATTTCTGAGAACAGGGTTTTTGTCATCTTTATGTTGACAGCTCTGAAAGGGTACGCAATAATGCAAGGTGGATCAAAGTATGTCAACACAGAGAGTGGTAAGCTTTACGGTGAAGTAAGCTGAGCATTGAAAATACTATGCTACTCCATAGCTCTTTAATTATTAGGCATGCTGTCCTCAGTCATATGTAAAACGTCCCGATTACTGCTGAGTGTTCATTACGGCATTCCTTCCACAGGCATCTTATTCACATATCATGCCAATGACAAGATGCATACAGGTGTGTAGAAAGAAAGAAAAAATACTTAAAAGTACATAGATAGATGGACATGTACATACCTATGTATGTATGTATATATGCATGTATGTATAAATGTATATATGTATGTATGTATGTATGTATGTATGTATGTATGTATGTATGTATGTATGTGTGTATGCGTTACGGATAATGGATGCGTGTTTGCGCTTTCCTAATACGCCCACACCCACTCACCCGAACACAGACAGCCAGGCAACACAATCTCAATTCTTTTTCCTTTTTCTTATGCCGCCCGGGCCATCCAACACATACAAAACACAACAATCAGAGCATGGAGCACACCTCAGCTGTGGGCGTACAATACTAAGTACACATGTGGTGCTGACAACAACAAGTTATCACAGGCGCTATCTGGCCTGACTTTACAGTCCCGCGACTGTCACTAGTCTCAACACAAAGGCTGCAGCGAGGAACGGCAGCTCCGCACTAGTCACTAGTCTTGCACGACAGTGCTACAAAAGAACGCAGTTCTGCAGGAAGAAGAGGACGCAAGTGGGGGTAGAGTCTTGCGTAGAGACGACGCGGCGACACGGCGACGGTCAGTAGGGGAAGTAACTCTCGAGAGACGACGCGACAACACAGCGACGACTCTGTCCCGCAAAGAAGCGACAACTTCCTACACACGAGCTGCGGCTCAACACACTCACAACTAAAGCAGTGCTCTACTGCACTCAGGCACCAGCCTCCACTCACACGAGCTGCGGCTCTGTCACCACGAATCAGAGCTTCTCACGACGCGTAAGGACGACTCTGGCACTGCAGGACGACTCTGGCACTGCGGGTCGTCGACAATCGAAGGCGGTGGTTCTAGCTGGGCAGGTGCTAGCACAGCTGGCAAAACAGGGCTTGGGTCCCACGACCCCAAGCGGCGACTTCCAGCACTGAAGTGGCGCCAGCACAGCTGGCAAAACAGGGCTTGGGTCCCACGACCCCAAGCGGCGACTTCCAGCACTGAAGTGGCGCCAGCACAGCTGGCAAAACAGGGCTTGGGTCCCACGACCCCAAGCGGCGACTTCCAGCACTGAAGTGGCGCCAGCACAGCTGGCAAAAAACAGGGCTTGGGTCACACACTGACTTCCCAAGCGGCGACTTCAGCATGAGTGCGCCAGCACAGCTGGAAACAGGGCTGGTCCGACCAGCGGCGACTTCAGCACGAGTGGCCCAGCACAGCTGGCTCATCAGGTTGCTGTTGGCACTCACCAACTTCTCCACCCCAGGCACGGTGGAGAATGGGGTCAAATCAGCTAGGCCCCAGACCCGTAGTAGTGACAGTCAGTTCCCGGGGGCACCAGGGCTAAACTCTCAACCTGGGAGAACTGAAGAAAACTACCTTGACAATCAAGCTTACTATCCATAGTTTTTAATCACATTCGGAGTTAATATGGCTTCATGTTTTTATCAGAACCGGAGAAAATTACCCGCAGCCAAGTTGACAAAGTTTTAATATAATGAAACATTTACTTCCTTCAAAATTATAATCTCATAAGTTCAACACACTGAGACATTGTCTTTCTTCAAAATCATAATCTTCGCATCAACGAGGAAAGATTTCCACACAGACCTTTTTCACAATGAGCAATAGTGTAACTAAAGATTTCCACACAGACCTTTTCCATGATGAACAAAAGTATGATTAGAGATTTCCACACAGACCTTTTCCATGATGAAAAAAAGTATGATTAGAGATTTCCACATAGACCTTTTCCACGATGAACAAAAGTATGATTAGAGATTTCCATATAGACCTTTTCCACATTGAACGAGAATATAATCAATGTACTGATGCTTTCTTTTCATATCGCTCATAAAGACACAAGATTTATTTTGATCATTTCACAAATCACTACATCTCAAATGCGTTTTCCGTTCATCCTCTTTATCAAATTTTCAACAGCATTTTTTCGTTCATTTTTAAAAAAAATCATTTTTATCAAAGCAACTATTCATCATTATCAATAACCACCTTACATACGTAACACGATCTCCGCGCATTCTTGTTTAGCACTAGGTAGATATTCACTATACATGACATGACATAACATAACATAACATAACATAACATATGCTAGTTTTGAATAGCTATCAGCATGCTTTCCATACATTCTCATTTATCATAAGAGGGCATATATCAAAGACAGTTTAAGTAGCTATCGGATTGATCTCCATACATTCCTATTCATCACTAGTCAATACATACTGGAAAAATATTCATTTAGCTCCCCACATTGAAATCTAGAACGTATCACAAGATTTCCGTTCGGCATGCCACAGCATAAATCAGAATAAATCGGGAACACCTTGAATACATAATAGTTTCTATCGCTCACTTCCGGAGCTCACAGCAACTTTTTTTTTTCATGAAACAATAACATAACATGAATCATGTCCTATTTCGATCACTTTTAAACAGCATATCTCCTTCTTTCTATCCGAAGGAGGTTAAACAATAATTTCCTCCTAAACATCCTAGCAAGTTAAAAGACATAGCAAAGACATGAATGTTTTCTTTCCTTTTTTTCAAAACAAAACAAAAAACTTCACTTAGGCGCTGAAGAAATTACGGACGCCTAACCGTGGGGAGAAACGATTTCGATTTAGACTCTCAATTTGCTACTGACACGACATACCTGACTGTCACAAAAACTGCACTGGAGTCCCTCTTCGGCTGAACTGGAAAGATGTATCAAGACCGGAATTTACTGCAGAGACTAATCGCCTGCTTGCGCTCACCTGGCTTATACTCAGGAAAGCAGCAGTCAGCTAACCTAACCTAACCTAACCGACCGGTTTTCCGGTGAACAAGTTCCGGTAAGCAGAGTTGCTTTAAAAACTGTGATCGGACAAAAAACGGTCCGTCACAGTATGTGTGTAGTATGTATGTATGTATTATGTATGTATGTATGTATGTATGTATGTATGTATGTATGTATGTATGTATATATGTATGTATGTATGTTGTGTATGTATGTATGTATGTATGTATGTATGTATGTGTATTTGAAAGAAAATCGGAATAGGATAAGTGAGTGAATAGACACGTAAGTAAAGAACAGATTGATAAATACGATGATAAAGGAAGGGGAGAAGAGAGAATAGCAGTAACATATACAGGAGTTAAATGATGAGAAGTGTGGGCCCCTGCTGTGGGGTGGATAAGTACATGCTGTATTTCATAGTGATGTCCAGTGGGCAGAAGGTCCCCAATCTGCCAATAAGAGGCGCTCAAAGTGTTCACTCTGTGACTGCCAAAAGCATCGGGATTTGGGTATGATTGATGCTGTGTTGAGGATTTCTACAGTGAATAACGCCTGGTTTATTTTGCTGATGCTGATGCAGGCCAGGCATTCAGAAATGCGCACATCAAATGCGTGAGGTGTCTCACCTGCATATATCTTAACACAGAGTTCACAGTGGAAACTAGGGACAATGTTGCGGCTCTAACAGGAAAATGTGTGTCGACAGGAAAATGTACGTTGACATAGTTATAATAATTCAAAAGATATCAATCATTTTTTGCAAATTATTCAGTCCTCCGCTGAACAAACCGAACTGAACGCCGTTCTTTCTTCATAATATTAATGCGAACAGGTAAACAAAATGGGCTCTAAATTACATTTAGTAGTGTTGAGGAATTTCAAATATACAAAGTCTGAAACTTTCTCATTTAAATTATTGGTGTCTCTTTGAATTTAATTAAACTTCAAGTGAGTTTTATTATCATTGAAAGTACAATAGCTGTTAGGTTTATCAAACCGTTTACGGTATGCGGTCTCTATCCTTCTCGGCTACAGTTTCTCCATCTTTTGTAGTGGAACATAGTACACTTACACTGTACTAAAAGATATTGCAAAAAGTATTGATATTTTTCAACTTGAACTGGGTTGAGCAATGTATATAATAATACAAAGTAGGAACAATTAGTGTTGGCTGAACGACTCGTGTAGGAAAAAGGAGGAAGAATTTGTGGTGTCTGAACGGATTTACGTCACAGAATGTTGGTAAAATTAGTGCAGGTTGAATGTGCTTCAATATTGGTGAAGAGGACTGATGACTGTGAAGCCACACACGTTCCTACGGCCAGGCTTCTTTCTTTCTCTGTTTCTTTGTGTCTTTGTTAAAACAAAACATCCTTTTAAAAACACAATCAACATGACAAAGATCCCTGTTTTGTTTTCTTCTAAGGCGATGATTACTGGAAGGACAGCACACGTGTGTGCCATTTGAGTGGTTGGGGGTGAGGGGGAAGAAGATGCGACAGGTGGGGAGAAGGAGGCATTGATGAACCTTGATAAAGAGCGAGAAATCCAAGCAGATCAGTGAATTCAAAGGCTGATGACGATCTACGCAGAGGTGCGCCAATTGTTCTTGGTTATATTGTGGGCATGCATGTAGCACATTGTTCAGCACTAAAGTTACCCTGTCTGTCGAAGAGAACAAGATAATCGACTTCAGCAGGCACTTGACTAGCTGGTGAAAAGTGTTCCATAACTGGAGTATGCGCTGCCAGGAACCCACGCTCATGTCCACATCTGATTACCAGATAAAAGATGAAACAAATGTTAAAATAACAGCGGCAGCCAAGAAAACACGGTAAAGAAAGATATCACAGAAATAACACTCGCGTGCCGCTCATAATAAGACTGGGGGGACTGGCCGTTGTTATCTGTTGATTACATTTCTCTCTCTCTCTCTCTCTCTCTCTCTCTCTCTCTCTCTCTCTCTCTCTCTCTCTCTCTCTCTCTCTCTCTCTCTCTCTCTCAAAAGTGGGTATGAAAAAACCATGCATATGCATGTAAAGACACAATCACTCTGAGAGAGAGAGAGAGAGAGAGAGAGAGAGAGAGAGAGAGAGAGAGAGAGGAAGAGAGAGAGAGAGAGAGAGAGAGAGAGACTTGCACACGTTTTTAACTCTAAAAAGGTTTGCATTAACCGATCAAAGCTTAAAAACAAATCCAGAGTTGTTTTTTTATGGGTCATATTTTATTTCAAACTTTAAGAACAAATTACAGATAAGGAATACAAAACGCAAAACGCATACTTATCGCAGTAAGACAATAATGATAATAACAAAACATCATCATCATCATCATCATCATCATCATCATCATCATCATCATCATCATCATCAACATTGGCATCATATCATCAACATCATTACCTTGCTACTACAGTGATTACAAAGACCATTATTAGCACTACTACTACCACCACAACTACTACTACGATCATTATTACTACTACCTTTAAAATGATAACATCAGTCCCTTAATGAACACCGTACGCGGGTTTTTTTTTTTTAATCTATTAATGGACACATATAAACACAATGATAACCACGAAGGGTAAACACAAAAACATTAATTGATAAATAAATGAAAACAAAATGACAGACACAAATAAATTAATCAAATAAAGAAAACAAAGCAACTGGCCGTTGTCGTATTATTTGGAAACCTTGCAAACAAAAAGATAGATTAATCCAATGAAAAAGAATATGGGAGCCACTGTGTAACAAACCTTGTGAGTGACATTTGAAAACATGCAGCATACCTTTCCATTTTCATATCTTGCTATCAAATACACAATGAAAAATTTAAATAATGGCAAATCTTTCTCAAATTTACATTTGTAAATATACAATTTGGCATGTGACTGAATTAAGTCACACGTTTCATCCAATCTAAAATCATTATCACAACCAAATAGGACAACATTTTCATTCAGCAATAGATTAATAGTTTCGAATTTTCTATTCACTGTATTTTGAGGTTCTTGCCAGAAAGTTTAAACATAAGTGCAATACTAAAATGTATGTTGTGGACCTGAGGGAGAAGGTGTGGGGACCTGAGGGAGAAGGTGTGGGGACCTGAGGGAGAAGGTGTGGGGACCTGGGGGAGAAGCTGTGGGGACCTGACGGAGAAAACTATTGGGACCTGAGGGAGAAGCTGTGGGGACCTGAGGGAGAAGCTGTGGGGACCTGAGGGAGAAGCTGTGGAGACCTGAGGGAGAAGCTGTGGGACCTGCAGGGAGAAGGTGTGTGGGACATGAGGGAGGGAAGGTGTGGAGACCTGAGGGAGAAGGTGTGGGGACCTGAGGGAGAAGCTGTGGGGACCAGAGGGAGAAGCTATTGGGACCTGAGGGAGAAGCTGTGGAGACCTGAGGGAGAAGCTTTGGAAACCTGAGAGAGAAGCTGTGGGGACCTTGGATGAGAAGAGTGTGTGGGACCTTGAGGGAGAAGCTGTGGAGACCTGAGGGAGAAGCTGTGGGACCTGAGGGAGAAGCTGTGGAGACCTGAGGGAGAAGCTGTGGACCTGAGGGAGAAGCTGTGGGGACCTGAGGGAGAAGGTGTGGAGACCTGAGGGAGAAGGTGTGGGGACCTAAGGGAGAAGGTGTGGAGACCTGAGGGAGAGGCTGTGGAGACCTGAGGGAGAAGCTGTGGAGACTGAGGAGAAGGTGGGGACCTGAGGGAGAAAGCTGTGGTGACCTGAGGGAGAAGGTGTGGGGACCTGAGGGAGAGCTGTGGAGACCTGAGGGAGAAGGTGTGGGGACCTGAGGGAGAAGCTGTGGAGACCTGAGGGAGAAAGCTGTGGGGACCTGAGGTGAGAGGCTATGGGGACCTGAGGGAGAAGCTGTGGGGACCTGAGAGAGAAGCTGTGGTGACCTGAGGGAGAAGCTGTGGAGACCTGAGGGAGAAGCTGTGGGACCTGAGGGAGAAGGTGTGGGGACCTGAGGGAGAAGGTGTGGGGACCTGAGGGAGGAAGCTGTGGAGACCTGAGGGAGAAGGTGTGGGACCTGAGGGAGAAGGTGTGGGGACCTAGGGAGAGCTGTGGAGACCTGAGGGAGAAGGTGTGGGGACCTGAAGGAGAAGGCTGTGGAGACCTGAGGGAGAAGACTGTGGGACCTGGGGAGAGGCTATGGTGGACCTGAGGGAGAAAGACAGAGAATGTGGGGACCTGAGGGAGAAGGCTGTGGGGACCTAAGGGAGAAGCTGTGGACCTGATGGAGAAGCTGTGGGGACTGATGAGGAAAAGGATGTGGACCTGAGGGAGAAGCTGTGGACCTGAGGGAGAAGATGTGGGGACCTGAGGGAGAAGCTGTGGACCTGAGGCAGAAGTGTAGACCTGACGGAGAAGCTGTGGAGACCTGAGGGAGAATGTGGGGACCTGAGGAGAGAAGAGAAACTGTGCACCTGAGGGAGAAAGCTGTGGACCTGAGGAGAGAAGCTGTGGTGACCTGAGGGAGAAGCTGTGGAGACCGACACACTGCTGAGGCAGAAGGGGAACTTCATCTACCTTGCAGGGAGAAGGTAATGTAGTATAGCCGGTAAAGCTGAAGAAGAACTTTTTTGTCATTATCATCATGATCATCATCAGTAGTGGTAGTAGTAGTAGTAGTAGTAGTAGTAGTAGTAGTAGTAGTAGTAGTAGTAGTAGTAGTAGTAGTATCATTATCTCACGACGGTTGATTGTAGAAGTGCTGTAGAGGGCGCTTCAGTCAGTGATCTCCACTCTTTCTTTCCATACGCGTAGCAGTATCGAAGTGGTGTAGTCCTTCTCAGTTCTTATATTATTACCTCGCATACTGCAGCAGTATCAAAGTGGTGTAGTCCTTCTCAGTTCCTATATTATTACCTCGCACACGCTGCTGCTACGATTAGTATAGTTTAAACATTTAAGTCCGAACATAAAAAGTGCTCGAGAAATCTGAACATTTTTGAGACGAAAGCTAAGCATTGATTTTCTCCCTTCCATCCTCCACTTACTCTGTCTCGTTCTACCCCCACCCCTTCCCATCTGCCCACCCTCTCTCCACCTTTCTACCCCCCCCCCCCTTCCCGTCTGCCCACCCTCTCTCCACCTTTCTACCACCACCCCCCTTCCCGTCTGCCCACCCTCTCTCCACCTTTCTACCCCCCCCCCCTTCCCGTCTGCCCACCCTCTTCACCTTTCTATCCACCCCCCCTTCTCCCCCACTCCTCACCTCACCCCCCCCCCCGTCGCCCACCTCCATCCACCCCCCCCCCCCCCCTTCCCGTCTGCCTACCCTCTCTCACCTTTCTATCCCCCCCCCCCCTTCCCGTCTGCCCACCCTCTCTCCACCGTTCTACCCCCCCCCCCCTTCCCGTCTGCCCACCCTTCTCCACCTTCTCTACCCCCCCCCCTTTCTACCCACCCACCCCCCCCCTTCCCGTCTGCCACCCTCTCTCCCACCTTTCTACCACCCCCCCTTCCCGTCTGCCCACCTCTCTCCACCTTTCTACCCCCCCCCCTTCCCGTCTGCCCACCCTCTCTCCACCTTCTACCCCCACCCCCCCCTTCCCGTCTGCCCACCCTCTCTCCACCTTTCTACCCCACCCCCCCCCCCTTCCCGTCTGCCCACCCTCTCTCCACCTTTCTACCCCCCCCCTTCCCGTCTGCCCACCCTCTCTCCACCTTTCTACCCCCCCCCCCTTCCCGTCTGCCCACCCTCTCTCCACCTTTCTACCCCCCCCCCTTCCCGTCTGCCCACCCTCTCTCCACCTTTCTACCCCCCCCCCTTCCCGTCTGCCCACCCTCTCTCCACCTTTCTACCCCCCCCCCCCCTTCCCGTCTGCCCACCCTCTCTCCACCTTTCTACCCCCCCCTTCCCGTCTGCCCACCCTCTCTCCACCTTTCTACCCCCACCCCTTCCTGTCTGCCCACCCTCTCTCCACCTTTCTACCCCCACCGCCTTCCCGTCTGCCCACCCTCTCTCCACCTTTCTACTTTCCATATACGTATGTATGTGCACATAGTTGTGTTCTCTCTCTCTCTCTCTCTCATCTCTCATCTCTCTCTCTCTCTCACACACACACCACACACACACACACACACACACACACACACACACACACACACACGCACGCACACACACATGTATGTGTCCGCGCGCATGCGTGCGTGCATGGGTATGTTGTGGTTTATTTCTGTACAGTATCATCTTCTCATTTTACTTTACTACCCTTCGCTGGCTATCATGGAGTGCCTCTGGATTCTGTTGCTGAACGCTCGGTGGTATGAAGGCCACAGAATGATAGTGGTCATCTCCATGTCGTGCCAGGAGAGGATCAACTCATTCAGCCAGATTCCACTGATGAGTCCAGATCACAGAAGGAAAGGCATGTCTGGACAGGCAGTAGAAATGGTTCTGTTTTCAAGGCGGACTGTCATGGTATCCATATGCTGCCAGTGAAGGATTTCAGCTTCATGTCTCCTCATCTAACGACCTTTTTTTCATTCCCATTTTCTTTCTTTCATCCCGACCTCTCCCTTTTCTTTTCATGAATCTTTGCAAACTCGTTATTTTGGTGAATTGTACACAAAACAAAGTGTGAAGTAACGCAGTTTTAATGCACGACACAAAACAGGACAAGGAATTTTCGGCAATATGCCTTCCTCAGCGACAAAAAAATGCAGACATAAACATGCACAATACTCTCCTTGTGAAGCCAAAGTGGTGAATGAGGTCGTGTTCCAGTAACGCTGCAGTTTGTTTCTTTTGCCGGCAGAATTGTAAGCATGCACTTGTTTTTGTACTCCATTACTAATTTATTCAACACATTATTGTTGAGTCAGTCAGAGCGAGACTGCATCTCTTGAAAGTGACAAATAAAGGCTGTTCTGTGCAAATCTTAGTTGCTGCCAGCACTGATGCGACTGGCGATACTTGGGTTATAACACAGCAGGGCTGACCACTTTGACTGTTGACGCTTGTTGATCTCCCTTGTATTCATAAAGGGATCTTCAAAGATGTCCGTTTATACGTTTTACTCTTTACGTTCTGATTAAAGTTTTTTTGTTTGTTGTTGTTGTTGTTGTTGTTTGTTTTTTTGTATAGCATGTATATAGCGCCTTACCGAAGGTTAGTAAGAAAGCATGTATATAGCGCCTTACCGAAGGTTAGTAAGAAAGCATGTATATAGCGCCTTACCGAAGGTTCAAGGCGCTGCACACAACGGGCTGCCTACCTAGGTAGTGCCGACAGAAGAGCTGCCTGGCGGCGCTTCATTCAGTCGTTTCCCGTGTCATCCGATCAATGTCGTTCACTCAATTTCCTTACTTCATCTTCATTCAACTTCACTGAAGTTTCTGTCAGTCTACTACACTCGATCTATAGAAAATTTATTGTAACAAGACCAACAATGGTTGTATAGTCTTAAAAAGGGTAATTATTGGCAAGACCTTAATATCAGAGAGAGAGAGAGAGAGAGAGAGAGAGAGAGAGAGAGAGAGAGAGAGAGAGAGAGGAGGCAGTAAGACTGCAACATGATTACACCAGTGTGTTGTGTGTGTGTGTGTGTGTGTGTGTGTGTGTGTGTGTGTGTGTGTTGGTGGGTGTAACTGCTGTTTTTTTTCACAAAAAAGTGTACATACAGCATTAGGAGGGGGAAGGGAGATGAAGTCAACGCGAAAATAAGACAGAACCTGCGAGACTCTCTCTCTCTCTCTCTCTCTCTCTCTCTCTCTCTCTCTCTCTCTCTCTCTCTCTTCTCTTCTCTCTCTCTCTCTCTCTCGAGCAAGAATACGATTTATGGTTTGAGAAAGACAGACAGAGAAGGAGTGACAGAGAGAAAGAGACAGAGTGAGACAGACAAACACAGAGAGAGAGACAGACAGACAGACAGACAGACAGACAGACAGAGAAAGAAAAAGAGTGACAGAGACCATGAGAGAGAGAAAGGGAGAGAGAGAGGCAGACAGACAGACAGACAGGCAAAGAGGGAGAGAGACAGAGAGAGAGAGAGAGTGAGAAAGAGAGAGTGATATATATATATATATATATATATATATATTATATCACTCTCTCTTTCTCATATATATATCATTGCAACACCAAGCTGCTCTGTAAGTTGCTGGAATGGTGCTCGGTACTTATCCTTGGAATTTATTAGTTTATTGTAATTTAGTCCCTTGCGGATTCATTCCAAGAACTGGCCCTCAGCACTTGTGTCTTAAGAGGTTATCTTTTTATATTTTCTACTTTTCACAAGAAAATGTAGCTTGTTTTGCTCTTTCATGATTTTCTTTGCTTCTTAGGTGGCACCTTTGGTTGTTTTTTTGAAAACTCAACAAACATACTACGGTATTGCACACCAGCCTTTTCTGGGATAGCATTCTTCTTAAAACCGAAAAGGCAGAAGAGTCAAATTACCACTTTCCGCGGTCACTGAGGAGAAACAATCAGGTTTCGAAATATCGGTATCTGACCAGGAGTTATATGTTGGTGGGTTTCCTCCCCATTGGAGATCGTCTTCTACTTGGAGACTATAAGCTTGCTGAAGGCTCATTTTGAGAAGCATTTATTTTATTTTTCCCCATTCACCCACACAAGCACATGCTGTTGGTTAGGCAGAATGATCTACCACTGCAGATATGAATGCTTATCTCCCCCTATTTCTTCAATATAAGACGTAAGAGCAAGCTTTGTTTATAATTGAATATATATATATATATATATGTTCCTCTCTTTATCCATCTGTTGTTTGTCTGTCTGTCAGATATCTGTCTGTCTTTACGTGTATTTCTTTCCTTTTCCCATCTTTATCGCTCTATCTCCCCCCCCCCCTCACTCTCTCTCTTTCTCTTATTAGTTCTTCACATTCCATTGTAACAACAAAAGCAATCAAACACAGACGTTTTGACAACCT
>CM065726.1:71731763-71739263 GCA_033310375.1 Conus canariensis | reverse complement strand
GACAGACAGACAGGCAGACAGAGAGAGAGAGAGAGAGAGGAGAGAGAGAGAGAGAGAGAGGAGAGAGAGAGAGAGAGGACTCGTGACTCTCGTGACTCGTGACTTTAATGTGAGGCCATCAGCCTATTCACATGAGTACGCAACAAGAAATATACATCAATTTTACATAATCAGAACAAAATTCACCATAACTGCAACGAAGCATTCTTCCCTGACAGTATGTACATGCAGAATTCTATCTTGATCATACATTAACACTACTTGGTACATTCTTCCTTATGAACGTAATGTAAGTATATATATTATTATTTTAAAACTCATGATATTAATACTGTTGATACTATCATACAAAACACATGTTTTCTATTTCGTTACCCTCATCATATTTCGTTTATACAGTGAAGACCTTTCTTCCCTGCGACGTAAGATTCTCCGGAAAGCTGTACTATTTTAAGCATCTTTTGTTTACATCAATTACGCATGCGCAAAATAAGCCTATCGCCCTCTCCGGTGCAAAGGTAAACCCCGAATCTTGAGTCTTCATAACAAAGCTGCCATGCTGACCTTTGACACACAGAGTGTGTTCGTCTGTGGTCGTGTTCGTGTGGTGTTGGACTTGTGTTGTTTATATTCGTTGGATTTAGCAGCCCCATGGATAAATTACTAAAACCTTGTTGCTTTCCATGTATCAGGTTGGTACATTCCTTCAGTTTTTTTCACTTTAATTGTCGTTTTCCCTATTTCTTTCAGCCTGTGACCCTGTCATATTCTGTCCCGTGGGTCTTGTCGACACTTGACTCGCACACTGCGTCTTGACCGCCCGCCGACCAGAGGAGTCTCTTAATGGTCGGATCCCTAGAGTTCAAACTTGGATAATTCAAAACAACCGTCGGAAAATAATCAAAATGCATACAACAGCTATCGTTATTCAAAGAGTTCAAAACCATGCTCATTATAATCTGATCAACGGGCAGCCATCACAGCAGACGATCCAGCCAAGACTCGACAGACAATTCTCATTCCTTAGAGAGAGAGAGAGAGAGAGAGAGAGAGAGAGAGAGAAGGGGAAGAGAAGGAGCGGTGGACATGAAAAATGGGAAGAAGAATCAAAGCACAATGAATACTCATTTTTGATGAGAAATGGGAAAAAGTGACAAGGCACAACCTATATAACCATTTTTCACAAGGCAGGAAAAGACGTAGAAGGTACGTAGCATAGTGACATGCAATTGAAAGAGAGAGAGAGAGAGAGACAGACAGACAGACAGACAGACAGACAGAGAGAGAGACAGAGAGACACAGACACAGAGAGAGAGAGACAGAGAGAGAGAGAGAACTCGAACTTGCGAACTCGAACTCCAAATATATTCTGTAAAGGTCATAGTCCCATTAGAAGAGGCGTGTACAAGCAATCGTATAAACAAATCTAAAGACAATATGTTAACACGTATACCGCATTCATGACCAAAAAAAAAAAAAAAAGATACAACGACTGCTCTCGCCTTGAATGCCTGATACAAAAAGATACAAAGATTCCTTATGGTATCACTGTTATTAGCAGACATTAATAACAGAAACGGGAAGTGTTAGGATTTTTGTAATATTTAGGGGCAATACACTGCTTTTTTTAAACTGTCTAAGAAAGGACAGCACAATATAAAATGTAATTCATTTTCAACAGACACATTATTATTATTATTATTATTATTATTAATACTTGTAAAGCGCCTATCCTCGGCCAGAGACTAAGCTCTAAGTGCTTTACAATCCCCACCCGTTTACACATTACATAATGGGCATAATAGATTCTGTGTTTCATGCCTCCTGTATCTATTAAAATGTACCTTCAAGGCGGAGATACCAAAACGAAATCTTGTCATAATACATTTCAATTGTCTATCAATGTCTAAGAGTAGATACTTGGGTACACAGTACACAGAATCAGAAACGTTCACTGTTATTCAGGTGCTCACTCACATTTTACCATCTACAATCGATCAATCGCTGCTTAAACACACGTTAAAATTCGCGTACATCCCCCACACCCTGATTAATCCATACATCTCCAAAACCATTTTGCTGTAAACATAATCGTACATTCGTAACCCAAGTATTCTTACCTGTATTATCTAAATTCCTTAGCAAGATATAAGCTCTTCGGGTTAACCTGTAATCATCCATTTGAAGTAATCTCAGCCAATAACGGACGCAATTTACAATCGAATTTACTATGATAGGATATTCATTCAATTCATTGTAGACTAGATCATTAGGTGTACGTAGATCAACAGCTAGAAATTTCTTTAGTGCAAACAATTGCACTTTTTCACAGTGCTGAGAAGCATTTTGTAATCCCCATATCTCGGAGCCGTTCTGCATAATAGGTTGAACCTATCAAACAAGTTTAAAAACACATTTAACGAATAGTTGTTCAACGCATGGAGCCGTTGCATTATACACAATTGCGCTTTCTTCGCTTTACTAGAAATGTCTTTACACTAAGCAACAAAATTAAGCCTAGTAGACATATGTATTCCTAGATATTTATACCCATTTACAACAGGCATAACAGAACCATCAAATATCCATCTTTCTCTCGCACCAAAATACCCCCTCCCCCCTCCCCCTTTCTAAAGACGACAATATTACTTTTACTAAATTGACCTTTATACTTAATGCGGAGGCTTTTCTCTGGAGGCTGTTCAGTTGGGCTTGTAAACCAACTACAGTTTCTGAAAGAAGAACATCGTCATCTGCCAGCAAGAGGATAAATAGTTCAAAAGCATCAGGCATGAACGTAACACCATGCCTACCATTACTGATGACTTGGAGAGCTTATTCATTTATGAATAACGAAAACAAAATCGGACTACAGATATCACCCTGCTTAACGCCAGAAGAACATAAGCCTGGCACCACACCGCACCCGCGCTTTCACACTAACGTACATAGGCCGTACTTTTCACACAGCAATATAGTTTCCCTCTAATTCCATTCTTTAACAACACTGGCCGTGAAAGGTCCTGTTAATCGTATCAAAACACCTCTCGAAATCAATAAATGCAACATGAATTTTACGATTTGAGGAAAACTGTTTTTGCACACAAGCCATTAAAGTAAAACGGTGATTGACAGTAAAGTATCCCCTTTTAAACCCTGCCTGACATTCCCCTGTAATAATTATTGTTCTCCTCAACCCATGCTTGTGGTCGTCTGTTTATAATGGACCCGAGTACTTTACTTCTGTATCACACAAACTAACACCTCTATAATTGCCAGGCTGATTGACATCCCCTTTTTTTAATAATAGCAAGATAACAGATTCAGTCCAGCGATCTGGATATGTACCTCTTTCAAAAAGTACATTGAAAAATTTTACAAAGTATGGAATTACCAGTACATATGCATGTTTCAGTATCTCACCAATCACACCATCAGGGCCTGCTGCTTTCTTAGGTTTTAATTCATGCAGTGCTAACAAAACTTCCTTTGTAAAAGGCAGATTAAAAGGCAACAAATCATCATCAGGTGTATTAACATCATCATTTTGATTAAAAGGCAACAAATCATCATCAGGTGTAGCAACATCATCATTTTGATTAAAAGGCAACAAATCATCATCAGGTGTAGCAACATCATCATTTTGATTAAAAGGCAACAAATCATCATCAGGTGTAGCAACATCATCATTTTGATTAAAAGGCAACAAATCATCATCAGGTGTAGCAACATCATCATTTTGATTAAAAGGCAACAAATCATCATCAGGTGTATCAACATCATCATTTTGATTAAAAGGCAACAAATCATCATCAGGTGTAGCAACATCATCATTTTGATCCATAGCTATTTCGTCCTTTTCTAATAATGCTTTGAAATGTTGAAACCGTTCATCAATAGAAATCTTTTTGGAATAGCCATATGTACAGTTTCCCCAAAATCACGTTGATTATTGACAGAAGAAGAAACTAATTTATCAATCAACATAGCGTTATATAATTTCTTTTTATGAAAAATCATATTTTCATACTGTCTTCTACATTGACCCTAACCCTGCCTATCCTTGTCATTCAATGTTTTCCCATACTTTTTAATGCCCTGCGTACTTCTCTCCTTTTGTTATGGCACTCCATATCAAAGCATCCAGACACCTCTACACGTATGCACTTTTTCATACATTCAGCAGCAGTCTTGACACACTCATTAAACAACTCGAGTGCCACATTTATATCAGAATCAATCATAAACATTACATACTCCATTCTGTTTTTTTCATATCATCTGAATTTATATTATCTTCAAATTCTTGAATACTATCAAAATTCCAAATATACTTTTCAGCAAAACCATCTTATTCTTTCAACGAGTCATTTACATGATTGACTGCAGAGAGCTTTAATGGACATATTACGGGCATGTGGTCAGTTTCAATGCCGTCTAGAACACTAAGTATGCAATCATCCCAAAGAGTAGCCAACAGATCACTGGACATCAAAAAATAATCAATCACACTGCACCTAAAATCAGAGATGTATGTGTAGCGTCCTTCAAGGACACCATGACACAAACCATTCAGAAAACACAAGTTTAAAGAAGTGCACATATTCAACATTGACTTACCAAATCTGTTTAAAACTTTATCTTAGGAATTCCTTCCAACACTGAGCGGACCACTTTCATGTACAGAAAAATCATTTTCTGTTGTCACAGGTTGTGAAACATTACCAGTTTATAGTACGAGCATCCAAATCAACGGAGAGAATAATGAAATAATCATTAGCTATCAGTGCATTGTCAGTCAAACAATTTTCCAATAAAGAAATACCATCACCTTCATCATCAATTACTGTATAGTACCCGGGACCCTCAGGTGGTGTAAGGGCACACACATACAAAATATCTTTAGGGAGATGAAACAGAGTCTTGTCAATAATAAACATGAGAAAGAAACCGTGGGAAACATTGATTTGTTTTACATATGGAACAATTTCATTTTTTATAAGACACACTACACCACCTGAAAGCCGGCCCGCCACTGGCAATTCTAAAGCAGGTTAACAAAAAACTTTCTTACTAAGAAAAACGCCATCACTCAAAAGATTCAATGAAAGTTTCAACCAAACAAATAAAGTGGAAAGACGAGACAAAGGAAATAAAGTCTGGATCACTGATTTTACCCATCAAACCATTCACATTCCAAAGTAAGAACGAATATAAGCAAATATTATGTACAACAGTGTTATAATCATACGTGCGACTTTCACGCACAGGACTATCAGAATCACAGATCGGTATGTAAACATGACCCGGTGTGTCCCTGACCTCATGGAACTCTCTCTAGAGTGTTCCAACACCGAGTTTTGATGAGAATCAGGCACGAACGGTTCATTTTCGGCAACCGGATCAACCAGTCTAAATTTAGAAATATAGTCTTTCCCCTTTTGTGACCTCCCCTCCAAAGCCTGGGCTGTGATGACATAAAAATCACGGGATTCCGGCGTACCAGCACAATCATTATGATCCCCACTGGACACCCCACCCTCACATCTTTCCCACTCCCCGTCGTACAACCAATCATTTTGACCGTAATCGTTCACAACACAATGATTTTCCGTACATACATTACCCATACTCACTGTGTTATTCTCATGACACACACATTCAAACGTTTTCCCACAATCGTATTCATTTACATATTCAGACTCATTCACACCATTTCCCCTTAACGCACAATGAAAGTTTTCCGGACGGCCCTCTCCCTATTTCATGTCCACCAGACTGGCACCATCAGCAGACAGACAATACTTTTTCCCGTCAGTATCAGATGATGATATATCATAGACACTTTCCTACCTTCTGCTCTAATTGTTTTCATGAAAACTGTCAACTTTCTCCTGACCTACAGAAAAGTCTTCACCAATGAACATTTTACTCCCCTTCAGTTTTGTCTTTTCCTTCAGAATTTTCATTTTATCCTTGTAAAATGTTAGTCTGGCCATCACCGGGGAATCAGGCTTGTTGCTAAGGCAGCGCACACGATCCGTCTCCACATTATCGAAAGACCAAGTTTATCAGAAAGAAGTCTTTTCAAGTGTAACACTGGTCTCCCCCTCTTCCTTCTTCATCCCGTAGTAAAATCAGGTTATTCTTCTTTGATCTTCCTTCCAGATCGTCCATCTTTGTTCTCTAAGTTTGTAACACGAGCACACAAATCGTCCCTCTGTTCTTTCAAAGTCATGTTTTCTCTGCGTAAGGAGTCCACCTCCTGTCTCAATACCTCCACCACCTCCTGTAGAACACCAAACTTCTGGTTGATGCCCGCAATGTCAGACACAACCTCATCTAGCTTGGAATTCATGGAGATGTCCATTCGATCCATCTTCAACATAAGATCAGCCAGGGAAAAGTTAACTGTGGTGTTTGATGCAGGGGAACGAACGGGAGTTGTAACAACTCTGCTATTTGCTGAAGAAACTCTCTCCCTGCTAGTGTTCAGCCGCGTCTGGTGGAGACCCTGGTCCTGGGTTTGAGCGGTGGGTTTCTTAGCAGGTTCGGGGTTCAATGCGATGTCACCACATCCAATGAGGAATAAACTCCAAAACAGGTAAGACAACACACGCACTATCAAAACACCACTTGGCCTAACCTTCAGCTGTATCACTCGCATCATCATCTTCCTGACTGACACTTCCCTTCGCGTCATAAAGCTCCAAAAAGTCCAAAGAAAACCACCACAAACATGTCCGAAATCCAAGGAAGCCGACGGCATAGCTTGAAGGATGCGACACTACGCAAAGTTCAAAAACAGCTCACAGTCACATAAACAGTTGCACGAAAGCGAGTTGTAATATGTGTGTGCGTTTGTGTTTGTGCGTGCTCGCGTGCGTGCGTGCGTGCGTGCGTGTGCGTGTGTGTGTGTGTGTGAGTGTGTGTGTGTGTGTGTGTGTGTGTGTGTGTGTGTGTGTGTGTGTGGTGTGAACATCAGACCGTTCCAAACTAACTAGGGCGCTGATATCTTTTGGTCATTTCCAGTCACCATGATTTGCCAAAGGTGTGTGAACACTTCCATCCAGTTGTCTGAACACTGTGTGTTACCTCAGTGTTCCACATCCGTGCAGTGCCAGCAGGGAGGGCTTCAAGATCCCGAGTCCAGATATATGCCATACAGGGGACTGGCCGCCTGCCAAAGACCTACTCTGACAACATAGCGTCTCTATCCTTCATCAGCAGAGATCAGCCTGAACAGCTAATTCCACACATGGCGAATGGAACAGTTAGTAACGCACGTGATGTGCGAACAGTGATCACCAAACCTGGCAGGCTGAATACTTATTGATTTATCTGGCAGTCTGCACAGTTATCATATTATACCTCGCGCTCTGGACAGTTATTACCACAACTGAACAGTGATTAATGCACGTGGTCATCTGAACAGTTATTACCACTCCTGATGGTCTGAACGGTGATCAATGCATGTGGTCATCTGAACAGTTATTACCA
>CM065726.1:71669263-71729263 GCA_033310375.1 Conus canariensis | reverse complement strand
AATTAGAGATCCATACACATGAAAGATGCAGTCTTATTGATCACAACCTGCAAGGTTGTCAGGACCTAAGACCACTACGATGAATGGCACTGGAATTTCCACTTCAGGTGTTCCCTCCACATTTTTAGAGACTAAAATATCAGGAATATATGTATATATATATATATATATATATATTATATATATTATATACAGTATACTCCGCTTATAAGAGCTCCCCTTTATAAGAAACATCGTTTATAAGAAACGAAAAATTTTGCACGAAAAAAGTCCTTCTTTGCCTAGTATTACTAAACATCGGATATAAGAAACATCGCTTATAAGAAACATCGTTTATAAGAAACACAATTTGAGGCCACTTTGTGCTGTCGTTCCGGATATAAGAAACAAAATTTGGCGGGAGACGTTTTGACTCCATCTATTGGTTGAAAACTTCCACCATAGTGCCACCGTGAAACCGTACAGGAACTTCACTTCCTCAACGATTGCAAACTGCTATAAAAATGCTGGTTTTCGGAAGGTTCCAGAGAGTACTGAGTAAATTCCGAATGAAGAGCCAGAAGAGTCTTCGGAACAACAACAGCCACTCCTTGGGCGTCTCTACAAGGAGCTTAACATTGACGCATCTGACTACTTCAACGATGATGAAAACGTCGAAACTGCGGAACCATTTTATAGCAGCAGTGCGCAAGCATCATGTGCAGATCCTGAAGCAGATGATGAACAGGATGTCCCATGTGAAGAGGATGATGACACTGACAGTGAGGCTCTTGAAGTGCTCACAAGTAAAGATGCTTTAGAGAAAGTTAGACAACTGAATATGTACTGTTTAGCAAATAGCTGCGACGATCTTACCATTAAGGCACTGCATGATTTTGGTGTGTTACTTGAAAAACACATTGCCAATGGCAAATCTCGGACTCGTATTAGTGACTTTTTTCAACCTGCACGTGACAAGAAGAGATGCGAAAAAGATCAGGCCAAAGTGAGGGTGAAGGAAATGCATATGAAGGAATAAGAGATGGGAGTAAAGGGCTGATGGGAGTGAGGACGAGGGGAGAAGCAGTGGAGCAGACAGTATTGATGAATGGAGGGAGGGGGAGGCAGTAGTGATGAAGGGGAAAGGGGGGAGGCAGTAGTGATGAAGGGGGAAGGGAGGAGGCAGTAGTGATGAAGGGGGAAGGGAGGAGGCGAGGTGATGAAGGGGGAGGAGGAGGCGTAGTGATGAAGGGGGGAAGGGAGAGGCAGTAGTGATGAAGGGGGAAAGGGGAGGCAGTAGTGATGAAGGGGGGAAGGGAGGAGGCAGTAGTGATGAAGGGGAAGGGGTGAGGCAGTAGTGATGAAGGGGGAAAGGGGGAGGCAGTAGTGATGAAGGGGGAAGGGGGAGGCAGTAGTGATGAAGGGGGAAAGGGAGGAGGCAGTAGTGATGAAGGGGGGAAGGGAGGAGGCAGTAGTGATGAAGGGGGGAAGGGGGAGGCAGTAGTGATGAAGGGGGAAGGGAGGAGGCAGTAGTGATGAAGGGGGAAAGGGGGAGGCAGTAGTGATGAAGGGGGGAAGGGAGGAGGCAGTAGTGATGAAGGGGGAAGGGGGAGGCAGTAGTGATGAAGGGGGAAAGGGAGGAGGCAGTAGTGATGAAGGGGGAAGGGGTGAGGCAGTAGTGATGAAGGGGGGAAGGGAGGAGGCAGTAGTGATGAAGGGGGGAAGGGAGGAGGCAGTAGTGATGAAGGGGGAAGGGAGGAGGCAGTAGTGATGAAGGGGGAAGGGGGGAGGCAGTAGTGATGAAGGGGGGAAGGGAGGAGGCAGTAGTGATGAAGGGGGAAAGGGGTGAGGCAGTAGTGATGAAGGGGGAAAGGGAGGAGGCAGTAGTGATGAAGGGGGGAAGGGGGAGGCAGTAGTGATGAAGGGGGGAAGGGAGGAGGCAGTAGTGATGAAGGGGGGAAGGGAGTGAGGCAGTAGTGATGAAGGGGGAAGGGAGGAGGCAGTAGTGATGAAGGGGGAAGGGAGGAGCAGTAGTGATGAAGGGGGGAAGGGGGAAGGGAGGCGCAGTAGTGATGAAGGGGAAGGGGTGAGGCAGTAGTGATGAAGGGGGGAAGGGAGGAGGCAGTAGTGATGAAGGGGGAAGGGGGAGGCAGTAGTGATGAAGGGGGAAAGGAGGAGGCAGTAGTGATGAAGGGGGGAAGGGAGGAGGCAGTAGTGATGAAGGGGGGAAGGGGGAGGCAGTAGTAGAGTAGTGATGAAGGGGGGAAAGGGGGAGGCAGTAGTGATGAAGGGGGGAAGGGGAGGAGAGTAGTGATGAAGGGGGGAAGGGGGAGGCAGTAGTGATGAAGGGGGAAGGGAGGAGGCAGTAGTGATGAAGGGGGGAAGGGGGAGGCAGTAGTGATGAAGGGGGGAAGGGAGGAGGCAGTAGTGATGAAGGGGGGAAGGGAAGGCAGTAGTGATGAAGGGGGAAGGGAGGAGAGTAGTGATGAAGGGGGGGGGGGAGGCAGTAGTGATGAAGGGGAAGGGAGGAGGCAGTAGTGATGAAGGGGGAAAGGGGGAGGCAGTAGTGATGAAGGGGGAAGGGAGGAGGCAGTAGTGATGAAGGGGGGAAGGGGGAGGCAGTAGTGATGAAGGGGGAGGAGGGAGGCAGTAGTGATGAAGGGGGGAAGGGGGAGGCAGTAGTGATGAGAAGGGGGAAGGGAGGAGGCAGTAGTGATGAAGGGGGGAAGGGAGGGAGGCAGTAGTGATGAAGGGGGGAAGGGGAGGCAGTAGTGATGAAGGGGGGAAGGGAGAGGCAGTAGTGATGAAGGGGGGAAGGGGGACGGGCAGTAGTGATGAAGGGGGGAAGGGAGGAGGCAGTAGTGATGAAGGGGAAGGGAGGAGGCAGTAGTGATGAAGGGGGAAGAGGAGAGCAGTAGTGATGAAGGGGGGAAGGGAGGAGGCAGTAGTGATGAAGGGGGGAAGGGGGAGGCAGTAGTGATGAGGGGGAAGGGGAGGAGGCAGTAGTGGGTGAAGGGGGGGAAGGGGGAGGCAGTAGTGATGAAGGGGGGAAGGAGGAGGCAGTAGTGATGAAGGGGGGAAGGGAGGAGGCAGTAGTGATGAAGGGGGGAAGGGAGGAGGCAGTAGTGATGAAGGGGGGAAGGGAGGAGGCAGTAGTGATGAAGGGGGGAAGGAGGAGGCAGTAGTTGATGAAGGGGGAAAGGGAGGAGGCAGTAGTGATGAAGGGGGGAAGGGGGAGGCAGTAGTGATGAAGGGGGGAAGGGAGGAGGCAGTAGTGATGAAGGGGGGAAGGGGGAGGCAGTTAGTGATGAAGGGGGGAAGGGGAGGAGGCAGTAGTGATGAAGGGGGGAAGGGGTGAGGCAGTAGTGATGAAGGGGGGAAGGGAGGAGGCAGTAGTGATGAAGGGGGAAAGGGGGGAGGCAGTAGTGATGAAGGGGGGAAGGGAGGAGGCAGTAGTGATGAAGGGGGGAAGGGAGGAGGCAGTAGTGATGAAGGGGGGAAGGGAGGAGGCAGTAGTGTGAAGAGGTAGTGATGAAGGGGGAAGGGAGGAGGCAGTAGTATGAAGGGGGGAAGAGGGGAGTGAGGCAGGTAGTGATGAAGGGGGGGGAAGGGGAGGAGGCAGTAGGGAGTAGTGATGAAGGGGGGAAGGGGTGAGGCAGTAGTTGATGAAGGGGGGAAGGGAGGAGGCAGTAGTGATGAAGGGGGGAAGGGGTGAGGCAGTAGTGATGAAGGGGGGAAGGGAGGAGGCAGTAGTGATGAAGGGGGGAAGGGGTGAGGCAGTAGTGATGAAGGGGGGAAGGGAGGAGGCAGTAGTGATGAAAGGGGGAAAGGGGTGAGGCAGTAGTGATGAAGGGGGAAGGGGGAGGCAGTAGTGATGAAGGGGGGAAAGGGAGGAGGCAGTAGTGATGAAGGGGGGAAGGGAGGAGGCAGTAGTGATGAAGGGGGGAAGGGTGAGGCAGTAGTGATGAAGGGGGAAGGGGGAGGCAGTAGTGATGAAGGGGGGAAAGGGGTGAGGCAGTAGTGATGAAGGGGGAAGGGAGGAGGCAGTAGTGATGAAGGGGGAAGGGGAGGCAGTAGTAGTGATGAAGGGGGGAAGGGAGGAGGCAGTAGTGATGAAGGGGGGAAGGGGGGGTAGGATGCAGGGGGGTGAGCAGTAGTGATGAAGGGGGGAAGGGAGGAGGCAGTAGTGATGAAGGGGGGAGGAGAGGGTGAGGCAGTAGTGAGTGTGGAAGGGGGGAAGGGAGAGGCAGTAGTGATGAAGGGGGGAAGGGGTGAGGCAGTAGTGATGAAGGGGGAAAGGGGGTGAGGCAGTAGTGATGAAGGGGGAAGGGGGAGGCAGTAGTGATGAAGGGGGAAGGGAGGAGGCAGTAGTGATGAAGGGGGGAAAAGGGGGAGGCAGTAGTGATGAAGGGGGAAAGGGGGAGGCAGTAGTGATGAAGGGGGGAAGGAGGAGGCAGTAGTGATGAAAGGGGGGAAGGGAGGAGGCATGGGTAGTGATGAAGGGGGGGTAAGGGAGGCGGTGCGGCAGTAGGTGATGAAGGGGGAAAAGGGGGAGATAGCAGTAGTGATGGAGAGGGGGGAGGGAGGAGGCAGTAGTGTGAAGGGGACATAGGGAGGAGGGGCCAGTAGTGATGGGGAAGAGGGGGAGGCAGTAGTGATGAAGGGGGGAGGGAGGAGCGTGTGAGAAGGGGGGAGAGGGTGAAGCAGTAGTGATGAAGGGGGAAAGGGAGGAGGCAGTAGTGATGAAGGGGGAAAAGGGGGAGGCAGTAGTGATGAAGGGGGGAAGGGAGGAGGCAGTAGTGATGAAGGGGGAAGGGGGAGGCAGTAGTGGACGAAGGGGGAGGGGGGGCAGTAGTGATGAAGGGGGGGAAGGGGGAGGCAGAGTATGAAGGGGGGGGGGGGAGAGGGGAGGAGTGGACAGGAAATTGAATGTGCAGGCGTAGACCTTGGACAAGGCAAAGGCAAACCTTCAGGCTAACCAATGCAGACTGGCGCGCGTGTCAGTCTACAAGGCTTGGCCTGAAGGTGAGGGAAGGGATGCCACACAGACCATCAAACGAAAGCCTGGGAGCTCCAACCAAGTAGACCTCATACGTGGGGATGAGAATTGCCTGTACAGGGCTCTAAGCTTTGAAATAACTGGGTTTCAGAAGCACTACAAAGCGATCAAAGGACAAATAATCAAGATCATGTGTGAGAATTATGCAACTTTTTCGGACTATGCCGGGGGGGATCTGCATGCTTACATGCCAAAAACACATTAAGGACAAAATCATGGGGCTCAGACGTTGAAGTATTTACTGCAGCTACTCTCTTGCAAACCAACATAGTGGTGTATACCACCATCTCCAGTAGCACCAGGACGTGGCTTTGGCACAAGCACTTGTTTTCCTTGCCAGTAGTGGAGATGCGCGAGGAGAACATCTACCTCCGGAATTTGTGGACGTGCCAGCATTTTGAACGTGTGACGCAATTTGAGTGATCTCACACCTTAAAAATGCTGACACAAATTTCAGCTATAATGGTTTGCAGAAGAGCTGCTGCTGATGAAAGTCCATTTCTTTACATGTATAAAGCCTCGCTCATAGAATAATTGTCAAAATAGACAATGTTTTCGACAATTTAGACGCCCTGCATCTAAGACTGAATACTTCATACGCGCCCAAGCACTACACGCATTGTGCTTTCAACGTGCTGTTCTTTATCATCCCACTCTTTGCCAACTTGGGGCACAAATAGAAAGGGCACATGATTAAAGTGGCATAACTTGGGGCACAAATAGAAAGGGCACATGATTAAAGTGGCATAACTTGGGGCACAAATAGAAAGGGCACGTGATTAAAGTGGCATAACTTGGGGCACAAATAGAAAGGCCACGTGATTAAAGTGGCACAACTTGGCGAAGAGTGGCATGATACTGAAAGTCGCGCCAAAAGCACTGGAGGTGCCGCGTTATGACTCGTATGAAGTATTCAGTCTAAGATTCAAGTCAGGCGTATAAATTGTCGAAAAAAATGTTTATTTTGAGTCATGTGGAAGTCTTGCATGATAAACACCAGTGTGCTACTCGAATAACAGTGTTCATGTTTCCTTTGAAATAAAATATAAATCCTTTGCCTCAAAAACTCGACTCCTCTGGCTTTTCTGTTTATAGCCATTCACCCCGTGTAGTTGGTTCCGCGTTGGAATGCTGTCTCCAGTGAGTATCTTCTCTACCCTCCCCCTTTCCCACCATATACCCACAACTGTATTTATCTGACATCCATCCATGAACGCGCCTACTATGAGCGTTTTTAATTTGAAGGTCAGATGCTTAAAGTGAGATGAACGCGCGTGAGGGAACTTTGCATTCATTAGGGTCCATGCTTGTTTTTGTCTAATATGGGTTTTCCCTACCACCACCACCCCCCCCCCCCCCCCCCCCCCCTCTACTGTCTGTTTCATTTCTTTTTTCTTTCTCTCCCTTGCACATAACTGTCCACCCCAACTTGTCTGACAGAAAACTGTCCACCCCAACTTGGCTGACAGATAACGATTTAGTCGCCTTTTATTAACGATTTTCCTTTTATTGTGAAAGACCGCTGTAACTTTGACCTTGGAATTAGATAGACTATATGTGTACACCCATAGTGCACACTACATGTATTAGCAAAGCTCGTTTAAATTTTCATCAAAGTGGAACCCTAAACACGCAACTTATAAGGAGTATTCTGTGTCAAGACCAAATTGACCGCCGTGACTTTGACCTTTGACCTACGTCTTGCAATCTGCGTACGTGTTTGGCATTCTAGGATGTAAAGTGTGTGGTGAATAAAGGGCAAATCAGTTGATAAAGATGCCTTTTATTGTCGATTTTCCTGTTATGGTGAAAGCCTGCTGTGACCTTGACCCTGGGATTTGGAAACACCATAGTTTGCACACGCATAGTGGACGCTATTAAAAAGGTCCCTTTACATTTTGATCGAAATGGGACCACAAACACGCAAGTTATAAGTATTCTGGGTCGAGACCAAATTGACCGCCGTGATCTTGACCTTTGACTTAGGTCTTGCAAACTGCGTATGAGTGTGGCATTTTAGAGTGTAAAAGTGTATGGTGAATATAGAATAAATCAGTCGATAAAGACGCCTTTTATGGATAATTTTCCTTTTATGGTCAAAAATTGACCGCTGTGACCTTAAATTTTGACCTTTGTAATTAAGTCACAGACTTGATATTTTGATATCTTATAAAAACTGCCATGTGCAATATTTGTATCAAATTTGAAGGAAATTGATCAGCAATTATGGAAACGGCTGTGGAATTTCCGCTTTTGACACATTCGGCGACTGTGACCTTGACCTTTGACCTAGGACGTTTACTCATGGTTCGTGTGTAAAGCCTGTTAGTTTATACCTTTTTACCAAGTTTCACGCACATCGGTTCAGAAACACGGCTTTTATAGCTACTTTCTGTTTGAACTTGGAGGCCCTCTGTGACTTGGTACGTAGGGACCCGAACTTGAAGGTAGAAGACGTAGGTTTACGGCAGGCACACGCCCAGAAAATTTCATGACGATCTGTCCTCAAACGCGGACGCAGCGATCGATTGAACATTTCGGGACGTTCGCGAAAAGAGGGTGTGTCCGTTCCATCAAGATTCGCGAGTCAACCGCGAGTCCGTGGCGATCGCGTTGACATTGCCGCGGCGATGGAAAGTGTTACACACACACACACACACACGAACGAACACACACACACACACACACACACACACACACACACACACACACACACACACACACGAAAAAAGCTCTTTTTATAATATGATTTTTATAGGTTAGAAATATCTTGCTTGGCTATGAATTAAATAAGCAAGGCGTTTTGCTCAATTACCTTTTAAAACCGGGCAGATGTGAAACATTGACATAAAAGTCTGTTCACGAAAGATGTTTATCTCATTACATAAGCCTCCATTATACACATTTTCTGAAAGATCTGTTGTTTTTAGTTCTTAAATAGCTCAACAACCCTTTCATTAATCTTTTTTACTCTAAGGAAAAGGAAAAAAAACATCGGATATAAGAAACTCGATTCAAATTTTTTGGTCTCAACTATCGCTTATAAGAAACAACGCATACAAGAAACATCGGATATAAGAACCAAAAATTTTGGCGTTTCTTATAAGCAGAGTCGACTGTATATATATTCTATCCCTGATCACTTATGGAAACGTTTCATAGATGACATTTTTGTCCTGTGGGTGAAATCAGAAAATGAATTGGAACAGTTTATGGATCATATTAACTCATTCCATGAAACCATCAAGTTCACCTTCGAAACATCGCCATGCAGTATCCCGTTCCTGGTTATAGTCATTTCTCTAAAAGATGGATTCCTTCAAACAGATCTCTACACAAAGCCCACTGACGCACATTGTTGTCTTTGTCCCCAGTGATGTCATCCCGCAGATGTACACAGGAGCATTACATTCGTGAAGAGAGGGTCCGAGAAATGTCCAAACGCTTCCAGGCACGTGGCACACGCAGAACATTGCCCAAACAGCAGCAGAAAAAGTCAGACGGATTCCCCGACAAGAGGCGCTCCAGTATAAACCAAAACAAGCGTCGGAATCTCGCCCACCTCTGATCGTGACACACAACCCTGCCAACCAACCATTGAGATTCTGGACACGAGAGCTACATCAGAGCCTCTTCACCAACAGCAAGAGGATGAAAAAAGCAGTCCCTCAACCTCCTTTAGTGGCAGAAAGGAACTGCCACTCCTTGAGGACTATGCTCATGCCCTCTTGCCTACCAGCTCTTGTTGACGACTGTCCTGGATCCTACAAATGTGGGAAGGAGAAGTGTGTGTTATGCCAGATCCACCTTGTGGAATCCACATTGTTCAGATCGTCCAGAACGGGAGAGTTGTTCGAGCTCCGCAACAGAATGACATACAAGACAAGTAGCATCATCTGCCTTCTGTTCTGTGACATGTACGTGAAGCACACATTGTTGGAGGTACAAAGAACAGTCTCTAAACAAGGTTTTACCAACACAGATCAAACATAAATAAGAACACGGGCACACACATCACATCACACTTCAACAGGCCACAACACTCACTCTCCAACATAAAATGTCTACCAATAGAGAAAGTGCAATCTGAAACAAAACAAGAACGACTGCAGCGGGAGGTATTCTGGATAAGGAAAGGACAGACACTACATCCACTGGGTTCTTCTTCTGCATGAGCGACCAACATCAACAGTTTGATGACCACTGTCATTTTTGGGAGAAAGCACGCGCGCACAAAAAAAAAATCACTGGGAGGCACACACCCTCGAGAGGAATTCCCGAGGGTGGGAGCAGAGACTGCGTGAGGCTGCAGAGAGTTCCAGTCTCTGATGGTTCGTGGGATGAAGGAGTATTTTATGTATCAGTTCTGCAGAAGATGTTTGGTAGGCCAGGTTGTGACCTCGTCGTGCTCTGGTTTTGGGTTTCATGTCGGGGGTTTTTACACTTGCTAGTCCATGGTGGATTTTGAAGAACATTTCCAAGCGGGCAGTTCTGCACCGTTCCTCAAGGGTGGGCCAGTTTAGATGGCTCCGCATTTCACCTACGCTGGATGTGTTCCGGTAACGATTCAAGACAAATCTAGCTGCCCTCCTCTGTACTGCTTCCAGTTGGTCGATTTGTTGTTGTTGGTAGGGGTCCCAGACAGAGCTGGCGTACCCCAGAAGATGTCGTAAGAGGGCCTTGGCTGCTGTTGCCTTGATGGTCTCCGACCCAGTCCGGAGGTTGCGTCTCAGGAAACCTAGGGCTGTGCTGGCTTTAGCACAGGTGTTGATGATATGGGTGTTCCACTTGCCGTCAGATTGAATTGTGACGTCTCAGGAAACTAGGGCTCTGTTCGCTTTAGCACAGGTGTTGATGATATGGGTGTTCTACTTGACGTCAGATTGAATTGTGACGCCTAGGTATTTCGCAGAGGAAACTTTGTCTAGTATATTTTTGGGGGTGGAAGGACGTGCTTTTTCCCATTTTTCGAGTTAGTGCAGGTCGTCCTGGAGGGTTACTTGGTCTTGTGCTTTTAGTACGGCCCGCTGAAGTAAGGTGTCGTCCGCAAAGAGTCGGGTGACCGATTGAACCTGTTCTGGAAGGTCATTAATGTATGACAGCAACAGCACTGGGCCAACTACGAGCCTTGCGGGACCCCAGACCTCACCGGGACGAAAATGGAGGTGACCCCTTCAACAGTGACGGCCTGGCGGCGGTTGTGGAGGAGATTGCAGAGCCAGATGTTCGCTGCTCCTCGTATTCCGTAATAGGCGACTTTGTGCAGCAGTAGGTCATGGTTTACCTTGTCGAAGGTTTTTTCGAAGTCCGTGACTACGACGCCTACTTTTTTGCCTTGCTCTATGTTGGTGGTGACTTCCTCCATAACTTCTAACAGTTGCGTCTCGCACGATCTCTGTTTCCTGAAACCGTGCTGTTGGTTGCAGAGGATGTTGTTCTGCTCTAGATGCTGCATCATGTTGCTAACTGGAACATGTTCCATAGTCTTGCAGGGGACACTAGTGAGGGACACGGGTCTATAAGTACGTGGGTCGTAGTGATCACCTTTCTCGTAGATTGGTGTCACCAGAGCCACTCACCAGTCTGAGGGAACCTGTCCCGAGCTAAGGGAAGTCCTGTAGATGATGGTGAGGATCGGGGCAATCTCTCTAGCTAACTCTTTTAGAACTCTGGGTGGGATCTTGTCTGGGCCTGGGGCCTTGTTTGGGTTTATGTCCTTGAGTAGTCGGTGGGCACCCTCAACGGTGATGTTGATCTCGCTCATGGTTGGATGTGGGGAAGATGACAGGGATATGTTACACTTTTGTTGAAATTCCTCATGAGTGTAGGTTCTTCCTTCGCTGAAAGCCTGGTGGAGCTGGCTATTGAGGGCTTCTGCTGTCTCACACACACACACACACACACACACACACACACACACACACACACACACACACACACACACACACAATCGTGCGCATACACACACACTGTTCTTGATACCCCTACACACCAAGCACCGACCAATGAGATACATACTACATCCACAATACGTAAAAGTATGCCTATACAAGAGATATTCAGATGACCAAAAGAACAGCGAGAAGGAAGGGGGGGGGGGGGGGTTGAATAAGGATCATCACCTGGGCAGCTACAACAGGTGCTATGCAGCTACAACAGGTGCTATGCAGCTACAACAGGTGTTGTTCCACCAGTGCTGACTGTCGGTCCTCTGCCAGCCTTGGCAGCTATAACAGGTGCTATGTAGCCACAACAGGTGCTATGCAGCTACAACAGGTGCTATGTAGCCACAACAGGTGCTATGTAGCCACAACAGGTGCTGTTCCACCAGTGCTGACTGTCGGTCCTCTGCCAGCCTTGGCAGCTACAACAGGTGCTATGTAGCCACAACAGGTGCTGTTCCACCAGTTCTGACTTGCAGTGAACCCACTTTTCAAGAGGTAGCATAACCATGATCTCCAGAAAAAGATAGCGTCCCATATTATACTGTGCACAAAAAGAACGCGTATTTTTTTCGCTGAAAATATTAAGGAAGATTTTGACAGAAACAAGCCCCGTACAGCAGAAAACAGTTATGTTGAACTCAAACTGAAAGAATAAACCCAATCCTGGCTGTCTGCATGATCCACGTGTCTTCCAAGAATGATAATGCAGTTTGAAGCGTGTGCCCCATGGAATCTGTGCAGTAACCATAAATGACCACATTTGTGGTGAGTAAATTGCTTCCAACCCTGGCAAGATTCACTATAAAAGCCAGTTCATTTTGGTGAAAAATTAAAGGTTTCGAAGAAGGAGAAAACATGCCACGCCTGAGCGCACTTGCAAGGGGAAATGCACTTGGCCGTCTGCAGGCAGGTCAGAGGCAAGTCGACGTTGCCCGAGTCCTGAACGTGTCGCAAGGCACCATCAGTAGGCTCTAGACTCGTTACAGGCAAACAGGCTCCACAGCTGATGGTCCTAGGTCAGGCCGACCACGGGTGACTACACCGCACAAGATCGCTTCATACGCCTTCGGCATCTGCGTAATCAGTTCTTGGTAGCCCAATCAACTGTCCAGGCACTTCCTGGCAACCAGAAGATCAGCAGACAGACAGTGCGAAACCGTCTCCATGCAGCTGGACTGCGGGCCTATCGACCCCATCAAGGGAAGGTGCTGACAAGACGCCATTGCCAGGCCAGGCTGCTGTGGGCAAACCAACACCAACCCTGGACTCTGAGGAACCACTGGCGACATGTCTGGTTCAGTGATGAATCCAGATTTCTGCTGCAACGCCACGACGGAAGGAGACGGGTCTACCGGAGGCTTGGTGAGCGGTACGCTCCTCAATGTGTGGATGAGGCACCTCCGCATGGTGGTGGGGGAATCACTGTGTGGGGAGCTATCAGCAACACAGGCAGGAGCCAGCTGGTTCGCGTCCAAGGCAACCTCACGGCTGCACAGTACGTGCAGGACATTTTGCGTACGCATGTCCTGCCCGTGGTAGCCGCTCCAGGAGCCATGTTCCAGCAGGACAATGCCAGGCCTCACACAGCCCGCATTACCATGGCCTTCCTCAACACCCACAATATCCGCACCTTGCCTTGGCCATCACTAAGTCCAGATCTCAACCCGATAGAACATTTGTGGGACGAACTGGACCGACGCCTCAGTGCAAGAGTTAATGCCCCTGCAACACCCAATGGCCTGTTTGCAGCACTGCAGGAAGAGTGGAACGCCATCCCAAGGCAGACGATCCAGCACCTGATTGCCTCCATGCCACGCAGGTGCCAGGCTGTGATTCGGGCAAATGGGGGTCATACCCGGTACTGACTTTGAGCGGGGATTGGGAAGCACGGGAGGAGCCAGGGGGGGGGAACTCTGTTCAGTGTGAATAGTCAGACATCATAATGAA
Source organism: Conus canariensis (assembly GCA_033310375.1). NCBI lineage: Eukaryota > Metazoa > Mollusca > Gastropoda > Neogastropoda > Conidae > Conus > Conus canariensis. The sequence goes on along the minus strand of CM065726.1, from coordinate 71,716,333 downwards.
TAGACATAACAGTAGACTGATGTCTTGTTTCTTCTGTGGTTGTAATATTTTGAATGCTAAATGACACATGAAATGACTGAAATAAAAATATGCGTTTCTTTTTGTGCATAGTGTAGCCCTAAGAATTCTCAGTATAGATTGTTTGGGAACAAATAAAGTGAATGGGCCGGTAAAGCAGAAATAAGAACAAAAGATTCAACAAAAAGAAAATGAAAGCCAAATACCAGATCACTACTGACAATACCAGCATAACACAGGAACGAACGGATTCAACAAAAAGAAAATGAAAGCCCAGTGCCAGGCGACTACTGACAATACCTGCAGGCCACAGGAATAAGCTCCTTGGAGTAGTCCAGTGTCCTGTTGAGGCCGATACCACTCACAACACAATGACCCGTTACTGTTAGGGACACGTGAAGCCGAGGCCTTCTCCAGCCTGCCCACGTGGACAGGGGGGTCAGAGGAGGGAGCAGGACTGGGCCCCATAGAAATCTTCTCCGCCCCGCACTGACACAGGACATGAGGGCAAGCCAGACTCCACTTCCAGCAAGACTGTATAAAGGAGAAATAAGCTTTACATGAGGCAGTCACAACCTCACTGCATGACTGCTGACAGGAGGGACACATTTTACATGAGGCAGTTACAACTTCACTGCATGACTGCTGATAGGAGGGACAAATTTTACATGACGCAGTTAAAACTTCACTGCATGACTGCTGATAGGAGGGACAAATTTTACATGAGGCAGTTAAAACTTCACTGCATGACTGCTGACAGGAGGGACAAATTTTACATGAGGCAGTTACAACCTCATTGTGTGACTGCTGACAGGAGGGACAAATTTTGCATGAGGCAGTTACAACCTCACTGCATTACTGCTGACAGGAGAGACACATTTTACATGAGGCAGTTACAACCTCATTGTGTGACTGCTGACAGGAGGGACAAATTTTACATGAGGCAGTTACAGCCTCATTGTGTGAGTACTGACAGGAGGAATAAGTTTACATGAGGCAAAGTTATGTGCAAGCTGTATGACTGTCGACACAATTGACAAGGTTTATGCAAGCTATAATACAACCTGAGTGCTGACAGGATTAATATCATTCACATGAGGCAAACTTAAACCAGACTGTCTGATTTTTAGCATGAAGTTCAGTGACAACCACTCTGTACAATGCTGACTGCAGTGATAAGGTTTTTTTTCATGTGGTGAAATTCATTTGACATTATTTTATGCAAAGAGGCGCAATATTATTATGATTTCACACAAGTATATATTCATGACTGCAAAGGCTTGGTCCTCCTCATCCTCTCTCTCTCTCTCTCTCTCTCTCTCTCGAGTCCATCGTCAGCCGTCGAGCAGAGCGGACGTGTTTTGCAGAGCTCTCCTGAATTGTGAACACTTCTTACTGTAGCTATGACAGTCAGGCTTCAGGCCTATCGTGGTGCAGTCGGCCAGTTCTCATGCATTTTTCCCACTTGTTGTTGAAGAAATGGCTGAAAAAGAAAAGAACATGTCGTGAAGATACAGAAGACGTTTGGACATCGCCGTGTTCTGCATCTGGCTGTTGATGTCAACCTTGATTTTCTTCAACGCCCCTTTCTGCATCTGCACGATAGTCTGTGTATATGGACTTGATGGCAACGCAGGATACTGTGAGTGCGACACTTTGCCCTTGATCCTCCCTACAAACGATATCGGATCAACACCCCATGGTCAATGATCCTCTACTATGACATCACCACAAACTTTACTCCTTTCTTCTTACCTCTCGCCCAACTTAAAGCTGCTTTTGATGCTATGCGGTGATATTGAATCCAATACCGGTCCAACAGTAGAAGATTCTGTCAAACGTCTTGAAGCAAAAGTGGATCAACAAGCTACACGTATTGAGGTGAAACTAAACAAATTGATTGATTCTGTGGATGTCATGCACACGCATAGCAAAGAACTTGATAAAAAAAAAAATTCCAGTCACTGGAAACTTCTGTAGAAAAGAATTGCAATGAAATTAAGAAGAAGGTGTCGTCTCTGGAGGGAGCCATCAGAGAAAATAATGAAAGATTAGAAAGACTTGAAGTGAACCAAGAAGATCTTGCATCAAGAGTCTCCAGGTTGGAGGTGGAGATTGAGAGACACGAACGCTATTCAAGACGATCAAACTTGCTGTTTTATGGACTGAAAGAAGAGGCAGGCGAATCTTTCGTTAAGTGCGCTTCAAAAATCGTGAACATCCTTCAACGCTACTTTCCCCATAAGCAATGGTCAGACACAGACATTAAGCGAGCTCATCGCTTGGGTTCGTCAGTTCTCCAAAACGGCCGCCCTCGCCCGATAATTGTCAAGTTCCTGAGGTGGGGTGATGCAGTGATTGTCATGAGGGACAAGGACAGTAAAGCCAGACTACGGATGAATGATGGGATCCGTGTCGTCACAGACCTGACCAGACAGCAGAGGGACACTATAGCGCATCACAGACAACGGGGAAAGAACGCCTTCTACGCCAAGGGTAGATTAATAGTGCAGGATTTCCGCTTGCCTCCTACCCAAGAAAAGGTGTCCAATGAAGATTCCCGTCGGTCTCCTCCACTTGCTGTGTACTCGGAGAAAGCAAAAAGCAGTCAGGAAAACCATCAGAGCACCATGACACCTTCATGTGAGCAGACCAGTCCAGAAGCAGGTGGTAGCAGGTACCTGGAAGCAGAGGATCCTTACACTGATGCAGCTGAAGACGATGAACAGCCCATGTCCCCCCGTCTAGCCCTGCCCAGAGCCTCAGCTACACCCCGGGGCTTTGGACGAGGGTCTCCTCGTCATGGTTCTGAACCTACCTGTGGGGAAAAGGGTGAAGGTGAAGTGATGGGAACAATGTCGGGTGGGAGGGTGCGGGAAGGAAATGGAGGGAGGGGAAGAGGTAAAGAGAACAACAACAGCAAGAACTCTTCTCAAAGTTCACCCGTAATGACAAGGACACGCACTGCGTCACAACTGAGCACCCTGCCTCGAGATTGGAATGTGAGCAGATCAAAGACAATGCAAAATGATAGGAATGAGGACCAGAATGTCATGAACGGTGACGATGACAAATGACAGGCAGGCCATGGCCCAGATAACAGTAAATGTGCTGAGAAGGGAGGTAATGATGCAAATTGTACTAATTTTGCAATTAACCAGTTTGGTTGTGTGGATAAATGTGTGAATGATCACTTTTTGTCGTTTATTACTTATAATGTTGAAGGTTTGTTAACAACAGCAAATGAGTTAGATTTTCCTTCGTTTATGAGTAAATATGATTTTGTTCTTTTGGTGGAAACTTTTATTGAATCAATTTCTGACACGTTTGTTCAATCACATATTCCTTTTGTATCCCCTGGTGTCAAAGTGTCAGACAGCATCCATGGTCGCCTTTCCGGCAGAGTTATAATGTTTGTTCATAAAGAACTAGATCAATACATAGAACAAATTCATGTAGAATATGACAATGTAGTTGTGTTAAAACTATCTAAGAGGCTTCTTGGAACCGCTAGCGATTGTGTTTTACTAGGAATGTATGTACCTCCAGAAAACTCACCTTATGATGAAGAAACTGACATATATAATGGTACTCTGCTACTTGAGGCACTTCTACTAGAATTAATTAGAGATTATGGAAATATTCCAATTATCTTATGTGGTGATTTTAATTCTAGAACTGGTTCCATGAACACAAGCATTGTTGACCCGGTCGATGAAATATACGAAATGAGTATTGATCACGATGACTATCAATTTGACAATGAAACCAACAGATATTCCAATGACCAAGCTTTTAACGATTTTGGGAAACTGCTTATAAATGTGTGCCAAGAATTTCAATTAATAATACTGAATAGTATGGAATCATTACATTTTCCAGGGGGTTATACATATATATCGTAAACAGGTTGCAGTGTTGTTGACTATTTTATTGTTTCCCGTAGTTTACTGCCAAAATGCAAAAAAATTAATATTTTGCCAATGACTGAATCAAAACATTTGCCTGTAGACCTCTACATGAATACTTCTTGTGGTGTTGCTTCCAGTAAAATTGAATCAAAGTCCTTTTCAATACGAAAATATAAATGGGATGAAGAGAAAAGATAGTTTATAAATAGAATGAAATCAAATCATGTTAAAGATTTATTAGATATAGCAGCATCATTGATTGATGTTGACATTAATGGAGCACTCAATAAATTTAATGAATGTTTTCATTATGCGGGTGAGTGTATGGAAAGATTAATAGTAATTAGAGGTGAAAAGCAGCAAGCGTGGTTCGATCAGGAATGTCGACGACAAAGGAAATCGCTTAGACAAGAATTAAGGAAGATTTGTAACGCACGTTTGAGTAAAGATGATAATAGTATTTGCACGCAGCCAAGACAAGATCTTGACAACGATAGGACTAAGTATTCACAAAAAAAGAAGAGAATACAAGGAACTCCTAAGACACAAGAAAAAAGCACACAAAGAACAAATCATTGCTAATCTGCAAAACAATGTAAAAGACCCAAAGAGATTTTGGGATACTATCAGATCTGTTCGACAAAGATCAAATGTCAAAACTCAATTAGTACAGAAGAATGGTACAACCACTTCAAAGGAGTTTTTAATGATCCTGTCACTGTTTCTGTCGATGACAACGAATTTGATGATGTACATGTACGCATTGATAGAAATTGTGATGAGCTAAATAGACACATCTGTACAGAAGAGGTCAAGGTCACGATCAAAGCTTTAAAGAGTAACAACGCAGCAGGGCCTGATGGTATAATAGATGAATTTTTTTAAGAACAGTTCAGAACAAATAATTCCATTTTTTGTTAAATTATTTAATTTTCTTTTTGATAATAGTCTCTTTCCTGATGAATGGTGTTTGTCGATCATACAGCCATTGCATAAAAAGGGAGATTTGAGTAACACTGATAACTATAGAGGCATATCACTGTTAAATATTGTTAGTAAACTCTATAGTTTTATTTTAAATAAACGAATTACAAAATGGATTGAGGATAATGATATAATTGGGGAAGAACAAGCAGGATTCAGGGAAAATCATAGCACATTCGATCACATATTTACACTTTATTCTTTGATTCAAAAACAGTTAATAAGGCACAGAAAATTGTATGTTGCTTTTATTGATTTTCGCAAGGCCTTCGATTCGGTCAGTAGGGACAAACTGTGGACTATATTGTATAACAACGGTTTGCATGGGGAGATTCTTTATGCTGTAAAAAGCATGTACAATGTCGTTAAAGCCAAAGTTCGTGCTGGGGGAGATTTGACGGACACTTTTCTGTGTCCTAGAGGCTTAAAGCAAGGGGAGGTCTGCTCCCCTGTTCTTTTCTCACTCTTTATTAATGAGTTGACAAAGGACATTCTGAGATGTGGTAGGCATGGCGTTCAGTTATCTCCTGACCTTATTGAGTTGTTCATACTTTTATTTGCTGATGATGTCGTTTTGTTTTCTGATAGTGTTATAGGTCTTCAGAATCAGTTGAACGTGTTATTAAAAACAGCGAACCGACTGGATCTTATTGTCAACCTGGATAAATCAAATGTAGTCTTTAGAAATGGTGGTTATCTGTCTTCATCTGAAAAGTGGTCTGTTGGGAACCAAGAACTACAAATTGTCAATATGTATAAATACCTTGGAATTTACCTTTCTACTAGACTTTCTTTTTCACATACTCTCGAAGACCTAGCAGTTAGAGGAAGAAAGGGTGTAGCAGCAATTATCAGAGTATTATGGTCTTTAGGTGAATATTCACCTGAAATATTTTATAAACTGTTTGACTCCCAAATACAGCCAATACTTGCATATGGATCGGAAATTTGGGGATTAACTACTGACCAAGAACACATTGAAAAGGTTCATCTGTCGGCATTAAAACGTTTTATTGGTTTCAGTCCTAAAGCACCTAGACAATTAATTTACGGGGAAACAGATAGATATCCTATATTTGTAAATACGTATATTAGATGCATAAAATTTTGGCTTAGATTAGTTAACTTGGATCAATATAGATATTCTAGAAAAGGTTATGAGATGTTATTATACTTTCAATCGCAAAATTATGTCACTTGGGCGTGTAGAGTCAGAAATATTTTATACAGATATGGTTTTGGGATTGTGTGGGAAGCCCAGGGTGTGGGAAATGTTAATATTTTTATTCCAGAATTCAAACAAAGGCTTATTGATTCGTTTAGTCAGGAATGGCATGCTGCACTGGAAAACCATGATTTCTTCCAAATTTATTTGAGTCTTAATGATACTATATCTTGCAAAATGTATTTACGTCAAATCAATAATTTTCGTTTGCGAAGATGTCTCGCTAAATTCAGGATTGGTATGTCCCCCCTTCAACATAGTTATCTACAATTCAGAACGAATGTACACAGTAATGAAAGAGATTGTCCTTTTTGTTCTAACAATTGAAAATGAAATACAAGGAACTTAGAGACGAATTCATTCCTGCTAAGTATTCTAAAAATCCATCCCTGTCCAAACTTACTTTACTACTTGCATGTGAAAATCTTGTAACAATTAATAAGTTGTCTATGTATATATGTAAGTCGCTTAGTTTACGAAAACAATGTACAGTTGATATGCGTATTAATGCATGATGAATGCTCTGATTATTATGTACTCCATTGTATGGGCCAGAGGCCTAACAATTAAAACATTTTGACTTTGACTTTGACTTTGACTTCTCTCTCTCTCTCTCTCTCTCTCTCTCTCTCTCTCTCTCTCTCTCTCTCTCTCACCCACACGCCCACACACACACACACACACACGACTAAGACTAATAAGACGTTAATTTCACCACCACAGCCCATTCTCGAACACGTGCAGCTATCCTATTTCTTCAGCCAAACGTCACCAGTTCTTTTCACATCTCTGTTCACTCACAGGCCTGTTTCACTGCATTCTCTGTTCACTCACAGGCCTGTTTCATTGCATTCTCTGTTCACTCACAGGCCTGTTTCATTTCATTCTCTGTTCACTCACAGGCCTGTTTCATTGCATTCTCTGTTCACTCACAGGCCTGTTTCACTGCATTCTCTGTTCACTCACAGGCCTGTTTCATTTCATTCTCTGTTCACTCACAGGCCTGTTTCACTGCATTCTCTGTTCACTCACAGGCCTGTTTCATTTCATTCTCTGTTCACTCACAGGCCTGTTTCATTTCATTCTCTGTTCACTCACAGGCCTGTTTCATTGCATTCTCTGTTCACTCACAGCCCTGTTTCATTGCATTCTCTGTTCACTCACAGGCCTGTTTCATTTCATTCTCTGTTCACTCACAGGCCTGTTTCATTTCATTCTCTGTTCACTCACAGGCCTGTTTCATTGCATTCTCTGTTCACTCACAGGCCTGTTTCATTGCATTCTCTGTTCACTCACAGGCCTGTTTCATTTCATTCTCTGTTCACTCACAGGCCTGTTTCATTTCATTCTCTGTTCACTCACAGGCCTGTTTCATTGCATTCTCTGTTCACTCACAGGCCTGTTTCATTGCATTCTCTGTTCACTCACAGGCCTGTTTCATTGCATTTTCTGTAAGATCTGAAACTGATTCAAAATTTCTTGCCCTCACGATTTCTTTCACAGGTCCGACCCAAATCTGACGAATACCCGTGACTGATACGGAGACGACATGGAGATGAATCATACGCAGTTATGTTAATGTTCAAATCTTAATTGACATTTGCATCAATTACTGTTATTAATTGTTGCTGTGCCTAACGTCAGCCGTGACACACGCTTAACCCGTTCCCTGCCTGGAACGAGTAACGCTCGTCCAGAAAAGTCCAGAAAACCGAAAATCGCTACGCCCGGGAGGAGAGTGTCTCGCCGTAACTTCGTAACAGAAAGCAAAAAAATCTACTTGGGAGACGACCCTCTAAAATGTTCTCACCTCTTCTACTGGTGTCAAGGAACGGCCCCTTTCCCTTCACGCGACCGCCCAACTGACCACATGACATGCAAATTGCGAGTTGAGAGGTATCAGCTGATAAGCATATTCAAGATGGCAGCTCAACCTAGCAATTCGTCGACGCGTCCCGTTTTCAAGCGTTACACTGCCCTTGATGTTTTAGATGAAGTTTCAAAATGGAGTGACTGACGGCGGAGAACGAAGCAAAATTTAGAAAGAGAGGGTGTTAGTTACCGCCAATGACATTGACAAACAAAGAAAAACAAAGCATTGTCATGTGCTTTGTTTGTCAATGTCATTGGCGGTAACTAACACCCTCTCTTTCTAAAAGTTTTAGATGAAGTTCTAAAGTATCAAGATATTGACGAAGAAGACCTTTGAGGATCGGATCCTGATACTAGCAATGAGGAGAAGACGGATGGGAATCAGCACCATCCACTTTTATCGGAGATACATGCTGGTGATGACGTGGCTTCTTTGTTCTGTACACAATGCAGCAGTAAAGAAAGCGCCGTTAGCGTGGGTGACGAAGCGGAAATTGCCGAACGCGTGCCGTCAACGAGCACTGCACCCCTTCCTTTCTTGACGAACGGGGTGGTGGACGTGGTACGGGCTCAGAACGACGGAGAAGGTCCCGTGGAAGCGGCAGGGGGGCGTGGCATGGGGCGTGGTCAGCAACAGCTGATCAAAGAATGGCGAGAAAGAGGTGCACAGCCCTTCAACCTTGCTGTTGTTTTGACTGGGAATTCTGGTCTGAAAGTCAACTGTGCCAATTTTCAGCTGTACTAAGTTCCCGTCATCAGTTCCTTCATGACCAGAAACCGGTTTCAGGCAAGTAGCTCTATTTTTCTTTTGTTGTTGTTTTTTTGTTTTTGTTTTTACTACATGATTCTTCATTCCTCGACTATTCTTTCTGTATTTCTCTTCTTTGCCCTATATTCTACTGAAACCACATAATTATGGCAAGTAATGACTGTATAGATAGGTGGGACTGTGTGTGTGTGTGTGTGTGTGTGTGTGTGTGTGTGTGTGTGTGTGTGTGAGCGTGCGCGCGCCTAAGCATTATTTATTTCTGTATGCAAGTTTTCCATATAAGTTTGTTCATTTTGTAAAACACAGAAGCACTCATCCACAGCAGATTTTTTGTTTTGTATCATTGTGGTGTTTTTACATTCATGTGTGTGTGATACTGTTAGTGTGTGTTTGTGCATATGTGTAATGTATGTGTGTGTGTGTGTGTGTGTGTGTGTGTGTGTGTGTGTGTGTGGAAGCTGTTTGTGTGTATGCATGTGTTGTGTGTGTGTGTGTGTGTGTGTGTGTGTGTGCTCAACTGTGGGTCTGCTTACTGTGTGTGGTGCCGTGTGTGTGTGTGTGTGTGTGTGTGTGTGTGTGTGTGTGTGTGTGTGTGGAAGCTGTTTGTGTGTATGCGTGTGTTGTGTGTGTGTGTGTGTGTGTGTGTGTGTGTGTGTGTGTGTGTGCTCAACTGTGGGTCTGCTTACTGTGTGTGGTGTCGTGTGTGTGTGTGTGGTGTGTGTGTGTGTGTGTGTGTGTGTGTGTGTGCGTGCCCAATTGTGGGTCTGTTTGGTGTGTGTGTGTGTGTGTTTGTGTGTGTGTGTGTGCCCAATTGTGGGTCTGCTTACTTATCTTGAAACTTTTATTCTGTATTTCAGATTCTTCTTCAGTTTCTGCATTTCAACGACAATGCAGCCAAGAGAATGTAAATATGTGCCTTCTAACCCACCCATCTTATTTTGCACGAAAACCCCCGTTTTCACAAACGAATTTCTTCCTTCTCATGCTACTTTTTGCCAAAACTAACACCTTTTCTACAATCAAACTTAACATCCAAAAACCTCCAAAAATCGAAGTAATCGTTATTTTAAAATGGGGGGGTTTTCGTGCAAAACAAAAATGGGTGATTTAGAACATAGATATTTACATTCTCTCTGATTAATCTTCTATCTCAAGCACTACTAACAAATCCGAACAAACAACCGGCTTTCCGTCTTGGTTAGTTATTTTTACACACACTGAATTTATAGGCCCTTCAACTAATTCTTTAAACCGGCTGTCTTCACCAAATGTGCTTAACTGATAATCGCAAAACCCCGCCTTAATTGATGGTAGTACTCCTAGAACTGTAGATGGATTGCCATCAAATAAATTAGTATTTGTTTTTAACTCTCGTAAATGGACATACAACATCGGGTTAACGAGAAAATCACATGGTTCATTACCTTCAAATTGATAGATGTTTTCTCTTGTACTAAATTTATAAGATCTGCTAGTACTGTGGAAGCCCAAGATTCTAGCAAGACCTTTAGGAAAAGTGTACTCTTTTCTTTCTTCTAGTGGAAAATGCATAGTAATTCTGAGGTTTGCTTCGTTAATTTTTAGCAATATGCCTAATTCGTTAAATACTTCTTTTAAAGAACAAAAGCTGTAATAGCCTTCTGGTATTTTTTTATGAGTTATTTGATTGCCCCCTTCATTACTAATATTAATCCAGTTATTCTGAGCTTCTTCAGATATATTAAACCACTTAACTTTAAAACCAATTTTTCTAAGAGCAACCCTACTATTACCGCGCCTATTGTTAATTGGATACTTTAAAAACACGCGCTGGTTTTGCTTGGTTATATAAATGTACATCCTTTTAAATCCTTTTTTAAAAAATCTATTTAAAATGGAACCTTTTAAATATAATGAAAGTGCCACTTACGACGTAGGAGGGGTTTATGAGCCCAAATCTTTGGACTTTAGTAACCTAACTGTGAAGTAATAACAGAAACAGGGCAGCCACAAAAACCAGCTTTAATCTACCTTTCAGTTTCTGACGTCAAACAAAAGCACGTCACACAAAAGCGCGTCATACATAAGCTGTATCCCGTTGGAAAGTGAAAGTGAAACTAGCTTTAACTTTACACTACATCTCCCTTTTCCAGAAGAACAATTTAAAGTTCTCAAACGTGTGATAAGACACATCCAGAATGACTAGAATGAGCACTGAGTATTTATGAAAATAATACTGCATGTAAGTTTGTACAATAGCACTACTTTGGTTCTGGGTCTCGCACCAGAGTCTTTCAATTAATTTCATGAATGCGCCTTTTCTTCTTTTTTTTTTCTTTTTTTTTTTTAAATTATCAAAAAGAAATCATTTCAAATTTTCAAGTTCTAGTCTCTTAACAATGTTCAATAAGGCGCTCAGGCTTGTGCGTTGTTCTGGCGGATCTTCTTGGCTGCGACATCTGTGGCCCTGGGGTCATTGAAGATGGCAGGCTCTGGGAAGGAGTTGGCATCATGGCTGTCTTGACTGGCGTCGAACCATCGGTGACAGCAGGTAGGCCCTTGGCAGGTGAGCAGGGAGGAGGTTGTGCACTGGGAGGTGGTGCACGTGGAACCAAGAAGTGTGGAGGTGCGTTGGAAGGGAAAGGGGAAGGAGGAAGGTGGTTGTCTTGCTGGGAAAGCAAACAAGGCTCGAACAGCTTCCTGGTCATCTGCTGATTTCGGCGAATGACTCCACCGTCGGATGTCTGGATGATGAGACTTCTGGGAGTATCATGACGATTGATGACAATACCCTCCTTCTTCATGTCGGGGATCCACACCTTGTTACCAGATGAGATGTCTTCTGGAGCAACGACTTGATGTCTTCTGTCATAGCTGGTTTTCATCTTCTCTCGGTATTCTTTCTCCCTCTTCTTCAGGACAGACACGTCGGGGGTCTTGGGAAGGAGAGTGTCTGGATGACATGGAACTCTGGTTTTCAGACTGCGTCCCATGCTCAGTTGGGCAGGAGAGAAGCCGTTGGGAAGGGGAGTGTTGCGATACATGAGCAAGCCAAGGTACTCATCATCGCACTTCTTGATGAGGTTTTTTATGGTTTGAACGGCGCGTTCAACCTCACCATTGGATTGGGCTTAGTGAGGTGAAGAGGTGACATGCTCGAAGTTCCAGGATTGAGCAAATCTGGAGAATTCTTCGGCTGCAAACTGTGGTCCATTGTCGGAAACTAGAATGTCCGGAATGCCATGGCGACTGAAGACTTTCTTCATTCTGTTGACTGTCTCTGCGCTGGCGATCTTGTTCATGAGCACAATCTCAACGTCCCGTGAGTAGTAGTCAACAACTATGAGGAACTGCTTGCCCTCATGCTGAAAGAAGTCAGCTGCAACTCTGGACCAAGGACGCTCAGGGAAGGGCGTACCTTTCATGGGCTCCACTCTGGCTTTCCTGTTTTTGGCACAGTCAGGGCAAGTCTTGACCATGATGTCAATGTCTTGGGACAGCCCTGGCCACCACACGGAGTTTGCCGCGTTTTCCTTCGTCTTGTTGACACCTTGATGACCATCATGTAGGTGTCGAAGGACATCTTGTCGGAGTGACGGAGGGATGACTAGTCACGTACCTCTCAGCAGGAGACCGTCGTTGACAGACAGGAAACTCTGCTCGTTGAAGTAGGTCTTGAGAGGCTTGTTGAGAGTCCTCTTCTCTGGCCAGCCATTTTGGACGTAGCGCATGACCAGTTTGAGGATGCCATCCTTCTGGAGTTCTGACCGGATCTCTTCCAGCCTGTGGTCAGAAGCTGGCAAGGTCAGCAGGACAGCATTGACATATGCCTCTGCTTGGCAGGTCAGGTCATTGTCCGCAGAATCTGTGGTAGGCAAAGGTGCTCTGGACAGAGTGTCAGCGGTATAGAGTTCTTTGCCAGGGACATGGACAATGTCAAAAGAATATCGCATCAGCCTCATCCTGAAGCGCTGGATGCGGACAGGAAGTTCGTCAATGAGCTTGGTAGAGAACAGAGGGACAAGAGGCTTGTGGTCTGTTTCTACCCGGAAGGACATGCCAACCAACAAATCTGACCAATGTTCAAGGCTCCAGGTGACTGCAAGAGCCTCCTTCTCGATCTGTGCATACCGCTGCTCGGTCACTGTGAGGGAACGGCTTGCGTATGCAACAGGATGGAGTTGGCCGTTGTCTTGGCGTTGAAGACATACAGCTCCAAGACCGTAGCTACTGGAGTCTGCTGAGATGACGGTCTCACGCTCTGGACTGTACAGTGCAAGAGTCTCTGGTGAAGCAAGGTCCTTCTTGAGAGTGTCGAAGGCACCCTGTTGTTCTGGTCCCCAGATCCACGTTGACTCTTTGCGCAGCATGTCTCGCAGTGGCTTAGACTTTTCGGCAAGGTTTGGCAGGAACTTCATCAGCTGGTTCACCATGCCCAAAAATCTTCGGATGTCAGCCATGTTCTTCGGTGCCTCCATCTCCATGATGGCCTTCACCTTGGCAGGGTCTTTCCTCAGGCCGCCGACTGAAGAATCTACGATCTGGCCAAGGTACTCGAGTTGCGTTTTGGCGAACTCGAACTTGTCGGGGTTGAGGGTCAGGTTTGCCTGAGAGAGCCTCTCCAGGACAGCATGAAGCCTGGTGTCGTGCTCAGCTTTGTCTTTGCCAACGACAAGAATGTCGTCCATGTGACAAAGAACACCCTCAAGGCCATGGAGGAGTTTGTCCATCTTCTTCTTGAAGTACTCCGGTGCGGACGTAATTCCATAGGGCAGACGCTTGAATTTGAAGCGCCCAAAGGGAGTGATGAACGTGGTGAGCTCGGAACTTGCCTCGTCAAGCACAAGCTGATGGAATCCAGAGTTTGCATCCAACTTGGAATACACGTTGCCCTTGGAGATCTTGCTGAGAGTCTCCTCCACAGATGGCATGGCGTAGACCTCTCTCTTCACGCTCTTGTTGAGGTGGGTCAGGTCGACGCAGATACGAATGTTGCCATTGGATTTGGGCACAACAACAATTGGAGCGCACCAATCTGTCGGAGTGTCCACCGGTTCGATGACGTCACCTTCCACCATCTCGTTCAGCTGAGCTTCCACCTTCTTCAGGAGGGGTAAGGGAACACGCCTGGGCACTGTTTGAGCAAACGGCCTGGCGTCGTCCTTGAGGAGGATGGCTTGCTCACCACCCAGTTTACCCAGTCCGGTGAACAACTTGGGGAACTGACGCTTGACGTCGCTGGATGAAGTGAAGCTGGCCTTCGCCGTCTGCTGGGCAGGCTGACCACCAGTAGGCAAGGATCTGATTGCCCTGATGGTAAAGGCACCTGGGATGTCGCTGATGAGCCCCAGCTTCCTGATGGCAGGCGCACCAAGTAGGAGTTTGGATGCCTTGACGATGTAGACCTTCTCACGAACACGTGTACGACCAAGGTTGAGGTCGAGGTTGGCGCACCCCTTCACCTCCAGAGGCTGGTCACCAGGCCCAAGGAGAGTGCGGTCAGGCTCTTGGAGTGTCCCAAACGCTGGCTTGAAGATGTGGTCGGGCATCACAGACACTTGGGCCCCAGTGTCTATACACCAGGTCAGCTCGCGTGATCCCACCTTCAGCTTGATGTGCCACCCAGGGTCAGCAGGCACTGATGACCTCACTGGAACGGCTGCTGGAGTGACAGTTCCTGCACGCACGCCATTACTACTGACACCACCCACGAAGACTGGGACCCCGTCTTCAGACTGCTCCGCTTGGTTCTCGTGGACGACCTCATGGACTGACGCTGAGCTTCTACAGACGATGGCGTAGTGGCCTGTCTTGGTGCACTTTCTGCAACGAACCTTCGCTGCCGGGCAGTTCTTCTTTCCGGGAGGATGCTTGCCATTGCAGTAGCCGCACTTCTGGCCAGCTGGCGAGGCCTTGGTGTCACCTTTCTTGCCACCTGCGCCACCTTTGTATGCACTCTGTCGCATGTTACCTTGAAAACTTCTCTGGAGGGCACCCACACTGGCTGTCTTGCTTCTTTCCAGTTCATTCTTAGCCAGTTCCCTCATGGCGAGAATGTCAGTGGTCTTCTGTAAGGTAAGCCTTGGACCAACGTCATACAGCTTCAGCTTGGCGGTGTCATCTTTGCATGAAAACACCAGCTTGTCTCTGATCATTGTGTCACAGTTGTCAAACTTACAAGCTGCTGCCTTGTCTTTGACTAACCTGAGCCAACAATCAAATGACTGGGAAGGCTCCCTGTGCAGATGGAACCAAAACTGTTCGCGCAACATCAACTGCGGGTCTCTACGTTGAAAAAAGGCATCATACTTCCCCAGAACAGTGTTGTAATTGGTCTTGCTTTCTGCTGGCAGGGGCTGGTCGGCATTGTCTGGGTTAGGTCGTTCCTCCAAAAACACAAAATTGGAGAAGATCTCGAGTCCTTCATCACCAATATGGTTTAATAAAAGTCCAACCTTCACCGCGTCCGGCTTAGCACTGGCACCCGTTGCTTGAAGGAAAATGTCAAAACGAAGTTTCCACTTCTCCCATGCCGCCGCTGGATTTGCACTAACCACAAATGGGTCGGAGTCCTCACATAAATTGACTCAGCCATCACGTACGTCTGTTCAGTTCACAATACGTAGGTCTGTTTCAAGATCACAATTCTGACGGATCTGTCAGAATAACCACTTCTGACACCATGTGAAATAATAACAGAAACAGGGCAGCCACAAAAACCAGCTTTAATCTACCTTTCAGTTTCTGACGTCAAACAAAAGCGCGTCACACAAAAGCGCGTCATACATAAGCTGTATCCGGTTGGAAAGTGAAAGTGAAACTAGCTTTAACTTTACACTACACTAACCATCGCAGTGGATGAATCATATGGCTTCCAAGTTAGACTTGTAAACCCACTAACTAGATATTTAAATCCCTCAATAAAGAGTGATAGAGTGCCATCAGCATGGTCAACTCACCCCATGGTTTTTTACCAGAATCAGTTAAATTTTGCAGTTTACTGCTCAACCACTGGCTGCGGTGTTTCATATACAAACCATTTAAACCATCCTAATCTCTTAGTAAGGTCAGTATATAACTTTCATGTTTATTACCAGTATAGACGCATACTAACTGAACTACAAGTACGCCTCCCCAATGACAACGCGTTTAATCCATTTCTCAGCTCAATGGACAATAATGCATATGAAAGAATCTGCAACGAATTTAACATTAACCCTTCAAATAACTTTAGACAAAAGTTAGACCGCAGTCACGGGTTGGGCACATTGTATTTGTGGGGTCAGCGTAGAGAATATAATTTTGACTACTGGCCCGGCCACACCTCTTTTAAGCCAAACTCCCAAGTTAGATTGGGATCAATAGAACAAAAACACCCCAATGCTTGGGCAACATTTATCTTAGATAAAAGTAAAGGTCTAACAATGTCAGGAGTGCAAAGACTTAATGACTCCATACGGACGTACGTTTGGTGTCTATTAGGAGCGCAAGCACAGACCAAGTCTAGCATAGTGGATCAATCTACAGGCTTTGACGCCAGAAAACAATTTCTAGCCAATTTAGAAGATGCTATTAACTCTGCTGTTGATTTACCTTCCAGCATACAAAGGTACCAAAACGTTCTTTCACATGCTAGGTCAAAGGTTGACTTTGTTGTGGGTCATGGATTATACATGCTGCCTTCTGACCTCAGACTACAGATTGGCATGATACAGAATTATAATAATGAAATTCTCATAGCCGGAGACGACCAAAACTTAGGACACAATCAAGGCTTAAACACAAGGCCCGCACCAGCCATTTTTAAAAAAAGTATCTAGCCCTGAAAGCGACCCCCCACCAGTTATAAGCAGCCCACAGCCAGAAAGCGGTCCAACACCACCTGTTGATGTACCTCACCCTGACAGACACACCAGCGAAAAGACTGCCCTTGTTGTGTTTTTAACTTTTACTGGATTAGCCATACTTTATTTCACTAAAAATTAAACCGGCAGCCAGCACTCCTAACGTCCACAGATGGTCGGCCATATAACCAGCCACTTTGCCTATGGTAGACAAAACCCAACTAACAACACTGCCTATTATGCCAGGCAGAGCATCAAGCGCTTTGACAGCTAACTTCTTTAATAGGTTTGCCAGATGGTGCAGTTGTTTTCTAATCCAACTTTTACCGGGCCGAGGCGTTGGAGGCGCTACTGGCCCTGTTGGCGCACTGCCAGTTAATGCATAAACCAGTGTAGAGATAGCAAACCCAACGGCTGTTAATATACTAACTATTGTAATCCCCTGCTCTCTGAACAGAATCCGTATTCTTTCTGCTAGCGTAGTATTTTCATGAAGCATTTTGTTTATAGTTTCTCTGATTCTGCTTGTTTGGGACGCTATTTTTTCTCTGTTAATATACAACGCTGCTAACCTGTTTGCCCTTAGTGACATTAAATTCTGTATTTTCGCCTGTATTTTAGCCTTTTCTTCCGGCTCTAAATTGTTATCATCTGCATCGGCCAGTTTATTTTTTTCTTCTTCTATCTCTGTCTCTAGCACATTAAATTTTGCCAAATTGTTTTTTAGTTCTTCGTTTATAGTTGTTAAAGCAGACTTAGTAGCCCTGAGGTCACGCAGTTCAGCTTCAAGATCCTTGATTCTAGCTTTAAGAACCCCGAGTTCACGCTCAGACAATGGAGGATCATCAGTTGTTTCTAAAGCTGCTTCTTCATCAGGACTCGGCTCACCTTCTCTTTGACTAGGCAATGGAGAATCGGCAATTGTTTTTAACTGTGTTTCTTCATTAAAACTCGTCTCAAGTTCTGCTATTAGTTCATCTGCTCTTTGACTTAATTCTTGAAGAGAGATGTTTTGCATTTCAGATTGCGATGGCAACTCTTGCACTATGCTTTGTAAAAGACTAACAGCCTCAGACCTTAAATCTTCAATAAAGTTTAACTGTCTTTGGTCGGCAATAGGGAGATCTCTAAGAATTGTGCCCCTGCTTAAAAACTTGTTTGGGTCTGGTATTGTAGTAAGCCGTACAAGCCTTCCTTTACTAGTTCTTACATACAGATGATTACTTTCATCTGTTGAAAAATTGGAAACCTTAAGTGCTTCTGGCTGCTTTCTCCCCATATGACTATACAATGATTCAATTCTATCTAACATTTGTATTTGGCTTAATCCCCCCTCCTGGCTTAATTCTACCTCTTGGCTTAATCCCGCCCCTTGGCCTGCTCCCGCTCCTTGGCCTGCTCCCGCTCCTTGGCCTGCTCCCGCTCCTTGGCTTGCTTCTGCCTCTGCTTCTTCAAGTTCATCTTGCAATGAACGGCCCGGTTCTGTTTCATCTTCGTCTTCTACAATAGGACTAACCGCGTCAAAATCTTCATCAGCCATATTTATATATTTAATATTTTTTGTTTTATATAAAAATGAACCCATACGGTTGTGACCTTGATCCATACAGAAAAGCGAAGGAGCCCCATGGCATAAAAGGCATAAGACAGACTGTGCGTGTTGTAAATAATCCATCAACAATTGAGCCCAATGAAATGTTAACAGTAAGATTTAGTGACCTAGGGCCTGACGATGTTATAATGCCAGGCACTGCCAAGCTATTATTCAAAATAGATATTGAGTCGGCGGATCCTAATGCTACTGTCGTTGCTAACCTGGGCAGGGCCATCATTAAAATTATGGTAATTAAACTGGAAGGTAGAGAAGTCTTCTCACTGAGTAGTGCAGACATTTTTAATCTCTATTCGGACCTGTGGCTGCCCAGAACAGAAAGAAAAGACAAAATCTTTCAGGGGATCCAGAGCCCAAACGGTCTTAAGCACAGGCTTAATGCTGCAGATGCAAAGGAAGACGAGGGAGACCAGGCAATAGCGCGAGCATTTAAGAACAGATTTTGCATCCCTCTAGATTTTGAACTGTTAAAAACCCATCAGCCATATTACCAAGGCGCACTAAGAGACAAACTTACTTATGAACTGACATTCAATGACAGCGGGTCTGTTATTCTGTCCGAAGACCCAACAGCTAGATACGCAGTCAGTAACATCTCTCTTAATTTTGACGTTGTTACTAACCCCGAACTGGCTAGAATAATCTTAAACCAGTATAAAAGTAGGACGGTTGTTTACTTTGAAAGAGTTTTACACCACAGTCTAGCGATTAAAAACAAGCAAGACGCTGTCTGGGAAATAGCTATAAGCAATTCTTTAAGGTCCCTAAAGGGGGTTCTCTTGCTATTTACTAAACCCCCGACCCCTTTTAAGAGGGAATCTGAGGTGTTTTACAACCCAAAAATTGAGCAGTTGTCTTGCACAGTAGATGGCAAGCCTTTTCAGCTGTATTCAGCCGGACTTTTACCCGACCAACACTTTGATGAAATAAGAAAATTGTTTGCTGGAGGCAGACAGACAAGCCCCACAGCCGATCATGTGTGTAAAAAACTTCACATTCACGATGTAAGACTCGAAGATTATCTAACAGACAAATATGGATTATGGCTGGATTTTAGATCCACGTATGACAACAGACTGCACGGGAGTGGAAGAAGGCATACTCATACAGATTAATAAGGAAAAGGAGGAGAATGGTCAGATACAAATGCACGTTTTTATGGTTTATGACGCCCAGCTGAACATTGAAGAAAATAGACTGAAAGAAATAGCCTATTAAAACAGATGGATAGTTTGAACTTTTTGCCCAAAGACCCGCACTGTTCGCTTATTTGTGGGATCACTGGGTGTGGGAAAACTGTCTTCATACTTGATTTGTTACAAACAATCTACAGGTTTCATTACGAGTACATTGTTATATTCTGCACAACCATTAAGCACAACAAGTCTTACAAAGAAAGGCAGTTTGTTTGGACAGACGAGAATATATTTTTAGTTGATCCTACTGACAAGCTAAGCGACTGTTTAGAACATTACTATAGGCTATTTGAGGGAACTGAAACGCTGTTTATTATTGATGACTGTTCAGCCGAACAAGACATTGTTAAAAAAAGAAGGACTCTGTCTAAGCTAGCCTTTAGCGGAAGACATGCATTACTTTCTGTTTGGCTTTTAACTCAGAAATACAATGCTGTCTTAAAAGACTTTAGATCGCAGTTAAAATCAGTCATCTTATTCTATACTAAGGACAAGGACAGTTTTGAAGAATGTTTAAGTGAAAAATATATAATCAGGGACAGGGATGAACTAAAAAAAATAAAAGAGCAGTTAGAAAAATCTAAGCACGCTAAACTATGCTTGCGGACTGATCCACCAGTTCAATACGTTTGCTCATTATAGATTGTTTATTACAGATTGTTTATTACAGATTATTTATAATAAATTGTTTATAATAAAAAGAATGTCTCGAGGGCCAGAATCAAAAGTGGAGTTAGCTCCTAAATGCGTTTCAGTAGAGCTAAAAGATCTAGCAGACACAACTGACTTTGATCTAATAGGAGTGGCAGGAAATGTTTATGGATTTGAGTACACCGACGATGGCGTTTACAAACGAATAGAAATTGAAGATAAAAAACGGCAGCAATATCCTGCCCTGGAAGAGATAAGAAATCTAAGGGCAAACGATTTTGGCAAACACGAATACAAACTTCATAAACGAGAGAATGCTTGGGCGTTGCTTCCTGACATTAACTGGGATTTAAAGTTTGAACTACGAAGCCCCTATGTATACTTTGATAAGAAAAACAATTTTAGAAAAGCTTTGAATGAAGGACACCTTATTAGCCTAGTCCCAGGAACACAACAGAAAAAGAAGATTGAAATAACTAAGCAGGGCCCTGAATATATGCTGCGGAGAAAGCTGCCCTTAGCTGAAGTGGGGGATGACACCGTTGGCTTAGAATTTAACCCAACGCTAGAACCACTGCCTAGAAAAATGACGATGCTTTTTCGCTTATTTATTACTCCGAGGGAGTCTGACCCTAGTTTGCCAGAACATGTGTTAATCAGAGGTGTAAAAATAAAGTCTGAAAACTTGGACGGGCCTCTTAGGCTTGTTATTGCTATTACTAAAAACGGGGATGAAATAAACACTTCTGTATCTTCTGACAAAGTTACTGTGATGGTTGACAAAGACAAAGACAAAGTGCTGCGAGAAGAGTTAATAAGAAGATATGTACAAGATTAATCTTAATTAAAAAACTAATCTTAATTAAAAAAATGGATGATCAGGCTCAAAAGTTTAGGTTAGAGCAAATAACTGAACTTCAAGAAGAAATAGAAAGTGACTTGGATAATTATAGGGTTACTAGAAAGAAATATGCTAAAGTTTTAAATACTCTTTCTTATGTGATTACTGGCTCATCAGCTGTAGCGAGCGTAAGTGCTGGGTCTAGCGTTGCTCTTTTAGCTACTGGGGCTGGAGCGCCAGCCTCTTTAGCATTAGGGAGCCTTGGTTTGGGTTTAGGTGCTATGTCTATGATTGTGAGTGCTGTTTTAAAAAAAATTAACGCCTAAACTACAAAAGCACACTGCCATTGTAGCCCTAGCATCAGCAAAACTTTGTTCATTAAGACTGAGAATAAGCAAAGCATTGCAGGATGAAAACATTACAGCTGAAGAATTTGAGCGCCTTATGGCTGATGGTGAGGATTACAGACGACAAAAAACTGAACTTCAAAAGGAGTGGAGAAAGACTTTTACTTCGCAACAGGTAGACACTGAGACAATCAAACAGAACATTGAAAAACAAGCAAACAATCAGTTAAACCCAAAATAGACTAAAAAAATAAGATGTGAACTAAAATAAATAAATCATAAGTTTAACAAAAAAATAAATACTATTTTTTTAACTAACAGGCACTGTGTTTGGTGGGACAACTTGCAGCTCTTCACGAACAAACGATCTTTTAGGGGCAGGCTTTTTAGAAGAAAGAGTCTCTCTTAAATAATATACGGGAGGGGTTGTTTTCATAATTCTTTCAACTTCATATACATCTACGCTCCATATGGGTTCTGTGGCTCTAATTCTGACATCACCCTCTGCCTCTCCAGGAGCATACAAGTATCTTACTTTTAGTCCGAACGGCAAGAGTTTTTGATTACCTTGGATGTCTTCAGTAATGCTAATTTTTTTAATTTGATCGCGTTTACTGGCTTAAGACCTGTTGCTTTAAATTCTTCATTGTTCATGGCGCGTAAGACTGCTGGCAATCTCCTAACCCATTCTGTGTTGCGTGTTTTGTCCATAAGGTCTCTATGATATTGATAGGTAAACAGACGCTCAGCCAGATTCTTATTAAAGTTTTCTACTAAAGCCTGGGAGCGATGGTTGCCTGGAATCCCTCTCTTAACAGTAAACGTTTATCTTGGAAACAGTTTTGCTCAAGTCTCACATCCAAGACATCGAAGAAAAAAGTGTGGAAAATCATCAAGAAAATCAAAGGGAAGAACACCTGTCCCACTGTGAACCATCTCAAGTTTACTGACTCTTTAATAACAGAGAAAAAAGCAGTTGCTAATCTGCTTGCTTCAACCATTGAAAAGAATTCCTCCTCTTCTAACAAATCAGCCAGTTTTGTCAAAATCAAAGCCCTCAAAGAAAAATCACCCTGCAACTTTTCATCAGATAACATGGAAGACTACAATCTTCCTTTCACTTTAAACGAATTGAAATCTGCCTTACTTTCTTGCAGCGATTCCTCTCCGGGTATAGATGAAATCCATTACAAACTTTTGAAACATCTTCCGCAAAAAGGTCTGCACATCCTGCTGCATGTCTACAACCATGTATGGACTACTGGTTTCTTTCCACCTTCTTGGCGAAAAGCCCTCATCATTCCCATTCCCAAACCAGGAAAAGATCTTTCTAACCCATCAAACTACCGTCCCATAGCTTTGACCAGCTGTGTCTGCAAGCTGATGGAGAAAATGGTCAATGGTAGACTCATGTGGAAACTCGAAACCGATGGCCTTTTGGCGAAAGAACAGTGTGGTTTCCGCAAACATCGAACCACAGTTGACCATTTGATCCGTCTGGAATCTACGCTTCGGAACGCCTTTCTGAACAAACAACACGCAGTGGCTATTTTCTTTGACTTGGAGAAGGCCTACGATACCACCTGGAAATCTGGGATACTTCATGATCTCCATGATCTTGGTTTTCGGGGTCATCTTCCACTTTTCATTCAAAATTTTTTGGCAGAACGACAGTTTCAGGTCCGGGTTGGCACCACTCTCTCTGATGTTCATGAGCAGGAGTTGGGTGTTCCGCAAGGAAGCATACTGTCTCCTGCCCTCTTTAGCATCAAGATCAACAACATTGTTAAATCTGTTCAACAGGGTTCAGACTGCTCATTGTTTGTGGATGATTTTGCTGTTTACGCAACTGGAAGCCTGTACCCGAGTGTCCAGCGCAGGCTCCAGCTTTGTGTAGATAAAATTCATCAGTGGGCGGATGAAAACGGCTTTGCTTTTTCTCCTACAAAGACACAGTGCATTCACTTCCATAATTTCCGTCAGTTTTTTCCAGATCCTGTAATTCAAATAGGGAAATCTCCCATTCCAGCTGTCAAAGAGGCCAAATTCTTAGGAGTTATTTTTGACCAGAAACTCAACTTTCTCAGCCACATTAAAAACCTCAGAACTTCTTGCCAGAAAGCTTTGAATATTCTGCGGGTTGTAGCACACACTGACTGGGGCGCTGATAAGAAAACTTTGCTGCACCTCTACAGAGCCTTGGTCCGTTCCAAACTGGACTATGGTTGTGCTGTGTACGGCTCTGCAAGACCGTCTTACCTAAAACTCTTGGACCCTATTCACCATCAAGGGCTTCGTCTCTGTCTTGGAGCATTCCGCACCACACCTGTGTACAGCCTGTATGCAGAGGCAGGTGAACCCTCACTGTCCAACCGCAGGCTGAAACTGTCTCTGAATTATTATATCAGACTGTTCTCGGAACCAGAAAACCCTGCCTATGACTGTGTTTTTGACCCTCCGTTCCAAAGTAAATTTGAAAACAACCCTAACTGTATTCCGCCGTTTGGTCTTCGTATGCAGCCTCACGTGCGGAATGCAGGTCTAGACTTAGGAGTTGTGTCCGATTTTTCCAAGTTTCCAGATGAGCCTCCGTGACCTTTTTCACACCAGAGATTTGTTTTGATCTTGCAGCTTTTCGTAAAGAGTCTACCAGCTCTCTGGCATACAAGGCATTGTATTCTGACCTTTGTTCAAAATTTCCATCTTATCAGAAAATTTTCACTGACGGTTCCAAATCTGAGGATGGAGTGGCCTGTGCAGCCTACTGCCCTGGGGCTCCTTCTCAGATACTGTTAGAACATATACCTCCAGATGCTTCTGTCTATTCCGCTGAACTTACTGCTCTGGTTCTGGCATTGAAGATAATCTCACAATCTAAGAAGAGGGACTTTCTGGTTCTGTCAGATTCACTGTCAGCGTTGGAGGCCATAGCTGGCCGCAACCTTCAGCACCCAGAACTTTTACACTTTTTTGAACTTTTTAGCAAGTTGAAAGCGGATGGTTACAACATTATTTTGGCTTGGATTCCTGGTCATGTTGGCATTGGAGGGAACGAAATGGTTGATCGTTTAGCCAAGAATGCCACAAGAGAGAAACTGTCCGACATATATATCCCCTGCTCAGATCTGAAACCCAAAATTAACGATTATGTGAGAGACCTCTGGCAGGAGGATTGGAATACACAGACGGATAACAAACTTTTTCAGATCCGTCCAAACCTTAAGGAGTTCCTCCCATCTGCGTCTGGTGGTCGTAAAGAAGAAACAGTTCTGTGCCGGCTGCACACTGGCCATTCGTATTTTACCCATTCGTACCTTTTAAAGAGTGAAGAAGCTCCGTGGTGCATTCCATGTCATGTGCCACTCACAATGAAACATATTCTTTTAGAGTGTTGGGACTTGCACGATGTGAGACACAAACATTTTACGGCAGATTCCATGAAAACCTTGTTCAGAGATGTCCCACCTGTTGCCATCTTTGAGTTCTTGAAAGAGATTAACATTTTTCATCGGATCTGAGTTTTTACAGTGGAAAGATTTTTAACAAACTTTCAGATGGTTTTTCGATGTATTTTAAAGAATTGTGTGAATGAATGACTTGTGAGTTGATTTTAACGTGGTGACAGCCCTGATGTGGCCCTTTGCGGTCGGCTGGGCTATAAGTAACATTATCTTATCTTATCTAACTGTAACCCGATGTCTTAAAAACAGTTGGTTTACAGCTCCTTTAAACTCTTTTCCATCATCAACCTGAATCATCCTAGGATACTTTAATGGACCTCGCATGTATATTCGTTGTAAAGCCACAGCCACAGCAGTTGAGCTTTTATCCGTTAAAGGCTCAGCATCTTTATATCTTGAAGCCATGTCAACAACCGTAAGAGCATACTTAAACTTTTTTCTTCTAACTTTGTCATGTGGAAGATACAACAAGTCCATCTGGTGGGTGTCATTAGGAACTGAGTTAACAAATCGAGGCCTTATTATTCTTTTGGGCAGGTAGATATATTTGCCAGATCGCTTGTTTTGAAAGCCAGTCTTTCGCTTCTGATTCAGACACCCTAGCAGCTTTACTCAGTTTATCAATAGCGGCCTTTCCTTTCCAATACCCTCTAGGAGAATAATATATTTTGTACTTCGTATCGTCCATAAGAAGGGACTGTTTTTTATTACATTTTTAACTATGTTTTTTAGATTGAATATGCAAGAAGAAAGATTGCCCCCATAGCACCTATAATAAAGCCTATTTCTACCATTTTCTGATCCTCAGATGGTTCATAAAAGTCAGACAGTTCTGGCGGTGACGATGTTAGAAACTTCTTTCCTGTCACTAAGTAATATTCATTCATTGCTTCATCAACGTCTGTAAATGTATGCTCTGCATGCCCCTGTTCTCTTAACTTTTTATTAATAAAGTCTAAGTGAGCAATTCTCCTTTTCTCGTAAGCGTCTCTTGCCTTAGCTAAATCTTCCATTGCCTTGTTATGGCGTTCTCTCTCTTCATCAGACCGCAATTTACTAAACATATAATTGCTGCCAGAGAAAGCCAATGCATTAACAATAGCTCCTCCCACCATCAGAACTAATCCAGACATCTTTTTATAAATGAATTAATCTTTTTTATAAATCAATATTTTCTAGAATGAATCTTTTTTATAAATCAATATTTTTCTAGAATAAATCTTTTTTATAAATCAATCTTTCTATGCATTAATCTTTCTATGAATTAATCTTTCTATGCATTGATGTTTTCTGGGATAATCCCCTGTGTAACAAGAAAGTCTTTTGAGGCAATCCCCGCCGTTATTACAGCTATAACCTTAACAACATCCTCAATGTCCAACCTTCCTAGATCAGCTGGTCTCATTTTAAACATGTTTTTTGCTAACATGCTATATCCTATACTAAGACCGCTGATTACAGCAGAGTGGTAAATAGTATTGATGATCTTTGCGGTGCTCATGTTTTTTATTAACTAAAAAAATAATTAAAATAATCATAATATGAAAGACTGTCTATGTGCTTTTTAATCAGATAATCTTTTGTTGCTAGAGCTAAAAATAAGGTTGTAACTAGTTTTGGTGAATCTTCTATCTTTCCCATGTTGGGCGGTTTTATTCTTAACAAACATTTTGCTAGGGTTGAGTAAACTATAATGCAAACAATGGGCACTGCATAATTAACCAGCGTTAAACTCATGGTTTTAAAAAGGCTTTATTTTTTTTATTGTTTTTAAAAAGAGTTTAAAAATGGATTGCGACGAGCTATTAAAGTGTGAGGAGGCAGCAGACCTCTGTCATAAAGAAAGATTATACTCTCTGGCTGCATGTGGGAAAACCAGGCAGTATTTAGGCGTTGAACTAAGTACCGAACAGATTCAGCAATTGTCTACATCAGACGTTGAGAAGTATTACGCCAGGTACGAAGCACAGCTAGGATCAAAAATGGTTAGATCGGTGGGACAGACAATGATTAGTTTATATGCTAAGTTAGTAGGCAAGATAGCGCCGATTGATTCAGAAGAAGATTTAAAATATGACTTAACACAAGATCCGGTTTTAACCAAGTCCCTAGAATCTCTTGCATGTGACATGTATTATAGATTTGGGACGTTGTTATGTCCATTCATCATGGGATTAATTACTTTTAATCATATTAATTTTAATCATATTAAAAAAAATGAGCGAGCAGGAGAAGATTGCGACTCCACAGGAGCAGAATGCCCCACAAGTGAGTGTCCCACAACTGAGTGTCCCACAACTGAGTGCGGCACAAGTGAGTAGTGTTACTAAGTCTAAAAGTCCTGGGCGTGTTGAGGCCGGTCGTAAACTAGCTGAATGGAACAGACTGCAAAAAGCAAACCAAGCAGCAAAACAAAAATTATTAGATAGTAATACAACATTGCCACCAGCACCGCCACCGCCGCCAACAACAACAACAACACAATCAAACTATAAGATGTATTATTATGTACTGGGGAGTATTGTTGGTGGAGGGCTTTTGGCATACAAGTGTCTAACCCCATACTTAGCAACAAAGTTACAAATCCCCGCAAAAACAGTAAAAGAAGAAGAACCAGCCTCTGCAAAAAAAGCACAACCTCCTTCTGTAAACCCATTATTTTTACTGAATTAGTTTTTTAATGTGTTGTTAAGTACAAGTTAAGTACTGGTTAAGTACAAGTTAGGTCAGTTATAACAAGTTAAGTGTAAGTAAAGTGCAAGTTAAGTGCAAGTCATGTTAAGTACAAGTTAAGATCTTAAGTAAAGTACTAGTTAAGTACTAGTTAAGATCTTAACTTAAGTCAGTCAAGTTAATCTTTCAAGTCAGTTCTCCAATGACCTACAGCATATGAAAACTCGGGATTAACGTAAGTTCGCTTGTTATTGCTAGAGACTCGTGATTTCTTATTAACAGCAGTTGTGTTTACTTGATGAAGAGTAGAGCGCAGGTTAACATTTGTGTGATGAAATACTTTGTTTTCAAAGAGAGCCTGCTTGTAGTTGTCGTGACTTATATTTTTTTTTTACAACTTCTTTACTTATACCTTTAGCTTTCTTCATTACAGAAGTCTGGCTAGCAACACTATACATCTTTGACCGTAAGCCAACATATTCTTGTATAACCGCCCCATTAAGTTCATCCTTCATCTTTCCAATCACTTTCTTGTTTACAGTTGAATGTAAAGGGCTGTCTTTTGGGTAGTCACATGTGTCGTACCATCCATCAGCTCCTTTAACCACCTCCGCTTCTAAATCCTTGTAAAAATCTTCTGTTGGGACATCCAAAATAAAAGAGTCAGTGTCTGTGTAAAGAACTCTTGATTTTGGATACAGAGGTTTAAAGTAGTCGTACAGAAATTCAAGCATTAACAATTTTGACAGCTCTAGCACAGTAAACCCAATAAACACCGGCTTGTCCAACTTCACATTCTGTTTCTTCATCATAACGCCAACCAGGCTGTCGCTAAATCTTCTAAAGTCTTGGTAGTTAGGTTTAGAGACCAGCTTAATTGCTCTTTGTTCTTTTGTAACTAATCTTACATCTTTACGATTGTGTACGTTCTCCATGGTTTTGCCAAAACAACTGTTGTTCATTAGTTTAAAAAAGTCTTTTTCTGAAGCGTCAGTGGCTTTAGTCCTAAGCTGAGTATTCTTCATAATATATGGTCTCATAAAAGGCTCTTGATCAAAAACAATTAGTCTATGAATGGCGGTAAGTTTTAGTCCGTGTCTTAGGTAAAACTGTAGCAGTCTGTAATGACATACGTACTTAGTTTTGTGGCGAAGATTGGGCACAAGCTTAGGCGGTTCTGTGGGGGTCATCTTTAAGCTTTCTGCAGCTAGAGGATAATCATTATGAAGATCGTGTAATTCTTTAGGATATTCTAAGTCTACTTCTAAGATTAGTCCTGCTGATTATCAGGTGTAAGCTGTGACAACATACCTAACACAGTATTAACGTCATGAGGTCCTACGAACATTTTAAAGTTTCTTAATGGCAGTGCCTGGCTCATGGCCCACCCATACAGATTGTTGGCGTCTAAGTACATTAGATAGTTAGATGGTTTGGTGGGGTCATAGTCATCTAGATACTTGTTATTGGCTTTGCAGTAAGGATGAGAGGCCATGCTAATGCCTCCCCTCAGACCATCTTCAATCATCTGGAGTGTAGCCAGATCAGATATTAGGTCAATCTCAATGTTTGTAGACTTTAAGAATGCGTCACAAGAAAGCCCAGGGGCAGAAATGTAATGTGATGAATCTAGACCGTAATGTTTCATGCAGGTAGATCTGTAATTCTGAAAGACGTCTGCCAATAAACACACGTCAGCCAATAAATATTGATCATGATAGTCGCCCATTGTTTGACAGTGTAATTCTGTCCAGGCTTTCTGTGCGTGTTCATATTCAGAGTCGGTTATGTCCTTTCCTCTAAGACTAGAAAAGAAAGCGCCTTTAGGAGGAAGTGAGTCTTCATCAAACCTTTCCCACGAGTTCATGTATTCATAAGGATAGACACCTTTACGTACTAAAGATGGGTCAAAATATTGTTTAGTTATTGAGAAGTCTTGTAGAGATCCTGATAATTTATCCAGACTTGCCATCAGATGTTGGGCAGAGTCATAAAAGGATAAACAGTCAATAGTAAAGGTCATGTACTTTTCTGAAGACTGTGCAATGCAGCTGACCCTCTTATATTCAGAAGTTATTGCTTTCATGATGAAATGAGAATCATAGCCTCGTAAGTTATGAAAGAAAATTGGCAGTTTCCACGTCTTGGGATCAACCTTAAGTTGAAGATTGCAGCTGTTGTGCGCGGCCCCTCTGAACTTTCCAGTAATGTGATCGTGGTCTCTCACTGTTGGGTTTGCTTCCGCTGCTGTCGCGTCTTTACTATTAGGTGTTAGCTCTGAGCCGCATATCCAGCAGTGTGTAGATGATTCATAGCGCCTTTGGTCTTCGGGAGTCATCCTAATGTCTGAGAGATTCAGTTGATTGGAGAATTGATTACGAAGTTGTTTCATGTGTTGTAAAAATCGATTAGCTGCATTGGGGCCTCTGTAAATCTCTGGCGTTGTGTGTTGACCGTCTGACCTAACAGTAATAAACGCATAAGAACAAATCTGATGATGGGTTAATAAGGTTGTTTTTTGTTTTTCTAGTTGTTGTGGGCCGTAGTACTGTGGCAAGATTGATTCAAAGTCAGCATAAACTACGTATGGGCTCATCCGCATCTTGCGTACATTCTTAAAACTAACTTTAGACCCGGGTGGGGGCGTAAGAAGTTTAGTTTCACAGTCTACAAAACTTTTACAATGTTTCTTATGGCTGGCAGCTGCTTCTATAGTTGGGATTCTGACCAAACACCTTCTACAAAGCTCTGCTAATTGATCTGATTAATACATAGTGACTCTTTAGACCGTCTGTAAACAGTATCAAGTCGACATGTTTGTTAAGTGGATCGCCTAAAGTAGGAGCTTTGGGAGAAATCCTTAGAGGGACTAGATTGTCTACTACAGACCATGTGTATACGTTTACAGTGATTGGTTTGTTTTGCTCTTCAAACTGAGATAAACTTTCTATGTTTACTGGAAAGGTTATGTTATTAAAGTTCAGCTCATTTATATATTGTTCATAATTGGAAACTCTGTCTGCGTGCTTTTTAACAGGATGTAAATGCGCCAAAACACACCACATGAAACACATATTGTCAGAATTTTGTATGTTTAAGACTGCTCGTTTTAACACTAACTCTCTTGGAAGAGGAAGGTAAGAATTGCCAACTATAGGATAGAACTTTGTTTGTCTTAATCTGATTTCAAGGACTGTTCCTTCAGACCAGCCGGAGCCGCGCAATTTTGCTTCTTCACTTGCATGGTTAAGCTGTGTAAGCATGTAATCAGCCCATTCAGAATTAAAGTCGTAATAGCTGATTACTTCTTTCTGTTTAGTTGAAACCCAGACTTGCATGTTTTTATCATCGGGGGTTATATAATCAATCAGAATGGCCAACAACACTTTTACTGGCGGGCCAATTTGAAGAGACTCTGGGATTTTAGAAATGGCATGTGTTACGCTTTCCTGAACGCTTGAGGGGTTAATGATGTCCATGTCTACTTCACTAAACGTATTGCTTAATTGTTCATTGCTGTCAAATATCTCCTCCCACGTATATAGTTTTCTAACCTCGGATTTACTTGTGGGGTTCATTTTTTAACCCACAACATTTACGTAAATCAAAAAAAAATAAATGTAAGTAAAAGTAAGTAAACGCGCTTTTATTCTTCACCCAAGCGTTGCAATACTTCAAGACACCCAAATCTTACAAGAGCACTTGCCAATATTTTAGCTTTTTCTGAATCACTACAGTCAGTGTTTAACTCTTTGATTGCTTCGTCAAATAGTTCACTATGATTTTTTATTAAATTGTTTACATCATTCTCAAACCCAGATTCACCAAAATCAATGTTTAACACTTTCATTGTTTCGTCAAATAGTTCATTACAATTTTCTATTAAAATCATTAGATCAGATTCGCTGTGTTTGGTCGTCATTTTTAAACCTAAAAATTAAACAAATCTTAAATAAATGTTAGCAAACGCCCAGAGAACGTGGACAAACGAGTCACAAGACGAAACACAACTAGTTTCGACCTTAGGTCTTCATCAGGTGAGACATTAACGAATAAAACAATGAAAATTCACTTAGCTTTGATCGTTCAACGCCTTCTTCCTTGCGCTGAACCCTACCAAGTGATCTGAAGCGATCAAAGCTAAGTGAATTTTCATTGTTTTATTCGTTAATGTCTCACCTGATGAAGACCTAAGAGGTCGAAACTAGTTGTGTTTCGTCTTGTGACTCGTTTGTCCACGTTCTCTGGGCGGTTTGCTAACATTTATTTAAGATTTGTTTAGATTTCCGCCTGCAGTCCTCTCGCTTTGCAACTAGATCTAAAAATTAAATAAATAAAAAAATAATTGTAAATTCAGCTGTTATTTATTACTCATAGTCTTTTACTAATCTTAAAAACTGTCCAGGTTTAAAGGTAACAGTTACTCCTTCAGGGTCAGTAGAAGCAGTCAGATCAAGATCTTCAGGAGCTATTTGATCAATTAAAATGGCAAACAACTTTATAACTGAATAAGGCCAAGAATGTGGTAGTTTACTGATGGCGTTCCTTACGCTTTCCCGCATATCGGCGCGCTCAAAAAGATCCGTAATTAATTCTTCAAACTCTTCTCTATCAACCCCCCAGCTCCTTTCCTCCAACTCCCACATTCTGAATATATCAATAAGCTCTGCAACTACTCCGGGCTTCATTTTTTAAACCAGATTATAAACACCAATTAAAAAAATTAAGTAAGCCGTTCCTATTGTTTTGCGCAAGAATCAGAAGAGAGGAGAAAATGTAAATATCTATGTTCTAAATCACCCATTTTTGTTTTGCACGAACCCCCCCCCCCCCCCCCCCCCCCCCCCCCCCCCCCCCCCCCCGCCATTTTGAAATAACGATTACTTCGATTTTTGGAGGTTTTGGGATGTTAAGTTTGATTGTAGAAAAGGTGTTAGTTTTGGCAAAAAGTAGCATGAGAAGGAAGAAATTCGTTTGTGAAAAGGGGGGTTTTCGTGCAAAATAAGATGGGTGGGTTAGAAGGCACATATTTACATTCTCTAGCCGTACCAGTTGAAGGTGATCCAGGGTACGACCAGCTCTACAGGATTCAACCCATTCTGGATCATCTGCATGAAAAGTTCCGGGAAGTGAATTTTTTTCTCACCTGTGCGTGTGTTCATGATTTTGTCAATGCTGTGACCAGACCGAGTGCCATCAGTGAAAGAAGACCACGTGGAGTAAAATTGTGAAGCAGGGAATGCAGACAACCTGAGGATTATGTCCAAGACCTTGTATGGCAAGTGATGGATTCCTATACAAGACAGCCTGGCAGTAATGTAAGTATCTGTGTAAAAACTAACACAGTTCCTACAGTGTTTTGTGTGATAACAAATGCATGCAATGTGTGTGTGTTTTTCTTTTTTCTTTTCAACAGACAATTGTTTATTTTTTTTCTTCAGACTGTTTTCCATGGTTGTCATTTTGAACATTTACCAATAAGTATTATACTATAACAATTTGGACCACACTGTATACTTACAGTGATGCTGAATAAACACTAACAGAAGGTTTTGTCAGTGCTGTAACATGTGTTCAGAAACTGTTCTTTTCTTGTAAAACCACCATTTTGTAAAACCACTTGTAAAACCACCATTTTGTTACATCCCTGTCCATCCCCTAATGGCCAACAAAACTAGGTTATATTATGTAGCATCATAGCTTAGGGTAAAAGGAAAGAGAAGCTATAAAGTCCAAGTCATATGTCAACAAATAAATAAACAGTGATTGAGGTATTGAACCTACCCCAAATAGTAAAATTATGTACCTTTCTAGTAGAATTGGGGTACCCCCAGTAACATACAGATTGTTACACAGAGGGACATTTATTGACAACAATATGAATCCCAGATGTTTGTAATGTTGTTGAGCTACCACCAAAAGATATTTTTGCTGTGTTTAGTGGGCTTTTATTTGCTCAGTTGTTCTAAAACTCTCACATTGAAAACAAAACAAAAACTGTTTTATCACATGTTATTAGTGTGAACCATCATCATAACCAACAAAACCAATATAGAATGATGTGAAATTGTAGACAAGGGTATAAGTAAGTAATCCACAAAAAATCTAACAAATAACTCAAGAAATAGATGAATAATGTACATGTTTGTGAACATACCGTGAAAAGCATGATTATGCCCCTTTTTACCCAACAAATAGTACCCCCAATTATGAGCAGATTATCATCAGGAACAACATTCCTTGGGATTTATATGACTGTCATGTGTTAGTGCTGATGTTGAACAATTAGTCACACCACTTTTTCATTGTTTACACTGATTTTATATGGTGCAATTTGTTTATGTATACTTGAAAACTGTTCTTTTTGTAAAACCACCAACATATGTATCCCTGTCCATCCCCTAATGGCCACAAAAACTACATTATTGTAATATAGCATCAAAGTTTGTAGTATAAGGAAAGAGAAGCCATAAAATCTAAGTCATATGTAAAGAAATACACAAGCAGTGATTGAGGTACTGAACCTACCCCAAATAGTAAAATTATGCCCCTTTCTAGTAGAATTGGGGTACCCCCAGTAACATACAGATTGTTACACAGAGGGACATTTTTTGACAACAATATGAATCCCAGGTGTTTGTAATGTTGTTGAGCTAACACCAAAAGGTATTTTTGTTGTGTTTAGTGGGCTTTTATATGCTCAGTTGTTCTAAAACTCTCACATTGAAAACAAAACAAAAACTGTTTTATCACATGTTATTAGTGTGAACCATCATCATAACCAACAAAACCAGTATAGAATGATGTGAAATTGTAGACAAGGATATAAGTAACTAATCCACAAAAAATCTAACAAATAACTCAACAAATAGATGAGTAATGTACATGTTAGTGAACATACCGTGAAACGCATGATTATGCCCCTTTTTACCTAAAAAATAGTACCCCCAATTATGAGCAGATTATCATCAAGAACAACATTCCTTGGGATTTATATGACTGTCATGTGTTAGTGCTGATATTCAATAAATAGTGAGACCACTTTTTCAGTGTTTTGACTCATTCTGTTTGGCGCAATGTGTTTGTGTATACT
This sequence comes from Conus canariensis, assembly GCA_033310375.1. NCBI lineage: Eukaryota > Metazoa > Mollusca > Gastropoda > Neogastropoda > Conidae > Conus > Conus canariensis. The sequence goes on along the minus strand of CM065726.1, from coordinate 71,681,857 downwards.
CAAAAACTTATTTTTGGTAAAATGTTTATAATTATGTCAATTTCTGCTATACTAATTATCAACATAATCAAGCCATTTTGACAGGACATTGTAGACAAATGCATAACAACAAAACATGCAAAAAATCAAAGAGATCTGTCAAGAAATAAGTGAGCAGTAACCATTTCACTGAACCTACCCAAAAAAGCTAAATTTTACCACGGCATACAGATTTTCAAATGTGCTATTATACTGTGGCAGTGAAGGGGTTAAGTGTGTATGTGCATGTGCACGCTTGTGTTTGTGTGTGAGATGTGTGTTTCTCTCCCTCTCTCTATCTCTGTCTCTGTCTGTCTGTCTGTCTGTCTGTCTGTCTGTCTCTCTCTCTCTCTCTCTCTGTTTGGAGGGAGACTGGAAAGGGTATTTATATAGTATGTGTGTGTGTGTGTGTGTGTGTGTGTGTGTGTGTGTTTGGAGGGAGACTGGAAAGGGTGTTTATGTAGTTTCTAGTGTGTAAGTGTGTGCATGTGTGTTCAAGCGCGCGCCTATGCGCGCGCGCGTGCGTGCGCGCGTGCGCCTGTGTGTGCATGTCTGTATGTCTGTGTGTGTGTGTTTGGAGGGAGACTGGAAAGGGTGTTTATTTAGTATGTAGAGTGCGTGCGTGTGCGTGTGTGTGTGTGTGTGTGTGTGTGTGTGTGTGTGTGTGTTTGAAGTCCCCTTGCACATGTGCGTTGTCTTTTTAAACGATTCTGCCCCATGACGCCCTCTCTCCCTGCTTCCCCGCCTCTCGAACTATCTATTCACGCTCCACACAAAGGCACAGCAACAGAGAGAGAGAGAGAGAGACGTGCGCCAGCGCACAGAGAGTGAGAGAGAGAGTGAGAGAGAGAGTGAGAGAGAGAGAGAGAGAGACGCGCACGCGCACAGAGAAACACACACACAGACACACACGCGCGCACACACATACAGACAGGCGCGCAGGCAAACAGAGAGAGAGAGAGAGAAAGAAACAGAGAGGGACACACACACACACACACACACACACACACACACACACACAACACTTATGCACAGGCGCAGGCGCGCGCGCACACACACACACACATGCATGCATAATGTTTAAGATGGGATGGGAGTGGTGGGGGTGCAGTACAACGTGAATATTTGCATTTTTTTTCGCAACAAATGTGTTCTTTAAACAGAGGGAACGAGACCCACAGAGAAGAGGGAATGGTTGGAATAAGAGAGAGAGGAAAGGACAGGTGGAGAGACTGATTGATTGATTGATTGATTGATTGATCTTTAATACACAAGGATGGAGATTTTAGTCCAAAGCCTAGTCTTACAATCTGTCCTTGTCATGCATACATTATTTCAGCACATATCATTCATACTGACAATTCAACATAGCAACATAGTAATCTAATTCTACAATGATAAGCAAACAATTCATAAAAGCACTAATGAGATGGGGGATGGTAAAACAGAAGGAAACTTACAAACAAACAAACAAGACTACAGAGAGAGAGGTCAGAGGAGGGTGGGGAAGAGAGAATGGTAGATAGGGGGAGGAGAAAAGGGATGGTAGACAGAGTGGGAGTGGGGATGAGCGATTTTAACAGAGTAGGTTTTATGTTTAGACGATTTATTCAAAGTATGGTTCACAGAAGATTTTGCGAATGGGCGCTAATCATTGTAATTGAATAATTTAATTACTGAGACATAAAATGTTTATGCAAATGTTCCTTGAAAAATTTTAAAGTATTCATGTTTTTTAGATTCGGTGGAAGTGAGTTCCAGACATATGGTCCAGAGTAAGCTAGGCTTGTTTTGTATAGATCAATGCGTGGGTAGGAAAGAAGGAATTTCGTCGAGCCAGAAAAGCTGTTCGATCTTGTAAAAAGGGCATTGATATAACATGGCATAGTATCTGTCAAGATTGTAAACATAAATGATGCCTTGTTGAATTCCAATTGCCTATTCAGAGGAAGTATGTTCAGCGCTTTTAGTTTTTCGTCTGTTGTTAGAGATACAGCTGGATGGAGTAGCTTTGCTGCACGTCTATGGAGAGAATTCAGCCTTTTTTGGTGGACGTCACTACTGCCGTCCCACACTGTTGAGGCGTAATTGATATGTGACATTATGTGTGCATTGAAGAAAAGTTTAAGCACATTACTGTTAACGTAGCGCTTTAATTGAGATAACAGGAAAAGGTGTTTTGAGACTACCTTGCATACGTTATTGAGATGAGATTGCCATTTCAATTCTTTGTCTATCGTTAACCCTAAAACACGATGCTCGTCTACCTGCTCGATAGAAGTGCCATTCAACTGAAGTTTTAGGCAAAGAGGAGTCAACTGGTGTTTTTGGCGGGTAGCTATAATCATAGATTTGGTTTTGGCTGGGTGTATGACCATTGAGTTTGAATGACACCAGTCTGACACGTCGTTTAGACTTTCCTGGAGAGAGGTTTCTATTGTCTGTAGATCACTACCATTCGTTTGGAGTGACGAGTCATCAGCAAATAAATCTGTCGTGACCTTTTCATCTGATACGGACAATGGTAAATCATTGATGAAGATGCAGAATAGTAGGGGGCCTAGTACAGAGCCCTGTGGGACTCCATGTCTGACAAAGTCTGAAGCGGAACTTGTGCCATTAAGCACCACATACTGAGTCCTATCGTTCAAGTATGATTAGAATAATGAGATTGTCGGGGTATGGTTCAAGTAGACAGATAGTTTCTTTAGAAGGATGGAATTATCAACAAGATCAAACGCCTTTTTGAAGTCAAGAAAGACAACCCCTGTCATTTGTGATTGGTTCATATTTGAAAGACATGAGTCACACATTCGTGATAATGCTGTGTGGCAGGAATGATTAGATCGGAATCCAGATTGGAGTGGGTGAAATAGTTTGTTGTTCTCCATGAACTGAGATACGTGTGTGTGTATACAGTCTTTCAAGGGGTTTGGATAGAATCGAAAGTAAGGATATAGGTCTGAAATTATTTGGATCCGACAAATCATTTGATTTTGGAAGGGGGATCACTTTGGCGTTTTTGAACGCCTGAGGGAAAACATTAGTTTCAATGGATAAATTATATATGTATGTAAGAGACTCAACAATGTAAGGTAGAGCGAGTTTGAGAAGAAATGCGGGTATGTTATCAGGGCCCATGGATTTTTTATTCTTTAATTGCGCTATGTGCATACCTACTTCATGTACAGCAAGAAGGAGAATTTTGACTGAGTTACTGGATCCAAGTTTTTGTTTGCAAAATGATATTAGGGAAGTCGGGCATGTATATTCATTTGGTGCTCTTATAGTCTGTGAAGCTTGAGTAAGGGTATCTGATAATGACAGAAAGTGGGTATTAAATTTGTCCGGGGTGATGTTTGTGCTTGAATTTTGTGCATCTGTACGCTTGTTGCGTACAATAGTGTTTATTGCCCTCCACATTGGCGCTGTGGATTTTGCGTCCGTTATCATTTGACTGAAGTAGTCTCGTTTGGCATTTTCAACTTCGTTTGAAACAAAGTTCCTCTGCTCTTTATATTCGTCAAACAAATTTGCTGCCTTGAGCTGGTCACGTAGTACCATTTCTTGCAGCAATTCTGGCGTTAACCACGGGTTCATCTGCGGATGCCTAGAGAGAGAGAGAGAGAGAGAGAGAGAGAGAGAGAGAGAGAGAGAGAGAGAGCTTCAGACATGATTATTTTTATTGACATTGACCTATAGTCTTTGTGTCAAGGGGGAACAAGATCATATTTGCAGCGCCAGGAAAGAGGACAAATCTGGGATGAAACTGTGGAGAGAGAGAGAGAGAGAGAGAGAGAGAGAGAGAGAGAGAGAGAGAGAGAGAGAGAATCTGTTACTGAACCGGTTTTTGCGAACTGCTGTAAGCTGGGTGGTCTGCCGTGTGTGGTAGACGTCAGTTCTTCTGAAGGCTTTAGTTCCTCCACCTGTCAATCATTTCTGCATGTTTGTCAACTAGTCACAATCGCCTATGTCTGTATGTGTAAACATCAGTTTTACAATTATTCAGTATCATCATGGGGAAAAGTTGGAAAGAGGAGAAAACGAAAGCAAAGAATAAGGAAAAGGGGAAAAAGGTGAAAGAAAAGAAACGGAAAGGAAAGAAAGAAAGAAAGAAAGTGGAAAGAAACGAGGGAAGTGAAGACAGAGGAGAAAAGCGAAACAGGAGAGGTATGAAGAGCAGAAGGCGAGGTAAAGGAAGGGTGATAAGGAAAAATGTTTGAATAAACAAATGAACATGATTATCGGAAGCAGCTAAAGCGATTGTCCAAAACAAAGTATACTTTTGCACATTTTTAACTCCAGAACAAATATTTAATATTATCAGACAGTACCTTTTTATGTCTGGCGAATATCCTTTCCATTTTACTCCAGAACTAATATATGTGAACTTGTTTAGAAACTATACTTTGCCGGCCAATGGTCAGTATGTTACTCGTTATTTTGTTGTAATGTCTTCCTATACAGCGTTACCTCTCCAGTACAATGTATAACTCTTCGTGTTTAACATGAAGAATTAAAGAAGACAAAACTGAATCAACAGCAACATACATTTGCAAAGTCCATTTTGCACCCAGTTTGAGAAGATAAGTGATTACTCCTTCTTTGTTTTCATTGTCCTGAATGTTGTTTATCTGAGAAGATAAGTGATCACTCGTTCTTTGCTTTCATTCTCCTGAATGTTGTTTATCTTGCGGGAAGAAGACTAAAGAGGTTTAAACGTGTCGTATTTTGTCTTGTTATCTGTTTCTCCTTTTTGTCCGGTGGAATAATTATAATTTCTCTTCTAAACAAATCTGCACATCAACGCCTACTTATAGGCCAGTATGCAAAGCACTAAAATCACGATTTGGCAGAACAATGCCGATTAGACCGCTGGTTAAAACGATTACTGCACAGGTCAGTTGTGGTGCTTTTTGAAGGTAGTATAATTTCTTTCATGGCCAGTCAGATTCCGAACCTCGAGTCTTTCCACTGTGCTCTACGCTAACAACCAGGCGGTGTGGTTTGAGAATTGTCGTGGACACCAATCATCTATTCTGCAACAATGGTAGCAAAAAGTTACATTTTCATTGACTTGGGGCGAGTGGGTGAGGAGGGTGGTGGGTGGGTGCAAATCTACATGTGCATGTCAAGGTAAGAAACTCTGTAGAATGACAGGGATTGCATGGCTTCTGTCAATCATTTCTACAAATTTCATGGCATAGGTAAAGGACTGTATCTTCCATGTCTATTTAATTTCTGCCTTGACAGTTGTTTTCCTGTAGTTTAGTTGGTTGCCTGGTTTTATTAATTTCATGGCATAGGTAAAGGACTGTATCTTCCATGTCTATTTAATTTCTGCCTTGACAGTTGTTTTCCTGTAGTTTAGTTGGTTGCCTGGTTTTATTCATTTTTATAGTATTTGTGTTCCTATTATCGACTACTTTCAGCCATAATGTACATTGTTTGGGCTCAACGGTAGTGTTTGCTACAGATGATGTCAGCCTTACTACGTCTTTGTGTCCCCCTGATGTTTTTTTTTTCCATCTTGGGACGAGCCATGGCTGGGATTCGAACCCATGACCCTATGGACATGCTCATTTTCCACTTAATGACTCACGCTTTAACCACTGAGCCACAGGGACACCTGATATTTGTAGGGAAATTAAGCCTTATGAAGTTCACTTTTGTTCCTCCTTGACCAGATCCAGCTTGAACACCTCTCTGCCGCTTCTGCCATTGCTTTCAGGGCTCTGGTTTTTTCCTTCCCTGCAACTGAGAGCTGTTTCATGAGGCTGTATGCAGACGTTCCTACAAACCCCCTAGCTCCAATTTCTGCAGTGAGGACTTTGACCTGATAGCCTTCTCTCCTCAGGCTGTTTGCCAGATCAGCATACTTTTCAGTCTTGTAGATTTGAGCTGCCTCCATTCTGTTCTCATATGGCACCGTGAGCTCGATCATGATCAGTTGCTTGGTTGACTTAGAGTGGACTACTATGTCTGGTCTCATGCCACTCTTGCTGATGATCTCTGGGCGACTCTTCCATTCTGGGAGGTCTGCAGTGCACTCCCAGTCATCTGCCCCGTCCAGCAGACTCTGCCTGCATGTTTCGAGTGGCACTGTTGTTCTTGGCCACGATTTGCTGCCTCCTGCCGTGAAGAATGTTGCGGGTGCTTTTGGAGTCCTGACTTTCCCTTTTATGGTGTTGGTACTAGCCCAGACTACTTGTACAATTTCTTTGAGCACTTGGTTGTGCCTCCATGTGTACCTTCCTTGAGCCAGGGCTACTTTACATGAGCTTAGGACATGCTCCACTGTTTGTTTTTCATGGCAGAGGGGGCATGCAGGATCGTCTGTTTTCCCCCACTTCACCAGGTTTGCATTTGAGGGCAGAAGGTCATATGCAGATCTGAGAATGAAGCTGATCCTGAGAGGGGCCATGTGCCAAATGTCATTCCAAGTGAGACTTCTTTGGAGTGCATTCTCCCACGTCCATTGCCCTTGCTGGCTCTGCTGGACTGCTTTTTGGAGTCTTTTTTGGTCTTCTTCTTTTCTCATCTCCTGAATCATCATGTCTCTTTTGGCTTTTCCTTTGGCCTTTGACCACCATTCAGTTTTGGTCACCCCCAGTCCTCGTCTGTTGGTCTGTGTGTGTCCTGTTATTTCTCTGATCTTGAGACTTTCTTTTGCAGAATCCATCGCCTCTTGAACTTTCCATTTTCTGCCTGTCTTCAGCTGGGGCTTGATTGCTTCTACCACCTTGTCTCCTGAGTCCTCCAGCATGCTTTGAAGTCTGATCTTCCCTGCTTTGTATTCCTCCAGGATGGATTTCAGTGGTAGTTTCAGCTTTGCTTGGCGACAGTACAGCGCTATGTCAGTCAGACAGGGTGGGACACCAAGCCATTTCCTTGTGAACTTGTTGATTTTGGCTTCCATTGCCTCCACCATGCTGGTGCAGATGTCGTATATCATCAGAGGCCATAGGAGCTTTGGTATCAGCATGAACTGCAAACACCAGACCTTGTATTTGCCAGGGAGCCCACACTGGTCAATGGTCTCCAAGCCTTCCTCCGCCATCTGCTTGGTTTCTTTTGCTCTTTGTGTGTCTTTCAGCGTATCATCATACCATCTTCCAAGGCTCTTGACTGGTTCTTCTGTGACTGTTGGAATGGCCTGGTTGGCAACACTGAAGACCACAGATCCGGCCACTTTTCCTTTCCTCAGTGAGAGACTCCGTGATTTCTTTGGCTTGAACTTCATTCTGGATGAGGCAACTATGTCGTCCAGCCTCTCCAGCACATGACGTGTCTCGTCTTCTCTGGATGAAATCACTGTAGTGTCATCCATGAAGGCCTTGAGAGGAGGCATCTTGTATCCATCGCCAAGGTCTGTTTGTCTCGCGTTGTTTGTTGCTGCTTTCAAGATGAGTTCCATTGCCAGCACGAACAGTATTGGGGAAATTGCACAGCCCATTTCAATACCCACTTCCAAGTTGATCCAGTCTGTTGTGTACTCCTTGGTAGAGAACCGCATTGAGAAGCCATTGAAGTACTTCTTGAGCATGTCGCGGATGTTCTTTGGCACATGGTACATCTCAAGAGCCAACTGTATCATCTCATGGGGCACAGATCCATATGCGTTTGCCAGATCAAGCCACACTACGTCCAGGTCTCTCTTTTCTGTCTTTGCTTTTTGGATTGCGTCCCAGGTCATTGTGGCGTGTTCTACACAGCCAGCCACGCCTGGGATGCCACCTTTCTGGACTGACACATCCAAGTACTTGTTTTCCATCAGGTACTTGGTCAGCCTTGCTGCCATGACAGAGAAGAAGATTTTCCCTTCGATGTTCAGTAGTGATATTGGCTTGAACTGGCTGATGTCACTTGAGTTTTGCTCCTTGGGGATGTACACACCATCTGCCGTCATCCACTGGCCGCTGATCTTCTGGTTTCTCCAAGCCGATCGCAGCAGCCTGTGGAGCCACTCCAGCACCTTGGGACATTTCTTGTGAAGCTGGTAAGGTATTCCGTTTGGCCCTGGTGATGATTTGGCTCTGGCTTTGTCGACCACCTTCTTGATTTCCGCCAACGTTGGAGGCTTGCCATTGAACTGTTCCTCAGGGTTGGTTGGCCACACCAGACCTTGAATGTCGAGTGGTGCTTTGCTCTGTGGGTCAGAGTATGTTTTCCTCAGATGCTGCTCAAGAACTCCTTTGTCCACACTTAGGGTCCCAGATTTTGGCTGCTCAAACAGTGTTCTGGCAAACTGGAAGGGGTCTCTGAAGAAGCGCTCTTGTGTCTTCTTCTTTTTGCTCTTCCTCTTCCTCGCAGATTCCGCTTTGCTGAGGGCGCTGTGTTTTTCTTTCAGGTCTTTCCACAGTTTTTCCAAGCCTTGTTTTTCAGCTGGCAATGCGGTCTTCATTTGCATCTTGAGGTTTTTCTTTTGGACCCTGATCTTGTCCATCTTTTCTTGGCGTCTGGATTTCTTTGGAGGTGTTTTCTCTTTGGGTAGTTTTGCTCCATAGGCGTCTCTACATGTGGCATACACAATGTCCCCATATGTGGCAAGTTTGTGTTCCAGGGTGCTTTTCCCTATCAGTGCATCGAGTCTTTGGACGATTTTTGCATCCAGTTTCTCCCAATCTTCAGTTTCGTTTGCTCGTGGCAGGTTGAGTTTCAGGTGCCTGGCATCGAGGGCCTGTGCAAATTCCTCATCCGAACCAACAGCGTGGATGTCCTTGGCACTGTGGTTTAAATCCTGGCCTTGGTCTTCCGATGTCTTATCTGCTGATACAGTGCGCTGCTGCTCATTCAGATGAGTCTTCACACATCCCATCTTTGTTCTGTGGATCTTCATGCCACGGGTGGTAGCGAAACGCTTTCCACAGACACATGGATATTCCATTTGGTCCATGTTCATAGTCCGTTTGGGATTTGCAGTCATGATTGGTTGAGCACCGATGGATTCATCATTCTCTCCCCCTTTCGGTGAATCCTGGGAGCATCTTTTCCTTTTATTCTTAGTAGCCACATGTTTAAGGCAAAGTGGGGAGCCAGCCCACAGAGCCCTTGGTTCTGGTCTTTCCCAGTGTCCTCCGGTCTTTCCCGGACGTCCTCCGGCCTATTCCCGGAAGTCTACAGAAGTCTTCCCGGAAGTGTATACATTATAAGGTGACGGTCAGCCTGAAATAACCCTTAGTGGCCCCACAATGTTTGGAGTGTGTGTATAATTGAGTGGCATCAGCCATAATATTAGCCTTTGTGGCCCCACAATATTTGGGTGTGTATATTATGGAGTGGTGGTCAACCCTGACATATCCCTTAAGGGTTCCACGGTGTTTGGGGTGTTTATATTGGCAATCGGTGGCGTCAGCTCTGTTGCACCTCTGTACATGTACATATGATTGGATTTCAAACATAAACAACTCTCTCTCTCTTCATCTCAAATGACAAACACATGTGTATCAACATCACACATACATATCTACAGACAATTCACACAACAAATATTCAAACATTAATTGCATTTTCTATCATTTATTCATATCTTTGCCAGGACGGAATGTTTCCAAATATCTACTTACTCTCCGTTTCTCCTTCCCCCACCACTATACTACACACAAATACTAATGGCTGACCATGATTACCCTGATGTGGCCCTTTGCGGTCGGCTGGGCTATAAGCAACATTATCTTATCTTATGATTACCAAAGATTTCCCTTTTCATTTCTCATTCTCAAATACAACATTTATCTTGTTTGTATGAAGATGAAGAAGAAGAAGAAAAAAAAAAACAGAATTAGAAATTAGACTGTTTAACCTTTGTCTTCGTTTTTTAATTCTATCTGCTTTGATTTTAAATCCTTTGATTGTGAATAATGGGCTATGTGATTCATCAGACTCTGTAAACGTCCCTGCAGTTTGCAGAAAGAGCCCCAGGAATTCACCTGTTGCTGCACTCTAAACCTGATGCATCGAAGTCAAGGAGAGTAATACATGCGAGACATAACAAACTTTTTTACAACCTGACTTACGCCACATTGAAACACAAAACCATTGTAAAAGCAATGAAATTAAGAAATAATGAACAAAAAAAGGCAAAGAATCACACACACATAACTCCACCCTCATGTTGCTTGTGGTACCCATTTCCACAGGCATACATACAGACTATGGCACCCACAACAGAACGGAAGTTCAAAGCTTGCCTGCACACCCTGATTTCCCACAGGGGAAGAAATGTGGAATCAACTGAAATGTTTGAATTTTCCCAAGTCACGTCGACAGATCATATCTGTGTGGGCCAATAAAAAGACAAAACTGAACTCTAACAAAAAAACACAAAAACGGGCACATAATAGAGGACAGAAATAGAACACACCAAAGTGTAGCGATCACAAGCAAAGGCAGTCTTTTCACAACAGCACAGGAAAACCAACCCATGCAGTAAATGTATGGTTTTGACCTAACTGAAGTGTACACTGGCAAACGTAAGCTTGGTAGGTTGGAATGGGGGTGGGAGGTGTGTTTGATTTAGGGGATAGGGGGGAACAAGAGGGAAGGGTGTAGCAGCAAAGATTAACTGATGGACAATCAAAATCAAGATGCAAAAACTGTGAAAATAAAATGGTGCAAACGATTTCCTAAAATCTCATAATCTCATAATAGTCTTAAATGAATGTCATAGGTCTATATTTGTTGTGCTAAATGCTGAAAAACTTTATAAACAATATTCATAAAAAAAATGACACACAAATGCTTGAGAATGATCACAGCAAACAAGACAGTTCAGTTTTTAAGAGCACACTTTTTGGCAAAATTATTTGGAAAAAGTGGAGAGGACAATAAGAAAAGGTAAGTATGAGTGTGCACACTGTAACCAGATTGACGGCGAGATTCGTGGCGGACATTCTGGCCCCTCTGATAGGACACACAGAACACCACATCCACAACAGCGCCGACCTAGTGGAGAAACTGAGTAATTATACTCTTTCCCAGGATGAACTCCTTGTGTCATACGACGTCTCGGCACTTTTCACCAGTGTACCAGTGAAAGAGAGCATGGAAACCATCAGACGCAAGTTACAGAATGATCAAACTCTCCACCAACGCACATCTCTGACAGTGGATGACATCAGTGACATCTTAGCTTGCTGTCTCACCACCACCTACTTCACCTTCCAAGGCGAGTTCTACCAGCAGAAAGAAGGAGCAGCCATGGGTTCACTGGTGAGCCCTATAGCAGCCAACCTCTTCATGGAGGACTTTGAAGAGAAAGCACTGGCCTCGTTCCACTCTCCTCCACGCTACTGGGGCCGCTACGTAGACGACACCATGACCATCCTACCCCAATGACTGGTAGAACAGTTCAGTGAGCATCTGAACAACCAAATCCAGCCATCAAATTCATGAGGGAAGTAGAGCAGAACGACTCCATTGCAATGCTGGACACACTCATCACCAGAACAGACGGCGTGCTCTCCTTCGCGATCTACCGCAAACCGACCCACACAGACCAATACTTGCAGTTCGACAGCCACCAACCTCTGGAACACAAACTTGGGGTGATTCAAACTCTCATCCACAGAGCCAATACCATCTGCTCAACTCAAGAGGCACAGCAGAAGGAGAAAGACCACCTGAAGGAAGTGCTCACCATCTCGGGCTACCAGAAGTGGGCCTGGAACAGCCCGGGAAGCAAGAGATCGAGCACCTCACCCCAACCACAAGCGAGAGAACAACGAGAGCGCAAGGGACATATCACCATTCCCTATGTTGGAGGTGTAAGTGAAGCTCTGTCCAGGAAGATCAGGAAACTAGGGGTCGCGGTCCATCCCAAGCCCACCAACACGATCCGCAGCCAACTCGTCGCCCCCAAGGACAAAACCAACAAACTCGACAAATCCAGCGTCATCTACAGAATAGACTGCCGTGACTGTAACCAACACTATGTCAGAGAAACAGAACGTCCCCTCCAAAAGAGACTTACAGAACACAAGAGGGACTCTTCACCTGTCAGAGCACACCTGCACTCCCAGCAACACCAATTTGACACGGACAACGTCAAAATCCTGGACAGAGAAAACAAGAGGTTCCAGCGAGGGGTCAAGGAGGCCATCTACATCGCAGCCACCAACCCCTCGCTCAACAGGGACCGGGACCGCTACACCTTGCCCCCGGTGTACGCTTCATTGATTCGATCACATGACCTGGATATGTCCCATGGTCGCGTGATCTGAATCGAGTTCACTCAGTCAGCAACAGCATCGCTGAGGAAGATGGCCGGATGGCTATCAAAAGCTACGAGTGAGTAGTGTATTTTTTTCTGTTCGGAGACTTGGTCTAATTCTAGGTAGCAATATGAAAACAGACACAAATTCAGCTCAACATTTTGTGGCAACTGGATCAGTCAGCACTCTCCTGCCTCAACACTTGGTCTGTCCGGTGTTCTTTTAATTCATTGTCAGTTAAACAAAGGAAAGTGTACAGGCAGAGTTTGTGTAAACCTGAAGCTCTAGATAGTGTCACTGTCACATTTACAATGTACATGTAAACCTGTTACTCTGAACACTGTCAGTATCATATTTACATTGT
>CM065726.1:71559263-71664263 GCA_033310375.1 Conus canariensis | reverse complement strand
GTGTCAGACAGAACAAAGCACAGATTAACAATACAAACTGAAGAAATTAATGTGAAGAAATTTGTTCAATATTTGTTATGTCTGTGTGCATGAGTTAAAGCTATTTTGTTTTCATCCTTTGCTTTTGCATTTTTCTATAAGTTACAGCTTAAATGAAGAACTGAAAGCAATATCCTTGAGATTAAAAATGTTTGTCAAAGCCAAAGTGCAATCCACACATCTTTTCAACCAAACTGATACCTTGTTTCAACAAACCATGGCTAATGACAAAAGCTAAATGACTGCACAGGTCAGAGTTCCCATCCACATTCAATTTGCAGATCCTGTTCTGAAAATCTTTTTAAAAAACCGCAGAAAATCTTACTTCTGTTGAGATGATATGTTCACACATGCATGCACGCATGCACACACACACATACACACACACACACACACACACACACACTCATCAGTTCTTTCCCTTGAATTTTGATCACGGGTGATAGACAGTTTTCTTCCCGGAATTATGGTATTTAAAAAGAATATTTTTGTTATCTGAAGCACTGTATTGCCTAAAAAACCCAAAATAGACACATTCATCACAAAAATATTATTATTTTAGAAATAATGCGCAGAATGTTATGAAAAATTACAAAAAAATCATGCAAAAATCTCAAAAACTGAAAGTTAATAGTTGTTTTCTCCCTCTCTTTCTCTCATAGGCACTAATGCGCACACATACATCACTCCTCTCTCCCCCTCTTCCCTGCTCCCCCCCCCCCCCCCTCTCTCTTTCTAACACACATATCTGCCATGAGAAATCACTGACCACCTTTTCCTTTCAGGGAGGTGCCTCACATCTCTCTTCCTCCTTCCTCTCTTCAGCCCACTCCCCTCCACTCCCCTTCTCCCTTTCACCCACACCTTCCACACACTCCCTCTCTTTCTCCCATTTTACTGGAAAAAAATATCATTCCGATCCTTATAATACAAAGACTAATAACACAGATCCCCCAAAGCATTCATTATGCCAACAGGCTGGTTTCAGATGTGCCACAGAAGGTGCCTTGGAATGGGGATGAAGTCTCCCAGCATGTCCCTCAGTATCCTGCCTTGCTGATGGCGCCTGTCTGCATCCAGGAATCGTCCTGAAGCGTCTGCCCTGATGGAGGTCTGCACAATCAGCAAACAGACTGTTTGTCATTCCATGATCCACAGTGGTGGTGCAGCGCAATGAAACGTGATGGACCCAAAGACTGTCAACACCAGTGCATGCCATTATGATTGTGCCCGAGTTTGTATTAATATATATATATATATACATTATCTTTTCCTGTTTGTTTTTCTTTCTTTCTTTGTCTGTCCCCTGTCACTGATGCTGTGTATGCTTGTGTACATTTATCAGGTTCTTACATGCATGAGTTTGTATCAATGTATATATACATTACCTTTTCCAGTTTGTTTTTCTTTCTTTATCTATCTATCCTCTGTCACTGATGCTGCTGTTGAATGTATTTATGAATATTACATGTGGTGTAAGAGAATTCTTATTACGGTACAATCACAACACCCAAACAACTCCCCAGTCCATAATGAGAGCTGATGCATGGCATGTTTCCACTGTCAACGGGATGGTCATTGATTTGCATTTTCAAGTCGGTCAAGGTGAGGTGGGTCATGAGGAGTACTCTAAATAGAGCGAGTTATCTCCCATCAACTCCCCCATCCCCTGCACCCTCTTCTCCCCACTTAGTCAGATAGTTTAAAGCCCTCAGTTCAGGTTCATGCTGAGCTGAGAGATGGCTGAGTGTCTCACAATCTCTCAGAGCAGACACCAACACTATGAGTACATTCCCTGTCTGCTCATGTGAAGACACTAACACTAGGAGTACATTCCCTTCCGCTCATGTGAAGACACTAACACTATGAGTGCATTCCCTGTCTGCTCATGTGAAGACACTAACACTATGAGTGCATTCCCTGTCCGCTCATGTGAAGACACTAACACTATGAGTGCATTCCCTGTCTGCTCATGTGAAGACACTAACACTAGGAGTACATTCCCTGTTTGCTCATGTGAAGACACCAACACTATGAGTACATTCCCTGTCTGCTCATGCAACACTACGAGTACATTCCCTGTCTGCTCATGTGAAGACCCTAACACTAGGAGTGCATTCCCTGTCTGCTCATGTGAAGACACTAACACTAGGAGTACATTCCCTGTCTGCTCATGCAACACTACGAGTACATTCCCTGTCTGCTCATGTGAAGACCCTAACACTAGGAGTGCATTCCCTGTCTGCTCATGTGAAGACACTAACACTAGGAGTACATTTCCTGTCTGCTTATGCAACACTACGAGTACATTCCCTGTCTGCTCATGTGAAGACCCTAACACTAGGAGTGCATTCCCTGTCTGCTCATGTGAAGACACTAACACTAGGAGTACATTCCCTGTCTGCTCGTGTGAAGACACCAACCTATGAGTGCATTCCCTGTTTGCTCATGTGAAGACACTAACACTAGGAGTGCATTCCCTGTCTGCTCATGTGAAGACCTTAACACTGTGAGAACATTCCCTGTCTGCTCATGTGAAGACACTAACACTATGAGTGCATTCCCTGTCTGCTCATGTGAAGACACTAACACTATGAGTACATTCCCTGTCTGCTCATGTGAAGACACTAACACTAGGAGTGCATTCCCTGTCTGCTCATGTGAAGACACTAACACTATGAGTACATTCCCTGTCTGCTCATTTGAAGACACTAACACTAGGAGTGCATTCCCTGTCTGCTCATGTAAAGAAACTAAAACTAGGAGTCATTCCCTGTCTGCTTATGTGAAGACACTAACACTAGGAGTACATTCCCTGTCTGTTCATGTGAAGACCCTAACACTAGGAGTGCATTCCCTGCCTGCTCATGTGAAGACACCAACACTATGAGTGCATTCCCTGCCTGCTCATGTGAAGACACTAACACTAGGAGTACATTCCCTGTCTGTTCATGTGAAGACCCTAACACTAGGAGTACATTCCCTGTGTGCTCATGTGAAGACACTAACACTATGAGTGCATTCCCTGTCTGCTCATGTGAAGACACTAACGATAGGAGTACATTCCCTGTCTGTTCATGTGAAGACCCTAACACTAGGAGTACATTCCCTGTCTGCTCATGTGAAGACCCTAACACTAGGAGTACATTCCTGTCTGCTCATGTGAAGACACTAACACTAGGAGTCCATTCCCTGTCTGCTCATGTGAAGACACTAACACTAGGAGTACATTCCCTGACTGCTCATGTGAAGTCACCAACACTATGAGTGCATTCCCTGTCTGCTCATGTGAAGACACTAACACTAGGAGTGCATTCCATGTCTGCTCATGTGAAGACACCAACACTATGAGTGCATTCCCTGCCTGCTCAAGTGAAGACACTAACACTAGGATTGCATTCCCTGTCTGCTAATGTGAAGACACTAACACTAGGAGTGCATTCCCTGCCTGCTAATGCGAAGACATTAACACTATGAGTACATTCCCTGTCTGTTCATGTCAAGACACCAACACTATGAGTGCATTCCCTGTCAGCTCATGTGAAGACACTAACACTAGGAGTACATTCCCTGCCTGCTCATGTGAAGACACTAACACTAGGAGTCCATTCCCTGTCTGCTCATGTGAAGACACTAACACTAGGAGTACATTCCCTGTCTGCTCATGTGAAGACACCAACACTATGAGTGCATTCCCTGCCTGCTCATGTGAAGACACTAACACTAGGAGTGCATTCCCTGTCTGCTCATGTGAAGACACTAACACTAGGAGTCCATTCCCTGTCTGCTCATGTGAAGACACTAACACTAGGAGTACATTCCCTGTCTGCTCATGTGAAGACACTAACACTGTGAGTACATTCCCTGTCTGCTCATGTGAAGACACTAACACTAGGAGTGCATTCCCTGTCTGCTCATGTGAAGACACTAACACTGTGAGTACATTCCCTGTCGGCTCATGTGAAGACACTAACACTAGGAGTCCATTCCCTGTCTGCTCATATGAAGCTAGTCACAATGTCAGTAAACTGTTGGCTTAACAAGAATACCCCCTTGGATTTCTGCTTTAGTGAGTGCCTAGTCATCACTGGGTTGAAACAGAATATAAGACAAGATGTCACCTCCTGTTTTGCTAGCTGGATTATGTATATACAACTGTAAGATAAAAAAAGAATTGCCCAAATTTAGTTGGGTTTACTTCCACCCTAAAATGTAGATGTGAGACTGAAAAGTACACAACCAAGAACACAAATGAAATATGCCAAATTTGCTCAATCATGGAATGCTCATCTTCCACTTTTAACGTAGCTGTTGAAAAACCTGTTGAAGAAGTTTCATTAATTTAAACTCCTGTTTACTGTCACACCAACACAGTTTACTCGGAAACTATGTGCTGAATAGTGATTCAGCAATATTTCTTAATTGGTTTCATTGCCCCCTCTCTCTCTCTATATATATATCTCTTTCTATATATATCTCTCTCTATCTCTCTCTCTCTCTCTCTCTCTCTCTCTCTCTCTCTCTCTCTCTCTCCTCCTTTCTTTCCTACCTTTCTTCTCTCTGTACCTTTCTTTTTTTCTTATCAATCTCTGTCTGTCAAATATTACAGAAAAAAACAATGTGTTCAAGTTGTTTGTTGACCATTGACAAAAACATGTGATTGAATTTTGAAGAGCTCAGGAAGAATCATTAACTGTGGCAATATCACATTTTGTATTGTGCACATTTTGTAAAATAGAAATTGTATTAAAAAAAAAACATCACACACACACACACACACACACAAAGAAAAGAAAAGAAAAGAAAAGAAAGAAAAGAAAGCCAGCATCTCCACTCTAGGTGTGAATGTGGCCTCGGCCAGCTGTGAAAAAATGACGGTGCACTGACATCGGCAGTGCTGGCAGTCATCACTGATACAGAACTGTACTTCATGCTGCATCATTAACATCGGCAGTGCTGGCAGTCGTCACTGATACAGAACTGTACTTCATGCTGCATCATTAACATCGGCAGTGCTGGCAGTCGTCACTGATACAGAACTGTACTTCATGCTGCATCATTAACATCGGCAGTGCTGGCAGTCGTCACTGATACAGAACTGTACTTCATGCTGCATCATTAACATCGGCAGTGCTGGCAGTCGTCACTGATACAGAACTGTACTTCATGCTGCATCATTAACATCGGCAGTGCTGGCAGTCGTCACTGATACAGAACTGTACTTCATGCTGCATCATTATGCTAGTGGTAAAAAAAAAAATGTTGAGATAAAAATGTGTGCAAGTGATAATTGTTGAGGTGAAAATGTGTGTGATGATTGAACAAAATGTCAATAATAATAAGTGAATATTGAACAAAATGTCAATAATGATAAGTGAATATTGAACAAAATGTCGATAATAATAAGTGAATGGTAATGTCAGCAACTATTGCATTCCACTCATGAAACTAATGATCACAATGCAGATGATTGTGTGTGTGAGTGTGTGTGTGTGTGTGTGTGCGTGCGCGTGTGTGCATGCATGCAAGCACATGCATGCTTATGTGCGTGTGTGTGTGAGAGAGACAGACAGACAGAGAGCGAGAGAGAGAGGGAGAGAGGAGAGAGAGAGAGAGAGAGAGACAAGGCTGTCAAGCAGCCAAGTAAACCAGAGACAGAGGCAGAGACCAAGAGGGATGGTGACAGAGAGAGTGAGGAAGTCAAACAGAAAGAGCCAGAAACAAAGTGCGTGCGTGTGCGTGCGTGCGTGCGTGCGTGCGTGTGTGTGTGTGTGTAAGTAATAAAGAGAGATGAGTCAGAGAGTAAAATGTTAATCATAAAATTCCTTAAGGAAGTAATATAACAATAATGTACATTGTGTTTGCATGCGTGTGTGCGTGCGTGTGTGTGTTTGTGCGTATGTGTGTGCATGCATACGAATTTGCGTGTGCGCAAGTCAGTTTGTCTATCCATCTGCGTAGAAGAGAGACAGAAAGAGAGAGAGGAAGAAAGAGAGCAAGCCAGCAAGAGAGAGAGAGAGAGAGGGGGGGTGGGGGTGGAGTCGAAAAGAGAGAGAGACAATGTGAGAAAGAGACTGAGAGACAAAGGGAAGTAGAGGGCCAGGGAGGGGAGAGGGGAGAGGAGAAGAGAGGGTTGAAGGAGAGAAGTTAGCAGAGAGAGTTTTTTTTAATAGTTTTCCTACCTAACATTTCTTATCTGTACATTGCATGCATAGGTCAAGCACGCATGTGTGTGTGTGTGTGTGTGTGTGTGTGTGTCTGTGTCTGTGTGAGTGCAGGTAAAGGAGAGATGTGGAATACGAAGAGAGAGAAGGTAAAATCATGGGGCATGATAAGTGAATGCAAAAGACACATCAAACAAAAGCAGCAGACAGACAAGAGATAAAACACTAAAGGTAAGAGACATGGCCTGTGAATCCTATGAACTGGACAAAGGAAGGTAAGGGACAGGAAAGATAAAGGTATGGGACAAAATATACAAAGGTAAAAGACAGGGTATATGAAGGCAAGAGAGAGGCAATTCAATGGCAAGGGGTAGAAAATCTGAAAACAAGGGACTAGAAAATACAAAAGGTATGGCACAGGATATATTATGAAGGCAAGAGGCAAGATATATTCAGGAAAGGGACAGGTTATACAAAGGCAAGGCACAAGGCATATCAAGGCAAGAGACAGGACATACAAAAGACAAGGGACAATGTGACGTCAACGTAAATTATGACGTCAACTTGAAATGACATAGGAACATGATGAAAATAATAATATTGACGAGAGAAGAGAGCAAGAACTAATGGCCGAGGCTTTGGTGTCCAGCCTACTTTATTTTGTTTTAATCGTCGTTGTCTCCGTAGTGATACTATGTGGAGAGGCTGACTTTCAAATCAGTAGTACGTTGATGTTCACTGTGTATGTGCGATACTTCTGATGACGGTACCAGCGAAATATGTACCAGGAAATTTATTTGTTATAAAAATGTTGTGAATGCTGTGTCGCCGAAAGTGACTTAAAACTCCTGCAAGAATATTTATGTGCTCTAATTGTACCACCTCATGTGTGTCGGTGGATTGAGTTTATTGATGTGAACATTGTAACATAAATACACGGAGAAGCTCATTAATTTTTGTTTTAGATCAACAATACGTCAAAGTTTATTGTGTTCTATGGGACTTTGCTGTAATCGTGTTCGCCAGGGGTTCAATATTGTTTACTGTGCTGTGTTTACTGTGCTTTGTGAATCTGCGGTTCTTCTTCTATGGATTGCTGTGCCTTGTGAATCTGCAGTTCTTCTATGGTTTACTGTGTCTTGCGAATCTGTGGTTCTTCTTCTTCATCGCTTGTGTTTATGAAGGGCTGTGTTTACCATATGGGGACCTTGGTTATCCTTCTTTGTCTTATTTTAGTGCTGTAGACTGTGGCTTGGGTACTGTGCAACTGAGTGTGTTGACTGTACATGTGAGACACTGTGGACGGCGCCGGTGAGATCTGTGAGTTATATCAAGATACGTAATATGATACGCTGATATTTGATGATTGAAGTGTCTTATGTATTGATGTCTTAACTGACGTCAATTGATCTGTATACTATGTAGTAGCATGTATTGATTTTGTAACAATTCATATTGATGGTTCAGGCAGCATATAACAAAAAAGAAAATCTAACTCGTGTGTTGCCTGGCTATCTATGTTCGTATGGTGTAGGTGTGTGTAGGGGAAAAGTCATACACGCATCCAAACTTTTGAGAGCGAGAGTCAGACAACAAAACATGCACCGCACACCATCCGTAACATCTGGTGACCCCGTAGTTAAATTTCTTTTGCAACTGAATTCAAAATTACCTTAGTGGTAATATTTGTTTTTGTGCCCTTATAATTGCCCCAATTAAAAAGGACAGGTCACGTTCACAGACTTTCCTTTGGAACAATTGAGTTGTGTTGTATTGTTTTGTTGTATGATTGTGTCTACTTTCTTTCCCGTCTCCAGCGTAATGGGGTATCTCCTTCTGTATAGTTTCTGGAGATACGAGGGCCTAGTTCCTAGTTCTTCCTTCCTTTGTGGGCTTTATTTTTATTATCTTCAGTTATCTCTCTGATTATTTCTGTTTCTATCTTTACTTGGGGATTGTGTTGCTTCTTCAGCAGTCTTAGGGTTCTTTTCTCTTGAATACGTGAGTGTGTGAATGGTTGCCCTGAACCAGTTAAAAAAAAAAATTAGTTTTATTTTGAATGCTTAGTGTGTGAAAACAACAACAACAACAATACATTGATTATATTCGTTATTACTCGCATGTCATTGCTTGACTTATACTTGTTGCTGATTAATTGGCATTGATTACCGATTGTGTTTTTCCTTCTCCCCATATCCCTGAATTTCTGTTTCATTGTTTATCTCTATCTTTTTGTTGGTATGCTTTGGTAATACTTAGTCTTTTTAAGAGTGATTGTCGTTAATGTTTGTTTGAAAAAAAAAATCTTCTTTGGAATTCATATATATATTTTAGTGGACAGAGGTTTCAAACCTTTTTTGCTTGTGATAGCAATTGTTTGTATTTGATCCACTAGTGTGTGTGTGTCCGGTTGGAGAGGACATTATTTCATTATGGCACAGAAGGCTAAGGAAGAAAGTCCTGTTGTGTCCTCTGTAGACGAGGACAAAGTTTTTGCTAAATACTTACAACGAGGTAAGGTATGTGGTTTGGAGGGACCAGCTCTGTTGGACTATGTTGACAAATGTATTGCCCAGGACATGGAAAGAGAGGAAAAATGCAATTGAAAGAATTTCAGTTGAAAGTACAGGAAGAAGAGATAACTAAATGAGAGCAGATACAAATACATGAGCAGGAGGAAACTAGAAGAATTGAGCTAAAGGAGATAGCTAATAGAGGAAACTAAAAGAATACAGTTACAAATAACTTCTCAGCAGAGTGCGATCTCAGGACAGGACAGTGAGAATCAGGGTTCTGGTTTTCCCAGGTTTAACGCCCCTCGTCCTACTTTTCCTACGTTGCCCCCTTTCAAGAAAAGAACTGATGATATAGACAGTTACTTGTTTCGTTTTGAAACCCATGCTCGTTCCTTGGGATGGTCTGAGAGTTTGTGGTTAACATACCTGTCTGCATTACTTGAGGGTTCCGCTTTAACTCTCTATCACAGTCTCGCTGAAAATAATGTTGTGTCTTACGAGCTTTTGAAAGAGAGCTTGCTGAAAAAATTTCAATGTACTCCAGATGGTTTTCGTAAGCGTTTTCGTGAGGCTAAGCCTAGCTCAGATGAACCTTTTGAGACCTTTGCAGTTGAACTTAGGCGTTTGTTTGACCGTTGGGTCTCTTTGTCAAAAAATGATAAGTCTTTTGAAGGTCTGGTGGATCTTATCTTGCGTGAGCAGTTTTTGGAGTGCGTCTCCAAGGACTTGGCTACTTTTTTGTGCGAAAAGGATGTGAAAACTTTTGATGAAATGATCAAGTCTGCAGAGTCATACAGACGTGCTCATCCCACTAAGGTGCTTTCTAGGAAAGCTGATGTAAACATTTTTGCTTCTGTTGGGTACAAAACTCCTGGTCAATTTGATAGAAATCCATATCCCAGTCAGTCTGACAGAACTCCATACTGTGGTCAGTCTGACAGAGGAAACAGATACTCTACTTTTCAAAACAGTGGAGTAGTCCAGTTACTCAGCTGGTCGTGGAAATAACTTTGTGGTAGCCGTTATCGCGGTCATGGCACCCGTCATATCTCTGGCAGTAAGAGTTCCTCAGGAAGTGCTTTTGATCAGTTTGCAAGTGTTCTGTGTTTTTTTGTGTAAAAAGACAGGACATGTAGCTGCTAGGTGTCCATAGAAGTCAGGTAGAAAACCCTATAGAATTTGTAACCTTAGCCACCCAGATGAATGTCCTTTTGTGGTTAGCAACTCCACTGTTGTCGAGAACTCAGCTGACAGCAAACAGTCCAGTGCTTGTTGCTCTGTTCTTGATGCTCCTTTTGCTTGTCTAGCAGCTGGTGAGTTCACAGGCAAATTACATTTGGAGTCTGGTTCTGTGAATGGCACTTTTGAGTTCTGTTCTGCGTGATACTGGTGCTACCATTTGTGGCATTCGCAAACGGTTAGTTTCTGACAGTCAGATGTTAGGAACCACAGTGAAGTGTGTTTCTTTTGGTAGTCGTGTGGATGAGTTTCCACTGGCTACAGTTTCAGTCAGTTGTCCTTATTTTGTGGGTGATTTGACTTGTTGTGTCTTGGATAGCCCTGTCGCAGATCTCATTGTGGGTAATGTACCTGGTATTTCTGTGAGCGGTGAGTTTAGTGATGTATCTGGTGAACCTTTCTCTTTAGCCGCTGTTACGAGGGCTAGAGCTAAGCATGTTGGGGACAAAAAGCCTTTGTGTCAGATCGTTGATGATCTGAACATTTCCCGTTCTGATCTTGTTCAGAAACAAAAGGATGAGTCATTGAAGTCTTGCTTTCAGTTAATGTCTTCTGATGTGTCTGCTGTGACTACTTTTGATGTTGTGGTACCTACAGTTGTTCTTTCACAAGGTACTTCAGTGCCTTGGTCAGAGATAGCACCTTTGGCTTGTGAGCAAGAACAGGGTTCTTTGGACAGTTCTCCAGGAATTGGTCTTTCTGTGGATTCCTCTCCGGAGTCTGTTTGTTCTGTTCGTGAAGTGGTTTGTACAGTTGGTGTCGTCCAGGACTGTGATGACGCTTTGTCCATTCCCACTTTAACTGTTCCGATGGCGTCTTCTATGCCAGATGAAGATGTTCGTTCTGTACAATTTGATTGTACTTTGTCTGACAAAAGTACCAGGGAGTTGCGTGCAATCTTTGATGATTTTCAGGACATCTTGACTCCAAAACCAGGTTCTTTCTCAGGTGATGTACTACTACAGATCCCTCTTACAACAGATGTCCCTGTTAGAAAGAAATGTTATGAAATCCCCTTTTCTGCGAAAGAGGTTGTTGAGAGAGAGATTGGTATCATGTTGGATCTTGGTATCATTGAGCCATCGAACAGTCCATATGCATCTCCAGTTGTGTTCGTCAGGAAGAAAGATTATACTTGTCGTTTCTGCATTGATTTCAGGTCTATTTCTTGGACTCCTTAGTGTGCTGAAGCTTTGAGGAAGATTCAGGGAATCTTGTCTTCTGCACCTGTGTGTTGTTACCTAGATTTGGTAATACTTTTGTGTTCAGGACAAGGCGTACAGTAGTATTGAGCGGGAATGCTTAGCCATTGTCTCTACCCCGTGGGGGTATGGAGAGGCTGACCAAGTGGTCAGTAGACATGTGTGGTCTCTACCCTGTGTGGGTATGGAGAGGCTGACCGAGTGGTCAGTAGATATTGTATGTGCATTGCCATCCGGGTGTGGGGTGCAGCCCATGCCCAGCCATTGTCTCTACCCTGTTGGGGTATGGAGAGGCTGACCGAGTGGTCAGTAGATATGTGTGGTCTCTACCCTGTGTGGGTATGGAGAGGTTAAATGACTTGAGTTGATTTTAACGTGGTGACAGCCCTGATGTGGCCCCTTGCGGTCGGCTGGGCTATAAGCAACATTATCTTATCTTATCTCGTATGGAGAGGTTGTCCGTGAGATCAGCAACGAGCTAGTATGTCAAATGAGTTCAGAGTTCGTTGGGACGACAACTTGTGTTTTTCTGTGAGCCGTGAGCGGCTTCGTTTTCCGTTGAGTGAATGTGATTTCTGGGTTTTGTGTATTCTGCTGTTGTTTACTTCTTTTTCAAAAAAAAACAATTCGGTCATTGTTTTTTTTTCTTGAGGAGGGGGAGTATTGTGACGTCAACGTAAATTATGACGTCAACTTGAAATGACATAGGAACATGATGAAAATAATACTATTGACGAGAGAAGAGAGCAAGAACTAACGGCCGAGGCTTTGGTGTCCAGCCTACTTTATTTTGTTTTAATCATCGTTGTCTCCGTAGTGATACTATGTGGAGAGGCTGACTTTCAAGTCAGTAGTGCATCGATGTTCACTGTGTATGTGCGATACTTCTGATGACGGTACCAGCGAAATATGTACCAGGAAATTTATTTGTTATAAAAATGTTGTGAATGCTGTGTCGCCGAAAGTGACTTAAAACTCCTGCAAGAATATTTATGTGCTCTAATTGTACCACCTCATGTGTGTCGGTGGATTGAGTTTATTGATGTGAACATTGTAACATAAATACACGGAGAAGCTTATTAATTTTTGTTTTAGATCAACAATACGTCAAAGTTTATTGTGTTCTATGGGACTTCGCTGAAATCGTGTTCACCGGGGATTCAATATTGTTTACTGTGCTGTGTTTACTGTGCTTTGTGAATCTGCGGTTCTTCTTCTATGGATTGCTGTGCCTTGTGAATCTGCAGTTCTTCTATGGTTTACTGTGTCTTGCGAATCTGTGGTTCTTCTTCTTCATCGCTTGTGTTTATGAAGGGCTGTGTTTACCATATGGGGACCTTGGTTATCCTTCTTTGTCTTATTTTAGTGCTGTAGACTGTGGCTTGGGTACTGTGGAACTGAGTGTGTTGACTGTACATGTGAGACACTGTGGACAGCGCCGGTGAGATCTGTGAGTTATATCAAGATACATAATATGATACGCTGATATCTGATGATTGAAGTGTCTTATGCATTGATGTCTTAACTGACGTCAATTGATCTGTATACTATGTAGTAGCATGTATTGATTTTGTAACAATTCATATTGATGGTTCAGGCAGCATATAACAAAGAAGAAAATCTAACCCGTGTGTTGCCTGGCTATCTATGTTCGTATGGTGTAGGTGTGTGTAGGGGAAAAGTCGTACACGCATCCAAACTTTTGAGAGCAAGAGTCAGACAACAAAACACACACCGCACACCATCCGTAACAGACAGGATATATGAAGGCATGGAGCAAGACATTCAAAGGCAACAGACAGGATATATGAAGGCATGGAGCAAGACATTCAAAGGCAAAAGACAGGATATATGAAGGCATGGAGCAAGACATTCAGCAAAAGACAGGATATATGAAGGCATGGAGCAAGACATTCAGCAAAAGACAGGATATATGAAGGCATGGAGCAAGACATTCAGCAAAAGACAGGATATATGAAGGCATGGAGCAAGACATTCAGCAAAAGACAGGATATATGAAGGCATGGAGCAAGACATTCAAAGGCAAAAGACAGGATATATGAAGGCATGGAGCAAGACATTCAAAGGCAAAAGACAGGATATATGAAGGCATGGAGCAAGACATTCAAAGGCAAAAGACAGGATATGTGAAGGCATGGAGCAAGACATTCAAAGGCAAAAGACAGGATATATGAAGGCAAGAGGCGCAAGATAAGACAAGTAACAGGAAATACAAAGGTGTGGGACAGGATATATGAAGGCAAAGGACAAGACATATAAAGGCAAGAGACAGGACATAAAAAGCCAAGGGACATGACATATAAAGGCAAGAGACAGGACATAAAAAGGCAAGGGACATGACATATAAAGGCAATGAATAGAGCAGCAAAGACAAAGGAAAGGAGGTATGCAGGCAACAAACAGGACACGTAAAGAGAAGTTAAACAGCACCACACACACACACACACACACACACACACACACACACACACGCATGCATGCACATGCACACACACACACACATAATCATATCACTTAAACATACCTGTGTACACACACATATCCACAGTCACAAGCACACGCACTCACATACATACATTTTTCCATTAAACACCAATACACAATGGATAACATTAAGACATGACTTACACAGACCAATGAAGCCTCATGTTAGCACTCTATGTTTCTTCCTTCGCATGATCTTTAGCCTCATGTTAGCACTCTATGTTTCTTCCTTCGCATGATCTTTAGCCTCAAGTTAGCACTCTATGTTTCTTCCTTCGCATGATCTTCCCTCCGGGGGTTGCAACCTTGCCGTGGTCGGAGGGCTTGCGTGGTCCAGTGATCTTTTAGGCTTTGCTGACGGGGGCATCAATACTCGACTAGATGGTTAGTTGTTGTCAATGCTTCTAGGCCTGTATAGCCAAGCTGCTGACTGGCCAAGCATTACGTGGTAGGAATTGATGCCCCTGGTAGGGTCTCCCATGTCAGAAAGGTTAGGAGTGAGGGCCCAGACAAATAGTAACCCACCTTTTTCCTATTCTGTCTTCTGCCTTTCTTAACGGTTCTTTTCTTTCTTCGTCTCCCTTTCAAGCCTTCTTTTGCACACTCTTTTTCTCTCTGTGGTCTTCTTAAGATCCGCCGCGTTTGCCGTGCGGTGCGACCTGTGACGGAGGGGGATGAGATCCTGGTGATTGAGAGGGCCAACGCCCTCAACACATCACTTTGGCTCGGACCTCTCCTAGACAGGAGGTACACTCTGGCCCGGGTGTATCAATCGGCTTCCCCTTCGTGGGGCTGGGTCAAGACAGGCAGTTCTCCGACTGGCCAAGGTAACCCCTGCAGTGCTCAGCTCTCTGTTCCCGGGAGTTGGGCATGATCAGGGGGGATAGGGTCAGTAGGCAGCTGCTGAGGGCAACAAAACTCGTGGACAGAGAGATCCGGGTGACCCGGATTTGAAAGGTGTTTGTCGTATATCTCTCCTGAAACCTGGAAGGGGTCAAGACAATGAGTTCTTGGCCCTGGCCCCTTAGTTGGACTCCATGGTGGGTGGGTAAGGGAGAGATGAAATTTCTAAACATAAATCATGGCTTTATCCAAAATCACACCCCCCATAAAGAAGAGGAAGGCAGTGGACCCCGTTTCTAGTCATAACGATTCCGACAGTGACTCGGATATGGAGACGAGACAGATGACAGGTTTTTGGGCTTCCTGGCTTGTGGTTGAAGGGACAGAGCAGGAAAAGCCTATTTCTGCTCCGAGTCCTTTTGCTATTCAGAAGGGCTTTCAGGGTCTAGCAGGTGACCCTCAGTCAGTGAAAAGGCTACGGAATGGCACTTTCCTCGTCCAGTGCAGATCAAAGAGGCAATCGGAGCAGCTGCTGAGGGCAACAAAACTCGTGGACAGAGAGATCCGGGTGACCCCCCATAAGCAGTTAAATTCGACCAAAGGGGTTATTCGGTGCCCGGATTTGAAAGCTGTCTCGGAAGCGGAGATCAAGACAGAACTTGCGTCCCAAGGTGTGACAGAGGTGCATAGGGTGACAGTCAAAAAAGGTGCAGAAAGAGTGCCCACCAACACCCTCTTTCTGACATTCTGCAACCCTGTGCTGCCTCCTGTCATTAAAGTCGGGTACTTAAATGTACGTGTCCAACTGTATGTCCCATCCCCGTTGAGGTGTTTCAAATGCCAGAAGTTTGGACATGTCAGAGACCGCTGTTCTGGGCAGGAGGTGTGTGGTGTTTGTTGCAAGGCAACCCATGATGGGCCGTGTAAAGACCCGGCTCATTGTGCGAACTGCGGTGGCGACCACCCCTCCTCTTCACGCAACTGCCCTGTTTGGGTTCAGGAGTCCACCATCCAAAGAGTGAAGACCGAAAAGAAAATTTCGTTTTTTGAGGCCCGCAAACAGGTTGTTGGCAGTCAGACGTCAACAGTGTCTTCTTATGCTTCCGTTATAAAGAAAGTTTCCACCCGTTCAGTCTGCTGCCAGACTGACAAGTTTACTTTCACCAAGACATTGCAGGAAAGACCGTTAAGCTCTGGTGGAAGCAAGTCCACCGCCTCCCAACCCAAAGTAGGTGCCCCTGGTGGAGGCAAAAAATCCGCCACCCCTCAGACTGCCCAGCAGTCTACTCCATCTGCTGCTGGGCAGATGAAAAAGCCAACCCTCCCGCCTCGAACTTCCTCGAGCAGTGCCCGTGCGGGCAAGGGAGTTCAACCAAGTGTGGAGATGGTGGAGATGAGGAAGAAACCTCCACCATCTCCAAAATCCAGACCTTCTTCACCTGTGGGCAAGTCTGCCAGCAGGTCTGAAGACCCAAACAGTCCAGTGAAACTAAGCAAAAAATTTGCTCCACTGAACGCAGACGATGACGAGGAGATGACCTGACTTCTCTCCTGTTCATCCTCTGCACCATGGACAGTAGTAAACTAATCCATTGGAATATCCGTGGCCTAAATTCAAATTTTGAGGAGCTGCAACTTCTGTGTCAAACTGTAAAACCTTCCGTCGTAGCTCTTCAGGAAACTAAAATTCAAAGCCAGAAGACCTTCACTCTTTCTGGCTTTAATATTCTTTCTAAACCTGCACAACCATCCACATTGGGACTGTCAGGCGGTGTTGCCCTTCTTTTACACAAAACTTTGCTGTTTAGTCCTGTCGCTCTGACTACCTCCCTTCAGGCTGTAGCTGCGAGAGTCACTCTCCACAAGACTGTTACAATCTGCTCACTGTATCTGCCACCTTCTGTCCCGGTTTGTCGTCAGGACCTTGTCAGTCTGATCGGAGAACTTCCTCGACCTTTTTTGCTGTTGGGTGACTTTAATGGTCACAATCCTCTTTGGGGTAGTGTCAGTTCGTCATCCAGAGGTCTGCTTCTTGAGGATGTCCTTTCAGACTTTGATTTGTGTTGTCTGAACGATGGAGCTCCAACTTACCTCCACTCTTCCACAGGTTCACTTTCGTGTTTAGATTTGTCGATTTGTGACCCCTCGCTGGTCCTGGACTATGAGTGGTCTGTCCATGACGATCTGCACGGAAGTGACCATTTCCCTGTTCTTTTAAAACCCTTATTAACTGAAAACATCTCTGTCTCACAACATCTTAATTATAAGAAGGCCAACTGGAATCTTTTTGCCACCAATATTTTGAAAGAATTCCAGGACACTGATTTTCTTCAGAGTCCAGACCCAGCTGAATCTCTGACTAACACTGTGATAAAGTGTGCTAAAACCTGTATTCCAATGTCTTCCAATAAACTCCAAATGCCCAAAACACCCTGGTTTAATTCTGACTGCCAACAAATTTCAAAAGTTCGCAAACGGGCTCAGCGTCGGGTATACCAACGACCTTCAGGTCCCAACGCTCGAGCCCATCAGAAACTCCGCGCCAAATCGAGACACACTTTCAAAATCAGTAAACGTCAGTCTTGGAGAAACTTTTGCTCCGGGCTGACGTCAAAAACTTCAAAGAAAAAAGTCTGGAACATCATCAGAAAAATCAAAGGGAAAAACACCAACCCCTCCATTCATCACTTGAAACTTGCCGATGCTCTGATCACTGACAAAGAAGCTGTTGCCAATCTGTTGGCCTCCACCATCCAACAGAACTCCTCATCTTCAAATAAATCTGCAGCCTTTTTAAAAAACAAACAACTCGGAGAGAAATCTTTATACAATTTCACATCAGACAACTCTGAAGCCTACAATCTCCCTTTTTCAATCAATGAACTGAAAACAGCTTTACAAACCTGCACTGATTCTGCCCCTGGTCTGGATGATATTCATTATCAGGTTTTGAAGCATTTTCCAGAAAGCTGTCTCCAGACTCTTCTTAAAGTATACAACCATATCTGGACCACAGGGTACTTTCCGCCCTCCTGGCGGAAAGCCCTGATCATTCCAATTCCAAAGCCTGGAAAGGACCTTACCAACCCTTCCAACTATCGTCCAATAGCTCTGACTAGCTGCCTCTGTAAGTTGATGGAAAAGATGGTCAACTCCCGTCTGATGTGGAAGCTGGAAACCGATGGCCTTTTGGCCAGTCAACAGTGCGGTTTCCGGAAATACCACTCGACAGTCGACCATCTAATCCGTCTGGAAACCACCATCCGCAATGCCTTTGTCAATAAACAGCATGTGGTCGCTATCTTTTTCGACCTCGAAAAAGCGTATGACACCACATGGAAATCAGGAATTCTTCTGGACTTGCACAGACTTGGTTTCCGTGGTCACCTGCCTCTGTTTATACAGAACTTTTTGGCTGATCGACAGTTCCAGGTGCGTGTTGGCACCGCACTCTCTGACATCCATGGGCAGGAGTTGGGTGTACCTCAGGGGAGCATCCTTTCTCCTGCCCTTTTCAGCATTAAAATTAACGACATTGTCAAATCGGTAAGCCAGGGCTCTGAGTCCTCTCTGTTTGTTGACGATTTTGCGCTGTACGCAGTTGGAGCTTCTTACGCCAGCGTACAGCGTTGACTCCAACTTTGTGTCAACAAGATCCAGCAGTGGGCCGAGGAAAACGGGTTTACCTTCTCACGTACCAAAACTCAGTCAATCCATTTTCACAATTTTCGTCAATTCTTTGTTGATCCTGAAATTCGTCTGGACAAGTCCACCATTCCAGCTGTAAAAGAAGCCAAATTCCTAGGAGTTATTTTTGATCAAAAACTCAACTTTCTCAGCCACATTAAAAATCTCAAAACCTCTTGCCAGAAAGCTCTGAATATTCTGCGGGTCGTAGCGCACACTGACTGGGGCGCTGATAAGAAAACTTTGCTGCATCTCTACAGAGCCCTGGTCCGCTCCAAACTGGACTATGGTTGTGCTGTGTACGGCTCTGCAAGACCCTCTTATCTGAAACTCTTGGACCCTATCCACCATCAAGGGCTTCGTCTCTGTCTTGGAGCATTCCGCACCACCCCTGTGTACAGCCTGTACGCAGAGGCAGGTGAACCCTCACTGTCCAACCGCAGGCTGAAAATGTCTCTAAATTACTATATCAGACTGTTCTCAGAACCGCAGAATCCTGCCTATGACTGTGTCTTTGACCCCCAGTTTCAAAACAAATTCGAAAACAACCCTAACTGTATTCCGCCGTTTGGTGTTCGTATGCAGCCTCACGCGCAGAATGCAGGTCTAGACCTAGGAGTTGTGTCTGATTTTTCCAAGTTTCCGGATCAGCCTCCATGGACCTTTTTCACACCAGAGATTCGTTTTGATCTCGCAGCTTTTCGTAAAGAGTCCACCAGCTCTCAGGCATACAAGGCATTGTATGCTGACCTCTGTTCAAAATTTCCATCCTGTCAGAAAAATTTCACTGACGGTTCCAAGTCTGAGGATGGAGTGGCCTGTGCAGCCTATTGCCCTGGTGCTCCTTCTCAGATACTGTTAAAACATATACCTCCAGATGCCTCTGTCTATTCTGCTGAACTTACTGCTCTGGTTCTGGCATTGAAAATAATTTCACAATCTATCAAGAGGGACTTTCTGGTTCTGTCGGATTCGCTGTCAGCTTTGGAGGCCATAGCTGGCCGCAACCTTCAGCATCCAGAACTTTTACATTTCTTTGAACTTTTTAGCAAGTTGAAAGCGGATGGTTACAACATTATTCTCGCTTGGGTTCCTGGTCATGTTGGCATCGGAGGTAACGAAATGGTTGATCGTTTAGCCAAGAATGCCACAAGAGACAAATTGTCCAATATTTATATCCCTTGCTCAGATCTGAAACCCAAAATTAACGATTATGTGAGAGACCTCTGGCAGGAGGATTGGAACACACAGACGGATAACAAACTCTTTCAGATCCATCCAAACCTTAAGGAGTTCCTCCCATCTACGTCTGGTGGTCATAAAGAAGAAACAGTTCTGTGCCGGCTGCACACTGGCCATTCGTATTTTACCCATTCGTACCTTTTAAAGAATGAAGAAGCGCCGTGGTGCATTCCATGTCATGTGCCACTCACAATGAAACATATTCTTTTGGAGTGTTGGGACTTGCACGATGTGAGACACAAACATTTTACAGCAGAGTCCATGAAAATCCTGTTCAGAGATGTCCCGCCTGACGTGATCTTTGAGTTTTTGAGAGAGATTAACATTTTTCATCTGATTTAAGATTTTACGGATGAAAGATTTTTAACGAAGTTTCTGATGCGTTTCTAGACGATGTCATTTAAAGAGATGTGTGAAAGGTGTTTTTTTTTTTTTTTTTAAATGACTTGAGTTGATTTTAACGTGGTGACAGCCCTGATGTGGCCCCTTGCGGTCGGCTGGGCTATAAGCAACATTATCTTATCTTATCTTATCGCATGATCTTTAGCCTCAAGTTAGCACTCTATGTTTCTTCCTTCGCATGATCTTTAGCCTCATGTTAGCACTCTATGTTTCTTCCTTCGCATGATCTTTAGCCTCATGTTAGCACTCTATGTTTCTTACTTCGCATGATCTTTCAAAGATGCATAGAGTTACCCCACGTCTTAAGTCAGTGTGGATTTTCCTCTGCATTTTATTAATTCATTTTCTTTTTAAATTATTTCTTTCTTTCTTTGTCATCATTGTTTCGTTGTAATTTCATTACCCCTTTTTTGTCCAATGTGCTTGCTATTTCCACTATCATTGTCAATTTTCAACAGCAGTCAAAAAATGTCAGTTGTGATGAAAGTTGAGCCTTGGCTTGTTGTATTCACAATTCTTTTCATTGTTACCGCACTACTTTATGAATAAAGTTTTGTTTAAACTAAGCATGCAAAGGCAGGAGACAAGGTGCTGAAGTCAAGAGAAAAGATGTGCAAAGCCAAGGGAGAGCACACACAAAGGCAAGAGACAGGAAACATGAATGCATAACACATGATGCATGATGGCAAGGGGCACAACATATGAAGACAAGAGACAAGAACTAGGAAGATGAGGAACAGGAGTAGATAGGCAAGAGACACAACATGTACCAGCCGCCGTGGCGAAGTGGTTAGCGTCGCGGACTCCTGGCTGGGAGGTCGTGGGTTCGAATCCCATCAGAGTCATGTGGGTTTTTCTGTCCCGACCGGCTCCTACCCAGAGTTGAGTTTGCTGCGGACTCAGTTGGGAAGACTGGGACCACACAGTCGAGTTTCATCCACTTAATGGATGCGTTTCTGACAGTGTTGCTCAAATTTCCTGACCAACACTGCAGGTGCCTGTATCTCTCGGGCCTGGTTGATGGCGGGATATATTATGAAAGGAAGCGTAGAGTGCAGCCTTGTCATGTAGTCTCAGACTGGAATGGAATTCCATAAAAATGTCTCAAATTCTGTGGCCCTTCATGCCCTGCTCTCATGGTGACCTCAGTTTCGATGTCCTCTCCACGTCTGTGGCCTTGGTTTGGTTCCGTCAGGGTCACCGGTATCGGCGAGTCCATGGGGGCTGTCGTTGGACGGACGTGGTGGCGCCCTCCAAAGGGAGAGCTCACTCACGCCGGCTCTGCGACTAAGCAATTATTGTCGTCAGTAGGGGTCTTAGTAGGTGGTGTCCTGCATATGTTAGATCAGAACAGGCGCCACTGAACACCACTGAAGTGACTCGGCAGCAGTACAGTGTCTCCTCCAGTGGGTTGCCTCTTGACGACTTGACATTGACTGCTTCCTGTGGATTGCCGGTGTCGGGGCTGCGGCGGGGCTGACCGGGCTGTGGCTGTGGACGGGATGTCGGAATGAGCGGCGTGGGTGCACTGCCTCTGAGGTGGCGCAGAGGTTGGGACAGCAAAAAAAAAAAAAAAAAAAGAAAGAAAAAAAAAGAGACACAACATGTGAAGAAAATGGACAAGTTGAAAATACTAAACAGAAGAGTTTAGAGGCAAGAGCAAGGATATCAAACAGGCAAGATACATGACATTATTAAAGTAATGAGACAGGACACAGCCGAATATATCAATGGGTGTACACAAGGATGAGATGGAAAGGCAAAGGACAGACCACACAAAGGCAAGGAACAGGACATGTGAAGTCTACGTGTACCCTCCGGTCACTTTGGATGTGACATGTGAAGTCTACGTGTACCCTCCGGTCACTTTGGATGTGACATGTGAAGTCTACGTGTACCCTCCGGTCACTTTGGATGTGACATGTGAAGTCTACGTGTACCCTCCGGTCACTTTGGATGTGACATGCGAAGTCTACGTGTATCCTCCGGTCACTTTGGATGTGACATGCGAAGTCTATGTGTATCCTCCGGTCACTTTGGATGTGACATGTGAAGTCTATGTGTACCCTCCGGTCACTTTGCATGTGACATGTGAAGTCTATGTGTACCCTCCGGTCACTTTGCATGTGACATGTGAAGTCTATGTGTACCCTCCGGTCACTTTGGATGTGACATGTGAAGTCTATGTGTATCCTCCGGTCACTTTGGATGTGACATGCGAAGTCTATGTGTATCCTCCGGTCACTTTGCATGTGACATGTGAAGTCTACGAGTACCCTCCGGTCACTTTGCATGTGACATGTGAAGTCTATGTGTACCCTCCGGTCACTTTGCATGTGACATGTGAAGTCTATGTGTACTCTCCGGTCACTTTGGATGTGACATGTGAAGTCAACAGATAAGACATACACAGGCAAGAGACAGGACCGAATAAAGGCAAGAACTGATATCATCATTTATTTCAAAGGTACAAGACAAGACATAGCAGAAGAGGGGGAGGAGGATAGATGAAGATGAGGTTCAGTCATCTTACCCATCAATACAATAATGTTCTTATTAGAGTAGCAGGTAAAAAGACAATCTGGTAAAGAATCAAGCAAGTGTGTGACTGAGACAGAGACAGAGACACAGACTGAGAGGAACACTTTCTTCAGGAAATGATGAACCACAAAATTCAAGAGAAAATTTCATAAAATTAAATGAAAATATGTCAAATCAAAAAGTAGAACGTATAATCACAAATATCTACTGAAACGACAGCCTTGTACACATGAAATATTGAATAAATAGGTGCTAAACATCACACTGTTGAAGTAAGTACACACACTGGTGAAGAAATGAAAAGCCAAAGAAGAATGGGTTACTGCTGAACATGACTTGTATTTCACAATGTCTGTGACCTATCACTGCAGCTGCGCATGCATAGCATCCAACCACAGACTGCCAATACAGGCACTGCAAACATCATACACACACGACACACACTCCAAATATGACAGACATGACAGATACGTCAGACAGAGCAGACATTATGGGCTCAGTAGACATTATGGACATGACAGACAAAACAGATCAAATATGCACAAAAGACATGCGTACAGCCACAACACATTATGTAACATACAACAACAGATGTGGCACATACTACTGACATGACAGACAAAACAGATCAAATATACACAAACAACATGTGTACAGCTACAACACATTATGTAACATACAACAACAGATGTGGCACATACTACTGACATGACAGACAAAACAGATCAAATATACACAAAAGACACCCATACAGTCACAACACATCATGTAACACATAACAGATGTGGCACATACACCTGACATGACAGACATGATAAAACATGATCAAGTGATAAGCAACCTGATCGCTGTTGTCTGAATGTCTGTTAGGATACTTCCATGGACAGTGCCCATCTCCTCTCCTACTGCATGCTGACATGGATTACAGACCATTTTACCCCCTGACTGCTGTGGCTCTCTGAACAAGACCAACAGCTCAGTGCAGAACCATTTCACCTACATTTCAGTGAGAACACAGCCAGAGCTTCTCATCAAGTATGGCCCCAGTGCACAACAGCGTTCACATTCTCTGAAAGGAAACTGATTTTTCAGGACACTGACAAAGACATGAGGCATGTACAAACAAAATTAATTTCTAAATATAGACCACTGATTTGAGTCAAGAACATTTTCCCCAATCCTGTCAGCATTCTTCAATAATGATTTAAGTATCTTCCACAGTCAAACCATTCGCTGCCAAAATGATTCTTAGAATTTATGCCCCCTAATTTCAGCACAAAATCTGGCAAGAGAAAGGCAATACTTCGTCATCAGGAAAAAAGAAAACTTTATGAAACTCCCCACCACAAAAACACTTCTTTCAATGTCCAGCTTGAAACAACTGATCGAAAGAAAGTACCTGGTCACACACATCAACGGAAGATGAAACATCTCAGTGGTGACCTTACTGTGTCTGTGCAATGCAATGTGCATAATTTGTAGGCAACTGTCCAACACTTGGTGGCAGTGACAATCAGGATCAGCAGGCATATTGCAGTAAAGCATGGTATGGCCTTGACTGGGTAGCCAGTTCAGCAGACGCAGTGAAGTGGATGTTACACATTCTGATCAACTGCTTGCTTGTAAAGAACAAGGTTTGTGTGGCTCTTCACCGATAGTCTGGAAATGCCTGGCTCAAACCTTCACACAACATTCCCTGCCAATGCTCTAACCTCCTACCCTTCAAATCAGAATCCACTGTTTTGACCATTCAGATATAGCTCCCATCAACACTGTGTAAATCACTATACAATGAATCAAAGGAAGAAATTACCTACCAGACCCATAGCAACAGAACACATCACAATGCATCATGTGTGTAGGAGAAGATCTACCAGAGCCATATCAATGGATCATGGTGTATAAGAGATCTCTCAGCCATGACAATGGAACATACGAAATTAGATCACGGAATGCAGATCTGTCAGACCCATGACAACAGAACATTTTACAATTGAGTGTGAGAGATGATCAATGATAAGATTCAACAGTGGGCCCAGGAAAACCGGTTTACCTTTTCAAGCACCAAAAGACAGTATATCCATTTTCACAATTTTTGTCTCAATTTTTTTTCTTAGCTGATCCTGAAATTCGTCTAGACAAGTCCACCACTCCAGCCGTGAAAGGAGCCGAATTTCTGAGAGTTCTTTTTGATCAAAGCTGAACTTTAAGAGTCACAAAAGCACTGAACATTCTGAGAATTGTGACACACGCATTGGGATGCTGACAAGAAAACTCTCCTCCATCTTCACAGGGCTCCGATTTGATCCAAACTGGACTAGGGGTATGTAGTGTATGGCTCAGCCAGGCCTTCCTATCTAAACAGTCTAGATCCCATCCACCATCAAGGGCTTTGATTCAGTCTGGGTGCGTTCCACACCAACCCTTTCTATAGCCTGTATGCTGAGGCAGGAGAACCATCCCTCTCGAACTGTTGGCTGAAACTTAGCTTGAACTACTGTTTGAATCTATCCTCTGAACCCCAAACCCTGCATATGACTGTGTTTCTGACCCCAAGTTCCAAAAGAAAATCGATGACGATCCCAGTTCCTTTCCATCCTTGGGAATTCATATTCCTCTCCATCTGAACAATGCAGATATCGACCTTGGAGTAGTTTGTGATTTATCCAAGTTTCCTGATGTCCCACCATGGAGTTTCTTCACTCCAGAGATCTGATTTGATTTAGCCTCATACCATAACGAGTCCACTAGTTCCTGGCATACAAGCCTTTTTCTGTCAAACTATGTTCCAAGTTTCCATCCTTCAGAAGAATTTTCACCGAGGGTTCCAATTCTGAGGAGGGAGTTGCCTCTGCTGTGTTTTGTCCAACAGATCCCCCTCAGAGATATTCTGAACACATTCCAACAGACAGCTCCATCTGCACTGCCGAGCTGACAGGCTTGGTTCTGGCTCTTGAAATGGTCTCTAAATCGAAACATAAACAAATTTGAACAGTTACTGATAAAGCACCACCAAACAACGTAGACAAACAAATCACAAGACAAAACACTGCGGTGCTTTATCAATAACTTCTCAAATTTGTTTAGATTTCCACCAGCAGTCACCTTGCTTTGCAACTAGATCAAAACATCAAGATTTTCTCATTTTGTCGCACTCCCTTTCTGCTTTGGAGGCCATTGCCTCAAGCACCCTCAACTGTTGAAATTATCCACACTGTACACCTCTCAAAAATGAGATGGATACAACATATTTTTTGCTTGGGTTGCCAGTCATGTGGGCATTCAAGGCAACGAGTTGGTTGATCAACTTGCTAAGAGTGCCATAAGGAAAGAGTTGAGCAGATTGTCAATCCCTAAACGCTGATCTGAAATCAAAAGCCCATGCTTATGTCAAAGACCTCTGGAAAGAGGAATGGAACTCGCAGACGGAAAACAAATTGTATAAAATCCATCCATACCTGAAAGAGTTTTTACCATGTTCCCGAGGCGGCCATAAAGATAATCCAGTTTTGTGCCGTTTGCATACAGGCCACTCATTTTACATCCATTCTTACCTTTTAAAAGGTGAAGAGGCTCCATGGTGCATTCCATGTCATGTTCCACTCACAGTGAAACATATTCTTTTAGATTGTTGGTGCATGATGTGAGACATGAACATTTTACAGCAGACTCCATGAAAACCTTGTTCAGAGATGTCCCACCTGATGTGATCTTTGAATTTCCTAGGGAAATCAACATTTTTCATCTGATCTGAGATTTTACAGAGGAAAGATCTTTAACAAAATTTCGGGTAAAAGGGTTGTCTGATTTTCTTTTTTTTTCTTAATTAATTATAATGACTTGCGAGTTGACTTCAACATGGTGACAGCTCTCATATCGCCCTTTGCGGTCAGCTGGGCTATAAGCAACATCATCATTACCACAACCATAACAACTGAACATGGTTCTCAGGATAAATGATGGAATGTTAAAACTCTAATAGCCATATGACTTCAAAGGCAGCCCGTTCCTATATACCTGGCCATATGGGCAACATAAACAGTTTATGGGCCAACAATCTCAGAAGGCCACAAAACTAGTGAACACAGGCTGCAGGGCAAATAAGGCAATATTAAAATTTAGAGGCCATGTGAGTCTACAGCAACTGTCTTCATCATCACCAGACCATAGTGATGAACCAGTCCAAATGATACAGTGGAAAACCATTCTAACCTAGACAAACATCATTTACTTTGAATGAAAATTATGCAAACAGAACTTATGAAACAGAAACTATTATGAGGCTACAAAAAACAGTAATATGCAAACAACCACACATAAAAAGTCAGGTAGTGCTACTTGATTAAAAGATAGAATTCATCTAGAAATGGATTACATGATGAATATGAACATACAAACTGCAGTATATGCTTTAAGATCTGACCGGACTGGGCATCTTGTGTGTAAACATGTAAACAAAAAGTCATATTCAGCAGCAAACCCATACATCTATTATCAAATGATGAGTGACAGAATAAAAATTTACAAAAAAAAATTAAAAAAACAAAAACAAAAAAAAACCCCAAGACATGGAGAAAGGAGAGAAAAAAATTCTGTTAATCTCACCAGCGACGAGCCCCAAACCTTCTGTTTGTTGTTGTTGGTTAATGGTTAGTAACAGACACGCAATATCAAGCTTCACATATGATGACACAATTCAAATGACAACATGATTATCAACACAGTAAGGTATGGAGACTGAATACATCTGAGTCCATCTCCAGACAAGATGAAAACAAGAGTGCTAAGCACTCTTAAAAATCAATAAAGATAGGAAGCAAAATGCATCTTCTTCCAAGGGGGCAAAACTGCTTGCAACGACAGTGCATGCACATATGAATGAATCTGTAAACAGGAGTATGTGCTCACATGGAAAAGGGGCTGGGAAGTAGACGGGAGATGGGGGATAAAAGAGAGGAGGGGGGACAGGGTGGGGATAGGACGTAGCCTACCTACGAGCAATGGAATCCTAGGAGTTTAGTTAGAATCTCATACACAGCACGCTTTTTCTGCCCCACCCCCCACCCCCTCCCTTCCCTTCCCTTCCCTTCCCTTCCCTTCCCTTCCCTTCCCTTCCCTTCCCTTCCCTTCCCTTCCCTTCCCTTTCCTTCCCTTCCCTTTCCACAATATCTTTGTTGGTGATCCGAGTGCTGTCTGCCTGATGAGATGGTAAACTGAGGTCCAGCAACATAAACTTAGCTCATGTAAACCAATCCACAGTGACAAGAAAGATTTCACTGGCAAAAGTCTGTTGAAAAATCCACTGATGGTTGAACAATGGTATATATAATTGTTCAACATAACACACACACACACACACATACACACACACACACACACACACACACACACACACACCACACATGGGGATCGAGATTAACGCGGCATTGGACCACACTGAACAGAAGAAAAAAAAGGCCAGAGAGGAACAGCCACCTTAACAAGTCTCTAGAGCCTAATGACTACTTCAAGGTGTCTGTAGAGCTAGAAACTGCTTTCATGGACCTCTTCAAGGTCAGTGATCACTTTAACAGATCTCTATAGACTATGCCGATTTCACATGGGTGTTCTGAGACCAATGACCATTTCACTGACATTGAACTGATACACATGTTATCTGGAAACAACCACTTCTACATGTACACAAGTCTTCCCCCATCTTTTAGTATTCAGGAGTTGGGATGAAATTAGTATGACAGTGAACTGGCAAGTATTGGGCATCTTCATACAATGTATGAATTACTAACCTGTGTGTTGTCTGAGCATCTTCCAATGCACCAGTAACACACAAAATTGTCATGTGTGTCAACTGAAGCATTTATCACAGTGACAGTGTAATCACTAATCAGTAATGCCACACTCACAATGTGCTATGAATAGCTGCAGTCTTCTGACATTCTTTTGCATAACTGTTATGCAACATGTATGAAGATACAAAATGAAGGACAATGATCACTGGAGTAGTGTGAGGCAAGGTTAAGGAACAGACTGTTGATATGTGGATGCTGAGTGCAGCAGGTGGACTGCCCTGTGACTGTGCAGCCATTCGGCATGATTAAGGGAAAGAGAAGCGAGTACATCAACAGTTCAGATTGGTTCCACTGAAGATGAAGCATTTGATTTCTTTTCGCTTTCCACTGATGGTAGCTGACACAAACATATATATGAACCATAGTACAGCACAAGCTGACCTAGATTCACAAGCATGTAGTAATAAGAGTGTTGATGTGACAGTGGATGTAATCACTGTTCTTTGCACAGTGGGTATTGTTCACATGAAGAGCAGCACAGTGTCATGATGGAACTCTGATGAAGCACATATAAGTGTATTTAAAAAAAAAAAACTCTCCTGTTTTTCCCCTAAAACATTGCATACAACAGACACAGGGCTATTCCAGCAACTTCATCAGCAATAACAGTTAAACACTTGACAAAGCTTAGCATCAGAAAGTTCATTTTGTATGTTTGGTGCCAATATATAGAACAGAAACGCGCAGAGTGACATAATTATTTGATTAGTGTGTTACCAACAGTTTTCTGTATTCCTAGGAAACCCTGCAAGTCTTGGTACTTGGTATAATGTAGGTTTAAGACCACATACCTTGAGGCACAATTAGTAAGATATCTGACATTGGACTTGTGAGTAGTGGGTGAGCTACATACATGAAACAGACTGCTGTGTGTGTGTGTGTGTGTGTGTGTGTGTGTGTGTGTGTGTGTGTGTGTGTATTGCAGTCAGGCGCAGGAGGAGCACAGCAAGTACTTGACAGTGCTTGAGGTGAAGGGCACCAGCCACCTACCTGTTCTGAGATTGCTTGGACATAAAGCGGTCCAGCACATCATCTGGGTCGTAGAGAGAAATGTCATCCCCTGCACATCATGTGGATGTCATTTACCAGATGGCGAGCCAGAATGCTGGTTTAAAAGTACACTGATTTTTTCAGGTCATCTTACAGAATGCAACATTTCTTTAAGATTTTCCCGGCCTCCCCCCATCTCCTACCCAAACCTACTAAGCAACCAGAATATCCAAACTAATCACACTGAAATGAAGAAATTTATGTCAGGAGATCTGATACAACAACTCTCAACAGAACGTAGCACACAGCAGTGTCAAAACACACACAAAATGACACAACTGTGTGCAAAGTGGAGGTGATGAGGAAGGACTGAGGGGACGCTGGTGTCACAGGCTGTCAGAGTGGTATGTGAGACAGCCACTACATAGGTGGAGGAAGGACTGAGGGGACGCTGGTGTCACAGGCTGTCAGAGTGGTGTGTGAGACAGGCACTACATAGGTGGAGGAAGGACTGAGGGGACGCTGGTATCACAGGCTGTCAGAGTGGTGTGTGAGACAGGCACTACATAGGTGGAGGAAGGACTGAGGGGACGCTGGTGTCACAGGCTGTCAGAGTGGTGTGTGAGACAGGCACTACATAGGTGGAGGAAGGACTGAGGGGACGCTGGTATCACAGGCTGTCAGAGATTGGTATGCGAGACAGGCACTACATTGGTGGAGGGGGTGGTAGATAAATGACAGACTTTGCAGGTTAGGAAGGATGGTCGGATGAGGGTGTAAGGCAGTGTTGAAGTGGGTACATGTGTGTATTTCCTCATGCTTTCACACTCTCACTATCATCATTAACACTCCAACTCCATCACCCTTTACCCACACATTCATCCCCATTTTTCATCTTTATCCTAAACACACACACACACACAAACGCAATCAACTGTACCTTGCAATTCCCTCAGCCTCCTGAGTCGATCCTCATTCTTTCTGGACAAGCGGTCCACGTTAAGGCTGGTCGTGGAACCAAAGGGGTCTGGGGGCACGCCTCGACTGATTGCCTGCACCGTCACAACACTTCATGTGTAATCACATCATCACATTGCCTGTCACCGTCACAAACACTTCTCTGTGTAATCACATCACCACATTGCCTGTCACCGTCACAACACTTCTCTGTGTAATCACATTGCCTGTCACCGTCACAACACTTCATGTGTAATCACATCATCACATTGCCTGTCACCGTCACAACACTTCTCTGTGTAATCACATCACCACATTGCCTGTCACCGTCACAACACTTCATGTGTAATCACATCATCACATTGCCTGTCACCGTCACAACACTTCATGTGTAATCACATCACCACACTGCCTGTCACCGTCACAACACTTCTCTGTGTAATCACATTGCCTGTCACCATCACAAACACTTCTCTGCGTAATCACATCATCACATTGCCTGTCACCGTCACAACACTTCTCTGTGTAATCACATCATCACATTGCCTGTCACAGTCACAACACTTCTCTGCGTAATCACATCATCACACTGCCTGTCACCGTCACAACACTTCATGTGTAATCACATCATCACATTGCCTGTCACCGTCACAACACTTCTCTGTGTAATCACATTGCCTGTCACCATCACAACACTTCTCTGCGTAATCACATCATCACATTGCCTGTCACCGTCACAACACTTCTCTGCATAATCACATCATCACATTGCCTGTCACAGTCACAACACTTCTCTGTGTAATCACATTGCCTGTCACCGTCAACAACACTTCATGTGTAATCACATCATCACATTGCCTGTCACCGTCACAACACTTCTCTGTGTAATCACATTGCCTGTCACAGTCACAACACTTCTCTGTGTAATCACATTGCCTGTCACCGTCACAACACTTCTCTGTGTAATCACATTGCCTGTCACAGTCACAACACTTCTCTGTGTAATCACATTGCCTGTCACCATCACAACACTTCTCTGTGTAATCACATTGCCTGTCACAGTCACAACACTTCTCTGAGTAATCACATTGCCTGTCACCGTCACAACACTTCATGTGTAATCACATCATCACATTGCCTGTCACCGTCACAACACTTCTCTGCGTAATCACATCATCACATTGCCTGTCACCGTCACAACACTTCTCTGTGTAATCACATTGCCTGTCACCGTCACAACACTTCTGTGTAATCACATCATCACATTGCCTGTCACCGTCACAACACTTCTCTGTGTAATCACATTGCCTGTCACCGTCACAACACTTCTCTGTGTAAATCACATTGCCTGTCACAGTCACAACACTTCTCTGTGCAATCACATTGCCTGTCACCATCACAACACTTCATGTGTAATCACATTGCCTGTCACAGTCACAACACTTCTCTGTGCAATCACATTGCCTGTCACAGTCACAACACTTCTCTGTGTAATCACATTGCCTGTCACCATCACAACACTTCATGTGTAATCACATTGCCTGTCACAGTCACAACACTTCTCTGTGTAATCACATTGCCTGTCACCGTCACAACACTTCATGTGTAATCACATCATCACATTGCCTGTCACCGTCACAACACTTCTCTGTGTAATCACATTGTCACATTGCCTTTCACAGTCACAACACTTCATGTGTAATCACATCATCACATTGCCTGTCACCGTCACAACACTTCTCTGTGTAATCACATTGTCACATTGCCTGTCACCGTCACAACACTTCTCTGTGTAATCACATTGTCACATTGCCTATCATAACACATTTGTGTGTAATTCATCATCATATTGCCTCTCACAACACAGAACAGAAATAGAACAATTCTGCAGGAA
This sequence comes from Conus canariensis, assembly GCA_033310375.1. NCBI lineage: Eukaryota > Metazoa > Mollusca > Gastropoda > Neogastropoda > Conidae > Conus > Conus canariensis. Next base: position 71,632,193 of record CM065726.1, on the reverse strand, counting down.
TACAACTGTAGAAGATAACAATAGTAACAAAAACAATAATAACAGATACCTCTAGTACATCATCCACCCCCATTCCATCCCTTCCTTGTCTATGCATGTCCATGCATCCGTTTGTTTTGTTTATACTGTATTCATGCGTAAATGCATGAGTTCACTTGCACGTTTGTAGGTGTGTGTGTGTGTGTGTGTGTGTGTGTGTGTGTGTGTGTGTGTGTGTTGCTTGTGTATGTCATGATACAAATGCACATTTTTTTTCTAACATTTTTTCATAATGTTTTCTTAAATGCAGTACAACTATGAGTTAATCTGACAATAAATTGGTTTTAGTCAGTCAGTATACAAATGCCCTTACCTGTGACCGGCATTCTTATAGGCAAAATTCATTAACATGTCAACATCGATTTTAAATATTGCCATTTTGGTTCTATCTTTAACTCAAGCAATATGGCTGCAAAGTTTCTTAAAAAAAAAAAAAAATAATATGGCTGGAATAAACAAACCCCAGTAGTGATGCAACAAACAAAAAAATGTTTGTATTAAACCCGCTCACAGTGACCTATAGAAAAAAATGTTGTAAATTATCATTCACTTAAACATGTAAACTCTCTTATTTTTGTGGGGCTTCAAATTTGTCCAAAGTGTCCGAATTTCCATGAGTCTAAAGTGTCCAAATTTCCATGTGTCCAAAGTGTCCAAATTTCCATGTGTCCAAAATGTCCAAACTTCCATGTGTCCAAAGTGTCCAATATTCCAAGTGTAAAAAGTCACAATTCTTGTTCTCCACCACTCAAAATGCAAGATGAACCCTCTGCTCCATGCCCCCCCTCCCCCCCCCCCCCCCCCCCCCCCCACATATATATACACACGTAGTCCACAAATAATCAAACTGTTGAAATTTACATTCATCAGCGATAGCAGACTGTGAGAAAATACAGTTTGTCTTCTCCTTCCCACCCATCTCCCCCATCCTCTGCACCACCCCCCCCCCCCCCCCACCCCCCAATAAAAAAGAAACAACAAAAAACAAAACACCTGGATTTTACTTAAGGTACATGCTCACATGGTGAAGCATTTCTGATTTTTTTTCTCAATAGTCTTACTTAATAGCTGTAAGCATTGACATTTCAATCTCAATGACAATTTATATCCTTTTTTTTTTTTTTGATTACCGGTAACATTCCACTGATAAAACAGAACACAAACTTTGCGACTGGTAGTATTGAATAGTTCTCTAAGAGGTTTTTGATTAATGACTTGATTCTACCACCTAATTGAAGTCCAGTTATGGTTTGTGGAGACTGTTTGTTATTGTAATTACATAAACAGCACAGGAATGAAATTCTCTGCTCAATTGTATTCACTGCAATGTTGCATGGCCATGTGCAAGCTTGTACTCATGTACTATGACGTCTGTGCAGGATGCATACACATACACGTGTGCGTATGTGACGTGTGTATGTGTGTGTGCGTGTGTGTATATATATTGTGTGTGTGTGTGTGTGCATGAGTGAGTGAGTGAGTGTGTGTGTGTGTGTGTGTGTGTGTGTGTGTGTGTATGGTGTGTGTGTGTGTGCGTTTGTGTGCATGCATGTGCGCATGCGTGTGAATAATTTTGCGTCACTGTTTGTGTGGTTTTTTTTTTGTTTTTACTGATTTTGTGGCAAGTACTTTTCTGTCCTTTTTTTTTTTAAATCGCAAATGAGTAGGTTCATTTCATAACATATTTACAGGTTGCATAATTTACCTTATAATGTGTGTGTATGTGTGTGTATGTCTGTGTGTGTGTGTGTGTGTGTTATGTGAGTGTGTAAGTGAGTGTGTATGTGTGTATGTGAGTGTGTGTATGTCTGCGTGCATGCGTGTGTGCATGCATGCATATGTGTGTATGTGTGTGTGTGTGTGTGTGTGTGTGTGTGTGTGTGTGTGTGTGTGTGTTCATCATTGGTCTCACCTTTGCACACCCCTCAACAGTTCTGACAACCTTCTTCAAACTGACACCATCTTTGTGATGATCATACAACAATAATAACTGTATTTGTAATTACTACCAGCTCATTTCTGGGAACAAGTATCAAAAAAGGTGCTTGAAAAAGCCTTTAGTGGCAATCAAAACAGCACCAATATGGCACCCAAAATAAAAAAAACCGCACTTGAAATAACACAAAAATGGCACTTGTAATAGAAAAATGGCACTTGTAATAGAAAAATGGCACTTGTAATAGAAAAATGGCACTTGTAATAGAAAAATGGCACTCAAAATGACACCAAAAATGGCATTTGAAATAACACAAAAATGAAGAACCATCACAGCGCAAAACTCAAAAGATGTTACAGTGGGACATGAGTAATTATTTCAAATAGTAGAGGAAAGTTGTGTAGTCCAGTTAACCCTTACACTGATTATTTAACAACGTACTATTAAGTATGTTGTCTGGTAAATTAACAGAAGGAAAGTTTTTAAAAAATAGTTACGTTTGTATAATATGCATAACTTTTTCAACTGTTAGTATTTAAACATGACATGCAGAATAAAAATTGTTAGTAATGGAGTTCAAAATAATATGAAACAGAACTGGAGTGCTTGTGAGTGTTTGATTAAGTGCTTACTTGTCTAGAATGTGAAAATAACAAGTGAAAACAGGTGGCACATCCTGCTTGTCATTCTCAAGAGCTTGTTCACAAATAATCCAGTCAATGATGTTCCACAGTATCCAGAAATAAGTTGCAGCCTTTTTCAAAGGAAAGTCAGTGTGGATTATACCAGTTTCCTTGCAGGTAATCCAGGTAAGAATGAATAAGGTACAGTTCAGTTTTCACATTGAAATCACTTGCTGTTAGCACAAAAAAACACCCCAAAATGGTCACTATCCACAAATGTAATAGTTAGTCCACACTATCATCGTTTACGTTTGAAAGGTTTAGGATCATCTGGAAGCGCTACACTGAGTTTTTCTTCCCCACTAAATGGCATGTTGACATTCCCCTCACCCTGATCACTCACCCAGTCATTGTCTGTGTCGATCTCAAAATCATGATTACATGGTGCTTGATCAAAATCAAAACTATCACCCACCATACCCAGTTCATTCAAAATGTCCACAACTTCTTCACCTGCTTGTTCCACAACAGCATCTTCAAACAAGTTCCTAATGCTGTCACGTTCTCCGGTGGGTGCCGCGATTGTTATTTGCCAGATGATTCAAGTCACGTTATGCATTACAAGCTGCTACTAACTATAAACTAAGCTGAAATGCTAAAATCCATGTTCCAGGGCTCATTCAGTTATTTATGCAAATCAGTTTGTCAATGAGCTGTAGTTTCCTATCTGTCTGTGTCAGTGAAACTAGGTTAGTTAGTTAGGTTAGCTTATGTCGCGACAACCAGTGTCAGCCATGACATAATGGCATGACTTATGTCGCGACAAGCAGTGTCGGTTATGACATAATGGCATGACTGAAGTAGCGACAACTAGTGTCGGCCATGACATAATGGCGTGACTTATGTTGCAACTACCAGAGTAAGGGTTAACAGGTAGGGTCACTGAGGGGAACAAAAGGTAAACGTTTTCCTGCTGTATCCATGGAAAGGGCGCAATGTCAACATTATGACATGGCTTTCATTAACACCTCCTCTACATTCATACTCATGTATAATTTCAGAGTTTTCCATTTTTTTGTTTTGGCCAAAATCTTTCTATTTCATGACCACACTGCCAAGGTGGCCCAGTGATCAGCAGCAGTCCTTAAACGTTTGTAGTTCATGTGTGTCAGGTCTTCCCCGATTGAAACACTGATCTGTGTTAACTTCCGTCTCTCTGTCAAAACTTTTCCCCTCACTTTCTTCTGATTGAAATGCTCTATAATCGGTCTTGGTCACATTCCTCCTGGCTTTCCCACTCCGTGGGCTATTTCTAGCTCTTCCTGTGATACCCTGACCCCTAATTTTGAGGCAAACACGTTTGTGCATTTTTCAAGACAGTCTTCCACTGTCTCTGCACCCCCCTTAACCTCTGGCACACCGTAACCCTTAAACTGAACTGTCTGCCATGTTGTTCTTGGTCATTGTTTGTACATTTCAGGGTGGCTTGTTCTTTTTTGCACTGGTGCATCTGCCCACGTAGCTCCTCATTCTCCTGTCGCAGCTGTTTGGTCTCTGCAGTTTGCGCATCTTGTTCCGTTTTTCAGTTCATAGATTTCCCCCTCAAGCTTTTCTACTCTTGCTCCCAGTTTCTCTGCTAACTTACTCATCTCCTCCCCCATCTCCCCCCTCAGATCTCTAATATCGTCTTTTGTCCCAAGGTTCCTCATGCTCGCTCTGATTTCTTCAACAGCATCCTGAAGACTCACTGTGTCCTGCTCACTATTCCCACTACCTCATTTCTGTTTTTTCCTCTCTCTCTCTTCTCTGTAACACTCTGTGACTCTGGACTGGCACAAGTGTCGCTAGTCAATGTCGACAAAGATTTTGGGGGATATTTTTCCACTCAAATATCTGGATATAGTGCTGGTCATCCTACCTCAAGACTAACATAACAAATATGAGGGCAAGTTTATGACACCAAAACCCATTGGTTACTGGAAGCACTGATGCTAGCGTAAAGATGTTGGTTTGTCACTGCCACTTCTCTACTCACCTGGGACAGTCACTGATTTTTTAAAACACTATGGAAAAGTTTAACAACAACACATTCTCTTCATCTTCTTCGATGAGAAAGGTTGTCCACACAGCAGCTGCACTTCTGTCTGCTGCACTTCTGTCTGTCAACGATATATGTTAGGGACCACCCCCCTTGTCACTGGAACATCGCCATGTTTTGGTACTATCTTCTTTTTTTTCATAACATACTAATGAATTTTCCTTCACTAACACTTTTCCTTTTGTCTAGCATTTGTCAGTGAAGATATAAATATGTTCTTCAGCCATTACTGATATCCATACATTCCTCTGCCGCAGTCAAAAACAGCATCGACGCAAGAGCTGAAAAAAACATGTCTGCAAGGGCCGTGAATGGCAGTCTGAGTCCCATTGTTCCCCATTATTGGTTAATTCTGATCAACATTTCTTTCAAATTACACAAAGTAATTTGTACAAATTTCTATAAACTTCTCTTGCTTTGAAAGGGCTGATCAATTTTCAATCTGCCTCATAAAAAGTTATCTGAAAACAACTGAGCATTATACACAGAGAGACAAAAAGAGACAGACATGGAAGAAATGACAGAAAGGGGAACCCAGATTCTTTAAGACAGAAAGAATCCACTGCTAACCCTGGGACTAGAATCTGATCCTCTGTTGCGTCGACGTGCACGAGCTGACTCATTGCGCCGATTGCTTGCCATGTCATCAAAGTCATCCGGAAAGTAGTTCACACCACTGACATCTGTGACCGAAATAGCAATGAAAATGTTTTACTGGGATAATCAGATCAACATATTTGAAAAAGGTCTGAATCCGTTTTGAAAATTTTAATAAATGACAATAGCAGTAACACAACAATCAAAAGAAAGTAGATCAACAACTAACATCACAGAGTCTCATGGGCACTCTCTCTCTCTCTTTATCACACACACACACACATCAACACACACATCTAAGCATGCACATGCAACTTGCGGGCATGCATGCATGTATGGGTACATGTGTATATCCACATGTACACACAGACTGACTGAAACCCTTTCATTTTTAATCTTAGATTATATTGACAGCACACACACACACACACACACACACACACACACACACACACTTTGATCACCAATATCTCATAAAGCTCAAATCATTCATGCACTCATTTAGCCCTTGCAACAAACATATACATATATGAAAATAAATAAATGACTGTACATATAATTAATTTGAATAACTTCTGTTTCTTTTGCTTTTGTTTACACACTGACGTGAGAAAAATAGATAAATGGCTGGATATATAATTAGTTTGAATAGCTTTCTTTCTTTTCCTCTTGTTTACGCATTGACATGAGGACATACAAATGGTAAACACACATCTTTTAGAAACATGCACTTGTTTAAGGATAACATGCAATATACATCTTCTGTCAAACTGCAAATATGCTCTCTCTCTCTAACACACACACACACACACTGACTGAAACCAATTTATTGTCAGATTAACCCATGGTTGTACTGACAACACACACACACACACACACACACGTGCACACACACACACACACACACACACACACACACACACACACACACACGTGCACACACACACACACACACACACACACACACACACACACACACACACAGTGCTATATTCTGCACACTGTCAAACATATTCTGAATTACTTTTCATTCACATGTGCAACAAATTGAGTTTAGATAATCACCCATTCTGGTTGTTTGCATGCAAATGTACATGCACATGCTCTTGTCCATGTAAGTGTGTGTGTGTGTGTGTGTGTGTGTGTGTGTGTGTGTGTGTGTGTGTGTGTGGTTGCATGTGTGTGTGTGTGTGTGTGTGTGTGTGTGTGTGACTCAGTTATACATAAATGTTTGTTGTTTTTTTTTGTCAAACACAAGAAGATTGTCAAACACAACAAGAAATCAAAATCAGTCAAGATGTTGACAAAATATTGAAACGACATAGATATGCTACTGTATAGTACTGGCAATACACAACATAAATCAATGTTCCGAAAAAACATAGTCAAGATTTCTTTTTCAACAGTCACAGGATAATATCAGTCAGAATTCAAACATGGGAATGAGGGGAATATGTACAGGTTGTACTCAATCTATTCTGTCTGTGTAAAAGGAAAGTTCATGAATGAAAAACAAAAATTAAGCTGTAATGAATCATGTGAGGTTTCAATATATGACGCTTATGGCAATACCAAATTTACTCTGTGCCTAAGAATGCATGCTGTATAGCATTTATACTTTTTTTTCACAGCTGAGTGGCTGCAATTTTCATAGGAAGCTATCAGTACCCACACACTCAATATTTTCAGTAAGGTTGGTGTGCCTTCCACCAACATCCTCCACCCATCCCGCCTCTACTTCTCCCCCCCCTCCCCATCTTCATGACAACAGATTCATTTCACAAAGCAGTAAACAGCATTCATACCAACAACATAAATATACACATAGTAGAAACATCTTCAGTTCAAGCATTATCACCACCACTGTCTCTCGCTCAAATGTATCAATCACATGTAACCAGCAGGCACTATTCTAAGGAATATTCTTCTAGCGACATATTTCACAACACCAGTGTGTAATGACTGACACATTTCACAGTTTGGGGTTCCACTGCTAACAGCATAGCACTGAAATATATGGCATACACTGGTAATTTAAGTGACCACCTCTCAGCACCAAGGAAGATCAGCAAGGTGTTTTCACTTACATCATTTTTGTCTTGCTGCTGTATCGATTTCCAAATCCCCACAGAGAGCAATGACAATGAATAATTAGCTATAAGTACTGTTGTTTGGCATCAACAGTAATAAAATTACATAAAAACACTATTTCTTTTCTTATTTCATCATTTTACTGGGTACATTTTCATCTTTAAATGTTGAATAAAAACAAAAATAACCAAACATACATGTATTCATAAATAATGTAGGAATGGACACAACCAAAGAAATCTGTGTGCATTTTTTGACAGACTTTGCAGTTTGCAGAATTCAAGGTGAAAAAATGGTTGTCATGTATCAACCTAAGTCGTGAACTGAGCTATAATGTTGGATAAAAAAGACAGTATATCTTATTCAAGGAAACAACTGGGAAGAAATAACACAGGATGACAAAGATGGTAGCATTTGTCTGTGAAGAGGTGAGCAAGTCTCGCAGGATGGTCAGAGTGGCGGCTGGGGAAGACCTTACACACACAATTTAAATGAGCACCACATCAGTCAGCTAGTGCACATAGTCACTCAGCAACATGTCACATTTCTGCCCAAGCATCCTAACTTCCTAGCTTCCTGCACTAGCATATCTAGTGTGGATGTGCTGAAAAGTGGGGATGATGGTATCTCCCACATGTGCCACAGAGAAAAACGTACATTCTCATTAGAAACGTTTTTATGAGAGAGAGAGGGGGGGGGGGGGGGGGGGGAGGAGAAAGAGAGAGGGGAAGAGAGAAAGAGCACTGCGCTACTGCGCAGGTCAGACATCTTCAAAGTCATAACCATAAGACCCTCTTCTTAAATTCTCTCATCTTAGTCGTTAATTCATTTATCCACCAGATGTAGTGAAGTGTATTTCGACTAGTCCCCAAGCAGCAACACCTCCTTGATGAAACTGAAGCTGTGTGTGTGTGTGTGTGTGTGTGTGTGTGTGTGTGTGTGTGTGTGTGTGTGTGTGTATGTGCACGCATGTGAGGATGTGTGCATGTGTGTGTTTGTTATTATTTGCCTCTATTTCTAGGCTGTCAATCAGACAACTGGAGCATCCACATGATCAAGTGATCTGGCTGTGACACCTCTGATCTCTGTATCTCATCCATGCTGCTGTGTGTTGATCAAGACTCCAACTGTTAACCAAGTAATTTCAACCAATGAAAAAAAAAGGACAGCATTGGATTCCAATAACTTGCAAATCATCACAAACACAAGTCTGAAACAGAGCAAACCATGCATATGTTAAATTTAATTGTTTAACTATCCTTTTGCCCGACACCTCTCAACAGCCATACTCCAGGTAACAACTGATCCACATTATTCCACCCATCAAGGATAACCCTTTATTTTATTCTCATACAAGGTATTGGGGAAGTTTTGTGCATTAAGACAAACTGTTTGAAGCCAGTGGCTGTTGCAAGAGTGGCTGCTACCTGCAAAGTACTTCAACTGGGCTGTAAAAGGTGTTTTCTTTCATCTTTTCCAGTCATGTCAAGTGTGACTTCTAGTAACAACATGATTGTGGACAATTTGGCACCCCATACTTTAAGATTACAGATGGACATTAGATTTTCCATAATAAGGTAAGTGACCACAATGGTGAGCTATGAACATGACCAATGCAAAAGCAAGCATATGCACAGCAAATTACATCCACAATTGTTATTTTTCACAAAACTGGGTTAATCTAGATCCAAAATTTTTGTTTGGTGATTTTAAAAAAGAAATAAAAAATCAGACTTTAGATTGTTTGATATTTGTAATATTGAATTAGATAGCTTCAGAAATGTCGCATAAAAAAACTTTGGCAGATAAAAGTGTTAAAACAGCACAGCTGAAGAAAGAAAGCAGCAGAGGTACAGTCCAAGCCAGTTGTATCCAAAGCCTGTTGCATCAAAATGATTCTTTTCTTTCACCTGGCCACAGTTTTCTGTCAAGAGCTCGGCTGTAATGGAAGCCCATTGTAAAACGTAGATTTCAGGGCTTTCCTCAGCATGGATACAACCAGCTTGGACTCTCCTAGAGTCTGTAGCAACACAGACTGGAATAGTAGGCAGATGCAAGAGTGAACAATAAAGCAGGTCACAGAAAAAAGACTGAGGAGAAATGGAATTACTGTCTTTGGAAAGTAAGATGCATACAGTACATAAACAAAGCGACATGTTTCCACCTTAAAGTTTTCTTTAAGGCTGGGCAGCCAAACTTTAAGAGGAAGAAGCACTTCAAGATAGCAAATCCATTGGCTATTTGGCTTGGAACCCATTTGGGAAGGGAGGAAGAAAGGAGCTAAAGGTACCGAAGATTTAAGAGCAGAATTACATCTAATGTTTTGAAGCACACTGACAGACCCAAGTTCCCAGCTGTCAGATATAGTCCACAGAGGAATGTATGTGTGCTGAGAGCCAAAGGTTTGAACACATCGCTTTGCTTATATCCTTCCAAGCATGTCACCATTAAGCAAACATGGGAATCCTCCTTTTGGACAAGCATTAAGAGCTGTGGTCAGTCCAGGACCACTGGTCAAGGACAGGTGGGAGGTGCTGGTCAGTGTAGAAACCTCACCCAGCTAGCACTACTGACCTACAAAAGCACTGTTGGAATTCAGCTGGTGTGGGGTTCCCCAGGCTGATGGCTCAGGGAAGGATGGCTTCAGGTACCCTGACTGATCACGCTCTCCTGCCAGGCCCATACAGACATGCATGCAGACATACATGCAGACATACACATGATGGACATGTGCATGGTAGCACACACACACACACACACACAGACACACACACACACACACACACACACACGCGCACACACATACACACACAGATACACATGCAAACACAAATATATTTCATACACACACACAAAGATAATATGCAGACACAAATATATTTTTCACACACACACACACACACACACACACACACACTTCACAAGATTAAGCTGCATGTGGCACAACTACATACAAGAAAACAGACACTAACACTATAGCAAATGTTAGTATAAGAACTAGATTATTGACAGCGCGCGCGCACACACACACACACACACACACACATGCACACAGCACACTGGCTGTGTGTGTGTGTGTGTGTGTGTGTGTGTGTGTGTGTGTGTGTGTGTGTGTGTGTATGTGTGTGTGTGTGTTGTGTAGTGTAGTGTACTGGGTAACCAGTAAAATAGATTTATCAAGTGGTCAAAAAGCATGCAAGTGAGGTCTTTTTTGTATAAACCTACTTCATTTCATATAAATCTCAGCACATTTCCATCATCAGGTATTTTTCTTAAATCTACACCTTCTGAATACTGCTTTATAAATTCAGTGTTTCATGCCAGATTTCTGAAAAATTAAATTTAAAGGTGTAGAAAAAAAAATGTCATGGTAGAACATTCCAATTTCACTTAAATGAAGATTTTAGCGTTGAAATGACATGTAGAAATTTTTTAACTGCTGCCTTGAATTATACTATTCTTGAAAATGCATTTGAAAATTAGTAAACCCAGTTTCGGGGTTATGTACATAATATGTGTTGTTTATGTGTGTTAGTGTGTGTGTGTGTGTGTGTGTGTGTGTGTGTGTGTGTGTGTGTGTGTGTGTGTGTGTTGTGGGTGTGTAGTGTGCATAAGTGTGCCCTCACAGAGGAAAGATACGCTCGCCATGAATGACATACAAAGCATTCCAGCAGTAGTGCATGAAAATGACAGTGAGGTGCAGTGACAGGCATTGAGTACAATTTCTCCAAGATAAAGCGAGTCACTAAAAGAGTGGAACTGACAACTAAAAATCACAAAACATCAATATCGTGCAGTGTTTTTTTTTCTTTTCATAGCTCAAATGGAGTTAAAATAAGCACAGGATTTCCTACTTTGGAATAATGTGTGTGTGTGTGTGTGTGTGTGTGTGTGTGTGTGTGTGTGTGTGTGTGTGTGAAGCAGGTAACAAAGTGACGCACAGTCAGCTCTGGCTTGCAGGGTAATGGTGGATCAACAACTTAGGTCACATTTGATAACTTTGCCAATTCCAAAAAGATGGCACTACCTGAACAAACAAGATTCCACATCAAACGCATGTTTGCCTTCTTAATATCACTATCTGACTTCCAGTTTTCTACAGACTCCTAGATGTGACAAAACAGACATTCTGATTTGTGCCAAGGGGAGGGAGGAGAAGTGTGGAAGCAATCAAAATGACACAGTGTGAAAAAAACGTGTGTCACACTGCAAAGTTCTGACCACCCAGGGTAAAACCAGATAAAAGAACAGGACTGTGATAGACAGATGTTATCTATAACCAGCTGTTCAATGCCTGGCAAAGCCCATTTCCTCTCCACATTTCCTGATGCAAGCTGGAAATGAGCATGTTTTTCTGTCCCTCTGAACATTATGTCCCAAATGGAATTTTTAACATGGCACATAATGTTCAGGGTTCTGATGTTCTGTGTGCTCCCAGCAATGGCAATTGAAAAAGCTAAATGGTATGCACACCTGTAGACTATGGAGAACAATTCTGCGAAATGCACTACCCAACAAAATCTGCCAGGCTCAAACCTGTCACTATCAAATGCAGCCTTCAGTGTTATTACCATTTCGCCAGCAAGTCCAAATGAGGATCAGGGGAGAGAGTTATGATGTTGCATTGGTAAGTATGGGCTCTAGACCACACAGCCCTGGCACCCATACACCTCCACCCACCCACCCTCCGACCCAATCCAACCTCTGCCCAACTGTCAAATTCATAAAATTTGGAAAAACACTTTCAAAAAAACATTGGAAAATATCCTGAGCCAAATCATAGACATTTCGGGGATTGTTCATCACTTGCTCAACAACTTTTTGGTGAGAATACTTTATCAGTGAACAAAAAAACAGTTTCTGCCATCACTTGCTCAACAACATTTTGGTGAGAATACTTTATCAGTGAACAAAAACACAGTTTCTGCCATCACTTGCTCAACAACTTTTTGGTGAGAATACTTTATCAGTGAACAAAAACACAGTTTCTGCCATCACCCATCTCCTTAAAATAAAAAAATAAAAAGTACACACTGGAAGCTTTCAGATGAACAAGCAAAAGAAGAAATAGTACAAGTTGAGAACTTTTTCAGCCCACACTGAATTCCAGCAGTCCTGTGTGCACAGCAAGCCTGGCATGTGACAACACTGCAGAGGCACAGAAGCATGCAAGATGTGGACAGTTGCCAGAGCTCCCAAATGACTGGAACTCTGACAGGCTTATTTTCCAGATGACTGCAAGCTTTGATGCAACTTGTGAGGGCAGAATGAAATGTTTTCATTGTCACACATAAAGCATTTCTTAAAATTCTATATATCACCTTTTTATATCTGATTGTGAGATAAAATAAAATCAAGCTGTGACCAGTATCCTAAAGGAAACAATGCATCTTCAACTTTCTCACATCTCTCCCATCTCCCCCCTTCCAACCCCCTTCCACCCCCTTCTCTCCTACCTTCCTCTACCCAGTCCATCTTCCTGCCCCTCCCCTCTGATACCCCCATCTCCAATTTCTCTAAAAAAAAAATTAAAAAAAATTTAAAAAACCCACAATACAGAAATTTTCAAAAAATTAAAAAGAAAAAGAAACCTGCGTCTGGAACTTACAAATGTATTAGCAGACTTACAAAATGGGAGACAAGAAAAAATATGTTAAAATAAGTGATTCAACGCCCATCTTACGCCAAATTCAATGAGATAAGTGATTGCAAATTCTTCATTTTTGTTGTCCTGAGTGTTGTTTATCTTATCTGAAGAAGACCTAAGAGGTCGAAATGTGTTGTGAATTGTCTTATGATTCGTTTGTTCATATTTGGCAGATACAATACTTTAAACTTTTTTTTAACCATTTAAAAAAGAAGAAAAAGAAAAGGGAAGGAAGGGTTGACCTGCACAGTACCACATTGTGAATACAGCAATAAAATGGCTTCCCATCCAGGACCCTTTTGCTTTTCCACTCATTTACACACGCTTTTTCTTCAGCTATGGGTCAACTTGATGCATAGAGACATCAACTTGGAAACATTTGTAGATATTGATCAAATACATAACTGTGTGGAATTCAATGAAGAACTGATCTTTTGGAGCTGTCTCGGAGGCCATGTTGGCTCAGGAGATGATCCATGCTTCAGATGGTTTGGTTAGAAAAGATTTTCTTTTGTCAGTCAACATATATATATACACTTCAATCCCTTTCAAGTACTTCACAGGAGACTTCAGTCTGTTTTGACGGATGCCTCATAACAGATTCTCTCCCTTGCAGACACTTTTTAAAAATTCAGTTTCATACCTCTTAGTACAAATGAAATAACCTACTAGTATATATCAATGGAAACGATAAAACATTAACTTTTTACTCAGTATGCAAATTAGTACCTTTTAGCTAATATTAAAATGATGTTTTTTAATGGAATTTTGGCTGACCCAAGACTGTACGACATTCCTTGCTCTCAGCTCCTTACATAAAAAATACCATCTGTGGTAATAAAAGAATAGCTCTTTTCAGTATCTAGGATCGACAACTACATTAATCCTCTTGTATTCGTAACGGGAGTAGATGGGAGCTCCCGGACAGTGCGCTAGTTTTCAAAACTGGAGTAGACAGGAGTATGCGTTTGGCTCTGTTCCAACAGTGCTCATGCCGTGACAGTGCTCAGAGAGCCTCTACAAGTTGTGGGTATTCCCCAGTATTGTCCAATGAAGTGGTAGTACCATTTTGGGATGCTGGCATATCTTCCTTTCAGTGAAATAGAATGGAAATGGCGTGGTGCGAGTTGTGAACAAAACTGACTAAATGCCACAATGGCATCATCTGCTAATGCAAGCAAATTAGATGAAATACCGGAATATTCTACAGAGAAATGGGATCAAATCTGACATGAAGTAGAAAAAAAAAGAAAATCAAGAACTAGAAGAAGAGTCTGACATGGACAGTGATCCTGAGGATAATGTGCCACTTGTCGCTCTGCAACAACATGGCGACCGGCTACACAGCCTGCAAACATGACTGCATTCTGATAGCTGACAGGCACTGCTCACGCACTGCCAAACACATCCCCCCCCCCTCTGGATTATTTCTTTATGTTTTTGCTTCTTGCATGTTTTCAAACAACCATAAATGAAACAAACAGGTATGCACAACAAAAGCAAGCTGCAAAGAGCACACCTGACTCCATGTGGTCAAAACCAAAAAGAAATGAGGGCATATCTATCTGTGTTGATCATGATGGGGATAAAGCGTCTGCCAGGGTTATGTTGTTGCTGGCAAACTGACCTCTGCTTCACTGGCCGCTGCATTAGAACTGTTTCCGTGAATATCACGGCCAAAAGATGGCTCAACAGTAATGCAGCCAGTTTGCTTTCATGTTTCGTTTGTGTGTGCACACCTGTATTTTGTAATGGTAATAGTGAATCTTTGACATTTAGCATAACACTTTATACATTGTCACTTACTGAACAGCTATTGAGGCTCTGTGTATAGTCATGAATGTGAAAGTAGAATGGGAAACAATTGCATAAAAAATGTGAAACTATGGTTGGAACTATTTGACATTACTTTTCACATGTGACAATTGACAGCAGTTGTGTGACATTCATTGGATTACCTGTTGGAGGGGGGTAGGGGGGCTGTAGGGGCGAACTGAGGAAGGATCATGTCAAACAGGCCTGAACTTTCTTTCTACGCTACGAACATGCATGTCAATGAGAAAACTGCATGTTGGTCTGCTGTAATAGTGTTGTCACCACAAAATGGGACAAATTTGGTGACATTTTGGTAACATAAGACCTTTCGCTCTTAGAAAGACAAAATATAATTCACATTACAGAACAAACCTGCATGACCACAAGAGAAAAATTTCATGACTTCAGAGGTTTATTTTTGGTAATGGTGAAGCATGAACCGTGCATACCCATTTTAAGGCTAAACTCTCTGTAAGAATCTGAAAAACTTAGGGAAATCTTGCCTCAGAGAATCCCAATGTAAGAGGGTTAAAGACATAGCTGCATCCATTACATCAAAGAAGGAACAACAGCAGATTTTTTTTCTCAACTACCGACTACATATGCCAACATGGCCAACAGGAATAGCTGCCATGTTGGGGTAAAAGTTAAGCCGAGATGTCCATGTTTACTCATGCATTAATCACACATACCCACATACTACAAATAAATTAATAAATAAACTTTACACACAAGTTTAATGGCATTCCTTCCATTCTTCATTAAAAGAAAGAGCTGTTGTGTACTCTGGGATGGAACACACACACACACACACACACACACACACACACACACACATGTACACACACACACACACACACACACACACACACACACACACACACACATGTACACACACACACACACACACACACACACAAGAGAATGCATGTACATCAGCGTCATGCTGAGACATTACTCTTCATAAAAGACTTTAGTGTGGTTCCTTTAATATTGGGATTAAAAACAGTCACACTGGCAAAAATCTCTCCTGTGGTAAACTGCAAAGTTCTACCAGAGGAACATGAACAAAGAAGGAGAAGAAGAATAATCTCGTGGACAAATAAACTAAGGTAATTTTTTTCCGAACAATATGGAATGAAAGATGTTGTGCTTATTTTGTAACATGTATATGTTACATAGGATTTGCTGTTCATTTTGTAAACTTATTGCAGCTTTGTAATGTGTTTATGTAAGATAAGATCTACTGTCATTTTTGTTGTTTTTAGTGCTGTTTTTCTTTTCACGTTTTTCCATTTGTAAATTTCTTTACAAGTAAATAAAAGCATTTGCTCTTGAAAAAAAAAATTGAATGAAAGATATCAAAAGACAGATACACACAGACAAGAACGAATCATTAGGGAGGAAGAGATTTTCTAATTAGACTGAGATGAGAGTTACACCCACAGAGAAAGAGATTTTCTAATTAGACTGAGATGAGAGATACGCCCACAGAGAAAGAGATTTTCTAATTAGACTGAGATGAGAGTTACACCCACAGAGAAAGAGATTTTCTAATTAGACTGAGATGAGAGTTACACCCACAGAGAAAGAGATTTTCTAATTAGACTGAGATGAGAGTTACGCCCACAGAGAAAGAGATTTTCTAATTAGACTGAGATGAGAGTTACACCCACAGAGAAAGAGAACACTTCCTTCTGAAAACTACGCCCTTTGAAGGCCATTAGAGGTAATGATCAGTAAAAAAAAAAATCATGAAGAAAAGCTAACACACAAGAGTAAAAATCTACTAATACATGTTCTACCATGAAAAAAAACACCCCATCTACAATCCTCAAACCTGGCCTCTGTGGGGCCAACCCATACAGTTAAGTAGATGGAACAAATGACCTTCACCTTGTGTTTAACACTCAGAATAACACTGAAATGAGTACCATGAAATTTACAATGCAAGTAAGAAGTTTTTGCCAAGTGTGAAAAAAAGATCTTGGAACTGGTCATTGTTGTACAGCATCATTAATATGAAATTCTCTGATTTTTCCTTAGACAGCATATCCAGTCAATTACAAGAATAGGACACATAGTTTCATCAACACTAATCTTAGTACTGCATTTTTCATTTGAAAATGGTTCAAGAAGCTGAATGAAAACAATAAATGTCTTTTTTTGCCATCTTCCAAATCGCAGTCCTCCTAAAACAATGGATGGCATTCCTGACATCGTGGTCAGAATACAAAAATCTTATCTTTTCTGGTATGGTCTTACTTTCAGTCAACAGTACACTAAAGCCTTTTCTAATCGTGACTGTGACTTGGATAGTTTTCCAGCACTTCTTTGATTGGTTGTTTTGGGCAAATTTTCTGACTTTTTCCTAACCTAGAACCAAAATTTCTATTTCCCTTATTTTCAGAGACTTTTCTCTGACTCTATCACTAAAATTTCATTTTCCTGTGCTTTCCATGACTTTTCCAGTTTCTCCTGTCCCACACAAATCCTGTTCACGCTGACAAAAACTATGGGGCATTCATTTCCAGGTTGACTCTTCTTGCTGTGCTTCGCTTGCAATCTTTGTCTTCAATACTACTGTCTGCTACACTTCAATTTTACTGCCTTCAGGACAAGCAGTGTCTAGCCAGCAGGGGTGGGAGCAGAAACTCATAGCTATACTGAAAAGGCCGGGGTCCAGGGGGCCCTTGGTGGGGTGCAGGGTAACGCTTTACTGGGGAGTCTGGGGGGGCAACGTCCCCCAGATGCTGAAAAAAATTTGTCTTGCCAAGACACTCTTGTGGCCTCTCCTTGAAAGCAAAATTAATAATTAACTTCTATACAAAAAGACTCCAAATACGACAAAATATGACATGTGGCTTAAATATCAAATTGAAAATGTTATGCCAAGTACTTAGAATACATCTTAAATTCAGTAAACCATCAAAACAAAATAGGATGCAATGTATAAATATAACTCACCAGTGATGTTAACAGAAGATAGTGGCCAAATTTCAATCACATAATTTATAAGTTCAAGCATGAGGATTCCTGGTTTTTTGTTTTGTTTTGAGTCTTAATGGCTTAAATACAGCAGAGAGGCACCAGTGACAGAGGCAAGCAGTGTTCCCCTAAAAATGCACAAGTCCGAATCTTGGCATCCAGCAGGGAATCAACTTTAGACACCGGAGCCATTGCTGGAGCAGCAGCAGGAAGAGTTAATGTATGTTTCAGTGCATTCAATCTCTCCAGACGTTTCGTCTCCTGGGAATGCATTTCGATCGACTTTTTTCCATTTGACTTGAATACAAGCTTCCGACTGCACAGTATACACCAAGCAGCGCCCACTTCATTTGTTTTCCGCAGCAATTTTCGGAACGGACGATTCAATTCGTCCATCTCATCTATCCATTCATTTCTCCACTTGTTTTTCTTCAGGTCATTGTCGATCTTCCGTGCCTCTGCTTCGTTGTTAATCAGCTCCATTTTTGACAAATATAGAGCACGATGATATGGTCTTCACGCATTGAAAACAAGATGTCGGATATCAAATACGAGTGGTGCGAAAACCTGAATGGGAACATGGAACGTGCACACGGGAAAAAAAAAAAGGAAAAATTTGCTATATGGAATTCCGTATCAATACGGAAGGTCTCCCATCCCTGAGCCAGTCTACTTCAGCATCAGTCACATCTTTAGTCAACCCCATTCCAGACACAGAGGCATTTAAATCACTTATCCATCCCCATCCATGGGAAAAAAAAGGTTTCTCAAGTTTCCATTTTTATGAAACAAAAAAATACAATGGATATAACTGTAGCAGTACAAAAAATCTACAACCAATTTGCATATGATTTATCCACTACTACAACTTCTTTTGCTCACAGTACACCACATAAATGACGGATGTAATCTGTTCAATATTCACATATATAACAAAACAACAAAAATTCTACCAGATTACACGAGTATGACATGCTTTGAGCATAACAACAAATAAAATCACACATGTCAAGACCATACCACCTACTCTGTCCACGCAGAGCATGCAGGCTTTGCTCCTGTTGCCGTAGAAACGCTGCCTGCTGCGCTTCCAAGGCGTCACCACTGACAGGCTGTTCCGGGAACAGTTTGCGGAATTCTTTGCGAGAGTCAGAATCATCTGGGAACAACAACAACAAAGATTTTAGGTTTACTGTTACATTGTAACAGCCCAACTGACCACAAAGGGCCTTTACAGGGTTGTCATGGCTCAGGGAAGAGAAATTCCTGTCCTAAAAAAAAAATAAAGAATACAAAAATTATATATCATATTCAGTAAAGCTATAACATGAAAACTAATGTGATGACAACCTAAAGGCTTTAATAAGACCAGGCTGTGTCGATAGCACCAGCCATTAGTAGCATCTTTTGTATTCACAGAAGCCTCAGTATCTTCTTGGACATACCAGATATGTCATAAGAATTTCTCAACAAGCTAAAGGTGGAAATGTCCCAGCACAATTCAGTCAGCTAGTTTGGCCATTTACTGCATTGATACATGACCAATAAGATTCAGCTGCAGCACAATGGAATTCTGTTGGTGGTTGAATCCCCCAGTCAATCATGGTGAAAACGTAAGGGATGTTTATGACAGGTTCTTCAACAGAGCTAAATCTACTGACAGTTGACGTGGTCAGCGGGCATTTATCTTCAACAGGCTTGAGAGGAGAGGGGTTGATCAGTGATCATTCCACATGAGGTGTGTACCGCAAGTATTTTGTTCTGTCAGTGGCCACGTGGGGAGAAAATACAGGTAGCATGTTGGTTTTTGTCTTAGTTATGCTTATACAATGAGTGAACTGATTTGTTTTTCATTGTCTGTGAACTGTTCTCACCAGTGAGAGGTGGAGTAGAAATACTATTTCTGCTTTGGCATTATTGGAAAAGCAAAGGGCAACACACTCCTGGCAATCAATGGGTCAGGTTATTCCCAAAGACTGAAAAATGGTTTTTTTAAAAATGTCAATGGTAATCATAACTGTGCCTGAAAAAAACATTTAAAAAAGACCAAACAGACACAGCCCGTGGACAGCTGATGCCCACTCTGGACAGTGCGTGCTGTTTCACTGACCTTGTTCCTCATATTACAATGGATATACAAAAACGGCTGGTTTAAATTTTACAAGAGAAAACTCTGTAAAGATTTTTCTGATAAAAAAAACAAATAATTGAGTGAAAAGACAAAATTCAGTGAATGACAGTAAAGAAAAATGAAAAGGGGGGGGGGGGGGGGGGGGGGGAGCAGAGTCAATTTCAGTTCCAGTTTCATCAGGGTGTCATAGCTTTTGGACTAGTCCATTTACACTACATCACATCTACTATGCTAAAAGAGCACAGTGCACAGAATTTACAGCTGATGGATAAATAAATTTGTAATCAATATGGAAAGAGTTAAGACCAGGGTCTCACAGATATGACTTAGCAGATGTCTCACCAGCACATTAGCTCAACACACTGGTTAGACCTTGGATACCTACCTAACATTGTCTGTGTCACTATCACAGTTGTATGTGTATGTTTGCATTGAATCAAACAGATTAAGAATGAAGAGGAAATGAATAACACAGAATGTCCACAAAGCAGGGATACAATTCACACAGAAGGTGTCCCAACTTCCCCATGAGAATGAAAACATGGGAGCCAAGGTATCTGAGCAATACTATTTACAAACACCATACAACAAGTATGTAATGAACACAACTGGGTTAAACACCATACAACAATTTTTTTTTAAAAAGACGTGATACCACACAGTTTGTTTCATAATTAACAAACAAAGAATTATAACACATATTCTCTATCACTTTGAATTCTATAAACAGTGCCCCTTTCATCTCACTTTTACGTGTGATGAAGTGAATCTTTCTAACATCAATATTTGATAGGTGTCCCTCTCACCTTGGTGCTCAATCTAACCCCTGTTTGATAAAATGTATCCTTTCATCTTCAAGTTTTATTGCTTGCCTCCCTCCAACCATTATATTTAACGTCATGTGTCCCTCTCAATTTGTATTTGCTATAATGTGTCCTCATCTCTATGTTAAAAGCAATGTATCCTCTCATCTGTATGCTTCATCAGATGTCTGATCTTCATATTTGTTAAAAAGTCTCCTCAACTTCAGCTTAATGTGTGTTCCTGTCTCATCATGTTTGGTTTGTGTTCTTCTCACCTTTATGTTTAATGTCTCCGCCTTGCTTTTTCTTTCATATAACTTGTTCCTCTTACCTTTGTGTTTGACAGCATGTCTCTCACCTTATGTTTAATATAATGTGTTCCACTCATCTCTATGTATCTCCCCAATATCCCTCTATGTTTGAGAAAATGTGTACAACTTACCTTCATGTTTGACATAATGTCTCCCTCTCACTTTGAGTTTGAGAGAATGTGTCTGATAATGAATCCCTCTTGCCTTTATTTTTAATGCAATACCTCACCTTTGTTTTTGAGGGCATTGAAATCCTCGATGGTCTGGGGATTGCCGCGGTCAGCAGGTGTGCGGCGCACTGCCACAGCATTTCCATGACGAGCCGTTTCAAACACATCCACATCTGGTTTGCTGATCAATGTACACACAATTAGGACGGAACAATAAACATGAAAATTTCCACACACACTGGCTGAAAGAAAACAATCAGGTCAATCACAAGTTTCTACACAGATGAGGTTAAGACAAGTGTGGAATCCAGCATAGTATTCATCAATGAAGCAGAAAACACCATCGTGCAATCATACTCGATGTTCACCTTCAGTTGTTGCACTATGACCACTCGCAAATGTATTGTGTCCAATTTCAACATCCCCAGCACTCCAGTGTCCTATGTCAACATGTCTAATACATCATCATCTTCAGTGTCCTGTGTCAACATGTCTCATGTCTGAAGTCAACATGTCTAATACATCATCATCTTCAGTGTCCTGTGTCAACATGTCTCATGTCTGAAGTCAACATGTCTAATACATCATCATCTTCAGTGTCCTGTGTCAACATGTCTGAGGTCAACATGTCTAATACATCATCATCTTCAGTGTCCTGTGTCAACATGTCTCATGTCTGAAGTCAACATGTCTAATACATCATCATCTTCAGTGTCCTGTGTCAACATGTCTGACGTCTGAAAGCCACCATGTCTAATACATCATCATCTTCAGTGTCCTATGTCAACATGTCCAGTGTCCTATGTCAACATGTCTAATGTCTCAAGTCAACATGTCTAATACATCATCTTCAGTGTCCTATGTCAACATGTCTAATATATCATCATCTTCAGTGTCCTATGTCAACATGTCTAATATATCATCATCTTCAGTGTCCTATGTCAACATGTTCACTGTATGTCCATGATCCTATATCAGCATATCCACTTTCCTATGTAAGCATGTCCAATGTTCTGTGTAAACCTGGCCAGTGTCTGCATCAGCATGTCATATGTCTTATACTGACCTGTCCAGTGTCCTATGTCAACATGTCCAGTTCCTTTGTCAACATGACCAGTGTCCTGTGTCAACATGTCCAATGTTCTATGTCAACATGTCCACTGTCCTGTGTCAACATGTCCAATGTTCTATGTCAACATGTCCAGTGTCCTGTGTCAACATGTCCAGTGTTCTCTGTCAACATGTACAGTGTCCTATGTCAACATGACCAGTATCCTATGTCAACATGACCCGTGTCCAATGTCAACATCTCCAGTGTCCTTTGTCAACATGTCCAGAGTCCTTTGGGAACATGTCCAGTGTCCTTTGTCAACATGTCCATTGTCTTATGTCAACATGTTTTGTCAACTTATCCAGTGTCCTATGTCAACATGTCCAGCGTCCTATGTCAACATGTCAAGTTCCTTTTTCAACATGACCAGCGTCCTATGTCAACATGTCCAGTGTCCTATGTCAACATGTCAAGTGTCCTATGTCAACATGTCCAGTGTCCTACGTCAACATGCCCAGCGTCCTATGTCAACATGTCCAGTGTCCTTCGTCAACATGCCCAGTGTCCTATGTCAACATGACCAGTGTCCTATGTCAACATGTCCAGCGTCCTATGTCAACATGTCAAGTTCCTGTTTCAACATGACCAGTGTCGTATGTAAACATGACCAGTATCCTATGTCAGCATGTCCAATTCCTATGTCAACATGTCCATTGTCGTATGTCAACATGTCCAGTGTCCTATGTCAACATGTCCAGCGTCCTATGTCAACATGTCAAGTTCCTGTTTCAACATGACCAGTGTCGTATGTAAACATGACCAGTATCCTATGTCAGCATGTCCAATTCCTATGTCAACATGTCCACTGTCGTATGTCAACATGTCCAGTGTCCTATGTCAGCATGTCCAGTGTCCTATGTCAACACGTCCAGTGTCTTTTTCAACATGTCCAGTGTCCTATGTCAACATGTCCAGTGTCCTATGTCAACACGTCCAGTGTCTTTTTCAACATGTCCAGTGTCCTATATCAACATGTCCAGTGTCCTATGTCAACACGTCCAGAGTCTTTTTCAACATGTCCAATGTCCTATACCAACATGTCTATTGTTCTACATCAACAAGTCCATTTTCTTATGTCAACAGGTCCAGAATCCATGTCAACATGTCCAGTGTCCTTTGTCAACATATACAGTGTCCTATGTCAACATGACCAGTGTCCTATGTCAACATGTCCTATTCCTTAGTCAACATGTCCAGTGTCCTGTCTCAACATGTCCAGTGTCCTATGTCAACATGTCTAGTTCTTTTGTCAACGTGTCCAGTGTCCTGAGTCAACATGTCCAGTGTCCTATGTCAACATGTCCAGTGTCCTGAGTCAACATGTCCAGTGTCCTGTCAACATGTCCAGTGTCCTATGTCAACATGTCTAGTTCTTTTGTCAACGTGTCCAGTGTCCTGAGTCAACATGTCCAGTGTCCTATGTCAACATGTCCAGTGTCCTGAGTCAACATGTCCAGTGTCCTATGTCAACATGTCCAGTGTCCTGTCAACATGTCCAGTGTCCTATGTCAACATGCCCAGTGCCCTATGTCAACATGTGTAGTACATTTCCTGAAGCCTATGTCAATAGGTCCAGTGTCCCATATCAGTGTGTTCCATTTCCTATGCCAGCATGTCAAGTGTCCTATGTTGACTTGTTCAGTGTCCTTTATCAAGATGTCAAGTGTCCCATATCCATGCCAACATGTCCAGCATCCTATGCCCATATGTCCAGTATCCTATGCCAATATGTACAGCATCCTATGCCAATATGTCCAGCATCCTATGCCACAGCATCCTATGCCAATATGTCCAGCGTCCAATGCCAATATGTCCAGCATCCTATGCCAATATGTCCGGTGTCCTATGCCAATATGTCCAGCATCCTATGCCAATATGTCCAGCGTCCGATGCCGATATGTCCAGCGTCCGATGCCAATATGTCCAACGTCCTATGCAAATATGTCCAGCATCCTATGCCAATATGTCCAGCGTCCGATGCCAATATGTCCAGTGTCCAATGCCAATATGTTCAGTGTCCTATGGCAATATGTCCAGCATCCTATGCCAATATGTCCAGTGTCCTATGGCAAGATGCTCAGTGTCCAAAGTCCATATGTCCAGTGTGCTATGTCAACATGTCCAGTGTCCCGCATCAACCTCTCAAATGTCCTATGTCAACTGTCCTATGCCAACATGTACAATGGTCCATATCAACACACTTGAAAGCATCAGTAAGTACATCAGTCCACAGTATGGACAATAGTTAGTTTCAAGTTGAATGAGCGAAAAGCATTATCACCATGTCACTGCTAGTCAATCAGACCAACAACTAAAAATTTAACAGCATACATCAATAACTATAACCCTTTAAATCAATATTGTAGAGCAGAAGTCCATGGCCTGTACAAGAAGAACTTCCAATCAAGCCATTTGATCTGGAAATAACCAAATCAATGGTGAAGAAATGGAGAAATAGAGAGGTCAATTCTAATCCATATCCTTCAATGCAGAGTATCTTATTTGTAGAAAAAAATCCAAGATCTAAAACACACATACACAGACATGCACATAAGTACACACACACACACACACACACACACACACACACACACAACACACACACACAGAGGAGAAAATTACCACTTCAAAGGCTCACCTCGCAGGAGGTCTTTCCATCAGACGGGGATCAAACACATCAGGTTCTTTCTGAAACACCCCATCCATAATATATTATTAAAAGGTTAAAAGGTCAAAGTATATTGTCTATACAGTCTTTAATTTTGTTACTATCATTATCACTATTATCAGAAAAAAAGGACAATTAAACTTTCGTCTTCATAAAAAAGAACCTATCCATCAGCTTTCATCTGGAAATGGGTAATGGGTCGAGGAGTGAGGGGAGGGGAGAAGGGTTAGCAAGGGGAGAGACTGGGGGTTGAGTTGGCGGGTGGGGGGCTCCGGGGGGTGGGAAGGGAAGCTATTGACCCTCAAGTTTATTGAGGTATTAAAACAATCAGCAAGGACAACATGGACTACAGTGGACACAACACCTCTCCCCTGTTGAGCATAACTGAGAACAGTGAACTGTGGGGATCCCAGCCTGGCCGGCTGTCCCTCACAACACCCTGCCACCTGCTGTCAGGGGACAATACTCATCATGAATGCCAACAACACAATCCAATCAGCACCCTGCCACCTGCTGTCAGGGAACAATAATCATCATGAACGCCAACAACACAATCCAATCAGCATCCTGCCACCTGCTGTCAGGGAACAATAATCATCATGAACGCCAACAACACAATCCAATCAGCACCCTGCCACCTGCTGTCAGGGGACAATCATCATCATCAATGTCAACACAGGGGACAATCATCATCATCAATGTCAACAACACAATCCAATCAGCACCCTGCCACCTGCTGTCTGGGAACAATAATCATCATGAATGTCAACAAAACAATCCAATCAGCACCCTGCCACCTGCTGTCAGGGGACAATAATCATCATGCATGTCAACAAAACAATCCAATCAGCACCCTGCCACCTGCTGTCAGGGGACAATCATCATCATCAATGTCAACAACACAATCCAATCAGCACCCTGCCACCTACTGTCAGGGGACAATAATCATCATCAATGTCAACAACACAATCCAATCAGCACCCTGCCACCTGCTGTCAGGGGACAATCATCATCATCAATGTCAACAACACAATCCAGTCAGCATCCTGTGACCTGCTGTCAGGGGACAATCATCATCATCAATGTCAACAACACAATCCAGTCAGCATCCTGTGGCCTGCTGTCAGGGGACAATCATCATCATGAATGTTAAGAACACAATCCAGTCAGCATCCTGTGACCTGCTGTCAGGGGACAATAATCATCATCAATGTCAACAAAACAATCCAATCAGCACCCTGCCACCTGCTGTCAGGGGACAGTAATCATCATGCATATCAACAACACAATCCAATCAGCATCCTGTGACCTGCTGTCAGGGGACAGTAATCATCATGCATGTCAACAACACAATCCAATCAGCATCCTGTGACCTGCTGTCAGGGGACAGTAATCATCATGCATGTCAACAACACAATCCAGTCAGCATCCTGTGACCTGCTGTCAGGGGACAGTAATCATCATGCATGTCAACAACACAATCCAATCAGCATCCTGTGACCTGCTGTCAGGGGACAGTAATCATCATGCATGTCAACAACACAATCCAGTCAGCATCCTGTGACCTGCTGTCAGGGGACAGTAATCATCATGCATGTCAACAACACAATCCAATCAGCATCCTGTGACCTGCTGTCAGGGGACAGTAATCATCATGCATGTCAACAACACAATCCAGTCAGCATCCTGTGACCTGCTGTCAGGGGACAATAATCATCATGCATGCCAACAACACAATCCAGTCAGCATCCTGTGACCTGCTGTCAGGGGACAGTAATCATCATGCATGTCAACAACACAATCCAATCAGCATCCTGTGACCTGCTGTCAGGGGACAATAATCATCATGCATGCCAACAACACAATCCAGTCAGCATCCTGTGACCTGCTGTCAGGGAACAATCATCATCATCAATGTCAACAACACAATCCAATCAGCACCCTGTGACCTGCTGTCAGGGGACAATCATCATCATCAATGTCAACAACACAATCCAATCAGCATCCTGTGACCTGCTGTCAGGGAACAATAATCATCATGCATGTCAACAACACAATCCAATCAGCATCCTGTGACCTGCTGTCAGGGAACAATAATCATCATCAATGTCAACAACACAATCCAATCAGCACCCTGCCACCTGCTGTCAGGGGACAATCATCATCATGAATGTCAACAAAACAATCCAATCAGCACCCTGCCACCTGCTGTCAGGGGACAATAATCTTCATCAATGTCAACAACACAATCCAATCAGCACCCTGCCACCTGCTGTCAGGGGACAATAATCATCATGCATGTCAACAAAACAATCCAATCAGCACCCTGCCACCTGCTGTCAGGGGACAATAATCATCATGCATGTCAACAAAACAATCCAATCAGCACCCTGCCACCTGCTGTCAGGGGACAATAATCATCATGCATGTCAACAACACAATCCAATCAGCACCCTGCCACCTGCTGTCAGGGGACAATAATCATCATGCATGTCAACAAAACAATCCAATCAGCATCCTGTGACCTGCTGTCAGGGGACAATAATCATCATGCATGCCAACAAAACAATCCAATCAAGTTACCATCTTTTAGTCTCCATTCCAAATCTGGTAATACAATCTGAATCCAGGCATAGTGTGCATTAAATCTGGGGACACACCTTGAATCCAGGCATTGTGTGCATTAAATTTGGGGACACACCTTGAATCCAGGCATTATGTGCATTAAATTTGGGGACACATCTTGAATCCAGGCATAATATGCATTAAATTTAGGGACACACCTTGAATCCAGGCATAGTGTGCATTAAATTTCAGGACACACCTTGAGTCCAGGCATAGCGTGCATTACATTTGGGACACACCTTGAATCCAGGCATGCTGAACTGTATTAATTTGGTGATACAATTTGAATCCAGGCTTAGATTGTATTGAATTCAAGTTTACACTCTGAATCCATGCATGAACTGTTTTAGATTCCAGGATATGATTTTAATCGATGCTTGGACTGTATCGAATTTGGGACTACACTGTGAATCCAGACACAGACATTATTAAATTTGGGAATGCAATTTGAATCCAGGCTTGGACTACATTAAATTTGGGTGTACAGTTTGAATACCAGCATAGAATGTATTGAATATGGGGATACAATTTGAATGCAGAGGGATTTGAACCAAGGCATGTTTTGTATTACATGAGGAACAAGTCCAGTGAAGACTGAGTACCTTCTCTGTCTGCAGCATGTCCTCCACACGCTGACGTTCACTCTGTAACTGTCTCCTCATCACTGCCAGCTGGTTCAATACATCAGCACCTGTAGGGTACACATCATCTACAAACACTGTCAACTGACCTGGCTTATTAGTACTTATAAACTGATTCATCTCTCTATCAGAGCATTAAGATGGATGCTGCTTGACAAAAATTGAAGCCCTTTCCACAGACCTAATGCAGAAGTATCAAAATAAGTTAACCCGTTCCCTGCCTGGAACGAGTAACGTTCGTCCAGAAAACCGAAAAGTGCTACGCCCCGGACGAGAGTGTCTTGCCGTAACTTCGTAACAGAAAGCAGAAAAATCTACTTCGGAGACGACCCTCTAAAATGTTCTCACCTCTTCTACTGGTGTCGAGGAACGGTCCCTTTCCCTTCACGCGAGCAGCCAGCTGACCACATGTTATGCAAATTGCGAGTTGAGAGGTTACAGCTGATAAGCATATTCAAGATGGCAGCTCACCCTAGCATTTCGTCGACGCCTCCCGTTTTCAAGCGTTACACTGCGCTTGATGTTTTAGATGACGATCAAAATGACACAGAAAGTCGTGGAAAAGACCTTTGAGGATCGGATCCTGATACTAGCGATGAGGATGAGACGGATGGGAATCAGTACCATTCACTTTTATCGGAGATACGTGCTGGTGATGACGTGGCTTCATTGTTAGTTGCACATGACAGCAGTGAATACAACGCGCGAGCGAGGGTGACGAAGCGGAAATAGCCAAACCTGTGCCATCAACGAGCACTGCACGCCCTCCTGTCATGACTGTAGAGGGTCGTGGACATGGTAGGGGCACAGGATGACGGTGAGGGTCCCGTGGAAGCGGCCGGGGGCGTGGCATGGGGCATGGCATGGGGTGTGGTCAGTCCCAGCCTTGGTGGTGTTTTCACTGGGAATACTGGTGTGGAAGTCAGCTGTGCCCATTTTAGGCTGCACAGAGCTCCAGTCTTCAGTTCCTTCATGACCAGAAACCGGATTCAGGCAAGTAGCGCTATTTTTTTCTTTTTTTTTTTCTTTTTTCTTTGTTATTACTTGATTCTTCATTCCTCCACTATTTATTTTCTGTATTTAATAATAATAATAATAATAATGAATACTTATATAGCGCCTATTCTCGGCTAGAGACCAAGCTCTAAGCGCTTTACAATCAACACTCGCTTACACAACGGGCTGCCTACCTGGGTA
This sequence comes from Conus canariensis, assembly GCA_033310375.1. NCBI lineage: Eukaryota > Metazoa > Mollusca > Gastropoda > Neogastropoda > Conidae > Conus > Conus canariensis. Next base: position 71,602,702 of record CM065726.1, on the reverse strand, counting down.
GTGCCGACTGAAGAGCTGCCAGCTGGCGCTTCATTCAGTCGTTTCCCGTGTCATCCAGTCAATATCGTTCAATATCGTTCACTCAGTTTCTTTACTTCCTTCATTCTTTCCATTTCTTACGCAGGGTGCATGCTGTGTGTAACGTGTCATCCATACCAATGGCCAAACTGGCCTACTCTTCCGAAAGTTGGTGATGGGATTTTACGTGTGTGCAAGATATTATGCGTGCGTTCACACACGGAACCTCGGTTTATAGTCTCATTCGAAGGACTGTATGGGAAATGGAGTCAGAACTAATGTTAACTCCGAGGGAAAAATCCCCCTGTACCGAAACGCCCCAGCGGAGATTCGAACCCGCAACCCCAGGATCACCAAGATTACGAGTCAGGCGCTCTACCAACTGAGCTATTCTCTTCTTTGCCATATTTCCTACTGAAATCACATACTTATGGCAAATAATAACTGTATGGATAGGTGGGACTGTGTGTGTGTGTGGTGTGTGTGTGTGTGTGTGTGCATCTGTGTGCGAACATGTGTGCCTAAGCATTGTTTATTTCTGTATGCAAGTTTTCCAGATAAGTTTGTTCATTTTGTAAAGCACAGAAGCACTCATCCACAACAGCTTTTTTTTTTTTTCGTGCCATTGTGGTGTTTTTACATTCATGTGTGTGTGATACTGTTGGTGTGTGTTTGTGCATATGTGTACATGTGTGTGTGTGTGTGTGTGTGTGTGTGTGTGTGTGTGTGTGTGTGTGTGTATGCGTGTGTGTGTGTGTGTGTGGGGGGGGGTAAATTGTGTGTGTGTGTGTGTGCGTGCCCAATTGTGGGTCTGCTTACTGTGTGTGTGTGTGTGTGTGTGTGTGTGTGTGTGTGTGTGAATTGTGTGTGTGTGTGTGTGTGTGTGTGTGTGTGTGTGTGTGTGTATGTGTGCCCAATTGTGGGTCTGCTTATGTGGTGTGTGTGATGTGTGTGCGCATGTGTGTGTGTGTGTGTGTGTGTGTGTGTGTGTGTGTGTGTGTGTGTGTGTGTGTGTGCCATGTGGTGCTGCTACTATTGTGGAGTCCTGTATGAAGCGGAATACCTGTGATTTGTCCGGACATGTCAGCAGTGATGATCTCCTGAATATGATACAGATGGCTAGTTGAATTTGTAATTGTATGTGTACAGACTAGTAAATAGACACCAAGTTCTCAGGTGGTTCTTGAGATGTGACATGATACAAAGCCATCTAACAGTGATGTTGAATAGATGATTTTAGTATTTTAGAACAGCTGGCAGTAATGTAAGTATTTGTGTAAAAACTAACACAGTTCCTACAGTGTTTTGTGTAATAACAAATGCATGCAATGTGTGTGTGTTTTTCTTTTTTTTCTTTTCAACAATTGTTTATTTTTTCCTTCAGACTTTTTTTCTCCATGGTTGTCGTTTTGAAGATTTACTGATAAGTATTATACTATAACAATTAGGACCACACTGTATACTTACAGTGATGCTGAGTAAACACCAGAAGAAGTTTTTGTCACTGTTTTACAGGTTTTATATAATGTAAGATGTATATGTGTGCAGAAACTGTTTTTTTGTAAAACCACCATTGATACATCCCTGTCCATCCCCTAATGGCCAACAAAACTAGATTACATTATATAGCATCATAGCTTGGGGTAAAAGGAAAGAGAAGCCATAAAATCTAAGTCATATGTCAACAAATAGATACACAGTGATTGAGGTATTGAACCTACCCCAAATAGTAAAATTATGCCCCTTCCTAGTAGAATTGGGGTACCCCAAGTAACATACAGATTGTTACACAGGGGGACATTTATTGACAACAATATGAATCCCAGGTGTTTGTAATGTTGTTGAGCAAACACCAAAAGGTATTTTTGCTATGTTTAGTGTGCTTTTATGAGCTGAATTCTTCTGAAACTCTCAAACTGAAAACAAAACAAAAACTGTTTTATCATATGTTACTAGTGTGAACCATTATCATCACCAAAAAATTAAATTAGAATGATGTGAAATTGTAAACAAGGGTATAAGGAAATAATTCACAAAACATCTAACAAATAACTCAATAAATGGATGAGTAATGTACATGTTAGTGATCATACCGTGAAAAGCATGATTATGCCCCTTTTTACCTAAAAGATAGTACCCCCAATTATGAGCAGATTATCATCAAGAACAACATTCCTTGGGATTTATATGACTGTCATGTGTTAGTTCTGATGTTGAATAATTAGTCACACCACTTTTTCAGTGTTTTCACTGATTTTATATGATGCAGTTTGTTTTTGTATACTTGAAAACTGTTCTTTTTGTAAAACCACCAATATATATATCCCTGTCCATCCCCTAATGGCCAACAAAATTAGATTATTGTTATATAACATCATAGCTTGGGATATAGGGAAAGAGAAGCTAGAAATTCTAAGTCGTATATCAACAAATGAATAAGCAGTTATTGAGGTACTGAACCTACCCCAAATAGTAAAATTATGCCCCTTTCTAGTAGAATTGGGGTACCCCAAGTAACATACAGATTGTTACACAGAGGGACATTTACTGACAACAATATGAATCCCAGGTGTTTGTAATGTTGTTGAGCAAACACCAAAAGGTATTGCTGCTGTGTTTAGTTGGCTTTTATGTGCAGAATTCTTCTAAAACTATCAAATTGAAAACAAAACAAAAACTGTTTTATCACATGTTACTAGTGTGAACCATTATCATCACCAAAAATCAAGTTAGAATGATGTGAAATTGTAGACAAGGGTATAAAGAAGTAATTCACAAAACATCTAACAAATAACTCAATAAATGGATGAGTAATGTACATGTTAGTGAACATACTGTGAAAAGCATGATTATGCCCCTTTTTACCTAAAAGATAGTACCCCCAATTATGAGCAGATTATCATCAAGAACAACATTCCCTGGGATTTATATGACTGTCATGTGTTAGTTCTGATGTTGAATAATTAGTCACACCACTTTTTCAGTGTTTTGACTCATTTCATTTGGCACAATGTGTTTGTGTATACTTGAAAACTGTTATTTTTGGTAATTTTTTTATGATTATGTCACTTTTTGCTACACTAATTATCCACATAATCAAGTCATTTTGACAGGACATTACAAAGCAATGCATAACAACAAAACATGCCAAAAATCTGAAAGATTTGTCAAGAAATAAGTGAGCAGTGAGCAGTAACCATTTTACTGAACCTACCCAAAAAAGCAAAATTTTACCTTGGCACACAGCTATTCAAATGTGCTATTATACTGTGGCAGTGAAGGGGTTAACAAATTTGTTCAGGTAGATCTGTACCTTAAAAAGAATGTTTCTACATACAGAAAAGGACAAAGGAGTTGAAGAATAGTGTCTATGCCAACACAGATCACTGGGTCAAAGTGACAGCTGGATCAGCACTTACTTGCAGCCCTGGACCCATGGGCACTGTCTCTTTTGGATGTCGACTGAAACATAAATGAAATGAAACATAGGTAATTTCAACATACTATTTTTTTTACTAGGACTTGTGCACAGACATAATGCCACTGGGAAGTTCTGTTTTCATTTTTGTACAATGGACTGCAACAGATAAACTATGTTAAAAATCAGTGTGAGCCTACCACGAAATATGCATTTTAGACCCTGTATATAAAAGGAGTGTGTGGGTGTGTGCATGCATGTCTATGTCTATCTGCCTGGCTGCTTGCCTACCTCCTTGCCTAATGCAACTGTGCATGTGCGCATGTACATTGCAAAGAATGTTTTTGACAGGGTTTCAAATGCAATGAACAACTTTGTAAGTCAAATTAAAACATTACAAGGAACCAATGTTTGAGCAAAAGTTGTCTTTCCTTCAAACTGATCTATGCTGTGTTCTTCCAAATCATTCTTTTCTGTGATTTGTTTTTTCCAAACTTTGTGGCCCCATTCATCTTTCTCTGGGGCGCCACAAAATCTTTGATTTTTTTTTTTTCTGGTCACACTTTGCATTATTCCAGCCATACCACTGCAATCCGGCAATTAAGCAACGAGATTCTTCACATTGGAAAAAGCATTTGCAATCTAACATGTTTTTTCACATTTTTTGTGGCATCAAGTAAACATATGTTGTATTCCTGCTTAGTTTGACCTCCGTTCAGAACATCAATAGTTGAATTATCAGTTACGTCTAACTAATGGTTCTATTCACATGCCAGAATTTAACAGTTCCAAATACTGTCAGTAAAAGGTTCAATATTTATAATGCCCTCTTCTCCCCCTTCTCCCCTTTCCCCAATGCCCTTCCTCTCCCTCCTTTGTCTCCCCATCCCCCTGCCCCATCCAAACATCCTCAAACATCCTCTTCCTCAATTCCTCCTATTTTTTCTAAATCTTTGCCGAGCCATTTTCATAACGACTGAGGAACTGTCTGCCTGTTCCATCCCCCTTTGCTCCTTGTCATCAACCCATCAGGTTGAGGATTGTTCACTTGTTAGTAAGCAGATGTTTACTGTTCCAAGATAAGACTCTCTGACATGCACTGGGTTTTGATGTGGTAACAAATATGATACCTCCCTAAACAGTCACATGCACTGGGTTCTGATGTGGTAACAAATATGATACCTCCCTAAACAGTCACATGCACTGGGTTTTGATGTGGTAACAAATATTATGCGTCCCTATACAGTCACATGCACTGGGTTTTGATGTGGTAACAAATAGGATGCGTCCCTATACAGTCACATGCACTGGGTTTTGATGTGGTAACAAATATGATACCTCCCTATACAGTCACATGCACTGGGTTTTGATGTGGTAACAAATAGGATGCGTCCCTATACAGTCACACGCACTGGGTTTTGATGTGGTAACAAATAGGATGCGGCCCTATACAGTCACACGCACTGGGTTTTGATGTGGTAACAAACAGGATGCGTCCCTATACAGTCACATGCACTGGGTTTTGATGTGGTAACAAACAGGATGCGTCCCTATACAGTCACACGCACTGGGTTTTGATGTGGTAACAAATATTATACGTCCCTATACAGTCACATGCACTGGGTTTTGATGTGGTAACAAACAGTATGTGTCCCTATACAGTCACATGCACTGGGTTTTGATGTGGTAACAAATATCATATGTCCCTATACAGTCACATGCACTGGGTTTTGATGTGGTAACAAATATGACTGTACAGTCAGCATGGTGACAAGCAAGAACTAAAGTCAGAACAAGCCAACGATCTTTTCTTTTCTAGCAGTGCAATCTTGCTTTAGTACTTGTCATGTGATGTAGCCTCACATGGCGACATGTGACGTTCCATCGTGTACGCTCTTATTTGTTATAAAGCATCATTTCCCTAGGTAGGGAAGAGGAAAGGTAAAAGAAAAGAAAGTTTGAATGGCCTGACCAGTGTGATCGGTGTCGCTGGTGGCTATAGACGTAGGGCGATCATTGGTTGAATGGACGGACGTTGTCCATTGGTCAGCAACCATGGGCTGGTAATGCGTAGAGTTAGACGAGTACTCACTGAACGTGTACTCAAAAAGAGTGCAGGAGGGAAAAATAAGGAATAGGAAGGAGATGGCTTGGGGACACTGACCGGACAGGTTGTTTGAAGAACGAGTTCCACCTGCAACTCACCATTACCAGGTGAGGTATAGACAGATGGGGAGAGAAAAAAGAGAGAAGTTAAGAAAAGGGAAAGAGGGAAAAGAATTTATCATTATTCAGATTTTGAAATAGATTACTTACACAGACTTCATTCGTGTTTCAGCCCTTCCCAGTGCTGTGGCAGCACCAGTTAGGCGACTGAGGCAGTCGCACAAATATTTGGGCTACAGTGCTGCGGCAGCACCTAATCGTCTCCAGGGTTGGAGAATCGAGCTGTAGAAGACAACGACTGCACCAGTTGTGAGAAAAGAAAGCATTTGTCATGTTGACCCACAATGATTTTTTAATTGTCCCCCTGATGAACTCAGTTGATACTACTATATTTTAAGCCATCTTTTGATTTGTCTTCGAAAATATATACATTGTTTCTCCAGTGAGGAGGAGAAACCGGTAAAAGATATATTTGTGAAGTATTATGTATAATGAGATTAAATTTGGTCCCAACTAGTGGATCTGTGGAATGATTGTACCTCCACTGGAGAGGAGGAATGAAAAATAATTCCTTGAAGACAAACCAGTTGAATATGATGGAAAATTGATTATTGTTTAGTAAATTATTCCCCGGAGAGGAGGGGGAGAAGAAGAGTTATTGTAGTGCGCCTTCTGGTTGTTTGGAGAGATTGCGTGTGCACGGAGTGAATGCTGGGCTGAGTGCAGGCATGCATTTATGCACAGTGTGACAGTACAACAGAAAGTTTACTGTTACAACTCCACAGATTATAGATTATTGTCTGCTTTCGTTGTTTCCTTTTTACATGGGACTTCTATCCTCACGTAGTTTCTTCACTGCTTACGGCTTAAAGTCCACAGTTTTATTGTCTGTTTTTGATTTTTCCTTCTTACCTTGTACTTCTGACCTCTGTTTCCTCACTTTCTATTCTGTTTCTTGTCTTTTCTTTTGTCTACCATTATTCATGTCATATTATCCCACAAAATACAAGAAAACTGACACAGTTTGTTAAAAAAAAAGAAATAAAACCTTCCAATGGACTTTTCCATAAAAGAAATTCCATGCAGATCTCAAATACATCTACTTTGTTGAGTTGTAAACATTTCCAAAGTTGATGTAACAACACAAGCTATACATAACCTAAGTTCAATTATTGTTAAGCTGAAAACAATGTGATAGTGCATACATATGTAGGGATGGGAGGGTAGGCGGTAAGCTTGTGTGTGTGTGTGTGTGTGTGTGTGTGTGTGTGTGTGTGTGTGTGTGTGTGTGTGTGTGTGAATGTGTTTATGCTCCCATAATACTTGTGTGCAGAGCATGTGCGTGGCAGTGTGTGCCAAGGAGCATGAATGTATGCATGTGTGTGGGTGTGAGTGTGTGTGTGTGTGTGTGTGTGTGTGTGTGTGTGTGTGTGTGTGTGTGTGTGTGTGTGTGTCTATAATGTTAGTGATCAATGTTGCCTGCATGTCATGCAGTTGAATGGAGACAAGATGAACAGACACAAATCATGACAACATGACATTTCTGTCACTGACTGGTACAGGGTCCTCATCTGCAGCACGAGTTCTGGCAGCTGGGACGGGGGGTGATTCCTGCACACACACACACACACACACACACGCACACACACACACACACATATAACACACGCATACACACACACACAAAAAGTCGTCATTCTTCTACACAAATGTTAAATTCTGCCAAAACATAGACATATACAAGAATATGCAAACCAGTGTGTGCGCATGTGATTGCACACATACACACAAACACACACACACACACACACACACACACACAAACACATTCACTCACTCACATACACATTACATGCACACTTGTACAATAATCCCCATTATCCTATTATTACAACAGTACAAAATGTTGATTGTTGAGGAGCATACTCCTGCATGAACAAAACGTTTTTTGTCTGAGAACTACAACTTCTATCAACTGTCTTTTTCTACAGTTCCTAACAATGGCTGTTGAAATTTGTTTGTGAGCAAACAACTACAACTACAAACCACAGTGCCATTGGTGGGATGGGGACACCTACAGCTCCAAGGACTCATTTAGCTGCTGCATGGTTTCCTCTCCTCCTCTTCTGCCTTCCTCACCCAGTGTGGGTTCCCATCATCATTAACCTTTAGCCTGCTCATGACTTTTACTTCCTGTATGCTGAGGAAATTCTGAAGAATGTCTAAAATTTCAATTTGCTCTCTGATCTAAATTTGTTCGAAAGTTTTCTGCTCCGACCGACTCCTACCCAGAGTTGAGTTTGCTACGAGCTCAGTTCGGAAGACTGGGACCACACAGTTGAGTTTCATCCACTTAATGGATACGTCCCTGAGAGTGTTGCTCAAATTTCCTGACCAGCACTGCAGGTGTCTGTATCTCTCGGGCCTGGTTGACACTGGGATATATTATAAAAAGGAAGCATAGAGTACAGCCCTGTCATGCAGTCTCAGACCGGAATGGAAATCCATAGCATCATCTAAATCATCCGCATTCTCATCCATCAGCATAAAAAAAGTCTCAAATTCTGTGGCACTTCATGCCCTGCTCTCATGGTGATCTCAGTTTCGATGTCCTCTCCACATCTGTGACCTTGGTTTAGTTCTGTCGGGGTCACCGATATCGGCAAATCCATGGGGGCTGTCGGTGGACGGACGTGGTGGCACCCTCCGGAGGGAGAGCTCACTCCAGAATGAAGTTCAAGCCAAAGAAATCACGGAGTCTCTCACTGAGGAAAGGAAAAGTGGCCGGATCTGTGGTCTTCAGTGTTGCCAACCAGGCCATTCCAACAGTCACAGAAGAACCAGTCAAGAGCCTTGGAAGATGGTATGATGATACGCTGAAAGACACACAAAGAGCAAAAGAAACCAAGCAGATGGCGGAGGAAGGCTTGGAGACCATTGACCAGTGTGGGCTCCCTGGCAAATACAAGGTCTGGTGTCTGCAGTTCATGCTGATACCAAAGCTGCTATGGCCTCTGATGATATACGACATCTGCACCAGCATAGTGGAGGCAATGGAAGCCAAAATCAACAAGTTCACAAGGAAATGGCTTGGTGTCCCACCCTGTCTGACTGACATAGCGCTGTACTGTCGCCAAGCAAAGCTGAAACTACCCCTGAAATCCATCCTGGAGGAATACAAAGCAGGGAAGATCAGACTTCAAAGCATGCTGGAGGACTCAGGAGACAAGGTGGTAGAAGCAATTAAGCCCAGCTGAAGACAGGCAGAAAATGGAAAGTTCAAGAGGCGATGGATTCTGCAAAAAAAAGTCTCAAGATCAGAGAAATAACAGGACACACACAGACCAACAGACAGGGACTGGGGGTGACCAAAACTGAATGGTGGTCAAAGGCCAAAGGAAAAGCCAAAAGAGACATGATGATTCAGGAGATGAGAAAAGAAGAAGACCAAAAAAGACTCCAAAAAGCAGTCCAGCAGAGCCAGCAAGGGCAATGGACAACGTGGGAGAATGCACTCCAAAGAAGTCTCACTTGGAATGACATTTGGCACATGGCCCCTCTCAGGATCAGCTTCATTCTCAGATCTGCATATGACCTTCTGCCCTCAAATGCAAACCTGGTGAAGTGGGGGAAAACAGACGATCCTGCATGCCCCCTCTGCCATGAAAAACAAACAGTGGAGCATGTCCTAAGCTCATGTAAAGTAGCCCTGGCTCAAGGAAGGTACACATGGAGGCACAACCAAGTGCTCAAAGAAATTGTACAAGTAGTCTGGGCTAGTACCAACACCACAAAAGGGAAAATCAGGACTCCAAAAGCACCCGCAACATTCTTCACGGCAGGAGGCAGCAAATCATGGCCAAGAACAACAGTGCCACTCGAAACATGCAGGCAGAGTCTGCTGGACGGGGCAGATGACTGGGAGTGCACTGCAGACCTCCCAGAATGGAAGAGTCACCCAGAGATCATCAGCAAGAGTGGCATGAGACCAGACATAGTAGTCCACTCTAAGTCAACCAAGCAGCTGATCATGATCGAGCTCACGGTGCCATATGAGAACAGAATGGAGGCAGCTCAAATCTACAAGACTGACAAGTATGCTGATCTGGCAAACAGCCTGAGGAGAGAAGGCTATCAGGTCAAAGTCCTCACTGCAGAAATTGGAGCTAGGGGTTTGTAGGAACGTCTGCATACAGCCTCATGAAACAGCTCTCAGTTGCAGGGAAGGAAAAAACCAGAGCCCTGAAAGCAATGGCAGAAGCGGCAGAGAGGTGTTCAAGCTGGATCTGGTCAAGGAGGAACAAAAGTGAACTTCATAAGGCTTAATTTCCCTACAAATATCAGGTGTCCCTGTGGCTCAGTGGTTAAAGCGCGAGTCATTAAGTGGAAAATGAGCATGTCCAGAGGGTCATGGGTTCGAATCCCAGCCATGGCTCGTCCCAAGATGGGAAAAAAAAGGGCAGCAGAGGGACATCCGGAGTCATGAACCGGGTGTGGCCCAACCCCCCTAGAGTGTCAGGAGATAAGGGCCGAAACACTTGCTTGAAGGGGGCTTCTCTTCTGAGGACTCTCTGCTGCCACGCTCTCCACGAGTTTCTTTCTACTGATGCATGGGTAAACCATTGACTTCCGGGAATAGGCCGGAGGACGTCCGGGAAAGACCGGAGGACACTGGGAAAGACCAGAACCAAGGGCTCTGTGGGCTGGCTCCCCACTTTGCCTTAAACATGTGGCTACTAAAAATAAAAGGAAAAGATGCTCCCAGGATTCACCGAAAGGGGGAGAGAATGATGAATCCATCGGTGCTCAACCAATCATGACTGCAAATCCCAAACGGACTATGAACATGGACCAAATGGAATATCCATGTGTCTGTGGAAAGCGTTTCGCTACCACCCGTGGCATGAAGATCCACAGAACAAAGATGGGATGTGTGAAGACTCATCTGAATGAGCAGCAGCGCACTGCATCAGCAGATAAGACGTCGGAAGACCAAGGCCAGGATTTAAACCACAGTGCCAAGGACATCCACGCTGTTGGTTCGGATGAGGAATTTGCACAGGCCCTCGATGCCAGGCGCCTGAAACTCAACCTGCCACGAGCAAACGAAACTGAAGATTGGGAGAAACTGGATGCAAAAATCGTCCAAAGACTCGATGCACTGATAGGGAAAAGCACCCTGGAACACAAACTAGCCACATATGGGGACATTGTGTATGCCACATGTAGAGACGCCTATGGAGCAAAACTACCCAAAGAGAAAACACCTCCAAAGAAATCCAGACGCCAAGAAAAGATGGACAAGATCAGGGTCCAAAAGAAAAACCTCAAGATGCAAATGAAGACCGCACTGCCAGCTGAAAAACAAGGCTTGGAAAAACTGTGGAAAGACCTGAAAGAAAAACACAGTGCCCTCAGCAAAGCGGAATCTGCGAGGAAGAGGAAGAGCAAAAAGAAGAAGACACAAGAGCGCTTCTTCAGAGACCCCTTCCAGTTTGCCAGAACACTGTTTGAGCAGCCAAAATCTGGGACCCTAAGTGTGGACAAAGGAGTTCTTGAGCAGCATCTGAGGAAAACATACTCTGACCCACAGAGCAAAGCACCACTCGACATTCAAGGTCTGGTGTGGCCAACCAACCCTGAGGAACAGTTCAATGGCAAGCCTCCAACGTTGGCGGAAATCAAGAAGGTGGTCGACAAAGCCAGAGCCAAATCATCACCAGGGCCAAACGGAATACCTTACCAGCTTTACAAGAAATGTCCCAAGGTGCTGGAGTGGCTCCACAGGCTGCTGCGATCGGCTTGGAGAAACCAGAAGATCAGCGGCCAGTGGATGACGGCAGATGGTGTGTACATCCCCAAAGAGCAAAACTCAAGTGACATTAGCCAGTTCAGGCCAATATCACTACTGAACGTCGAAGGGAAAATCTTCTTCTCTGTCGTGGCAGCAAGGCTGACCAAGTACCTGATGGAAAACAAGTACTTGGATGTGTCAGTCCAGAAAGGTGGCATCCCAGGCGTGGCGGGCTGTGTAGAACACGCCACAATGATCTGGGACGCAATCCAAAAAGCAAAAACAGAAAAGAGAGACCTGGACGTAGTGTGGCTTGATCTGGCAAACGCATATGGATCTGTGCCCCATGAGATGATACAGTTGGCTCTTGAGATGTACCATGTGCCAAAGAACATCCGCGACATGCTCAAGAAGTACTTCAATGGCTTCTCAATGCGGTTCTCTACCAAGGAGTACACAACAGACTGGATCAACTTGGAAGTGGGTATTGCAATGGGCTGTGCAATTTCCCCAATACTGTTCGTGCTGGCAATGGAACTCATCTTGAAAGCAGCAACAAACAACGCGAGACAAACAGACCTTGGCGATGGATACAAGATGCCTCCTCTCAAGGCCTTCATGGATGACACTACAGTGATTTCATCCAGAGAAGACGAGACACGTCATGTGCTGGAGAGGCTGGACGACATAGTTGCCTCATCCAGAATGAAGTTCAAGCCAAAGAAATCACGGAGTCTCTCACTGAGGAAAGGAAAAGTGGCCGGATCTGTGGTCTTCAGTGTTGCCAACCAGGCCATTCCAACAGTCACAGAAGAACCAGTCAAGAGCCTTGGAAGATGGTATGATGATACGCTGAAAGACACACAAAGAGCAAAAGAAACCAAGCAGATGGCGGAGGAAGGCTTGGAGACCATTGACCAGTGTGGGCTCCCTGGCAAATACAAGGTCTGGTGTCTGCAGTTCATGCTGATACCAAAGCTGCTATGGCCTCTGATGATATACGACATCTGCACCAGCATAGTGGAGGCAATGGAAGCCAAAATCAACAAGTTCACAAGGAAATGGCTTGGTGTCCCACCCTGTCTGACTGACATAGCGCTGTACTGTCGCCAAGCAAAGCTGAAACTACCCCTGAAATCCATCCTGGAGGAATACAAAGCAGGGAAGATCAGACTTCAAAGCATGCTGGAGGACTCAGGAGACAAGGTGGTAGAAGCAATTAAGCCCCAGCTGAAGACAGGCAGAAAATGGAAAGTTCAAGAGGCGATGGATTCTGCAAAAAAAAGTCTCAAGATCAGAGAAATAACAGGACACACACAGACCAACAGACAGGGACTGGGGGTGACCAAAACTGAATGGTGGTCAAAGGCCAAAGGAAAAGCCAAAAGAGACATGATGATTCAGGAGATGAGAAAAGAAGAAGACCAAAAAAGACTCCAAAAAGCAGTCCAGCAGAGCCAGCAAGGGCAATGGACAACGTGGGAGAATGCACTCCAAAGAAGTCTCACTTGGAATGACATTTGGCACATGGCCCCTCTCAGGATCAGCTTCATTCTCAGATCTGCATATGACCTTCTGCCCTCAAATGCAAACCTGGTGAAGTGGGGGAAAACAGACGATCCTGCATGCCCCCTCTGCCATGAAAAACAAACAGTGGAGCATGTCCTAAGCTCATGTAAAGTAGCCCTGGCTCAAGGAAGGTACACATGGAGGCACAACCAAGTGCTCAAAGAAATTGTACAAGTAGTCTGGGCTAGTACCAACACCACAAAAGGGAAAATCAGGACTCCAAAAGCACCCGCAACATTCTTCACGGCAGGAGGCAGCAAATCATGGCCAAGAACAACAGTGCCACTCGAAACATGCAGGCAGAGTCTGCTGGACGGGGCAGATGACTGGGAGTGCACTGCAGACCTCCCAGAATGGAAGAGTCACCCAGAGATCATCAGCAAGAGTGGCATGAGACCAGACATAGTAGTCCACTCTAAGTCAACCAAGCAGCTGATCATGATCGAGCTCACGGTGCCATATGAGAACAGAATGGAGGCAGCTCAAATCTACAAGACTGACAAGTATGCTGATCTGGCAAACAGCCTGAGGAGAGAAGGCTATCAGGTCAAAGTCCTCACTGCAGAAATTGGAGCTAGGGGGTTTGTAGGAACGTCTGCATACAGCCTCATGAAACAGCTCTCAGTTGCAGGGAAGGAAAAAACCAGAGCCCTGAAAGCAATGGCAGAAGCGGCAGAGAGGTGTTCAAGCTGGATCTGGTCAAGGAGGAACAAAAGTGAACTTCATAAGGCTTAATTTCCCTACAAATATCAGGTGTCCCTGTGGCTCAGTGGTTAAAGCGCGAGTCATTAAGTGGAAAATGAGCATGTCCAGAGGGTCATGGGTTCGAATCCCAGCCATGGCTCGTCCCAAGATGGGAAAAAAAAGGGGCAGCAGAGGGACATCCGGAGTCATGAACCGGGTGTGGCCCAACCCCCCTAGAGTGTCAGGAGATAAGGGCCGAAACACTTGCTTGAAGGGGGCTTCTCTTCTGAGGACTCTCTGCTGCCACGCTCTCCACGAGTTTCTTTCTACTGCCGGCTCCACAACTAAGCAATTATTGTCATCAGTAGGGGGCTTAGTAGTCGTGTCCTACGTATGCTGGATCGGAACAGGCACCACTGAACACCACCAAAGTGACTCAGCAGCAGTGCAGTGTCTCCTCTGGTGGGTTGCCTCTTGACAACTTGACACTGACTACTACTTGTGGATTGCCGGTGCCGGTTCTGCGGCGGGACTGACTGGGCTGTGGCTGTAGACGGGGTGTCGGAATGAGCGGCGTGGGTGCAATGCCACTGAGGTGGCACAGAAGATGGGACAGCAAAAAAAAGAAATTGTTCAAAAGTGAGCCATGAAAGTATACCAAAGAAAGAAAAAAGAACACAGATTTCAGATGTAATCTGAGAACTCTTCAACGTTTCGGTCATAGACCTTCTTCAGGATTGAAGATGGTCTATGATCAAAACATTGAAGATCTTTTTTGTTCTTTCTATTTTCAAGTCTTCTGAGCATCCTCAAAGACAGTTTGTATAGTTAAACAGAAGATCAGCAGTCAAAAATCATTTCTATACATCTCAAAAAGTAAACACACATCTTTCATCAGATTTGTTTAGACCAGTCCCATACATGGAACTGGAGTTGATCTTGCCTGCTTACAACTCTCTCAATTTGTTGCCTTCATTATCAAATGAAAAAATAATAAAGTTTATAAAAACCTTATGGTGGTAGTCGAACCCTTTGGAAGGTAGAGACTGATGTTTCAAGCCATAGGCCTGTTGTCAAAGTGAAGAGAAGAGGACAGTGTAGACAGGAAAGCCCATGTGAAAATTGGGTGAGAACAACTTAATAATTAAATGAGATGTTCTCACGCAATTTTCACATGGGCTTTCCTGTCTACACTGTCCTCTTCTCTTCACTTTGACAACGGGCCTATGGCTTGAAACGTCAGTCTTTACCTTCCAAAGGGTTCGACTACCACCAAAAGGTTTTTATAAACTTTATTATTTTTTCATTTTCATCACGAACCCTGCAGTCAACTTTTGTCTCTTCATTATCAAAATCTTCTTTACCACAGTTGCATCTTGCATTACTTCCTCTGCTACTTTGTCAAGTGTTAAGAGAGATGCTCAACCATTTTGAATCACAAATTTAACTAGGAAGTTTGGTAAGTGACTAAAAAGGTGAGAGAAAAAAAACGACCTACAAACTAAAATGCAAACTGATAGACCTTCCTTCATTCTCATAATCAAGAGCTGAAAGGGAAGCTGCTCAAGTAATGTGCTGACAATGTCTTTCCACAATGTAGTAAGAAAATGAGAAAGTACTGGTTTTATATCACACGTTACTTGTCTAGACTGCACTGTTAGTTGAGTAGAAGCAATATATCTGATATCCGTAGCACACGCTAAGGGTTCAACTGATTTCTTTTTGTTTCTAAATACAGTGGAGCACACTTTATTTGAAATGGAAAAGCAAATAATCCGGTTAACATCAATGGACTGTCTGGTTCTGACATCATTTGGCTTGCCCAAAGAACAAATAATCTGGAGTCTGGAAAACCTTCAAAAGAAACTTCAGTCCTTTGAATTTCAGGCTGTACATAGCTGGCCATGTCGGAAAATTGAGCGAGTACCAACTGACATTCAAATATTGTCAGAGGTCAGGAGTCAACACTCAACACAACAACAAATCATATGTTGGAATGCACTAGTCAATAATAGCTCAAATGGTTAAAAAGAAGACTTAAGTGAGGTGAGACGCATCAAATAGTCAGTAGTGAACAAGTACAGAAGCTTTGCTGCCATTATCAGAAAAGGACACACTACCCCAATCCAACGCTGCTTACATTACCCTTCAACCAGCATGCACACAAATAAAGCACACAGAGAAGAAATCAGATAACTGTCACTTCACTATCCACCATCAAGCACACACAAAAATAAAAGACACACAGAAAAATAAAGGAAATTTCCTCTAGACTACCCAACCAACAGCATGTACATAAATGAAACGCACAGAACAAACCAGGAAACTCTCTCTACACTACCTATCAATTTGGCCCTACATAGATGAAGACATAGAACAAGCAACACTACCTATCAATTTGGCCCTACATAGATGAAGACATAGAACAAGCAACACTACCTATCAATTTGGCCCTACATAGATGAAGACATACAGAACAAGCAACACTACCTATCAATTTGGCCCTACATAGATGAAGACATACAGAACAAGCAACACTACCTATCAATTTGGCCCTACATAGATGAAGACATACAGAACAAGCAACACTACCTATCAATTTGGCCCTACATAGATGAAGACATACAGAACAAGCAACACTACCTATCAATTTGGCCCTACATAGATGAAGACATACAGAACAAGCAACACTACCTATCAATTTGGCCCTACATAGATGAAGACATACAGAACAAGCAACACTACCTATCAATTTGGCCCTACATAGATGAAGACATACAGAACAAGCAACACTACCTATCAATTTGGCCCTACATAGATGAAGACATACAGAACAAGCAACACTACCTATCAATTTGGCCCTACATAGATGAAGACATACAGAACAAGGAAATGTTCACTACACTATGGCCCTACATAGATGAAGACATACAGAACAAGCAACACTACCTATCAATTTGGCCCTACATAGATGAAGACATACAGAACAAGCAACACTACCTATCAATTTGGCCCTACATAGATGAAGACATACAGAACAAGCAACACTACCTATCAATTTGGCCCTACATAGATGAAGACATACAGAACAAGCAACACTACCTATCAATTTGGCCCTACATAGATGAAGACATACAGAACAAGGAAAATGTTCACTACACTAGGGCCACTACATAGATGAAGACATACAGAACAAGGAAATGTTCACTACACTATGGCCCTACATAGATGAAGACATACAGAACAAGGAAATGTTCACTACACTATGGCCCTACATAGATGAAGACATACAGAACAAGGAAATGTTCACTACACTATGGCCCTACATAGATGAAGACATACAGAACAAGGAAATGTTCACTACACTATGGCCCTACATAGATGAAGACATACAGAACAAGCAACACTACCTATCAATTTGGCCCTACATAGATGAAGACATACAGAACAAGCAAATGTTCACAACACTATGGCCCTACATAGATGAAGACATACAGAACAAGGAAATGTTCACAACACTATGGCCCTACATAGATGAAGACATACAGAACAAGCAACACTACCTATCAATTTGGCCCTACATAGATGAAGACATACAGAACAAGCAACACTACCTATCAATTTGGCCCTACATAGATGAAGACATACAGAACAAGCAAATGTTCACAACACTATGGCCCTACATAGATGAAGACATACAGAACAAGGAAATGTTCACAACACTATGGCCCTACATAGATGAAGACATACAGAACAAGCAACACTACCTATCAATTTGGCCCTACATAGATGAAGACATACAGAACAAGCAAATGTTCACAACACTATGGCCCTACATAGATGAAGACATACAGAACAAGGAAATGTTCACAACACTATGGCCCTACATAGATGAAGACATACAGAACAAGCAACACTACCTATCAATTTGGCCCTACATAGATGAAGACATACAGAACAAGCAACACTACCTATCAATTTGGCCCTACATAGATGAAGACATACAGAACAAGGAAATGTTCACTACACACTATGGCCCTACATAGATGAAGACATACAGAACAAGCAACACTAACCTATCAATTTGGCCCTACATAGATGAAGACATACAGAACAAGCAACACTACCTATCAATTTGGCCCTACATAGATGAAGACATACAGAACAAGGAAATGTTCACTACACTATGGCCCTACATAGATGAAGACATACAGAACAAGCAACACTACCTATCAATTTGGCCCTACATAGATGAAGACATACAGAACAAGCAACACTACCTATCAATTTGGCCCTACATAGATGAAGACATACAGAACAAGCAACACTACCTAATCAATTTTGGCCCTACATAGATGAAGACATACAGAACAAGCAACACTACCTATCAATTTGGCCCTACATAGATGAAGACATACAGAACAAGCAACACTACCTATCAATTTGGCCCTACATAGATGAAGACATACAGAACAAGGAAATGTTCACTACACTATCCATTGCTTAGCACACACATCAATAACAGATACATTGAAAAACGAGGAAACTTCCTGTATATATCACAGCTGCAAGCACACACATCAATAACAGATACATTGAAAAACGAGGAAACTTCCTGTATATATCACAGCTGCAAGCACACACATCAATAACAGATACATTGAAAAACGAGGAAACTTCCTGTATATATCACAGCTGCAAGCACACACATCAATAACAGATACATTCAATAACAGATACATTGAAAAACGAGGAAACTTCCTGTATATATCACAGCTGCAAGCACACACATCAATAACAGATACATTGAAAAACGAGGAAACTTCCTGTATATATCACAGCTGCAAGCACACACATCAATAACAGATACATTGAAAAACGAGGAAACTTCCTGTATATATCACAGCTGCAAGCACACACATCAATAACAGATACATTGAAAAACGAGGAAACTTCCTGTATATATCACAGCTGCAAGCACACACATCAATAACAGATACATTGAAAAACGAGGAAACTTCCTGTATATATCACAGCTGCAAGCACACACATAAAATAAAGACTCAAAGAACAAACTAGAAAACTTCCATTACACTACTCTTCATCTAGCACGCACATAACAGAACAAAGTAGAAAACTTTCTCTTACCATACATAAATAAAAGACAAAACAAACCAGGAAGTGAATACTCACAATGATGAAGGACACACAGAACAAACTAGGACACATTCACTAACACTATCCATCACTTTACACACACATAAATGAAAGACAAAGAACAATGCACCCAATGAACAGTCTCAGGCCTGCTCACATGCCTGCAGGACATAGACACAAACAATGATGCACCCAATGAACAGTCTCAGGCCTGCTCACATGACTGCTGGACATAGACACAAAGAATGATGCACCCAATGAACAGTCTCAGGCCTGCTCTCACATGACTTTGCAGGACATAGACACAAAGAATGATGCACCCAATGAACAGTCTCAGGCCTGCTCACATGACTGCAGGACAAAGACACAAAGAATGAAGCACCCAATGAACAGTCTCAGGCCTGCTGTCACATGACTTTGCAGGACATAGACACAAAGAATGACGCACCCAATGAACAGTCTCAGGCCTGCTCACATGACTGCAGGACATAGACACAAAGAATGATGCACCCAATGAACAGTCTCAGGCCTGCTCTCACATGACTTTGCAGGACATAGACACAAAGAATGACGCACCCAATGAACAGTCTCAGGCCTGCTCACATGACTTTGCCGGACATAGACACAAAGAATGACGCACCCAATGAACAGTCTCAGGCCTGCTCACATGACTGCAGGACATAGACACAAAGAAGACGCACCCAATGAACAGTCTCAGGCCTGCTCACATGACTTTGCAGGACATAGACACAAAGAATGATGCACCCAATGAACAGTCTCAGGCCTGCTCACATGACTTTGCAGGACATAGACACAAAGAATGACGCACCCAATGAACAGTCTCAGGCCTGCTCACATGACTTTGCAGGACATAGACACAAAGAATGATGCACCCAATGAACAGTCTCAGGCCTGCTCACATGACTTTGCAGGACATAGACACAAAGAATGAAGCACCCAATGAACAGTCTCAGGCCTGCTCACATGACTGCAGGACAAAGACACAAAGAATGAAGCACCCAATGAACAGTCTCAGGCCTGCTGTCACATGACTTTGCAGGACATAGACACAAAGAATGACGCACCCAATGAACAGTCTCAGGCCTGCTCACATGACTGCAGGACATAGACACAAAGAATGATGCACCCAATGAACAGTCTCAGGCCTGCTCTCACATGACTTTGCAGGACATAGACACAAAGAATGACGCACCCAATGAACAGTCTCAGGCCTGCTCACATGACTTTGCAGGACATAGACACAAAGAATGACGCACCCAATGAACAGTCTCAGCCTGCTCACATGACTTTGCAGGACATAGACACAAAGAATGACGCACCCAATGAACAGTCTCAGGCCTGCTCACATGACTTTGCAGGACATAGACACAAAGAATGACGCACCCAATGAACAGTCTCAGGCCTGCTCACATGACTTTGCAGGACATAGACACAAAGAATGATGCACCCAATGAACAGTCTCAGGCCTGCTCACATGACTTTGCAGGACATAGACACAAAGAACGACGCACCCAATGAACAGTCTCAGGCCTGCTCACATGACTTTGCAGGACATAGACACAAAGAATGACGCACCCAATGAACAGTCTCAGGCCTGCTCACATGACTTTGCAGGACATAGACACAAAGAATGATGCACCCAATGAACAGTCTCAGGCCTGCTCACATGACTTTGCAGGACATAGACACAAAGAATGACGCACCCAATGAACAGTCTCAGGCCTGCTCACATGACTGCAGGACATAGACACAAAGAACGACGCACCCAATGAACAGTCTCAGGCCTGCTCTCACATGACTTTGCAGGACAAAGACACAAAGAATGAAGCACCCAATGAACAGTCTCAGGCCTGCTCACATGACTTTGCAGGACAAAGACACAAAGAATGAAGCACCCAATGAACAGTCTCAGGCCTGCTCTCACATGACTTTGCAGGACATAGACACAAAGAATGAAGCACCCAATGAACAGTCTCAGGCCTGCTCTCACATGACTTTGCATGACAGACACAAAGAATGACGCACCCAATGAACAGTCTCAGGCCTGCTCTCACATGACTTTGCAGGACATAGACACAAAGCAAAGATACCAGAGGAAATGAGAAAACACAAAACACACAAAGACACACAAATTCATGTCCTCTTTCAACAGTGTGGTAATCACCCCACAGTGAAGCACAACAACTCCCAATACCATCACCAGCCCCACCAGTTCCCCACCCCCTCCTTCTCTCTAATCTCTAGACACACATTCAGACACACACACAATACAGAAGTCAAGCATAGTACCCGTTCATTTTCAAGGGTTTTATTTCGTAGCGCTGGGATGACAGGCGATTTCCCACGATACGCATCCTGCAAAGAATGGGCACTGAATTCTTCCCCACCACTTTTTATTTAAACCTTTTTTTCATTCTTATTTTAGCAGTACAATTTGCTGAACACCAAAGACTGCTGTCATGGGAATAATCTGTGCATTCATCTGATACTAATTGCAATTTTTTAAAAAGCAAAGATTCTCCATAATTTAGGAATATTTACTCATCTACTTTTTCAAATGTTATGCATAATTCAAGCTAATATCACCACACATTGGCATATACATCAAGTTCCACACATCCAGCATGCAAGTCCTGCCAAATCTAATGGATTAGTGTAACAGCAGTGATATACATGTACTATAAGGCATACAAAAGCAATGTTAGTATCGATGTGAAAATCAAATTGTATACTTTTCAAAGCAATATAACAACCATTGATAAACAGCATGACTTTAACAGCTAGAGAGCATTTAGTCAATGTGCAATAAAAAGAAGAAAATAATTTTCAGTTTAAGAACAATACACAGAAATCCTGAAAACGTTGTGAAAGATATATACATAAACACACTTAAATACCAACACAGTGCAGCAGATTGAATAAATTAACAGTGCAGCAGATTAAATAAATCACAAAGTTTGATAAAAAAAAATTTAACATTGAAACAAGTCACATAAAAATACCTAAACGAATACAATACCTATCTTTCTAAATAACAAAAATAAAGAGAGAGCGGGAGAAAAAAGGCAAAAAATGCAGTTCTTTTCCTCTTTGTGTGTGAGAATGTGTGTGTGTGTCCCATCTTCCATGACACCTCTTACTCATTGCAGCCACGCTGATCATGCTAGTCTCCCCTCCATGGGCCTGGCCTGTCCCTCCACAGCCCTGGCACCAGCAATCAACAGGGAGCAGTCAGTCCAGTCATCATGAGGCAACCCATGAGAGGAGACACTGCATTGCTGCCAAAACACTTCTGTGGTGTTCATAGATGCCTGTTCTGATCCAACATACACTTCTGTGGTGTTCATAGCTGCCTGTTTTGATCCAACATACACTTCTGTGATGTTCATAGCTGCCTGTTTTGATCCAACATACACTTCTGTGATGTTCATAGCTGCCTGTTCTGATCCAACATACACTTCTGTGGTGTTCATAGATGCCTGTTTTGATCCAACATACACTTCTTTGATGTTCACAGCTGCCTGTTTTGATCCAACATACACTTCTGTGATGTTCACAGCTGCCTGTTCTGATCCAACATACACTTCTGTGATGTTCATAGCTGCCTGTTTTGATCCAACATACACTTCTGTGGTGTTCATAGATGCCTGTTCTGATCCAACATACACTTCTGTGATGTTCACAGCTGCCTGTTCTGATCCAACATACACTTCTGTGATGTTCACAGCTGCCTGTTCTGATCCAACATACACTTCTGTGATGTTCATAGCTACCTGTTTTGATCCAACATACACTTCTGTGATGTTCACAGCTGCCTGTTCTGATCCAACATACACTTCTGTGATGTTCATAGCTACCTGTTTTGATCCAACATACACTTCTTTGATGTTCATAGCTACCTGTTTTGATCCAACATACACTTCTGTGGTGTTCATAGCTGCCTGTTTTGATCCAAAATACACTTCTGTGATGTTCATAGCTGCCTGTTTTGATCCAACATACACTTCTGTGATGTTCATAGCTGCTTGTTTTGATCCAACATACACTTCTGTGATGTTCATAGATGCCTGTTCTGATCCAACATACACTTCTTTTCAGCACCATTTACAGTTCTGTGTTTCCTTCATAAAACATGGGAGCTAACGTTCACTTCCATTTTACCAGTTTGTTTGTTTGTTCTTTTTTTCTTTTTAGGTAGTGTGAATATCTGCGATATATAAGCAATGGGCTTGTTGTTGTGCTCTGTTAATGGGTAAAACTGAAATATCACGATTTTGAATAAAGTTCTATTTAAACCAAACACCTGCACGAACAAGCAGCCCTTGAAGGAAAATCACCAAAGTATCTCACACATCACAACAGTCAGCAGCAACATACATCACCCAGACAATTGACACATATCACAGCAGTCAACAGCAACATACATCACCACAGACAATTGACACACATCACAACAGTCAACAGCAACATACATCACCACAGACAATTGACACACATTGCAACAATCAATACTAATACCCCTTCATTCTCTGGGACTTTATTTCGTAGCGTTGGGATGACAGGCGACTTGCCCCGCTCCACGTTCTGCAAGGGGGCTTTCACTGAATGATTCTTCACCAGAAACTCCATGTCTTTACTAAATTACCTCCATGACCCATGTGATAGAAGACACAGTAGCTTTGACTGAACAATATGAGGAAAGCTCCAAACAAAGAGGCTCTATACCTTGAAGATGCAATTCAGTCTAACAGTATTGTATGGATCTGACAGCAACATTACCACAGTGGAAAACATGTTAGGACTGACATACATACTGACAGACATCATAAACATACTATACTGTTCAATACTATACATGACTATCAATTCTGTTTAAAAAATGCTATATGATAATTTATATTGCATAAGCATTGATAGATATTAGCAAAAACTGTGATAACTGAAAAGCATAATAACAAGCATCAGAAAAGCATATGATTGCATGAGCTATAAGAATTCATTTCATTAAAATATAAGAAAAAAGTAGTTAAAAAGCACACACACACAAAATATATATATAACAACTCATGCATTACAACACACACACACACACACACACACACACACACACACACACACCACACACACACACACATATACACATGCACACACACATACATATAAAAATGTACATGCGCACACACACGCACACACACACACACACACACACACACACACACACACACACACACATCACTCTCACATACTATATATATATATATATGTACACATACACACATATCTATCTATATCTATATATATAGAGATATATATACATGGAACACAAACACATATATGTACATACACATGGACACACACATGCACACACACACACACACACACACTCTCTCTCTCTCACATGCATATATATATATATATAATATATATATTATATATATATATATATAATATATATATATATATATATGTACACATACACACATATCTATCTATATCTATATACTGATAAACATATATATGGACACACAAACACATATATGTACATACACATGGACACACACACATGCACAAACACACACACACACACACAAACACACACACACACACACACACACACACACACACACACACACACACAACGCACAAACACACACACACACCATGACTCACAGCCAGACGAGCGTTCAACTCTTCTCGCTGATGCCTTTCCTCTTCCAGCTTCTTCTCTTCTGCTTCCTTCCGTCTTCTTTCCGCCTCCCGCTTCCTCTCTTCTGCTTGTTGCACCAGTTCTTCATTCTTTTTTCTTGCCTGCAAGAATCAAACCTCCTGCCTTTATTCTTCTTCCTCTCCTGTAAGAACCAAAACATGACCTCTTTGTCCTTTCCTTTCCTTGTTTATAAAACACGCATGACCTGTCTTTCATTCTTTTTTCTTGCCTGCAAGAGAACCAGAACATCTGTCTAGTTCGTTTTTTCCTTGCTCACAAGATAAAAAAAAAACCAAAGTCCATCTATTTGTCTCATGTATGTTTCATGTACACTAAAATCATTTGCAGAGACCCAAACCTTGGCATATGGCCCACAGAACTCGTACAATCTGGTGAAATATCATTCAGCGTAGTGCTCCTCAAGGACTCCTCATGGAGTTCAGGGAGAGGAAGGAGAAGACTGTTCACTTTTTTCCTTTCCTGCACAAGCCAAAACATGTCACAGTGACATGCTCTTCCCCAAGTGCACTGCACTATACAACACTACACTTCACTACACTACACTGCATACGGTGCACTACACCACCTACACTACACTGCACTATACAACACTACACTTCACAACACTACACTACACTACGTGCACTATACAACACTACACTTCACAACACTACACTACACTACACTACACTGCACTAACTAACACTATACAACACTACACTCACTACACTACACTGCACTATACAACACTACACTTCACTACACTATACAACACTACACTTCACTACACTACACTGCACTATACAACACTACATTCACAACACTACACTGCACTATACAACACTACACTTCACAACACTACACTGCACTATACAACACTACACTTCACAACACTACACTGCACTATACAACACTACACTTCACAACACTACACTGCACTATACAACACTACACTTCACAACACTACACTGCACTATACAACATTACACTTCACTACACTACACTGCACTATACAACATTACACTTCACTACACTACACTGCACTATACAACACTACACTTCACAACACTACACTGCACTATACAACACTACACTTCACTACACTACACTGCACTATACAACACTACACTTCACTACACTACACTGCACTATACAACACTACACTTCACTACACTACACTGCACTATACAACACTACATTTCACTACACTACACTGCACTATACAACACTACACTTCACTACACTACACTGCACTATACAACACTACACTTCACTACACTACACTGCACTATACAACACTACACTTCACTACACTACACTGCACTATACAACACTACACTTCACTACACTACACTACACTGCACTATACAACACTACACTTCACTACACTACACTGCACTATACAACACTACACTTCACTACACTACACTGCACTATACAACACTACACTTCACTACACTACACTACACTGCACTATACAACACTACACTTCACTACACTACACTGCACTATACAACACTACACTTCACTACACTACACTGCACTATACAACACTACACTTCACTACACTACACTGCACTATACAACACTACACTTCACTACACTACACTGCACTATACAACACTACACTTCACAACACTACACTGCACTATACAACACTACACTTCACAACACTACACTGCACTATACAACACTACACTTCACAACACTACACTGCACTATACAACACTACACTTCACTACACTACACTGCACTATACAACACTACACTTCACAACACTACACTGCACTACGGTGCACTACACCACACTACACTACACTGCACTATACAACACTACACTTCACAACACTACACTGCACTACGGTGCACTACACCACACTACACTACACTGCACTATACAACACTACACTTCACAACACTACACTACACTACGGTGTGCTACACCACCCTACACTACACTGCACTATAATATAACACAATCTCTCTCTGAGATACTTTGAATCTATTCCTGGTCTCATTCACTTCACTCCTCAGTAGAAACCCACATTCTGTCTATTCTACAATGCAGTATAGAACAATGGGGACAGCAATCTTTTTGTCTATTCTACAATGCAGTATAGAACAATGGGGACAGCAATCTTTTTGTCTATTCTACAATGCAGTATAGAACAATGGGGACAGCAATCTTTTTGTCTATTCTACAATGCAGTATAGAACAATGGGGACAGCAATCTTTTTGTCTATTCTACAATGCAGTATAGAACAATGGGGACAGCAATCTTTTTGTCTATTCTACAATGCAGTATAGAACAATGGGGACAGCAATCTTTTTGTCTATTCTACAATGTAGTACAGAATAATAGGGACAGCAATCTTTTTCTTTTATCGGACCCTTTACTCACAGGCCTCCTTACTCTTACTTCAGTTTCTGAAATTCATTCAGACCTTTTTTCTCCCAGACAACATATTCTGACCAATGCCCATCCCTTTATCCATGCATTTCCTTCCTGAAATCTGACTACTAAGTGTGTGTGTGTGTGTGTGTGTGTGTGTGTGTGTGTGTGTGTGTGTGTGTGTGTGGTAGTGGAGGTGGCAGGGGAAGGATTAAAATCAAAATTGAGAATAAGATAAATGTATGGATTGCTAGTAGGTCTTTTTCCCTGCTTCTTACATAAACATATGAAATGCTGGTAAGTATTTTTGCCCTTCTTTGTTAACACTTTGAGCTCCTTGGCATTCAGGAGGCAAACGTGAAAGTAAATCTTCATGCGAAGCATTATCATACCCCAACACAATACAAATGAATCCATGCAATGTAACAGAACACAATACAATAAAATATCACACAACACATCAAAATACGCCACAACAAAAGACAATACCATAAAATACAATGAAATGAACCCCAATGCAATGTAATACTACACATATTACATTACACACAAGACGATAGAAAGACAACAGAATATAATACCACACAATACAATAAAATGGTATTCTAACACAAAACAATACAAAAGAAAACGATCCAACAGAACACAAGAAGAAGACAACACAACACAACCTAGTGCAATACAATGCTATATATTATAACAAAGTACAGCACATCCACAATATAACACAACAGAAAACCACACAACCCCACAGAGCACAACATTATAAAATACAAAGCAATACATCGCTTTCAACATTGTCTTCATCATTATTGTCATCATTAACATCATCATGCAATATAAAACAATGGGGACAGCAATCTTTTTGTCTATTCCACAATGCAGTATAGAACAATTAAAACAATGCATCACATTCAACGTTGGCATCATCATCATCATCATCATCATCATTATCATCATTGCATCATCATAATCATGCCAAGCTCTGACCTCCTCTTCTTTCTCCTTGAGCTTGCGTTGCTCCTCTTCGTACTCCAGCTGCATGCGTCGTCGTTGCTCCTCCAGCCTCTGCTGCTCCCGCTCCTCCTCCTGCCGTTCAAGCTCCTTCATCCGCATCTTCTCCATCTTCTGCTCTTCAATCTACAGGAAGTGAGGAAAATGCTCTGCTTTGTGTCTGGCTATATTCTACTACACCCTTAAGGATCAAATTCCTTACTCTTCATCCCTTTCGCTGTTTCAAGGTTTTTGTGTCAGGATTATAACATAGGGTAAGAGGTGAAGTTATCTGCTGAGTGTCAGATGGTACAAAATTACGTCAAAATTAGCTGTCCTTTTATACCAACAGGTTGACAACAACATCAAGATTACCTGTCTCTTCATCAACACACTGACAATGTCAACATTACCTTTCTTCTCTGTTAACAAGGTGACAGCAACATTAACATGACATGCCTTCTATATCAACAAGCTGATCCAATAAACATTACTCGCCTTCTATGTCAACAAGCTGATCCAATGAACATTACTCGTCTTCTATGTCAACAAGCTGATCCGATAAACATTACTCTTCTATGTCAACAAGCTGATCCAATAAACTTTACTTTTCTATATCAACAAGCTGATCCAATGAACATTACTCGTCTTCTATATCAACAAGCTGATCCAATAAACTTTACTTGTCTTCTATATCAACAAGCTGATCCAATAAACATTACTTGTCTTCTATATCAACAACCTGATCCAATGAACATTACTCGTCTTCTATATCAACAAGCTGATCCAATAAACATTACTTGTCTTCTATATCAACAAGCTGATCCAGTAAACATTACTTGTCTTCTATATCAACAAGCTGATCCGATAAACATTACTGTTCTATGTCAACAAGCTGATCCAATAAACATTACTAGTCTTCTACGTCAACAAGGTGCAACACCTATGTGACCTCTCTTCTTTGTCACCAAAGTCACAACATCAACATCACCAATCTCCTTTGTCAACAAGATGACGACATTAATATTACCTGTCTTCTATGTCAACAAGATGGCAACACAGTGACAAAGACATCAGCATTTCCTGCCTTCTTTGTCTAGAAAGTGACAACATCAACATTGCCCGTCTTGTATCTCAATAAAATGACAACTTTAATATTGCCTGCCTTCAATGTCAACAAGGAGACTAAAACGTCATCACGCCCTGCCTTCTCTGTCAACAAGGAGACTAAAACATCAACATGCCCTGACTTCTCTGTCAACAAGGAAACTAAAACATCAACATGCCCTGCTTTCTCTGTCAACAAGGAGACTAAAACATCATCATGCCCTGACTTCTCTGTTAACAAGGAGACTAAAACATCAACATGTTCTGACTTCTCTGTCAACAAGGAGACTAAAACATCATCATGCCCTGACTTCTCTGTCAACAAGGAGACTAAAACATCAACATGCCCCGACTTCTCTGTTAACAAGTAGACTAAAACATCAACATGCCCTGCCTTCTCTGTCAACAAGGAGACTAAAACATCAACATGCCCTGCCTTCTCTGTCAACAAGGAGACTAAAACATCAACATGCCCTGACTTCTCTGTCAACAAGGAGACTAAAACATCAACATGCCCTGGCTTCTCTGTCAACAAGGAGGCTAAAACATCAACATGCCCTGTCTTCTCTGTCAACAAGGAGACTAAAACATCAACATGCCCTGCCTTCTCTGTCAACAAGGAGACTAAAACATCAACATGCCCTGACTTCTCTGTTAACAAGGAGACTGCCTTATATGTTAACAAGACAGCATCTCTCCAGAGACAACATGTCTTCTATGTCTGACAACATCAACATTCCCTGTCTTCTATGTCAATAAGATGATAACATCAATTCACCTGTCTTCTATATCAACAAGATAAGAACAACATCAACATTTCTTGTTTTCAAGATCGACAATGTAACAAAGACATCAACATTACCTGTTTGCCATGCCAAAAGATGGTAATATCAACATTACCTGTCTTCTATGTTAAAAAGGGTGAGAACAACATCAACATCTCAATAAGGTGACATCAAATTACCTGTCTTCTATGTTAAAAAGGATGAGACAACATCAACATCTCAACAAGGTGACAAAAATTACCTGTCTTCTCAGCTCCTCCTTGTACCTTTCAGAAGCTACCTTCTCTTCACTTGTCTGCAATCATCAACAATTACTCAACACAAGGTTCATGTCATCTCTATCATCATAATGTTATTTTTCTCCCTCTCTCTCTCTCCATGCATGCACGCACACACACACACACACACACACACACACACACACACACACACACTCATTCACACAAGCACATGTATACGCATATTCATACTCTTCCCCTAACTTGTTTAGAGCACTGTCAGTGAAAAAACAATTTGAAAACGCAACACACACACACACACACACACACACACACACACACACAATCATTCTGTATACCACTACCTCCACTCCCTACTCCAGAATATCTCCCCTCCCAACTCCATTCACCCCCCCCCCCTCACATCTCTAAAACTCTGCACTCTTTCCAGCAAGATCCATTAATGTAATGATAGTCATTACTATTACTATTACCAGTGAAGATGGTAATAGTGGTGATTTATTCAGAACAGATTCTCACTTTAGGCATGCCAACAATAACAATAAGAATGATTATAATAGAAATAATGATAATAATGATAGTAATAATAATTTATAGTAATATAATAATAATGATAACATTTATAATGGGGGGGGGGGGGGATTTATTCAGAACAGAGCCTCACTTTGGGCATGCCAAAGATGCCATGACCTCCACGAGCATGGGACTGCTCTCCTTCAGCAGTGGTCTGCACTGGAGTGGGGCCAAAAAGGTCATCCCGTGCACCAACAGCAGCCGATGGAGCCAATGGAGCAGGTGGGTTGTACTCACTCCGAGCTGCTGGAGCTCTCCGCGAAGAATCAGGGTTGTCTGCATCCCGGTGCATCAACCGTAAGTCAGCTTATGAGAGAGAAAACAGCTGCTTCATGTCATGAGGGTGAGTTGGGGAATGTGTGCCCGAGTGTGTGTGTGTGTGTGTGTGTGTGTGTGTGTGTGTGTGTGTGTGTGTGTGCATGTGTGCATGTGTGCGTGCATGTGTGTGTACGTACGTGCGTGTGTGTGTGTGTGTGCGTGCATGCGTGCATGCATGCGTGCGTGTGTGTGTGTGTGTGTAATTCTGTGTGATTGTGTGTGTGCGTGTGTGTGTGTATGTGTGTGTGTGTGTGTGAGTGCGAGTGTGTGTGTGTGTGTGTAATTGTGTGTGCATGTGTTTGTGTGTGTGTGTGTGTGTGTTGTGTGTGTGTGTGTGTGTGTGTGTTCATGCATACGTGTGTGTCTGTCTTTGTGTTGATAAATGATATCATGTGCCTGTTATTTCTGAAGTTTTGCAATTGTTCAATTTCAATGTGGTGTTTGGCAACATTCACTGAAACAAAACACATTATTTAATAAAGAACCAAAATTGTGTTTCATTTTGTTGTACACACATTGAATTAAATAAGTTTTTGAAGGGACAAAAGTGTTCATAACTACATCTTCCTAGTGAATCCATACCAAAACGTCTTTACATTTTATAACACTTGCCAAAGACAAAATTCTTGTTCTCCGTGAAATGGAAAGTATGTTGAAATTGTCATCTGCCTTGATATATCCATGATGAGTACACAAGAATGAAGAACAGGTACTTGCACAGAAGTCAAACAACATTATCAAAATAATAATAAAGTGTCATTTAAGAAAAGTAAAATATTTATAAAATATCAACAACCAGAAAAATCAAAACAGAACTTCAAAAAAGGAAAGAAAGAAAAGAACATGTATGTGCACACACACACACACACACACACACACACACACACACACACACACACACACACACTACTCACTGACAATATTTCCTTGAGCATCTCTCATTGGTGCACCCCCTCCTCCACGACCATAGGGGTTATAGGCCCTCGCTTCCTCCTCCAGCTTCTGGTCATACCTGCAGCAGCAACCAAACATGGCAGACATCACCTCTCTTTTCTTTGCCACTAAAAAACCTTTTCAAGTTGCCAACATCTTGTGTACTTCACCCCTCTTTTCAACCCTGCTAGCTTACCTAAGTCTCTGCCCCTCAAGACCAGTCTGCCTGCCTGCAGAACACTGTAATCCTGGTCTGTCTGGATGTAGTCGATCGAGCTATGGGTTACTTCACTAGATGAACTGTATCTGACTGACCAAACCATCCATATTCATGATTCTTTTTGCATGTTAATTGAAAATGCTTCGTCTAAAACACTATCGTGCTTTAAAAAATGCTATGATGGTTGTAAACAGGCTTTCTCTTCCACTGACTCAAAGAATTAAATGACTTAGAAAACAAGGAAAAGAACGTGCACTCAGGAACATTTGATAAAAACTGCGCACTCATCCACTACAAACTCAGACAGGCATGACAAATCACCAAGAATCACATGACCAGATATCTTCTTCCTAGTTTAAATGAAGAGTGCAGAAAGCCAGACAAAGTTATAGCTCCATCTGGCTGATGATCATGCCTACAGCAGTCTCTGCTAGGTTGACAAGTGACAACAGGTCACTGTGCTGTCAACAGTCATCACTTACCCCTGTGAAAGTGTTAAACCAATTGTTTATTGTTCATTGTGTGCTACACACATCTTCCAGGCCCTTTCACGGACAGAACTGCCAGATTTGATTTCACACACAGCCACATCCAGCTTGTGACATCAAAGTCCTTTAGCCACCAGATCTTAGGGAGCTATCAATGTCATGTTGTCAAAGGGAAACCCAGCAGAGAAGATACTGCACTGCAAATGAACCACTTCAATGGAATGCACCGTTGCCTTTGCCGATTTAATTCATGCAGGACACTATCCAATTCTTGCTCTACTGAACTGCTTCATCACAGAACCAGGATAAGAGAGTGTCTAACTGTGGTGGGGAGATCTTTATCATGTCTCAACAGTGGTTTCTCTGATACTTAACTTGGGCTTGTCTGGCATAGTGTTGCACAGCATGGCTCAGTTGCCACTTTGCATTTACATGACAATAGCTGGAACCAGAAGACTGAAGGCTTGACTCCCGATGTTATTTCTGGAGTGCATGATGGTAGCTTCCAGAAGAAAACATGTGGTGGCTATCAAACTGAGAGACATGGCTAAAGGCAGTGGCAGCAAAGATCAATGGTTCGATCACTGATGCAGCACAACATACACCAAGGTGAACCTTCTTTTTATTTGTGTGATGTTGACCTCTTTATGTGCAAGTGGCAGCTTTGTGTTATCTTCTCAGCTACCTATGATTCACCAAAGCATGTGGTGCATTTTGCTCATGGCACTGACGTGACCTATGATTCACCACAGCATGTGGTGCATTTTGCACATGGCACTGATGTGACCTATGATTCATCACAGCATGTGGTGCATTTTGCTCATGGCACTGACGTGACCTATGATTCACCACAGCATGTGGTGCATTTTGCACATGGCACTGATGTGACCTATGATTCATCACAGCATGTGGTGCATTTTGCTCATGGCACTGACGTGACCTATGATTCACCACAGCATGTGGTGCATTTTGCACATGGCACTGACGTGACCTATGATTCACCAAAGTATGTGGTGCATTTTGCTCATGGCACTGTCGTGACCTATGATTCACCACAGCATGTGGTGCATTTTGCACATGGCACTGACGTGACCTATGATTCATCAAAGCATGTGGTGCATTTTGCTCATGGCACTAACGTGACCTATGATTCACCACAGCATGTGGTGCATTTTGCACATGGCACTGACGTGACCTATGATTCACCAAAGTATGTGGTGCATTTTGCTCATGGCACTGTCGTGACCTATGATTCACCAAAGTATGTGGTGCATTTTGCTCATGGCACTGTCGTGACCTATGATTCACCACAGCATGTGGTGCATTTTGCACATGGCACTGACGTGACCTATGATTCACCAAAGTATGTGGTGCATTTTGCTCATGGCACTGTCATGCATTTTGGTCTCTGATTCTCATCAGCAAGGATCTTCCCCTGATGTGCAAATATGAACATTTTTGTTTCTTCTGAACGGCCTCATCTGTATATACTTCAATTACAGCTCTTGTTTCGTCCTTGGTCCAGACGCTATGGTTGTTCTACCTGCTATCTCTTTTACCTCAGCTGACATGTGGGAATGGAATGTAGCTACACAGGGCCTACGTTTGACTGATCTCAGAAGCAGAGCAATGGCACAGCTGGCAACAACATGGAAAAAGTAAATGGTAGACGGTAAAAAGCGGCAGTGTAAATTGCCCTAGTGATGGTTCCCATCAGTCTATCAATATCAAACTGAAACTCACTTATTGTTATAGTAGCAGTACACAAGCAAGCAGTCTGCTAAGGGACGGGATCACAAGTTCTACCTGTAGACCCTGATCCATTGGATCTGACGTGGCTTTAAACCATACATTGTATCAAACTATACTGTTTTGTTTATAGTCACAACAGCTCTGTACATGTGATGTTGGACTGCTCTCCTAAGAACAGCTTATCACAAAAAAAGGTGGTGCAAGTCTTTCTCTCTTTTTTTTTTTGAATTTTTTTTCACGTGTGTTTGTTCTCATTTACTTATCAAAGTGGGTGTGCCTACAGAATTGAGCTAAGTACACCTCCCAAGGGACCTTCACGTCACTCTGTGCACGCTGCCTGTGGGATATCTGTTTACCTCTCATCTCCTTCACGTCACTCTGTGCATGCTGCCTGTGGGATATCTGTTTACCTCTCATCTCCTTCACGTCACTCTGTGCACGCTGCCTGTGGGATATCTGTTTACCTCTCATCTCCTTCACGTCACTCTGTGCACGCTGCCTGTGGGATATCTGTTTACCTCTCATCTCCTTCACGTCACTCTGTGCACGCTGCCTGTGGGATATCTGTTTACCTCTCATCTCCTTCACGTCACTCTGTGCACGCTGCCTGTGGGATATCTGTTTACCTCTCATCTCCTTCACGTCACTCTGTGCACGCTGCCTATGGGATATCTGTTTACCTCTCATCTCCT
Organism: Conus canariensis; assembly: GCA_033310375.1. NCBI lineage: Eukaryota > Metazoa > Mollusca > Gastropoda > Neogastropoda > Conidae > Conus > Conus canariensis. Next base: position 71,567,675 of record CM065726.1, on the reverse strand, counting down.
TCACGTCACTGTGCACGCTGCCTGTGGGATATCTGTTTACCTCTCGTCTCCTTCATGTCACTCTGTGCACGCTGCCTGTGGGATATCTGTTTACCTCTCATCTCCTTCACGTCACTCTGTGCACGCTGCCTGTGGGATATCTGTTTACCTCTCATCTCCTTCACGTCACTGTGCAGGCTGCCTGTGGGATATCTGTTTACCTCTCGTCTCCTTCATGTCACTCTGTGCACGCTGCCTGTGGGATATCTGTTTACCTCTTATCTCCTTCACGTCACTCTGTGCACGCTGCCTGTGGGATATCTGTTTACCTCTCATCTCCTTCACGTCACTGTGCAGGCTGCCTGTGGGATATCTGTTTACCTCTCATCTCCTTCATGTCACTCTGTGCACGCTGCCTGTGGGATATCTGTTTACCTCTCATCTCCTTCACGTCACTCTGTGCACGCTGCCTGTGGGATATCTGTTTACCTCTCATCTCCTTCACGTCACTGTGCAGGCTGCCTGTGGGATATCTGTTTACCTCTCGTCTCCTTCATGTCACTCTGTGCACGCTGCCTGTGGGATATCTGTTTACCTCTTATCTCCTTCACGTCACTCTGTGCACGCTGCCTGTGGGATATCTGTTTACCTCTCATCTCCTTCACGTCACTGTGCAGGCTGCCTGTGGGATATCTGTTTACCTCTCATCTCCTTCATGTCACTGAGGGATATCTGTTTACCTCTCATCTCCTTCACATCACTCTGTGCACGCTGCCTGTGGGATATCTGTTTACCTCTCATCTCCTTCACGTCACTCTGTGCACGCTGCCTGTGGGATATCTGTTTTCCTCTCATCTCCTTCACGTCACTCTGTGCACGCTGCCTGTGGGATATCTGTTTACCTCTCATCTCCTTCACGTCACTCTGTGCACGCTGCCTGTGGGATATCTGTTTACCTCTCATCTCCTTCACGTCACTCTGTGCACGCTGCCTGTGGGATATCTGTTTACCTCTCATCTCCTTCACGTCACTGTGCATGCTGCCTGTGGGATATCTGTTTACCTCTCGTCTCCTTCATGTCACTGTGCAGGCTGCCTGTGGGATATCTGTTTACCTCTCATCTCCTTCATGTCACTGAGGGATATCTGTTTACCTCTCATCTCCTTCACATCACTCTGTGCACGCTGCCTGTGGGATATCTGTTTACCTCTCATCTCCTTCACGTCACTCTGTGCACGCTGCCTGTGGGATATCTGTTTACCTCTCATCTCCTTCACGTCACTCTGTGCACGCTGCCTGTGGGATATCTGTTTACCTCTCATCTCCTTCATGTCACTCTGTGCACACTGCCTGTGGGATATCTGTTTACCTCTCATCTTCGTACAGCACTTGAACTCAGACCAGGTGGCTCTAAATATTCAGCTAGAGTATTACTTCGGAAAATATGGTGTATTTTAAAACTAGGTGTACTCCTTAGAATGTCCAAGTCTATCCTACATGTCAATTATTCAATAAGTTTGATGACAGAGATTATTCACAGTGTCATGCAGAATTCTAGGTATGAGCATCAAGATGGCCTCTTACAACTCTAAACAGCATTTTCACATCAAGATGGCCTCTTACAACTCTAAACAGCATTTTCACATCAAGATGGCCTCTTACTACTCTAACCAGCATTTTCACATCAAGATGGCCTCTTACTACTCTAAACAGCATTTTCACATCAAGATGGCCTCTTACAATTCTAAACAGCATTTTCACATCAAGATGGCCTCTTCCTACTCTAAACAGCATTTTCACATCAAGATGGCCTCTTACAACTCTAAACAGCATTTTCACATCAAGATGGCCTCTTCCTACTCTAAACAGCATTTTCGCATCAAGATGGCCTCTTACTACTCTAAACAGCATTTTCACATCAAGATGGCCTCTTCCTACTCTAAACAGCATTTTCACATCAAGATGGCCTCTTACAATTCTAAACAGCATTTTCACATCAAGATGGCCTCTTCCTACTCTAAACAGCATTTTCACATCAAGATGGCCTCTTACAACTCTAAACAGCATTTTCACATCAAGATGGCCTCTTCCTACTCTAAACAGCATTTTCGCATCAAGATGGCCTCTTACTACTCTAAACAGCATTTTCACATCAAGATGGCCTCTTCCTACTCTAAACAGCATTTTCACATCAAGATGGCCTCTTACTACTCTAAACAGCATTTTCACATCAAGATGGCCTCTTACTACTCTAAACAGCATTTTCACATCAAGATGGCCTCTTATTACTCTAAACAGCATTTTCGCATCAAGATGGCCTCTTACTACTCTAAACAGCATTTTCACATCAAGATGGCCTCTTACTACTCTAATACTAGTAAATAGCATTTTCACATCAAGATGGCCTCTTCCTACTCTAAACAGCATTTTCACATCAAGAAGCATGCTGAGCATCAAACACGCAGACAGCTGGGCACACAACAGACAGGCACTGCTCTATGTAGTCTGTATTCAAAGTTTTGCTAGTTAGTTGCTTTATCTTCTCGGCTTCTCTCTTTCTTTAATGTTTGACTTGTCTAACACAAGAATTCTCCACTTCACGCTCATCATCATCATCACTGTTTCCACTGAAGCAAACGGAAATTTCTGATCGGCTGTCAGATATCTGGCATTTACTATACACACAAAAGCTGTATGGATTTGCTAAACATTCTGACTAAACATCATATGTGTGTGTGTGTGTGTGTGTGTGTGTGTGTGTGTGTGTGTGTGTGTGTGTGTGTGTGTGTGCATGTCCAGGTGTGTGTTTTAAGTACAGAGTTTTGGAATTTCATATGTACCTTTAGCAAATTAAGAAAGTTGCACAAATGCTACACTCAATGTTGAAAGTTACAGGTTACTGACAGAAACACATTTTCATGACTGAAACACTTACACATTTTGATGATGGATGCACCGACACATTTCAATGCCAGAGTCAATGGCACATTGTAATGACTGACACATTTCAATGCCAGAGTCAATGGCACACTGTAATGACTGACACATTTCAATGCCACAATCAATGGCACACTGTAATGACTGACACATTTCAATGCCACAATCAATGGCACACTGTAATGACTGACACATTTCAATGCCACAATCAATGGCACACTGTAATGACTGACACATTTCAATGCCAGAGTCAATGGCACACTGTAATGACTGACACATTTCAATGCCACAATCAATGGCACACTGTACTGACTGACACATTTCAATGCCACAATCAATGGCACACTGTAATGACTGACACATTTTAATGCCACAATCAATGGCACACTGTAATGACTGACACATTTCAATGCCAGAGTCAATGGCACACTGTAATGACTGACACATTTCAATGCCACAATCAATGGCACACTGTAATGACTGGCACATTTCAATGCCAGAGTCAATGGCACACTGTACTGACTGACACATTTCAATGCCACAATCAATGGCACACTGTAATGACTGGCACATTTCAATGCCAGAATCAATGGCACACTGTAATGACTGGCACATTTCAATGCCAGAATCAATGGCACACTGTAATGACTGACACATTTTAATGCCAGAATCAATGGCACATTGTACTGACTGACACATTTCATGACAGAAAAACTGACAAATTTTAATGACTGAATCACTGACATACTTCAATGACTGAGACACTGACACATTTTAATGATTGAAAAACTGATACACACTTCAATCCCTGAAAAACAACTTTTAAGAACTGTAACACTGACAATAAGTGATATACTTTTACTATAACACTGACACTGACACATTCTTATGACAGAAATATTAGACATATTTACAAGAAAGAATACCCTTCACAAACCTCTCTCTCTCTTTTTGTTCCAACATTTTTTTTCTCTTCTTCTCCTCAACCTGAAAAAAGACAGTCATGTACCGTGATACACATGAATCTAACAAATCTCAATGAACTTCAGTATCATTCTCCAACCATCACATCTGCTCACTCCACGATCACACTCTGCGCATTCTACTATCAAACCCTGCCCACTCTATTACCTTGCAAATAACACTCTACCATCGCACCTTACACACTGTACCATACCTTACACAAATGAAAACAATGCTGTCACAGTAAATGACCATCCTTTCACCAATTCATCAGTTTGTCCTTCATGGACTTCAAATTTCATTTATGTCTAAATACTGACTCTACAAACAACCATACAAAACTGGATGAGGTTCCACCAAAAGGTTTTGAATTCTTTTGAAAGCAGCTTGACAGACCGACAGACAAGCAAACAAGTCTACAAATATTAAGCTGTTGTACAGAATTATGGGTGCACATACAGTACAAACAAAAGAAGAACTCATCAGAATGAACACTCTCACAATGCCACACATTGTTCCTCTTCCCCTTCCACCCCTCCCTGGCCGATCATAGCTGCATGCAGCTCTGTCGAAAAACAGGCACACACAAGCACACAGACACGCGCGCACACGCGCTCTCTCTCTCTCACACACACACACATACACATACACACACACACACACACACACACACACACACACATGCATACACACACACACCAAAAACATAGCCAAAGACCAATGTTGAAAATTGGGTGTTTTTTCTGTCTTATCTCATGTACCCTCAGTGGCATAACTCCTAAATCATGTATCCAAGCATCCCCACACACAGCCACACCCAGAATCATTCTGTAAAGTCCCAGCATCAGCAGCTCATAGGGAGTTTACAAAATCTTGAGGCAACTGACTAGAGGAGACACTGCTTTTTTCCCCTTTTTATTCTTCTTGAGTTCTATATTTTTGTGAGAGCAGAATGGAAATAAAGGCTGTCCAGCTAATTCTCTAACCCTCAATAAAGACAGACTTCACACACACGCATACACAACTACACACACACTCACAAACACACACACACACACACACACACACACAGCACACACAAAGAGCATACCTGTCTGCTAAGCTCTTCATGGTAGGCCTGCGCCTTTTTCTGGGCCTGTCGCTTGTTGTCATCATCGCTGGGAAACTCCATGATGGCCAGCCTGCGAGGCCTGAGACAGAACACACATGACCACATAGTGTTTCATTCAGCCCATGCACTGACCTGCCAGGCCTGACATAGAACACACATGACCACACAGTGGTCCATTCAGCCCATGCACTGACCTGCCAGGCCTGACATAGAACACACATGACCACACAGTGGTCCATTCAGCCCATGCACTGACCTGCCAGGCCTGACATAGAACACACATGACCACACAGTGGTCCATTCAGCCCATGCATTGACCTGCCAGGCCTGACAAGATAACCCACACATGACCACACACAGTGGTCCATTCAGCCCATGCATTGACCTGCCAGGCCTGACATAGAACACACATGACCACACAGTGGTCCATTCAGCCCCATGGCATTGACCTGCCAGGCCTGACATAGAACACACATGACCACACAGTGGTCCATTCAGCCCATGCACTGACCTGCGAGGCCTTACATAGAACACACATGACCACACAGTGGTCCATTCAGCCATGCACATGACCTGCGAGGCCTGACATGAACCACATGACCACACAGTGGTCCATTCAGCCCATGCACTGACCTGCGAGGCCTTACATAGAACACACATGACCACCAGCAGTTGAGTCCATTCAGCCCATGCACTGACCTGCGAGGCCTTACATAGAACACACATGACCACACAGTGGTCCATTCAGCCATGCACTGACACTGCGAGGCCTTACATAGAACACACAGACCACACAGTGGTCATTGCCATTTCAGAGCTGAACTGCAGTACAGCTGCACACTTCCAAATGACAATCTCCTGATTACACCACTGCTGAAGGGATCACTTGAGTACAATGGAGGGAATACACTAACATGAGGTCTAAAGAGACAGGGAAAACCCGTCTCTCACAGTTCCTGGTGAATCCAACAACACCTCACTCCAGTACTCTGCTTGTCACAACAGCTTTGACTGGAATTCTAGACTGTACCCACTGACTGTGGGTGACAGGGCTCTTTGATTTTCAGAGTCTCTATGGTACATGCCACCCCAAAACTTATAATTCCCCGCTAGAAAGGGGGAAAACCTGAGTGCATGTGTGAGTGTGTGCACCAAAATCACCCATGACCGAGGTAGCGGTCATCATCACTCACAAGAGACAAACAGTATCAGATCAAAGAACCATGATTCCTGATGAACCATGGCACAGAAAGAGTGACAAGACTGATACTTACTCTTCATCTTCGAAGCGGACTCTGCCAGTCCGACCCCCTCCACCTCTATCACTCAAAGCCCCAGCTCCTCCCCCTCCTCTCACTTCCCCATCCCCTCGGCCAGTGTAGGCTCTGTCCTGACTGGTCTGCAGCGTACGAGCCACAGAATCTCCACCAGTCTTAGCAACTGCAATTCAACCAAATTTTTAAAAAAATGACATAAGTGTAACAATACACACACACACACACACAAATGGTAATATGCTAGATAGGGTTTAAAATCCACAAAGTGAGCAGAATGATAAAAGCACACACACATGCATGCATGCTTACACACACACACACACACACACACACACACACACACACACACCGTTCAAAGCATTCATTTAGCTCTCATTAGGACATAAAGAATAACAAACACATTGATGAAAATTTTTATACAAAGCATCATGCAGGAAAAACATACAATGAACATAAAATACACAAACAGACACACACAGACACACACACAGAGTCACCCATGAGTGTTCGTGTGTCGCATTTAACTGGTTTAACAAACAAGTATTTCAGACCCAAAAAAAATTTATACACAACTTAAATGACAAGCTTTACACAACTACTGCATTCTAGGAATATGCTACACACACACACACACACACACACACACACACACACACACACACACACACACACACACACACGCGCGCGCGCGCGCGCACACACACACACACACACACACACACACACACATACACACAATGCATGTATGAACACACACCCATACACATGCTCTCACATATACACGCAACGCACAAGCACACACACACACACACACACACACACACACACACACACACACACACACACAATCAACAGCTTATATCCCCCTATTTTTTCAGTCTAAGACATAAGAGCAAGCTTTGTTTATAATTCAATATTTCTTGCAGTCATTGCAACACCAAGCTGCTCTGAAAACTGTGGGAATGGTGCTCAGTTACTTACCCTTGGAATTCATTAGTTTATTTTATATATACATATATATTGAATTATAAACAATTATATTAACATAATTGAATTATGAAGAAGTATATATATATATATATAATATATATATATATACACTTCTTCACCTTCACCTATCCCTTGACATCGTCTGTTGTCATTGGGGCACCCCTGATGATCCCGCCACCACTCTCCTCCATCTGTCCCTGTCCTCCACCGCTCGCTGAGATTCCGCCAGGCTCATTCCAGTCCACTCTCGGGTATTGTCTTCCCACCTCTTCCTTTGTCTTCCTCTACTGCGGCTTCCTCTGACTGTTCCTTGCAGGACTGTCTTTGCATGGCCTGTTGAATGGGACACATGTCCGTACCACTTCATTTTCTGCTTCTTGACGACTGTGAGTAGGTCTTCATGGAGTCCAATTGCTTGTTGGATTATTCTACTGACTTCTTCATTTGTCACATGGTCTGAGTAATGGATGCCCAAGATCTTTCTGCAGCAGCTCATTTCAGTTGCCAGAATTCTTTGTAATTCTGCTGAGTGTCCAAGTTTCACATGCATACAGAAAAACTGAGAGGGCAAGGGAGCGCATTAGGGGGATCATGGAGCAAAGACAGGTTTTTGTCTCTCCATATAGTTTTTAGTTTTGCCACTACAGCTGCTGTTTGTGCATTCCTTGCCACAATCTCAGGCTTTGAGCCCTCATCAGATATAATGGATCCTAGGTATTTGAAGGCCTTCACGGTGTCCAAGGTTGTTCCGCTGACTTTGATCTCTGCCTTAATGTTTTTAGTACTGTTAGTCATGAGCTTGGACTTTTCGGCGCTGATCTTCATGCCGTATGCGGAAGCTGCTTTATCAAGATGTTCCACCAAGCTCATCAACTTATCTTCATTTCCTGCAAGGCTGTCAATATCATGTGCAAATCACAAATTGGTGATTGTTCTTCCCCCAATGCTAACTGTTCCTTCATGATTTTCCAAGGCATCCTCCATGATCCTCTCCAAGAAGACACTGAAGAGGGTTGATGACAGCACACATCCCTGGCGCACACCGACAATGGTACGGAACCAGTCACCTATGCTGCCATTCAGGAAGACGGCGCTAGTGGCTTTGCTGCACAGCTCTTCAATCATGTGGATGAGGCTGGCATTGATGCTGTACTT
>CM065726.1:71491763-71556763 GCA_033310375.1 Conus canariensis | reverse complement strand
CACCTGACACTGATAGCTCCCTGTAGACTACCTATCAAAATGTTGCCACATGACGACCTGACATTGATAGCCCCCTGTAGACTACCTATCAAAATGTTGCCTCACAACCACCTGACATTGATAGCTCCCTGTAGACTACCTATCAAAATGTTGCCTGATGACAACCTGACATTGATAGCTCCCTGTAGACTACCTATCAAAATGCTGCCTCATGACAACCTGACATTGACAGCCCCCTGTAGACTACCTATCAAAATGTTGCCTCATGACGACCTGACATTGATAGCTCCCTGTAGACCACCTATTAAAATGTTGCCTCACAACCACCTGACACTGACAGCCCCCTGTAGACTATCTATCAAAATGTTGCCTCACAACCACCTGACATTGACAGCCCCCTGTAGACTACCTATCAAAATGTTGTCACATGACGACCTGACATTGATAGCTCCCTGTAGACTACCTATCACAATGTTGCCTTAGGACGACCTGACATTGATAGCCCCCTGTAGACTACCTATCAAAATGTTGCCTCACAACCACCTGACATTGATAGCTCCCTGTAGACTACCTATCAAAATGTTGCCTCACAACCACCTGACATTGATAGCTCCCTGTAGACTACCTATCAAAATGTTGCCTCACAACCACCTGACATTGATAGCTCCCTGTAGACTACCTATCAAAATGTTGCCTCATGACGACCTGACATTGATAGCCCCCTGTAGACTACCTATCAAAATGTTGCCTCATGACGACCTGACATTGATAGCCCCCTGTAGACTACCTATCAAAATGTTGCCTCGCAACCACCTGACATTGATAGCTCCCAGTAGACTACCTATCCAAATGTTGCCCCATATGATACAAGTGGGGAAAATAACACACACAAAAAAGGGGGAAATTTATGTTCACTCTTCAGGTTTTTACTGGGAAAAAATGCAAATGTGTGAAAGAGAAACACGAGGCTTCATTTACCTTAAAAAAAGTTTGTTTTTTTTAAACAAAAAGAAAAAGCCTGCTGATGTCTCCACCTTGATGAATGTTGTTTTGTCTCAGTGTTTAATGCACATACAGATTACCTGGCAAGTCCACATCCAGGGGACTGCAAGAGGCATAGAAGTTGTAGGCGTCATCCACAGATGTCTGGCCCAGCCCTCCTCCTCCTTGTGTGATGTAGGATCTGAAACAGTGTCAGACACAATCCAGACAGCCATACTCAGGAGAGCACCCACTGCGTGTTTGAAGTGCTCGGGTGTGTGCTGGGTATGTCTTTACTGACCTGCTACATGCTGGGATGAATTCAGTACCCTGATACATACTAGGTACAATTGCAGGACCCCAGTGCTTGCTGGTTATGTTTGTAGCACTCTGGTGCATATTGGGCATGTCTGTGTTCTATTTGTTGTATCCTGGTACATGTTGGGATGATTACAGTACCCTGGTGCATGCTGGGTATCTTTGCAGTTTTCTGGTATGTTTGGTATCTTTGTACAATCCAGGTACATGCTGGCATGTGTGTAGTAGCCTGGTGCATGCAGGATACATTTACAGCACTCTGGTGCATGCTGGGTATCTTTGTAGTACTCTGGTGCATGCTGGGTATGTTTGTAGTACTCTGATGCACGCTGCATATGCTTGTAGTTCTCTGGTGCATGCCGTGTATCTTTGTAGTACTCTGGTGCATGTTGGGTATGTTTGTAGTACTCTGGTGCATGCTGGGTATGTTTGTAGTACTCTGGTGCATGCTGGGTATGATTGTAGTACTCTGGTGCATGCCGTGTATCTTTATAGTACTCTGGTGCATGTTGGATATGTTTGTAGTACTCTGGTGCATGCTGGGTATGTTTGTAGTACTCTGGTGCATGCTAGGTATGTTTGTAGTACTCTGGTGCGTGCTGGCTGGTGCATGCTAGGTATGTTTGTAGTACTCTGGTGCGTGCTGGGTATGTTTGTAGTACTCTGATGCATGCTGGGTATGGTTGTAGTATTCTGGTGCATGCTGGGTATGGTTGTGGTACTCTGGTGCATGCTGGGTATGGTTGTAGTACTCTGGTGCATGCTGGGTATGGTTGTAGTACTCTGGTGCATGCTGGGTATGTTTGTAGTACTCTGGTGCGTGCTGGGTATGTTTGTAGTACTCTGGTGCATGCTGGGTATGGTTGTAGTATTCTGGTGCATGCTGGGTATGGTTGTAGTATTCTGGTGCGTGCTGGGTATGTTTGTAGTACTCTGGTGCATGCTGGGTATGTTTGTAGTACTCTGGTGCATGCTGGGTATGGTTGTAGTATTCTGGTGCATGCTGGGTATGGTTGTAGTACTCTGGTGCGTGCTGGGTATGTTTGTAGTACTCTGATGCATGCTGGGTATGGTTGTAGTACTCTGGTGCATGCTGGGTATGGTTGTGGTACTCTGGTGCATGCTGGGTATGGTTGTAGTACTCTGGTGCATGCTGGGTATGTTTGTAGTACTCTGGTGCATGCTGGGTATGGTTGTAGTACTCTGGTGCATGCTGGTGTGTTTTGTAGTACTCTGGTGCATGCTGGTATGGTTGTAGTATTCTTGTACATGCTGGGTGTCGTTGTTGTAGTCTGGTGTACACTAGATAGGTTTGAAGCACTCTGGTGCATGATGAGTACCTTTGTAACACTTTGGTGCAGCAGGGTATCTTTGTAGTTCTCTGGTGAATGCTGTAACTATTCATAGTATCCTGGTGTATGCTTGACATGTTTGTAGTATTCTGGTGCATGCTTAGTATGTTTGTAGTAACCCGATGCATCACAGAGAACCTTTATAACACAGTGTAACTGCTGGGCATATCTGAGATTTCCTATGAGTCAATAAATGACAGTTTCTGTTTTTCTGTTATTTTAATTTCTTAACTGTCACCCAGACATTTAAGTGCACATACATGCATGGTTTCCACTTTGGATTTCAAAGAGAGAGCAGTCATGCAGAAATCCAACCCCACTCACGCAGGCTGATACTGCAGGCCAGGAGGGGGAGCCAAACCCGACAGACGTGGTGCTTCTAGCAGGCCATGGAACCCGGAGTCCAGCAGACCTAAGCCTGCAGTCCCCTGCTCCCCTCCCCGGGACAGACTGAACCGGTTGTCCAGCAGTCTGCTGTTTGTGTTGCCTCCCACTGGAGGGTTCCTGTCCACCTCCTCCAGGCGTGAGCGCCCCCGTGTCATCTCCAACCTTGAACTGACAACAGAGACAAGACAGCTTGCTGGTTTGCCTGTTTGAGGTTAGAAGCAACAGTGATGACAGGTGACTGACTATGTAATGTTACTCCATCATCATAATAACCATGATCTGTTTTATCAGTTTAACTTGATGGCTTGTGCTGATGCTGTATTCAACACCTAACTCATTCTCTGTGAACTGCCCAATCTTCAGCAATGGCAGAGTGAAGAATTCTTGTTCTTGCACACCCAAGTTTCAGTCCAAGGAAAACTGCACAGGCCATCAGTTTAACCAATCAATGCTATAAAACTCTCTCCCATAGACCAAAAAATTGTAAATTTTTTCTCTGAAGTGTTGTTTTGAGTCTGAGCTCACAAGTTCCCCATACAAGATAGAAGAACTAAAGCAATTCTTGTTTCGAAAGGTGGTCAAACTTGGGGTAGGCAAAGATTCCAATATGTGACAAAGAAAATATTACTTTTGATGGAAAAATCATTGTATTCTTCCAAGCGTATTTCTCAATAGATACTTTCACACATTCTAAAGTAAACTTGCATACCTTTGCAACTTTTTTTTTTCCTGTATCAGATTCACTCACATAAACTTAAGAAATGAAAGAAATGTATAATCAGCACATACAAAAAAAAAATCTGTCTAAATATTTTCAAAATGAACATAATCAACTTTTACACTGTGTATTAACTTGGCTGCTTTGATCATTTTGTGTATGCCTTCTGATTTTTCAAAATATGTCCAAAAGACGACATCATATGACAAGAAGTTCATTTCTATTTCATTGCCAAATTTTTACTTCCAGCAGAATACTAACACATACAACCTTTTTTTTCTTTTTTTTTTTAAAGCAGTTACACTCAAACTGATCAAAATAATGCATGTGAAATATGTAGTGTATAAAAGCTCATGCACACACACACATGAACACACGCACACATGCACACAAACACTCACACACACCACACATCTCTCAAGCAATCTACTTTAGCTGATCCAGTCTATCCAGTCCATCTGCACGGTGGGCTGGTCCTACTGCAGGAGGTGGCCGGCGACTGGATGCGCTGGACAAAGGGAGTGCTGGCACAGGAGCTTTGCGTTCCTCAGGATCATGGAGTCCACTGTAGTCTACCTTAATGTCCATCTGTTTCTCTCTGGACAGGTTCAAACAGGTAACCTTTACATGGCTGTATAGTCAAACATTACACCTCTGGTGTATGTCATGCTATTACTCAGCCTCCCATTCATTTTCATGAATAAGCCACAATACCAACAACAAAAGACCATTTTTTTTGTACAGTGATCCCATCTAAGAGCTTGTTAATACAGAAAAATTGTAACTTTGTGGGGAAGATGTCACACAAAATGGCAGTGTACAGGACAAAGCAGTTCATCATTTTCATCAGTATTATTTTGTTGCTGTTCCTGATGATGCATAAGAAAAAGTCTGCATTTTGCAGAATATTTGGCTTTTGTTGTTCTCACTGGGTGACAGGATTTTTAAACAAACACACCCATGAATGGTCTGGAAATATTCTCTTATGACTTTTTTTCTTCTGTGTCACTTTTCACACAAATCAATGAGATTATTTCAGCACCGCTCATTCCAACTCCCAGTTCACCACCACACCGTTCATGTCATCGCAGCCTCAGTACCTTCAATCCACAGAACGCAGTCAGTGTTAAGTTGTCATGAGGCAACCAATCAGAGGAGATACTTTTGGTGATGTTCAGCAATAGCTATTCTCATCCAGCATATGCAGGACACCCACCTACCAAACCCCATACTAATGATAATAATTGCTTAATCATGGAGCCAGTGTTTGTGAGCGCCCCCTTTCTAAGGACACAACCACATCCATCCATGACAGTCTCAGTGAACCTGCTGATACTAACAACCCTGACATAACAACATTGATACTAACAACCCTGACACAACAACATCCATCCATGACAGTCTCAGTGAACCTGCTGATACTAACAACCCTGACACAACCACATTGATACTAACAACCCTGACACAACCACATTGATACTAACAACCCTGACACAACCACATCCATCCATGACAGTCTCAGTGAACCTGCTGATACTAACAACCCTGACACAACCACATTGATACTAACAACCCTGACACAACCACATCCATCCATGACAGTCTCAGTGAACCTGCTGATACTAACAACCCTGACACAACCACATTGATACTAACAACCCTGACACAACCACATCCATCCATGACAGTCTCAGTGAACCTGCTGATACTAACAACCCTGACACAACACATCCATCCATGACAGTCTCAGTGAACTTGCTGATACTAACAACCCTGACACAACCACATTGATACTAACAACCCTGACACAACCACATTGATACTAACAACCCTGACACAACCACATCCGTCCATGACAGTCTCAGTGAACCTGCTGATACTAACAACCCTGACACAACAACATCCATCCATGACAGTCTCAGTGAACCTGCTGATACTAACAACCCTGACACAACCACATTGATACTAACAACCCTGACACAACTACATTGATACTAACAACCCTGACACAACCACATCCATCCATGACAGTCTCAGTGAACCTGCTGATACTAACAACCCTGACACAACCACATTGATACAAACAACCCTGACACAACTACATTGATACTAACAACCCTGACACAACCACGTCCATCCATGACAGTCTCAGTGAACCTGCTGATACTAACAACCCTGACACAACCACATTGATACTAACAACCCTGACACAACCACATCCATCCATGACAGTCTCAGTGAACCTGCTGATACTAACAACCCTGACACAACCACATTGATACTAACAACCCTGACACAACTACATTGATACTAACAACCCTGACACAACCACATCCATCCATGACAGTCTCAGTGAACCTGCTGATACTAACAACCCTAACACAACCACATTGATACTAACAACCCTGACACAACCACATTGATACTAACAACCCTGACACAACCACATCCATCCATGACAGTCTCAGTGAACCTGCTGATACTAACAACCCTGACACAACCACATTGATACTAACAACCCTGACACAACTACATTGATACTAACAACCCTGACACAACCACATCCATCCATGACAGTCTCAGTGAACCTGCTGATACTAACAACCCTGACACAACCACATTGATACTAACAACCCTGACACAACTACATTGATACTAACAACCCTGACACAACCACATCCATCCATGACAGTCTCAGTGAACCTGCTGATACTAACAACCCTGACACAACCACATCCATCCATGACAGTCTCAGTGAACCTGCTGATACTAACAACCCTGACACAACCACATCCATCCATGACAGTCTCAGTGAACCTGCTGATACTAACAACCCTGACACAACCACATCCATCCATGACAGTCTCAGTGAACCTGCTGATACTAACAACCCTGACACAACCACATCCATCCATGACAGTCTCAGTGAACCTGCTGATACTAACAACCCTGACACAACCACATCCATCCATGACAGTCTCAGTGAACCTGCTGATACTAACAACCCTGACACAACCACATCCATCCATGACAGTCTCAGTGAACCTGCTGATACCAACAACCCTGACACAACCACATCCATCCATGACAGTCTCAGTGAACCTGCTGATACTAACAACCCTGACACAACCACATTGATACTAACAACCCTGACACAACCACATCCATCCATGACAGTCTCAGTGAACCTGCTGATACTAACAACCCTGACATAACAACACATTGATACTAACAACCCTGACACAACCACGTCCATCCATGACAGTCTCAGTGAACCTGCTGATACTAACAACCCTGACACAAACTCACCAAAGGCAAACACATGAAGAGGTCATAAAAACTGGGGTCACCCATGTGACTAGGACATGAATGAGACTTGTTTTCTTATGTTGATTAATGAGGAAAGGACAATGAAGATGAGGTGATAGAGTTCCTTTCTGGTCAGAGACTGCATGACACGGCTGTACACTATGCTTCCTTTCATAAAACTTCCTAGTGTCAACTAGGCCTGAGAGATGAAAGAAAACACCTGCACAGCTGGTCAGGAAATCTGAGAAACACTCTCAAAGACACATCCATTGAGTGGATGATACTTGATTGTGTATTTCCAGCTTTCCCATTTAACCTAAAGCAAATTCTGGGTACGGCTCAATATGAGTTGAAAAATCCCACAACTGAATCCCTCTGATGGAAACCAAACCTACAACCTCCTGACCCACAGCCCACAATGCTAAGCATTGCACCACAGCTGCTGGTTATTCTTTTTGCTTTAGCTTTTTCCTTTATTTCCATAATGCAATAAATACAGGCCTCTTCTGCTGCCTGTAAAGTCGTCCACTGTGATCAAAAAAGCATTAGCGTGTAACATTTATTTCTTCTGCTGTGAAGAAATTATTTCCCTGATTCCACAATCAGTTTCATGAAAAGATTAACTGCCTGTAAACTAGTTTCACAAGTGGACATGTGGGATAGAAATCACTGAACACCTCCAGCCATCTTCCCCGTCATCATCCCTCTAAGCCCCATTCCAAAAACAAAAATTCAAAAGCATCCTCAAAGCATAATCATGGGGGGGGGGGGGGGGGGGGGGAGAAAAGAAAAACATGGTAACAAGGTGGCAAACATGACACCATCCAATTTTTTGCTACATATCGTGAACATTGTGTGGGTTAGTCACCTCCACTCTCTAGGATGGCCATGGATGCACAGTTATGGTCAGACACATGCATTTAACACAAATTTTTACTCACCATACCAATAACTATGCCACCACCATCAACAAATAACAAATTGCATTAAAAGCTGCTGTTGAATATCCAGTCACAAGTTTGTTCACTAAGCAAACCAGGCCCTCTGGAAACACAGCAATCTGTGTGAGAAAGAACACAAATAGTTGGTTGACTGCAGGACCTGGATCAATAAGACAACTTGCCTGGGGTATGGTAGCAGGTCCTTGAGGAAGAGGTGGATGAGGGCGCTTCGGTTTAAAACCTTCTTTGCTCAGAGGGACAAGTGGGAATGGGTGACAGTGGGCAGGGAGAAATGGGGAAGTGAGGAAGTGAGCACTGCCAAAAAGCTGAAAAGTGAATACTGCTTGAAGATGAAAAGTGTTCAGCAAGGATTGAGGGGGAAGGAAGGAGAGAGTTGGAAGGCCACAACCTCTCCCACATGCAGATTGCTGCAGTCTGGCAAAATTCATCTTCCTCTATAAGACGTAAAGAACAAGAGTCCCTCCTTATTCACAAACTTGGCACTATCCACCCAAATGGAATCAATATCAAACACTGACTTTCCACTATAACAGCCCTTTGTTCTTACTTATCTTGATTTTGTCTCTTAACATTATTATTACTATTTTTATTTACTTTATCCCCCCCCCCCCCAGTCCTTCTGCTCTTTGCCCATTTCTCTCTTCTTCCCCACCCTGCCCTCTCCTTCTATACCCCCCCCCCCCCTCATCCCTTCCAACTCTCTCCTTCCTTCCCCCTCAATCCTTGCTGAACACTTTTCATCTTCAAGCAGTATTCACTTTTCAGCTTTTTGGCAGTGCTCACTTCCTCACTTCCCCATTTCTCCCTGCCCACTGTCACCCATTCCCACTTGTCCCTCTGAGCAAAGAAGGTTTTAAACCGAAGCGCCCTCATCCACCTCTTCCTCAAGGACCTGCTACCATACCCCAGGCAAGTTGTCTTGTGTGAGAAAGATGAACTATCATCTGATCCAAAGTTCAGAAACAAACTAGGATCTGGAGTGAAACCTGATCTAGTTATTATGCAAACATGCAAACTAACAGTTTGTTCAATCAAGAATCTCCTTAAGTGACACTTCTGTAAGTGACATATACATTTGTATACTTATGCATAAGCATAATATACACACACATGCCAACATGCATGTATTCAAACATACAGTGAAATTCAAACATACATGCACATGGACAGACAAATCATAAATACATAGGCACATACACATAAATACATCGACACATACACGTACATACATAGGCACATACACATACATACATAGGCACATACACATACATACAGAGTCAAATGATGGCTATGAAAAGTAGTAATACTATTACAAAAAAAGCATATGCGTAAATTAACATGCAAAAATATAATTATACATTCATTCACACACACACACACATAAGAACACACGCACGCACACACACACACACACACACACACACACACACACACACACACACACACTCACACACAAACACAAACACACACACACGCATGCATGCATGCATGCACGTGTGCACACACGCATGCACACACGCATGCATGAATACATGCATGCACACACTCATGCACATATACACACGTATGCATGCACGAACACACACACACCCACACACGCACACACTCATGCACACACACACTCATGCACGCTTGAACACACACAGACGCACACAGGTACGCATGTACACACAAACACACACATACACACACACACACGCGCATGCACACACACACACACACACACACACTCACACACACACTGAACGAGACAACAGTAAATGAAACTATGACTATCGTAATACATACTTCCATGCAATGATGTATCCATGGTTACAGAAGCACAGAGCGAAGAATATTAGAAGAACTGTGTGTGTGTGTGTGTAAGAGACAGGGAGAAATGGAAGCAAGACCATGTGTGAACAACAGAACAAAATGAGTGGGAAACACTATAAACTATACTACTGAGAAAATATTTCACTGTCTGATCTTAAGTCATTCAGAAAAAAAGAAATTCAAATAAAAACATAAATATGCAAACGTTATTCCAAAGACAACATGAAATACAGACCACATTTTTGTACAATAAAATGAAAATGAAAATACATAAACAAGAAAGTAATAAATATCTCTGTAAATGAATGAAAGTGCTAAAAATGAGTGAATAAATAATTCAAGAACTACTTGACTACATAACTAACCCAGAACACACACACAAATAAGTTTAACAAAAATTAATCAATCATTTAATCAAATTCTTGACTGATTAATGGACTGACTGATTGATTGCCGTTTACAGACTGCTTGATAAATCAATCAATCAATCAATTATCAATTAATCAATCAATCAATAATCAATTCATTAACAAAATCACTGACTGTCAGGCATTGGTTGTCTGCCCTTTTTGGCTTATCGTTGTATTTTTGTTACATTTTTACTTAAAGTCACACCAATCAGACAGTGACCCCATTCCACCCATGAGAAGGGTGTGGTGGGACATGCACCCCATTTGGCAAATTGGCCCTGGCAGAGTGGTATGGGAGCTTCTTCAAGTCCCAGCATCTTACCCCCTGCTGTCATCACCTAACCAGCAGCCATATGTATGTCAGCAGGTCCAGGGAGTTTTTGCTGTGTTGGAAGATGGCCTTTAGGATTCGTTGAATTCAAACTTTTGGCGTTATTTTGTGTTTTTGATCCTTTTTTTTCAAACTGTCAGAATTATTCATCACACGAAAAATTATTATTTTACAGTGCTTTAACTCAATGCAGACGTAACTTTCTGCCACAACCGTGACATGCTGAGACGCACTATTTTCGGTATTTTTACAAAAAATATACAGACAGAACCCAACCGAATACAACAATAAATATTATGTTTTTGAAAACTTCAAATCATGTTCTTTTAGAAAAAAAATACTAGTCCTGTGCTCAGTACACACTTCAATCGCCACTGGTTTGAAAAGTGTAGGCAAACAGCTATCAGCAAAAACTTTTTCTCTACGTAAGTATGGATGAAAAATCAATATGATCGTAACCGTAGTCAACACAATTTGTAGCAAACACATAAAAACAATGCATCTTTCACACACACCGCTGTGTGCATGGTCTAAACCTCAAACAGAGAGCTGCTGTCACATATTTGAAGAAAAAATGCAAAAATTTCATCATCATTTGGTATGTGCAACTCACCATCGTCACTCATATCCTCTCTGTCCGATTCTGCAAGTTCGGAAAACAGTTTGGAAAAGTTCAACAAGTTCGGAAAACAGTTCCAGTTCTTCATTTGATCGTTCTTCCATTATTCTTTCAATTACTTCTTGAAATAAGATGTTTCTGTTCGCTACAACTCGCTGACACTTCGGTGCCGACAACATGATGAACACGGGCAGCCAGAGTTATCTCCAGCTATCCCATAATATGAGCGAAAACGTAGAATCAAAGCGAGATAATACACCAAGGGAGAGTACCACCTAATAGAGGAGATCCTCATCTTTCTGTAGATACCATGATTGTTTCCCTTAGACCACACAGCTGCATGTGAAAATTCGAGTATATCGTCGATCACCTGGCGGGCGACGTGTCTGTGTGAAGCACTCAACCCGTCGTCGGCCAGGTGATCGACAAGGTGCCAATGAGTTAAGTCAACTGATTCAAAATTCTCCTTCTCCAATCTTCAAACAACATACAAATGGGAAAAAAAATAATAAAATTCATGCTAATGAAAAGACACTTGGACAGACACTGTGTTTTCCAGCCTCAGTCTCTTGCCTTGAGCAGTCAACATCAGCATCAGTGTGGCGCCTTGGCCCAATCCTCCTCTGAGGGAGGAGTTCTTTTTCTCCCCTCCCTATACAGCTTAACTGTCCTGGAGGAGTTGGTGAACCAGTCATGTGACTTAGTGTCACACTAAGAGTAACATGTGCATGTGATAAATGGGAGCAGCAAGGAGTGTATTGTTGTAGTTGGGGGAGCTAAACGACTTTCTCTTTGTAATGATCTGAATCAGTCTTCAACCTTGAAAAGGACCTGCAGTGTCCACCTTAAACTGTTGGGATTTTTATTTCTGTAGTTGTGCCACAGAAAGAAAAATTCAGTTTTTGAATTCTTAGGCCAGGACTGTGTAACCCTGATGACTGATCTCTGAGCAAGAAAGTCTCTGTTCTTCTAATCTGAAACTCTGCCTTTAACCAGCTAGGAGCTGGATGTGACCCCCAGGTGTTTGACTTCGAGGGCATCCAGTGCTAGAAAGTTGGAAGATTCACCCTAGTTTAGTTTGTCCTTTACTGATTCTTCTCAAGAGGGAAAGTTATAGGAATCATGGAAAACTTTGACACTAACTGTTTTCTGTCCCTTTGAAAAGCTCTCTTTTGCATGATAAGCTTTTGTGATCTGAGCAATTTCTTCTCTTTTTCTTTTCCTTTTGGTTGTCTACCAATGGTGGAAAGTAATTCCACCTTCGGCGGAGAAGTGAGTTTATTACTGTGTGTGCATTGTACTTTGACAAGTGTAATAGAGAGCTTTGTTATGTGCTGGACATGGTCTCCCAGTTTCCGAATGTAGCCCCCGCCACTCACCCCCCTGATTAAAAGCTACAGAAACACCCTCCAGGGTATTCAGGCTCCCGAGTCCACCAGATGGTGACCCTCTTTCAGGCCCTTTTCCTGTTTGTGTAAGAGTGAATAGGACTGAAAAGGTTCATTGACTTAAATTGTATGTGAAGCTGTGCTGTCAAATGTGTTTGTGTCCAGCTGTGTTTTGGGTGTGAGATCCTCATTGAGAATTCTGTTTGTGTTCTCTCCCTTCACCTATCAGACTGCCTTGTCCCTACACCCCAAATGCAAGCTGACAGGCAGCTTGCAACACTGGTCAACAGAAATTACTTCCAAAAAAAAAATTCAAAACTACACAGAATAACAGGAGCTGTTACAGATGTTCAAAATCACAAATTTTCATGGTATACTCTCATGTGGTCATTTCCTGGCTGTATAGAAGGAAAGAAGAGCAGACTTGTGAAAAATCCTTGATGTTCACTCTCTATGTTTGGTTAGCTCACAGGAAATATAATAGCATACATTATTTTTCTATGTAAATCTCTCTCTATATATTTAGTATTTTTCAATGTAAATCTCTCTCCATAATTATATTTACTTCATCATCTTTCTTTCTCTCCCTCTCATCTCTTTTCTTTGTGTTTTTCTCTTTTTTCCCCTATTTCTCCTTCTGTCCTTTTTTTTCTGTGCTTGTTAGTCTTTTTCTCTTTCTTTGTCTTCTTCACTAACTTGTCTTTTCTTTATTTTTGTAACTACTTACTTTATATGCTTACTAAACTTTTCACATATGTTTTTCCCTACTGTGTAATTTCTCTTTCCAGATTATGCTTGCCCACTGCTGTGCAAATAATCATTTCTTTGCAAATGAGACGCATTTTAAAACACTGGGATTTCAAACAACAGAACATACACACAAAATACAAATGAAATGTAAATAAATGCAAAACCTCATGAAGAAACAAAGAAAAAAGCAAATAACTGTGCAAATGCAACAACAAGATCACAGTAAAAAGCAAGCATCCAAGCACCAATGACAACAGCCACATAATCAGCATGCTATGTTCTGAAATAAAACCCAAAGCAAAATGTTACCCAGTATAGTTGATGTTCCTTTCAGCTTCTTTCTCTCTGAATAACAACAATAAACATACATGATGAGTTCCCTAAAATGCATGGAAATGAATCTCCCCATCCTCACTAACTCAGACAATAGGGTTTTTGTTTCATGCCCCAAGTACAAAACACACTTAGCACATGAAAAGAACCTTCAGCAACATGGGATGAGTAGCCTTGTGCAACAATTCTTTACAAAGATCCTTGATGGATAACCAAAAACATACACAGAATAAAGCAATGGCTGGTGCTACATTGTTAAGACATGTTCTTCACAAGGAAAGCAACCCAAATTTCACATAGAAATATAATGTAACCATACAGTTACAGTTTTCATTAAAACAAAGTTGTTTCAGAAACAGCACTGAGGCTGTTGGGCGGCGTTGTTCTGTACTCTGCTTACCTTCTCCTGCCTTCAGCCGCCTCCCTTATCTGCTTCTGCAGCTCATCCCGGTACTGCTGCTTCTGCCGACGCTTGGCCTCCTCTGTGGAATAGGGACCTGACACACACAGGCATAGGTTTGCGGTTTATTTTCTTTGTTCACAAACTTGTACACACTATGCAACACACAGGTAACAGTTTTGAACACTTTGATAAGCAGAACAGGCATGCTGAAATTAGGGGTGGAGGGGGGAGGGATGTTCGAACAGAGATTACACCAAAATTTCAACTCTAAATGTAAAATATGCATCTTCAAAAGTGTTTGGCTACATGTAATAATACGCTATTTTACGTCTTAGTTTATAACTTTACACAGGCCATTTGGGGGCAGTATTCCATCTCCTTCAAACAAGCAGGGTGTTCTGAATCTTAAGTTCATCATGTGCCTATGTCCATCCTAAGATGTACGCGATGATGTAATGAAAGACCCTCAAGAAAAGGGGAAAGTTCCCGCCCACATGAGAGAGAAAGACTTGGTGCTTGAGGCCAGTCCTGACAGTGAAATCTTCCCGTCCTTAGTTGGTTCATTGTAGAGTAAACCCTGAGAATCTATGTTTATGTCAGTTATGTAAGGAAATGTTTATCACCCACAAACATGACACAGTGTTGTGGGTTTTTTGTTATTTTTCTTGTTGTTTTTTTGTTTTGGGGTTTTTTTGTTGTTGTTGTTGGTTTTTTGGGGTTTTTTGTTGTTTTTTTTCTTTTTTGGGGGGGGGGGGGTTAGTACAGTATCTATCTCCTCCAAACAAACTAGTTTTGGTGCAGTATCTCCTTCAAACAGACCATTTTTGTGCAGTATCCACTTCAAACAAGTTATTTCTGGAGCAGTATTTCCTTCAGTCTGGCCATTTTTTCAATAGTACCTGCTTCAGACATGTCCTTTCTGATACAGCATGTGTCTGCTTCAAACTGGCCACTTTTTGTGCAATATCTATCTGCTTCCATCAGCCATGTTTGCCACAAATGTACCCAATCTTCTTCTGTTCAGTGAACTGCCTGCTAAATGTCTTCTGCTAAGCAGAAAAACACTTTCCAGGAAGGTGTAGAGCCATGTCTGAAGAACAGAGAAAAAAGGTCAGGCTTTTCATCCATCATTAAAAACAAGTAAAAAAATTTCCCCCCACAACACCATCTTTATACAGGCCACCAGAACACACCTTCTGATCTCCCCTTCCAGGTGATTTAATCTCAGAACTCTTGAAGTAAATTCGTCTGTATTGCACACATCATCAACATGCTAAATTTTACATCACAGTGTTTCATCATCAAAGCCTTTCATTCCTTTTCACACACACACACACACACACACACACACATACACACACACACACACACACATACATACACACACACACACACACACACACACACATACACACACACACACACACACACACACACATACATACACACACACACATACACACATACACACACATACATACACACACACACACACACACACACACACACATACACACACACACGCACACACACACACACACATACATACACACACACACACACACACACATACACACACACACACACACACACACACACACACACACACACACACACACACACACACACACACATACACACACACACGCACACACACACACACACACACGCACACACACACACACACACTCACAAACACACACATTCTCTGACTCACTCATCCATTCACATTACACAACTGAATAATAGAAAAAATTACAGTGATGCTCATAAATATTAGTATACGCTTATAACTAACAATTTACAGAGTATGTATACAGTGATACTCATAAATATTAGTATATGCTTATAACTAACAATTTACAAAGTATGTAATATGTACAAGAAACAATGAAAAAGTAAAAGAACAAAAAGTTAAAATGAAAGACTGTGAATCTAAATGACAAATAGTGGTATGCGTAAATCTTCTCATTACAAATTGAAAGACATGTACCACAAAAACTGACACATGCAAAACATAAATGGGCAACACACAGAGAAAAAGCTACTGTATACTTCAGCCATAAAAACTGTTACTTACAATAAAAATAAAAGGCGGCTCTGCGGTGTTAAAGTTCACAGACATTGGTTCATGGTCCTGACCAGAACATCCCAGGGATTACTAGGTGCATCCTCACCAGCAAATGCCAGGTCACAGAATGATTATGTAAAGGTAGAAGAAAATGCTCCCATTTTCCAGGGGGTGGGGAAGGAGGGTTGGGGGTGAAATAGGGAAGGGGAATAGAAAACAAGGGGTAAAGATGAGGGGTAACATGGAGGATTATTGAAGGGATAACTGCCCTCTCATCTTCCATTCTCCTTCAATTGCACTACAAGCATTACCGCCCATTCCACTAAAACTATACACAACCACACTCAGGTCATCACGTCACAGCCCCAGCACTCCACAGGGAGAAGCCACTATCAGCTGTTCATGACACAACCCCTAAGGAACATGTGGCTATTGTTGATCCCCTCACAAGGAAGGCAGCCACACTCCACCTCCAACAGACTGAACTGCTTTCCAGATGGGCACTGTGGCCGCCGCTGACCACAGCGGAACACAATGCCCATGAAGCACGCAGCAGACTGCAGGCCTCAGGGTCCTGCTAGTATCAGAACCTGACGCAGCTTCACATCACAGCTACTTCAAAGTGGGAATTCTTGATCGACTAAACAATCACCAGAATATTCAAAGTACTTCAGTAAGTCCAGCTGCCTTTTTTTTTTCCTTAATAATATGAACAAGACAACACACAGCTTAAGCTTTGTGATACCAAATTTAGAAAAAAGAACATAAGCACTGAAAAAAAAAGAAAAAAAAACCAATGCCAAGGTGCAGCATTCATACTGGCATTGCACCCCTGACTGTGGTAACCCAGCTCCTGGATCAGTCCCCTGTGACCACTGTTCTGCTCTGCTTTCCTTTCCCCATGCAAGGCAGAAAGTTAAGGCAAAAGAAAAGTTTTCAATGAGCTAATATGCAAACTGTAGTAAAAGGGAATAAGTTCCATTATCACAAGATGAAAAAAGATTCAAATCCCTGTACACACCATGTAAATTTAGGAAATGACATAAACTGATTGAAAAAAAAACAAAAAAACAAAACCTGAATCTCAAATGAAAATATACAATGTGCTATAATATCGCTCATGGTGTTGCCATTTCTACAGTGACCTATATCCCTCTGATTGTGTGGCAATCAGCACAAGCTATCATCACTTTTGATGAGGCTGTCTACCACTCACAGCTCAAAGGTCATCCACCCTTAACCCACAGTGCAGCTCACAGTGCAGGTAATAGTGTGGCCAAATTTGACTCAATGTGTCCAATACCCCGCATCATTATCAAAAGAAAAAATCAACATCTAGATAGAAGTGCATCACTGACAAAGAAATTGTTCTGTGGGGAAAAAAATGAGAGAAAGCATGGCATAAATCATCAATTCTCTTGTTAAATAAACAAACAAACAAACAAACTTAAGAAGAATTGCCATTTTTTTGTTTTCGTAAGAGTTACTGAACAGACCAGCACCACAAGACCCTCCACATATCCCAACGGCAGAAATTGATCTGCCAATCAATTGTGATCCACCAACCAGGGAAGAAATCGTCAGTGCTATCAAGAAAATGAAGAATAGAAAGGCAGCAGGCCCAGACGCAATTCCAGCAGAAACACTAAAAGCTGACATCAATACCACAGCATACATACTTCAACCACTTTTTGAGAAGATATGGACATACGAAGAGGTCCCTACAGACTGGAAAGACGGACGCATCATTAAATTACCAAAGATGGGAGATCTCAGCAACCGCGGAAACTATAGTGGCCTCACTCTCCTGTCAGTACCAGGCAAGGTCTTCAACAGGATTCCTGTAGAGAGAATAAAGGATGAAGTAGACAAAACACTTTGCGACCAACAAGCCGGCATCCGGAAAGATCGCTCCTGCACAGACCAGATTGCCATGCTAAGGATCATCATGGAACAAACTTTAGAATGGAACACTTCACTCTACATAAATTTTTTGGAATTTCAGAAAGCCTTCAACAGCTTGTACAGAGACAGCTTGTGGCAACTATTACGGCACATGGAGTATCAGCAAAGATCACCAATTTGATTTAGAAATCCTATGAAGGAATAGCATGCCAGGTGATTCTTGCAGAACAGACAACACGTCAATTTGAGGTGAGGACCAGAGTCCATCAGGGTTGCCTCCTCTCACCATTCGTGTTCCTTCTGGCCATTGACTGGGTGATGAAGAGGACGACAGAAGAAAATAGGAATGGCATACAGTGGACACTCTGGACCCAGCTCGACGACCTGGACTTCACGGACGATCTGGCCCTGCTCTCCCATACCAGACAACAGATGCAGAACAAAACATCAGACCTGTCAATCTTTGCAGCAAAGCTCGGCCTTACCATCCACCCGCAGAAAACCCAAATACTAAAAATTAACACAGTCAGTCCAGACCCTGTGATGCTAGATGGAGCCCCACTGGAAGAAGTCAGCAGCTTCACCTATCTGGGTAGTGTAGTCAACCAGCGAGGGGGAACTGATGCCGATGTGAAAACCAGAATAGGAAAAGCAAGAGCAGCCTTCATCACTCTGAAAAACATTTGGAAATCTCGACTAATCACCACCAGGATGAAAATCCACCTCTTCAATTCAAACATCAAATCTGTCCTCTTATATGGATCAGAGACCTGGCGAACTACAAAGACCACCATTCAAAAACTGCAGACGTTCGTTATCAGCTTCCTGCCAAAGATCCTCCACATCTATTAGTCAGAAACAATCAGCAACAAAGAGCTGTGGGAAAGAAGTAACCAACTGCCAGTAGAGCAAGACATCCGTAAAAGAAGATGGCAGTGGATAGGACACACGCTTCGAAACCCCCGGACACCACCACCAGAAAAGCTCTGACCTGGAATCCTCAAGGCAAAAGGAAGCGAGGAAGACCAAGAACCACCTGGAGGTGGGACCTGGAAGCAGACACCAGGTGGATGGGTTACAGCTGGGGCAAAATAGAAAAGATTGCCCAGCACTGTAGTCATTGGCATGCAGTTGTTGATGACCTATGCTCTGGCAAGAAGATATGGACATGCTCTGGTAAGGTGGCAGTGCAGAAAAGATTTAAAGATATGTTTGCCAATGCACCTACAATACGCATTTGTATAATGTAACCAAAAAATAGCTTGCAATGAAACTGAAACATTCATGCATGCCAATGATGACAGAGATCAATCTAAGTGCTCCAAAATTTGTAGTGTGGACAAAAATCAACACAAACCCGTAACTATTGGCGTACCATCATGCAAATGGAATAATTGATGTCTGCCTTATAAATTCATAGCTACTTCATAGCTAGACAGCCATCAATGAAAGACTCAGTCAGCAAGCTCCTCCCACTAAAGGAGAAATGAATGACCATGTAAAGGTACTTGGCAGCAATAGCTCTCGAAATCTCTCCAATCTTTCAGAGGAGGTAACGATTTTAAGTACAGTAGCCCTTGCCAGCTCATCTGTCAATGTTCTCTAAGTTCTGTATGCAGTCTATTGGTAATGAAAAGGTAGTTCCCAGCTCCAAATGATAATGCCCTGGTATACCTCGGCAATCAGGTATGATCATGAGAAGTGAGGACTGTGTGGCCTTAGTCTGTGGCCACACTATGACCTGTGATGTACGCTGCAGATTGTGGACTGAGCGCAATGAAAAGGATGTCACCAATTACTGTTGAGACAGCCACAACACAAGTGACAGTCATATAGGTAGAGCTTGTGGTGAGCAACAGTAATATTACAACTAGTTATCACTTCTCACCACCAGCAGACAGCTATCGCTCATGGTGTTGCCGTTTCTACAGTGACCTATATCCCTCTGATTATGTGGCAATCAGCACAAGCTATCATCACTTTTGATGAAGCTATCCACCACTCACAGCTCAAAGGTCATCCACCCTTAACCCACAGTGCAGCTCTCAGTGCAGGTAATAGTGTGGCCAAAGTCTTCATGAAAATAGTGGTAGTTCAGTGGATAGTGACTTCCTGGGGAGCTGAGAAACACTGGCCCTTGGTTAAAGTCCTGCAGACAGCAGGTTCTTCTCCCTCCTCCTCTCTAGACCTCAGCTGGTAAGTAGAATGTTGAGTTTAAAATGAGACTATAAACTCAGGTCTCGCGCACAACATACACCTAATGCATATAACAGAACAGATGGCAACTCAGGTTCTGTCCTTGGGAAGATTCCACTGAAAAATCCACTTAAACAGGAAAACAAAACCAGATGTAGAGAGAAAAGACAACGACAACAAAGACTGATACTGGACTAGGATGCCACCAGTTTCTCCAGGACCAGCCCAAATTTGATGAAGAGAGATTTGTCATGACAAAACAATCCTAACCTGACAAGGATGCTGAGCATTTTGCAATGGTATGCTCAAGTGATGCTGACATGAATGTCATGACAAAAGCTACAGCTCAAGGAAATCTGCGCAAAAAAAAACAACCTGTAAGGTGTAAATCAGAATATGTTAATCTACAAATGTCACCTAACGCAGGATTTTATCGAACTTGTTAAACATGACTGACGCTTAGTACATATAAGTAAGTAACCAAATGGATGGATCCATGTTTCTTGGCTTCTCAGTCTCTATGTACATTAGGCATTACAGCTATTTTTTTTTTCTTTTTTTAGTTTTGTTGGTTTTAATCCTTTCTCATTACAGAACTCTAAAACTGTTCAGAAAAAAATGTCGCTTGACAAAAAAACATATTTTACATACAACCATGCATCACCACCAGAACAATTCCCACAAATCAATCCCTCACTCCTTCACTACCCAAATCTACATTCCACAGACTGATTTTAAAACTAAAAAAGGAAACAAAAGAGAACTGAATCTGTGCATGAACTACCTGCCACAGTTTGAAAAATGCCTAATACAAAACAACAGAAATGATGATTAGTGGTGCAAACAGACCCAGAATGACACCAAGAATTGCCAAGGTACAATCTCCCCAATGCATGAAGATAAACAACATACCACTCTGGGACGGCACAGCTCTGGAAGTGCCGCCCTCTGAATCTGAAAGCAAGGTACTGTTACAAGCCAGGATTCTCAAAGGCCAGCAACTCTGTGACAGGTATTCACCTAAAGCCTTAGACTTGTGACTGCCTTACAATAATAAGATGATCGCTTAAGATGAGTATGTTAGCCGAGTGGTTACAGCACTCAATTTTCATTCCATAAATTGCAGGTTCAAGCTTCAGCGATGCCTGGTCCGTAAAAAGGGCAAAGTAGGCTTTTTCCAGTTTTCTGGGTCAACATATGTGTAAACATGTTAAAAGGTGAACTCCCCTGTATGATTATACACACAGAAAATATCACTTTCAAGATCCAATCATCTGTGTCAACATCAGGTGGGTTATGCTTCATTGTTTTTGTTTCTATTGTCACACTGTATAGCCCAACCAACCACACAGGACATTTTTCAGGGTCATCAAACTCATAAATAACATCCTGAACAGAAACAAACAACAAAAACAATGACATAAAGCTGAACTTTGGACATCATTATGGCTGATAAAACAGGACCGAGCAGACAGTGCCAGGATTCCTCTTGATTTCTCACCACTGGTTAAAAATATGAAATACTAAAAAATACTTAAAAGCAAAAAACAAAAACAAAAAAAACAATCAAAAGCCATATGGGCAAATAGATACCAGAGAATGCCCACTGGCCACTCTGATTAGTAAACATAATTTTCACTTCCTATCATCTATGCTCTGTGTGTGTGTGTGTGTGTGTGTTGGGACGCAAGTGTACATACGCCGGTACTGTTTGTGTACATGTTAAGAAGCATTCTTCAAACTGCACATGTCCATATATTCTATAATAACTACAAGTCAGCTAACACAGTCTACTATCACTCATCATCAGCGTCACTGTTCTTACGGTCTATCACCCATCATCACTGTCACTGTTCTTACAGTCTGCTATCACTCATCATCAGTGTCACTGTTCTTACAGTCTGCTATCACTCATCATCAGTGTCACTGTTCTTACAGTCTGCTATCACTCATCATCAGTGTCACTGTTCTTACAGTCTGCTATCACTCATCATCAGTGTCACTGTTCTTACAGTCTATCACTCATCATCACTGTCACTGTTCTTACAGTCTATCACTCATCATCACTGTCACTGTTCTTACAGTCTACTATCACTCATCATCAGTGTCACTGTTCTTACAGTCTATCACTCATCATCAGTGTCACTGTTCTTACAGTCTACTATCACTCATCATCAGTGTCACTGTTCTTACAGTCTATCACTTATCATCAGTGTCACTGTTCTTACAGTCTGCTATCACTCATCATCAGTGTCACTGTTCTTACAGTCTGCTATCACTCATCATCAGTGTCACTGTTCTTACAGTCTATCACTCATCATCAGTGTCACTGTTCTTACAGTCTGCTATCACTCATCATCAGTGTCACTGTTCTTACAGTCTACTATCACTCATCATCACTGTCACTGTTCTTACAGTCTATCACTCATCATCAGTGTCACTGTTCTTACAGTCTGCTATCACTCATCATCAGTGTCACTGTTCTTACAGTCTACTATCACTCATCATCAGTGTAACTGTTCTTACAGTCTATCACTCATCATCAGTGTCACTGTTCTTACAGTCTGCTATCACTCATCATCACTGTCACTGTTCTTACAGTCTGCTATCACTCATCATCAGTGTCACTGTTCTTACAGTCTGCTATCACTCATCATCACTGTCACTGCACTGGTCTTACAGTCTGCTATCACTCATCATCAGTGTCACTGTTCTTACAGTCTGCTATCACTCATCATCACTGTCACTGTTCTTACAGTCCACTATCACTCATCATCAGTGTCACTGTTCTTACAGTCTATCACTCATCATCAGTGTCACTGTTCTTACAGTCTGCTGTCATTCATCATCAGTGTCACTGTTCTTACAGTCTATCACTCATCATCAGTGTCACTGTTCTCACGGTCTATCACTATCACTCATCATCAGTGTCACTGTTCTTACAGTCTGCTGTCATTCATCATCAGTGTCACTGTTCTTACAGTCTGTTATCACTCATCATCACTGTCACTGTTCTTACACTCACAGTCTGCTATCACTCATCATCAGTGTCACTGTTCTTACAGTC
This sequence comes from Conus canariensis, assembly GCA_033310375.1. Lineage (NCBI taxonomy): Eukaryota > Metazoa > Mollusca > Gastropoda > Neogastropoda > Conidae > Conus > Conus canariensis. The sequence continues at coordinate 71,533,448 of CM065726.1, read as the reverse complement.
TGCTATCACTCATCATCACTGTCACTGTTCTTACAGTCTATCACTAATCATCAGAGTCACTGTTCTTACAGTCTGCTATCACTCATCATCACTGTCACTGTTCTTACAGTCTGCTATCACTCATCATCAGTGTCACTGTTCTTACAGTCTACTATCACTCATCATCACTGTCACTGTTCTTACAGTCTATCACTCATCATCAGTGTCACTGTTCTTACAGTCTGCTATCACTCATCATCAGTGTCACTGTTCTTACAGTCTACTATCACTCATCATCACTGTCACTGTTCTTACAGTCTATCACTAATCATCAGTGTCACTGTTCTTACAGTCTGCTATCACTCATCATCACTGTCACTGTTCTTACAGTCTGCTATCACTCATCATCACTGTCACTGTTCTTACAGTCTATCACTTATCATCACTGTCACTGTTCTTACAGTCTGCTATCACTCATCATCAGTGTCACTGTTCTTACAGTCTACTATCACTCATCATCAGTGTCATCATTCTTACAGTCTACTATCACTCATCATCAGTGTCACTATTCTTACAGTCTATCACTCATCATCAGTGTCACTGTTCTTACAGTCTGCGATCACTCATCATCAGTGTCACTGTTCTTACAGTCTATCACTCATCATCAGTGTCACCATTCTTACAGTCTGCTATCACTCATCATCAGTGTCACTGTTCGTACACTCACAGTCTGCTATCACTCATCATCAGTGTCACCATTCTTACAGTCTACTATCACTCATCATCAGTGTCACCATTCTTACAGTCTATCACTCATCATCAGTGTCACTGTTCTTACAGTCTATCACTCATCATCAGTGTCACTGTTCTTACAGTCTGCTATCACTCATCATCAGTGTCACTGTTCTTACAGTCTGCTATCACTCATCATCACTGACACTGTTCTTACAGTCAGCTATCACTCATCATCACTGTCACCATTCTTACAGTCTACTATCACTCATCATCAGTGTCACTGTTCTTACAGTCTATCACTCATCAGTGTCACTGTTCTTACAGTCTGCTATCACTCATCATCAGTATCACTGTTCTTACAGTCTGCTATCACTCATCATCAGTGTCACTGTTCTTACACTCACAGTCTGCTATCACTCATCATCAGTGTCACTGTTCTTACAGTCTGCTATCACTCATCATCAGCGTCACTGTTCTTACAGTCTGCTATCACTCATCATCACTGTCACTGTTCATACAGTCTACTATCACTCATCATCAGTGTCACTGTTCTTACAGTCTACTATCACTCATCATCAGCGTCACTGTTCTTACAGTCTGCTATCACTCATCATCAGTGTCACTGTTCTTACAGTCTACTATCACTCATCATTAGCGTCACTGTTCTTACAGTCTACTATCACTCATCATCACTGTCACTGTTCTTACAGTCTATCACTCATCATCAGTGTCACTGTTCTTACAGTCTATCACTCATCATCAGTGTCACTGTTCTTACAGTCTGCTATCACTCGTCATCAGTGTCACTGTTCTTACAGTCTATCACTCATCATCACTGTCACTGTTCTTACAGTCTGCTTTCACTCATCATCACTGTCACTGTTCTTACAGTCTACTATCACTCATCATCACTGTCACTGTTCTTACAGTCTATCACTCATCATCAGTGTCACTGTTCTTACAGTCTATCACTCATCATCAGTGTCACTGTTCTTACAGTCTATCACTCATCATCAGTGTCACTGTTCTTACAGTCTATCACTCATCATCACTGTCACTGTTCTTACAGTCTGCTATCACTCATCATCACTGTCACTGTTCTTACAGTCTATCACTCATCATCAGTGTCACTGTTCTTACAGTCTATCACTCATCATCACTGTCACTGTTCTTACAGTCTATCACTCATCATCAGTGTCACTGTTCTTACAGTCTATCACTCATCATCAGTGTCACTGTTCTTACAGTCTGCTATCACTCATCATCACTGTCACTGTTCTTACAGTCTATCACTCATCATCAGTGTCACTGTTCTTACAGTCTATCACTCATCATCAGTGTCACTGTTCTTACAGTCTATCACTCATCATCACTGTCACTGTTCTTACAGTCCAGTCCACCACACACAGCTCTTTGAGTACTGTCTCCATCGAGCACAGAAAAGTCAACCCCATGAGGGAAGAAACAACGATATATAGAGACAACAGTTCAAAACAGTCCACCACACACAGCTCTTTGAGTACTGTCTCCATCGAGCACAGAAAAGTCAACCCCATGAGGGAAGAAACAACGATATATAGAGACAACAGTTCAAAACACAGTAGTCTAACGATTTCCATCTTGACAGAAGATAATCCTAAGCTGCACTGCATTTACTTTTTCACAATCAGATTTTTTTTTCCCTTTATTTCAAAAAAGTATAATAAAAAAAAAAATCAATAGCACAAAAAATGCCATGAAAACAGTTTAAGTTTTAGTTAAATCAGTGAAGTGTCACTGCATGCAGACTACTGATTTAATTCATAATAGATTTGAAAAGAAAAAGAACAATAATAATAATAATACATGAACTCCATAAAGTAAGTACATGAGAAGAAAAACAAGAACAAGCGGAAGAAGAAGAGGAAGAAGAGGAGAAGGGGGAGGAAGAAGAAGAAGCACAAGACAAGAAGAAAAATAAAAAGATGATGATGATGAGAATAGAGAATGAGAAGAGGACGATCAGCTGCACTTGATCCTCTGCACATTGACACGGACATACCATACTTGTCCTCCAGCAGATGAACTAGCAAACCAACACCTTCCACTTTCCACCCCAATGCAGTATGTGATACATCCCCATCAGTGCAACCATGCACTCTCTCAAATACCCTCACCCATCCATCCTGTCCCCAGCACATACACATATACACGAACACAAGTGCTTGGGGGCCATGCACACAACCACCACCCCACCTTTTCCCTTCCCACATATACACAAATGAGTATTAATAGCCAAAACACAGCAAGCTGGTGTCAGAAAGTGTCCATGACCTTTGCTGGCTTATGACCTACCTGTATTTGCCACATCTAACCCCCATCTTTGGACAACAGAAAATGAGGACTGAATGTACAGAAATTTAGAACGCAGAATCAGAGTGTCAGAAATAAGGAAATTCTCAGCACACCATTTCCAGGAGCTAAGGATACAGTTCAAACAGAATGACACATACCTCCTCCATCCCTTGTCCCCAGGGGGGCACTAAACATAAACTCACTAACCAGTGGACTGGGTTCAATCATCACTCATCATCCATGCACACTCATGAAGGGACAGAGTTGAACTGCCATCATCATCACCCACAGATTCACCAATGAAAAGAGTTCAATTATCACTCATCATCCACACATAAGAGTTGAACTATCATTTATCTTCCACACATAGGAGCTGAACTATGTTTCATCACCTACACATAATTCATCATTCACACATGCAAGCTATCCTACCATTCAGGAATCACAGTTTATTCATCATCCATGCGCAAGATTTGACTACCATCATCATCTCTTACCAATGGGTGGAGTTGAACTACCATCATCATCTCTTACCAATGGGCAGAGTTGAACTACCATTATCATCTCTTACCGATGGGCAGAGTTGAACTACCATCATCATCCCTACTTACCGATGGGCAGAGTTGAACTACCATCATCATCTCTTACCGATGGGCGGAGTTGAACTACCATCATCATCTCTTACCGATGGGCAGAGTTGAACTACCATCATCATCTCTTACCAATGGACAGAGTTGAATTACCATCATCATCTCTTACCGATGGGCAGAGTTGAACTACCATCATCATCCCTACTTACCGATGGGCAGAGTTGAATTACCATCATCATCTCTTACCGATGGACAGAGTTGAACTACCATCATCATCCCTACTTACCGATGGGCAGAGTTGAACTACCATCATCATCCCTACTTACCGATGGGCAGAGTTGCATAGCAGTCTGAAGGGTTTTCCCGAGAAGCTTCTCTTGTCCAAGGAGCTTGTCTGGTCTGTGGAGCAACACACACACACACACACACACACACACACACACACACACACACACACACACCACACATCACTTCATTTTCTCTGTCTTAGAAATGAGGAATGATGAGGTCTGTCATACAATGTTAAGATTCCAACAGAACAGTAATTGCTCTCAAAACTACAAAGAGCACAAACAGTGAAAGCACAAGTTCATACACACACACACACACACACACACACACACACACACACACACACACACACACACACACACACACAACATGCTTACTGACATAAAGGAAGAGAGAACATGAATGGAGAACAATTGAACTCTTTCCAAATTCCTTTATCTCTTCATCTTTCACCTCTGATGGACTACACAAGGATCACAGCTAGGTCATGGCACTGTGTGATCAAACCTGAAGCAAGCTGAACATTACTGTAACTACAGTATTGATGCTAACACAAAACAGCAATACCAAGGGGAAGGATGTGAAGCCAAAGTTGAAACCTGGCAAACTGCTAACTCTCAAAGCAATGTTTTACACTGTCTGTCAAAATGAATTACAGTTCCTTCCAAAAAGATGACCATAGCTGAGGTCTTCACTCCTCCTGTTAGGTTTCTTTATTATTTACACAGAGCCAAGGTTCACTTTTTGTTAGACTTTGGTGTAAGCTATCGTTTTTCTTCCCACCATTAAGGTGGCCACCTTTGGAGTGATGTCTATACAGTGTTTCTGCTGGTCTTTTTGTTTCTTCTGTTGGATGAGAGGATGTTAGATGATGATGGTAGTGTGACTGGTTGTTTTTGTCGTATATCCCACAGTTACATCACGCCTTACTGTTAAACAAAACATGGAATGAGATTTTACCTGTGTGCATGGTGGTTTGCTGTTGTTTTTATTTTTGTTGTTGTTGTTGTTGTTGTTGTTGTTGCTCTTTTCATGTCAACATGCACATAAGGAACCTCGGTTTAAAGTCTCTTCTGAAGAACCCCAAGGAGGCTGGAGTTGCATGGATGTCACCTGTAACCTGGCTGTCTCATGCAGGAATTGAACCAAAACCCTTGCTCTGTAAACCAGGCCCATCAGTTCCCTTGCTCTATAAACCAGGCCCATCAGTTCCCTTGCTCTATAAACCAGGCCCATCAGTTCCTGCAGCTGAAATACACTGTCAACACTGTGATTTCCTCCGACGATTTAATCATCAGATTTATTCAAGATCAGCCCCTACAAGCATGGGGATAACTGTGTTACAAACACAAATGCCTTCTCATTTATATCAGCAACATTTCTGTGGTTTTGCATTATTTTACACCAGAAATCATTCATGTTCTCAAACCACACATTGCTGCAGTTTTACAATATGTCCATTCTGTATTCTACTCATGCCCTCAGTCCTGGTTTTCTTCACAATCACATCTTTTTTCTGAGGATGATCATGTTACCAACCTCAACATCCCACATTTCTACAGAAAGTTCTCCATCTAGCGTAATTTACAACTGCATTGTCTTTCCATGCTCTATTTCCCCTTCATCTTTTCAGTGAGGTGGGGGGGGGGGGGGGGGGGTTGTGTCTTGTCTTTTTTCCTAACTTAACAGAGTCCACACATCATTTATGATATTACCTGTGGTGGAGACACATTCCGTGGTGGTTGAACTGGCTCTCTGTCTCTCCTCTGCAGATTTGGAAAGAAGAAAACAAAAAAGGCAACTTCATATCCAGGATGACAAACATCAAAATTCAAAGTGAAAACAGAACCTAAAGCATACCATGTTCTACCATACCAGAACTGCCCCAGGCCAAAGATGTTTGTACAGCTGTAACAGTTGTAGAGTTCAAACCTGAGACATTCTGGAAACATTATGTGTAAGTGCTATTGAAATCACCTGACCAAAACTGTATGTTCCCATACCTCTCAGGCCTGGCTGACACCGAAGTATCTTAACAAAGGAAGTATACGCTAGACCCATTATATTTTATCTCAAACATAATGCATCTCACATAATAAACAAAAACTTAAGAATTGTAATCTATTACTTCCATGAGAGATGCAAAACAGTTGCAAGAGCACATAATTGCAACTTCTTTCTTGCTTCTTCAGAAAAAAAAAGGAATTTTCATTTTACAATGAAACATACTACCCTTCAATATCTGTGATACAGTGTAAACATTAAGGAAGTAATAGTGTCGTGGTAAACATTAAACCTGCAACAGTCTGTGTAAATATATGACAAGGTAACAGTCTGACTTTCCTTGCTTAAATCACATGGTATTGGGCCATGTCGCAGCAGTCCAACAACAACAAAAATAAAAAAGGACAGAAAACCAACAACAACATATCAGAATTGGTAATACAATCCTGTCACACACACAAATGAAAAAAAAACATCCAAAACTTCATAACACAGATTAACAACTGACACCCTAACTGTGTCCAGCCATTGTCCATGATGTTCTGCACCCTGTTTGGGAAAAAAACATCAGTCAGAATCATGTTAGCGCCACAACACCCCCCCCCCCCCCCCCCCTTAAATCTCATAAAGATAACATTCACAGCAGAATGGGCAGCTAGTACCCATTCTAGCTGAAGAACCTTCATATGTAGTCGCGAATCAATCAACATACCCACTTGTCAGACAGATGGTCCAATGTGGTCATCTGCACATGGACAATCTCTTTCCTATTCCACCACACCCCTCCTCTTTCCCCCTGCCCCAGTCAATGGAGGACAAGCTATGATTGAGCTAATCGTATAGTCGCTCAGCTTTTGAAGGATTTCAGAAGATTGTTTCTGAAAGGTCTGGCAGTGTTTCAGATGAAACTGTACATCTGGACACTGCATTGTTTCTGAAAGGTCTGGCAGTGTTTCAGATGAAACTGTACATCTGGACACTGCATTGTTTCTGAAAGGTCTGGCAGTGTTTCAGATGAAACTGTACATCTGGACACTGCATTCAACATGTCCTTGCCATTAACTGATCAGTTTCACCAAAAAGTGTTTCCAGTAAACACCTTTTCTTAGAACTCTGTGCCTTCAAACATCATCAAGTACTGCGAGCCTGGTGTTCTTGCCATTAAAAACAGATTTAACATGGACATGAAATATGTAAAAGAAAGTATCAAAATTCAAGAAGAAGAAGAAGGAAGAGAGAGAGAGAGAGAGAGAGAGAGAGAGAGAGAGAGAGAGAGAGAGAGAGAGAGAGAGTCAAAGTCAAAGTCAAAGTCAAAATGTTTTAATTGTTAGGCCTCTGGCCCATACAATGGAGGTACTAAATAGTCAGAGCATTCATCATGCATTCATACGCATATCAACTGTACATTGTTTTCGTAAACTAAGTGACTTACATATATACATAGACAACTTATTAATTGTTACAGGATTTTCACATGCAAGCAGTAAAGTAAGTTTGGATAGGGATGGATTTTTAGAATACTTAGCAGGAATGAATTCGTCTCTAAGTTCCTTGTATTTTGGGCATACAAATAAAAAGTGAGTTTCATTTTCAATGATGTTAGAACAAAAAGGACAATCCCTTTCATTACTTTGTACATTCGTTCTGAATTGTAGATAACTATGTTTAAGGGGGGACATACCAATCCTGAATTTAGCGAGACATCTTCGCAAACGAAAATTATTGATTTGACGTAAATACATTTTGCAAGATATAGTATCATTAAGACTCAAATAAATTTGGAAGAAATCATGGTTTTCCAGTGCAGCATGCCATTCCTGACTAAACGAATCAATAAGCCTTTGTTTGAATTCTGAAATAAAAATATTAACATTTCCCACACCCTGGGCTTCCCACACAATCCCAAAACCATATCTGTATAAAATATTTCTGACTCTACACGCCCAAGTGACATAATTTTGCGATTGTAAGTATAATAACATCTCATAACCTTTTCTAGAGTATCTATATTGATCCAAGTTAACTAATCTAAGCCAAAATTTTATGCATCTAATATACGTATTTACAAATATAGGATACCTACCTGTTTCTCCATAAATTAATTGTCTAGGTGATTTAGGACTAAAACCAATAAAACGTTTTAATGCCGACAGATGAACCTTTTCAATGTGTTCTTGATCAGTAGTTAATCCCCAAATTTCAGATCCATATGTAAGTATTGGCTGTATTTGGGAGTCAAACAGTTTATAAAATATTTCAGGTGAATGTTCACCTACAGACCATAATACTCTAATAATTGCTGCTACACCCTTTCTTGCTCTAACTGCTAGGTCTTTGAGAGTATGTGAAAAAGAAAGTCTAGTAGAAAGGTAAATTCCAAGGTATTTATACATATTAACAATTTGTAATGCTTGGTTTCCAAAAGACCACTTTTCAGATGAAGACAGATAACCACCATTTCTAAAGACAACTACATTTGATTTATCCAAGTTGACAATAAGATCCAGTCGGTTTGCTGTTTTTAATAACACGTTCAACTGATTCTGAAGACCTATAACACTATCAGAAAACAAAATGACATCATCAGCAAATAAAAGTATGAACAACTCAATAAGATCAGGAGATAACTGAACGCCATGCCTACCACATCTCAGAATGTCCTTTGTCAACTCATTAATAAAGAGTGAGAAAAGAACAGGGGAGCAGACCTCCCCTTGCTTTAAGCCTCTAGGACACAGAAAAGTGTCCGTCATATCTCCCCCAGCACGAACTTTGGCTTTAACGACATTGTACATACTTTTTACAGCATAAAGAATCTTCCCATGGAAACCGTTCTTATACAATATAGTCCACAGTTTGTCCCTACTGACCGAATCGAAGGCCTTGCGAAAATCAATAAAAGCAACATACAATTTTCTGTGCCTTACTAACTGTTTTTGAATCAAAGAATAAAGTGTAAATATGTGATCGAATGTGCTATGATTTTCCCTGAATCCTGCTTGTTCTTCCCCAATGATATCATTATCCTCAATCCATTTTGTAATTCGTTTATTTAAAATAAAACTATAGAGTTTACTAGCAATATTTAACAGTGATATGCCTCTATAGTTATCAGTGTTACTCAAATCTCCCTTTTTATGCAATGGCTGTATGATCGACAAACACCATTCATCAGGAAAGAGACTATTATCAAAAAGAAAATTAAATAATTTAACAAAAAATGGAATTATTTGTTCTGAACTGTTCTTAAAAAATTCATCTATTATACCATCAGGCCCTGCTGCCTTGTTACTCTTTAAAGCGTTGATCGCGACCTTGACCTCTTCTGTACAGATGTGTCTATTTAGCTCATCACAATTTCTATCAATGGGTACATGTACATCATCAAATTCGTTGTCATCGACAGAATCAGTGACAGGATCATTAAAAACTCCTTTGAAGTGGTTGTACCATTCTTCTGTACTAATTGAGTTTTGACCATTAGACCTTGGTCGAACAGATCTGACAGTATCCCAAAATCTCTTTGGGTCTTTTATATTGTTTTGCAGATTAGCAATGATTTGTTCTTTGTGTGCTTTTTTCTTGTGTCTTAGGAGTTCCTTGTATTCTCTTCTTTTTTGTGAATACTTAGTCCTGTCGTTGTCAAGATCTTTTCTTGGCTGCGTGCAAATACTATTATCATCTTTACTCAAACGTGCGTTACAAATCTTCCTTAAATCTTGTCTAAGCGATTTCCTTTGCTGTCGACATTCCTGATCGAACCATGCTTGCTGCTTTTCACCTCTAATTACGATTAATCTTTCCATACACTCACCCGCATAATTGAAACATTCATTAAACTTATTAAGTGCTCCATTAATGTCAACATCAATCAATGATGCTGCTATATCTAATAAATCTTTAACATGATTTGATTTCATTCTATTTATAAACTCTATCTTTTTCTCTTCATCCCATTTATATTTTCTTATTGAAAAGGACTTTGATTCAACTTTACTGGAAGCAACACCACAAGAAGTATTCATGTAGAGGTCTACAGGCAAATGTTTTGATTCAGTCATTGGCAAAATATTCATTTTTTTGCATTTTGACAGTAAACAACGGGAAACAATAAAATAGTCAACAACACTGCAACCTGTATGTGATATGTATGTATAACCCCCTGGAAAATGTAATGATTCCATACCATTCAGTATTATTAACTGAAATTCTTGGCACACATTTATAAGCAGTTTCCCAAAATCGTTAAAAGCTTGGTCATTGGAATATCTGTTGGTTTCATTGTCAAATTGATAATCATCGTGGTCAATACCCATTTCGTATATTTCACCGACCGGGTCAGCAATGCTAGTGTTCATGGAACCAGTTCTAGAATTAAAATCGCCACATAAGATAATTGGCATATCTCCATAATCTCTAATTAATTCTAGTAGAAGTGCCTCAAGCAGCAGATTACCATTATATATGTCAGTTTCTTCATAATAAGGTGAGTTTTCTGGAGGTACATACATTCCTAGTAAAACACAATCGCTAGCGGTTCCAAGAAGTCTCTTAGATAGTCTTAACACAACTACATTGTCATATTCTACATGAATTTGTTCTATGTACTGACCTAGTTCTTTACGAACAAATATTATAACTCCACCGGAAAGGCGACCATGGATACTGTCCGACACTTTGACACCAGGGGATACGAAAGGAATATGTGATTGAACAAACGTGCCAGAAATTGATTCAATGAAAGTTTCCACTAAAAAAACAAAATCATATTTACTCATAAACGAAGAAAAATCTATCTCATTTGCTGTTGTTAACAAACCTTCAACATTATAAGTGATAAACAACAAAAGGTGATCATTCACACATTTATCCACACAACCAAACTGGTTAATAGCAAAATTAGTACTACAATTTGCATCATTACCTCCCTTCTCAGCACAGTTACCGTTATTATCTGGGCCATGGCCTGCCCGTCATTTGTCATCGGCACTGTTCATGACATTCTGGTCCTTATTCCTATTATTTTGCATAGTCTTTGATCTGCTCACATTCCAACCTCGAGGCAGGGTGCTCTGTTGTGACGCAGTGCGTGTCCTTGTCATTACGGGTGAACTTTGAGAAGAGTTCATGCTGTTGTTGTTCTCTCTACCTCTTCCCCTCCCTCCATTTCCTTCCCGCACCCTCCCACCCGACATTGTTCCCATCACTTTACCCTCACCCTTTTCCCCACAGGTAGGTTCAGAACCATGACGAGGAGACCCTCGTCCAAAGCCCCGGGGTGTAGCTGAGGCTCTGGGCTGGCTGGGCTGTAGATACACTGGGCAGGGCTAGACGGGGGGGGGACTCGGGCTGTTCATCGTCTTCAGTTGCATCAGTGTAAGGACCCTCTGCTTCCAGGTACCTGCTACCACCTGCTTCTGGACTGGTCTGCTCACATGAAGGTGTCATGGTGCTCTGATGGTTTTCCTGCCTGCTTGCTGCTTTCTCTGAGTAGAGAGCAAGTGGAGGAGACCGACGGGAATCTTCATTGGACACCTTTTCTTGGGTAGGAGGCAGGCGGAAATCCTGCACTATTAATTTACCCTTGGCGTAGAAGGCGTTCTTTCCCTGTTGTCTGTGATGCGCTATAGTGTCCCTCTACTGTCTGGTCAGGTCTGTGACGACACGGATCCCATCATTCATCCGTAGTCTGGCTTTACTGTCCTTGTCCCTCATGACAATCATTGCATCACCCCACCTCAGGAACTTGACAATTATCGGGCGAGGGCGGCCATTTTGGAGAACTGACGAACCCAAGCGATGAGCTCGCTCAATGTCTGTGTCTGACCATTGCTTATGGGGAAAGTAGCGTTGAAGGATGTTCACTATTTTTGAAGCGCAGTTAACGAAAGATTCGCCTACCTCTTCTTTCAGTCCATAAAACAGCAAGTTTGATCGTCTTGAATAGCGTTCCTGTCTCTCAATCTCCGCCTCCAACCTCGAGACTCTTGATGCAAGATCTTCTTGGTCCACTTCAAGTCTTTCTAATCTTTCATTATTTTCTCTGATGGCTCCCTCCAGAGACGACACTTTCTTCTTAATTTCATTGCAGTTCTTTTCTACAGAAGTTTCCAGTGACTGGAATTTTTTATCAAGTTCTTTGCTATGTGTGTGCATGACATCCATAGAATCAATCAATTTGTTTAGTTTCACCTCAATACGTGAAGCCTGTTGATCCACTTTTGCTTCAAGACGTTTGACAGAATCTTCTACTGTTGGACCGGGATTGGATTCAATATCACCGCATAGCATCAAAAGCAGCTTTAAGTTGGGCGAGAGGTAAGAAGAAAGGAGTAAAGTTTGTGGTGATGTCATAGTAGAGGATGATTGACCATGGGGTGTTGATCCGATATCATTTGCAGGGAGGAACAAGGGCAAAATGTCGCACTCACAGTATCCTGCGTTGCCATCAAGTCCATGTACACAGACTATCGTGTAGATGCAGAAAGGGGCGCTGAAGAAAATCAACGTTGACATCAACAGCCAGATGCAAAACACGGCAATGTCCAAACCACTGCAAACATCTTCTGTATATTCACGAAATTTCCTTTTCTTTTTTAGCCATTTCTTCAATAACAAAGTCGGAAAAATGCATGAGAACTGGCCGACTGCACAACGATAGGCCTGAAGACTGACTGTCATAGCTACAGTAAGAAGTGTTCACAATTCAGGAGAGCTCTGCAAAACACGTCCGCTCTGCTCGACGGCTGACGATGGACTCCAGAGAGAGAGAGAGAGAGAGAGAGAGAGACAGACAGACAGACAGACAGACAGACAGACAGAAAATATGTCTGTGTGTACGTGTTCATGTGTGTTTCTGGCCATATATGTGCATGTATATGTTTTTGACAGACAGACAGACAGAGACAGAGGTAGAGACAGAGAGAAAATATGTCTGTATGTACGTCTTTGTGTATGTTTCTGGCCATAAATGTGTGTATGTGTGTGTATATATGTGTAGAGTATACATGTGTGAGTCCATGCACATTTAAATGTGCACACATTTGCATACATTTGTGTTTAAGAATATGTATGTTTTCATAATTGGTATGTAAATAATAAAACATTAGCACTTTCTCATAGTTAATTACCTGCACATTGTGATTAAAATCTTGCAGCCTTGACAGCTTCAACAAATAAGAATCAGGAAGTTAGTTAAAGTACATACACACACACACACACACACAACTATCAAAAACATATAAATAACAAATTAAATAAATACATGTTTTACAACAAGACTACAAACTCAATACAGAGCCCTGCATTTTGCATGAACAAAACATGTGATAATATGCAATAAAGACAGAAGTAATCACTTTCAGAACAATTTTCCGTCATGCCTTTACACTAGTTTAAAAAAAAGTCAAGGACTCAGAAGTAATCACTTTCAGAACAATTTTCCAAGTCATGTCTTTACACTAGTTGTTAAAAAAAATCCAAGGACTCAAGGACTTCAAGGATGGTGCATGCCAACCTTCTTCTGGGGTTATTTTCACTTTAAACCTATATGTTCTGGAGTTTACTGTTTGATTAGGAGGTGAATCTGTGTCTGGTCTATATAATATGCACGGTTCATTCTGTGTTCACTGCAATGTTTTTACAGCCCTTCTCTTTTGGTTAGGTTACATTCATCTTTGAAGTCAGACAAGGATAACCACCCTGTGAAAGTGGGATGGGGCAAAAGAGGGGGATGAAAGGGCTAGGAGACCTGCCTGATACTAAACTGATAACAATAACAGAATGACAGCACATCAAAGCAAGCTACAGAAAAGCTGTTATTTATGTTGTGCGCTCAACACATTTGACTCAAAACTTTGTGTTCGAGCCAACTGAGTACAGCAGACTCTTTGTTCAATAAAATAACATGTATACCCACTACCCTGACCATGCTTGGTCACCAGGGTATACCAGACGATTGGCAGGTACATTTTGAGAATGCCACACTGATTATAGTTATCTATTCTGTGCAAGCAAGAGCCATGATCGAGAGTTATTTGACATTTTAAGAATGGGTGAATTGTGGATTGATAATGAACAGCCATGATCTATTCCATTATGAGTTGATAATAAACATTCAATATCTATCAAGAAAAACTGTAGTGAACCAAAGGCTATGTCAAAGGAGTTCACTCCCCTGGAAGCTCAGGCAGGTAACTCTGATTTGTCTATTAGTCATTCATACTCATTCTTTCCATCCAAACCTAGGTTAAAGTATCTTGCACAGTTGGGTATACGAGGAGTTAAGTAAGTTCTTGTTTTAAAAACAAATGAACAAGTAAAAAAATAAAATAAAATAAAATAAAAAAAACCCACTATTCTTTACTCTATGAATTTTTTATGAGATGATCAAAATCTGTCCAACAGTTACCACAACAAGCTCCTCTTCCATCATGTGAAATCAAGACAAGTCAACAAAGGCACCCTCAGTGATAAACTCTCTAAATTAAAGATTGGTAAAGGAGGTGGAGCTGAGGGGGAGGAAGGAGGAAGGGAGAAAGTCAGAGGAGTATCTGGAACATATTTCAGTTGGCCTAGTTGGATTTACCTCCAGATTAAGGCTACCTCTTTTTGTTGTTGTTGTTTGGAAAGGGGGGGGGGGGGGGGGTAGGTGGCTGGATAGGACATCTAGCGGATGTTATGGATAGGTTCTTATCTGCCATCAAATACAGTGAAAAAAAGCAAAGCTACAACATTATCTGTACAATAAAATCTTTTTTTACATGCTTTCCATCAACGTATCTGCCCTCAGTGTGGAAAGAAGAAAAGCTACCCATTATTCTTTCAATACATCTACATCCTCCATGAAACAAAGCTACAACATCATCCACACCATAAAAATCTAATCACATGTAATCCTACATCTTGGTCTGCCCTTGGTTGAATCGAAAAGAAGTAAACATACAAAAGTATTTACACTATAAAGCTACACCAATCACAGATAAAAGTGACATAATTCATTAAACAAAACTACAACACCATTCATATGATGAAATATTATAACATCCATTACAGATAACAACAAAAAATCATACTGACAAGACTCAGCACCAGTGACAAAAAATGGAATTAGCAGGAAATAAAACATAATATTTTAACACCAATAACCATGCATGAACATCTCCACTCTCCTGCCCCGCTTATCCTGTGATGAAGCGGGAGGGATATGTGTTATGTGAGTGTGCTTCCACATGTGATTAGTGAATATGTATGCATGAGAGAGAGGAAGAGTGTGTGTGCAAGTGTATGTGCGGTGTGTGTGTGTGTGTGTGTGTGTGTGTGTGTGTGTGTGTGTGGAGAGAGAGAGAGAGAGAGAGAGAGAGAGAGAGAGAGAGAGAGAGAGCACATGTGTGTTTGCATGCACACATGTGTGACTGATTGAGAATTGTATATATAGAGAAAAAAAGACAAAAAGACAGGTAAAGAGAGAGAGGGGGGAGAATGAAACAGGTTATTCAAGCACAGAATTCCTAGAAGGCAAAAATACCAGTTTTAGGTGTAAAACACCCCACCTCCCTCCCATTTTCCACCATCCTAGCCATTAAAGATGAACATGGTAGATGGGACAAGCATGAGGGGGTTGGTAAGGATGTGAGTGGGGGGCATTGTACAGG
This sequence comes from Conus canariensis, assembly GCA_033310375.1. Lineage (NCBI taxonomy): Eukaryota > Metazoa > Mollusca > Gastropoda > Neogastropoda > Conidae > Conus > Conus canariensis. Next base: position 71,517,862 of record CM065726.1, on the reverse strand, counting down.
TTGGTGCAACACAATCTGAACAAGCCCAGGTGGGTCAGAAGGATGTGAGTGGGGGACACTATACAGGTTGGTGCAACACAATCTGAACAAGCCCAGGTGGGTCAGAAGGATGTGAGTGGGGGACACTATACAGGTTGGTGTAACACAGTCTGAACAAGCCCAGGTGGGTCAGAAGGATGTGAGTTGGGGACACTATACAGGTTGGTGCAACACAATCTGAACAAGCCCAGGTGGGTCAGAAGGATGTGAGTGGGGGACACTGTACAGGTTGGTGCAACACAATCTGAACAAGCCCAGGTGGGTCAGAAGGATGTGAGTGGGGGACACTGTACAGGTTGGTGCAACACAATCTGAACAAGCCCAGGTGGGTCAGAAGGATGTGAGTGGGGTACACTATACAGGTTGGTGCAACACAGTCTGAACAAGCCCAGGTGGGTCAGAAGGATGTGGGTGGGGGACACTATACAGGTTGGTGCAGCACAATCTGAACAAGCCCAGATGGGTCAGAAGGATGTTAAAAATAACATCACTGTGAATTTGGTGCTGGTCTATCTGAACCACATCCAGTTAAGCAAGTCCACGTAAGTGACATCCATCAAGGCGGGAGACCAGTGCAGCCACAAACCACTTTTTCCTATGAGCAGGCAAAGAGATCACTCATATGCTCATTTACCCACGTGTGTGTGTGTGTGTGTATGTGTGTGTGTGTGTGTGTGTGTGTGTGTGTGTGTGTGTGTGTGTGTGTGTGTGTGTGTGAAGGGGGAAAGGGGATGTGCCCTGCCCTCAAGAGTGTGCGTGTGTGTGTGTGTGTGTGTGTGTGTGTGTGTATATATATATATATGCATGGGAAAGGGCATTAGTGGTTAAAAGAGTTTGGACTCCTAGGCAAAATGCTAATGACATAGCTGAAATTGATCCCCTTCAACATTGTATACACACACACACACACACACACACACACACACACACACACACACACACACTTAATGAATTCCGATGATCTGGCAAAAAAAATAGCTGTGAATTAAAGTAACACTATCAAATTTAGACACACTACTTCGCTGTCTTTTGGGATAAAGCTTAATGCCTTCAAAACAAAATTCAGCAAGACTGTTAAATGTCTGTGCAGTGAACTAATTTCAAACCACCACATTCTTCTGGAATGCCAGAGATTGAAATCTATTTTACCGGCTATTTCCGAAAGTTCTCTTGAAAATATTCTTGAGAACTTTAGTTTGTTGTTTGATTTTGCAAACTGTTTACTACGCAGTCCTATGGTACATTTGTTATAGTTTGTGTTATGATTCACAATAGTTATTTAAAGTTCGTTTTCCCATACCTTTTTTTTCTTGTATTGTAAAATTGGTAAAGATGCTTTTTTTTGTTATTTGTAATTGCAAGATAACCCACCCACCCATACCCTCCTCATGCTCCCCCTCTCCACACCCTTTCTCTTCATCTACTATCACTTAATGTGGAAAGACATTAACTTGAAGACAACAACAACAACAGCAACAACAACAACACACACACACACACACACACACACACACACACACACACACACACATATACACACAATTTTGTCATTGTACTAGAATGTCAGTATAGCAGGATATCACAAAAGGAGATGTTGCTTTCCTGAACTCATTCTATTGGACTTCTTCTACTGGACATCACTCTTATGGATGTTCTGTACATGGCGTGACACCATCAACACAGCAAAAACAGCATATGGAAAAGGGAACAAGAAAACCACAGTTAACACAACAACACTACAGACAGCCACAGGTGAAACATAAATGCATGGTCTCAACTGTTCAGCAGCAAATAGATCAGCATGTCAATAAACAAATAAGTGGAATTCATCACAGCATGGGATTAACTCACTCGGTACTGGCAGTTTTTCCCCTTTACTTTCCCAAAGGACAGTGACTTGCAAAAACACCCTGTGGCTCACATGCTTGGCAAAATTTCTGCAACCATTGGTTGCTTTTGAAAGGGGAAAAGTCAATGAATATTCTAATTAGATTAACATGTCATCTGCGAGGTGGGTGCCAGTCCATAAATTCAAATCATACAAAAGCCCCAATTGGGGCCCTTAGTTTGAAACGTACTCGTCCCCAGAGTTAAATGCACACACAAACATGCATGCTCACAGTCTCAAAAGATCAGTAAATTGCCACTGTGAAAATCACACTTCCTTGACTTATGGATCTTCAGTAATTTTTCTGTTCAGGAAATCACAATTTTAAGAATAACTTTTTAAAAAAATAGCTCTTACAATTGGACAGGGTGTCAGATGGGGAAAAAAGAATAACAATGAGAAGTTTTCAAGCATTACAACTTTTGCCCCCTTCCCCCTCCTCATCCCATTCCCCCACCTATCCCTATATACCTCTCTAAGTCATTCCCTCCAACTTCACCCCTTCCCTACCCCAATGGCCTCCATTCCTCTCCATCTCTCTCCCTCCTTTGCCCAATAGAAGAACACACACACACACACACACACACACACACTCACACACACACACACACACACACACACACACTGTGCAAACGCAGACCAAAATCCAGCCCACTTGTTGAATATGTTTGGATTATGGTGGACGGAGGGTGGGGAGACGGGGGTAAGCAATGAAGGACTCCACTCTTATGTTAAAAAGAACTGTCATCATCCTTCTGTTAAACCATTAAGCGCTGGAAAAGAACTGGTGATGGGTGCACAAGATCACATCAGCCAAAGCCTGTTAAAGCACATGCTGGGTAGGAACAGGTTATGGGTCAATACAGGAAAGGTCAACCGAGGTCTGTTAAAACCAAAGCTGGGTAGGAACAGGTTATAGATCTCAGCCCAGGTGTGGTATTTACCCCATCCTGCCGAAGGTACAGGTCGTCACTGGATCCTCTGCTGGCACTTAACCAGTTGGGATCATCTAAAATACCCTGTATTGGTCTGTCATCCCCAAATGAAAGTCTCCTACCATCCAACAAATTCAGTCACAATGAGAACTCTTCTGTCCAAAATACAATTCCTCTCATTCTCTAAACATTTTGATCACAGCAACATGTCCTTCACTTATAACAAAGGAGAAACATTTACTCCATGCAAAAACAACACCTATCCTCTCTTGATAACTACATAGTCACAGCAACAATACTTCCTTCTCCAAAAAAGCAATACTGGTAATGATTTTTTTTTTTTTAATGCTTCACATTTTGTACTTGCTAACAGCCAGAGCCTTTCAATCTAAAAAAAAAAAAAGAATTACCCATACTCTTTTGTTCATTCTAACCAGCGTCACGTATTCTTCACATCTCAGATGTCTTACCATACAATGGTGCAAAATGACTAAAATTAACCCTTTTGCTGCCTAAGAATAATGTACATATGTGATTCCCCAGTGTAATGGAATTTTGAGAAATCCGGGGTGATAAATGACGAGTTCTAGAACGCAAATGATATGAGATACAGAAAGAAAGTACATGTCAGGGAAATGAATGTACATTCTGAATCTGGACTTATTTTTGTTTTGGTATCAGAGAACTATTGAAATAATTCAAAATAGAAAATTCGTTTTAACGCATACCAAAAAATCTATTTCCTCTATAGATCAATATCAAACCAACAACAAACAAACAAAAATGCTAAAAAAAAAAGTTATGTTTCATCATCAGTTTGTGTCTGTAAATGAAAACAGGCCTGGTTTCATGCATGCAAAAACTTTCACAACTGATGAACAATCGTATGTCAATAACTGGCCCAAAAATGACAAACCTTGTTTCATTCAATGTGAAAAGGTATTGATAATACACTAAAACTGAGCTGTCAAGCTGTTTGAAACTCAAATTATTTGGTTTTGCCGGCACATGAAAACAGAAACAGAAATTGTCCTGCTTGACTTGAAGGTAAAATACCGGTATACTATCTGTAACTGCATGCATGGAGTCAATAGTTCTGGAGTGTGTGATACCTCTCAAACACCAGTCATAACATACCGCTCAAACACCAGTCATAACATACCGCTCAAAGTCATAACATACCGCTCAAACACCAGTCATAACATATATCTCCTGCACTTTGTGCTTTGAAACCAGGGTTTCTTGTAAAGGTAGATATTTGGAGTTGAAAATTTGGAGGCAGTAAATTCCCAGTGGAAGCAACATCTCTCTACCTTCCAAGGCCACGTCCCCTTCCACACACTCCAACTGAACTCTGACTTCTTCCCTGCATCCCTCCTCTACTGCTCCCTCTCTCCCTTGTAATCCCTCTGTCTGCAACATGTGTACTGGCTGGGCCCCCGGTCATTATTATTATCACTTCTACTGGGTACAAAGTCCGAAGTGCTTGACACTGCTCTCTGAATCTGCAGACTGACCATCGTCTGCTGCAGCAGGCTGAACAGCTTGCTTTGACAAGTGTCGAATGTCAGTGTCTGGCTCATCACTATCGTCATCATCTTCATGTTCCAAAAGAATCATTAAACAAAGATCACCTCCGTCATCACTGTCATCCATAATCATGTGTACAGCCAGCAATGTTGTGTAAGTTTGCAGACTGGGATCGTGACCACTGTTTTTGCTCATCAAAGGTGGCGCTGCCACTTTTTGCAAATAAGACAAACCCCTTTTGCATGTGGTCCATTACCACATCATTATCGAGAATAAAGCATTTTCTGTAGACATATTCAATCTCAAGTTTTAAACTGCATTCATTTTTTCTTTATATCACATTCACAAAAATTGATAACATTTGGGGTTTTTTATTGGGGGGTAGGGGAAGGGTTTTTTATTTTTTCAATTTAGGGGAGCTGGTAGGAAGGTTAGAGTTATGAGCACCCCACGTACTACTGTGGCAAATTCATGCCAGCAGCACAGATCACGGTGAGTGTAACAAAAGTGTTTACCACGGAATGACATAAAGATCAACCAAGGACATGCCAGCAAACCATGTGTAACTTGATTGAAAAAAAGATTAACTTGATTTGAAGGGGGGGGAAAGGAATTAAAAAAATATCTGAACATTACGTTGAAAAGTAAAAACATAAAAGCAAACAGAATACAATGAAATTGAGAAAAAATACCGATTTCACATCCAAGAATTTAAACAAGATGCAAACAGCATGCAGACAACATTTAATGAAGTGAAATTAACTATAACAAATTACTATACTGCCCAGCATCCTATTTCATTACTATATAAACTTTTAAGATTTGTTCCAGTGATAATCCTGACATTTGAGTATCTAGTGGTGCAAAGCACAAATGATTTCATACCTGCTTATTTTTCTACCTTCAAACATACATAAAAGAAGGACAACAAAACAGTAGTGTCTTGTGGCCTCATCACAAAGACTCACTAAAAATGTTAACATACTGTATGCAACACTTTACTGAAGGGAACAGTTCACATTGTAAATGCAACTGGAAACAATATTCATTAGATGGATTGATATACCTATACATCTCAGCTCTCTCAAATAATAACTTCTTGCCAGATGATTGCCAGATGATAAATCAATGTCAGCTGCAAAGTCTTTTTATCCGATTTATATGAGCTTGCAAAATTGTAAGTCTGGCATTTGTTGATACACTTATTTTAAGATTCTTTCTTCAGTTTTTAAAAAAAATTCTTTTTTTCTTAAATCATTCATTCCTTAAATTCATCAATATATTCTTGCGCAGAGCTTAGCAGGCAGGCCTGGCAGAGCACGTGAACTCTTCCACATGCTCTGACATCATGAAGCAAGTGAAACTAAAAAAAAAAAAGTGCACTGATATTTTTCACAACAGTAAAACTACATTGAACAGTTGCACCACCAATGCCATAAACCATCAAAGAAGATACTGTGCGCAACTCAGGGGAGAAATCTGGCATGCCAATTACCACTTCTCTGTACTCCTGCATGAGAGCCTGGGTATCGTTGTTCGACTTGTTCCACTCTCTGATAAAACAGTTACGTATACACTGGTATCCCCCACTGCACATATGCTGGACACAGTCTAGTTTTACAGCCAGTCACTGCTTACTTCTTGGATGGCTTTTTCTGGGTCTCTTTTCAATCTTGTTGATGGCTTTTTGCTTGCTTGCTTGCTTGCTTTTGCCTTCATTTGTTTAATGCTTTATCTTCTTTGGATTTTCTTCTTTCTTTGGTTCTTATTTTCGTTACAAATTTATTCATTTCACTTTACTACCACTATTGTTTCTTTTCTTGTCTCATCCTTGTCTTATTCATTCATCAGTTGTTTGTATTACATTACTGTCTGGTGGCTGTGTTTGATCCTTGTCTTATTCATTCATCAGTTGTTTGTATTACATTACTGTCTGGTGGCTGTGTTTGATGACCTAAATCAATATTCATGTACATTGAAAACTCCAAATTAAAAGCCTTTCACTCTACAGACAACTCTTTTTTTCCTGAAACATTGTTGTCAGTTGTCTATTCAAGATTAACCACCCAACTAAAGCTCCCTCTTCCCAAAGACTCCTGATTTTTTTTTTCAACAATTTCTGGAACCATACAGTGTCTGTTCCTTCTCTCTCTCTCTCTCTCTCTCTCTCTGTCTCTCTCTCTCTCTCTCTCTCTCTCTCTTCTAACATTTCCATAGTCTATTTCACTTTATTCTCAGAACTGACTCAGTCAGTCAGTCAGTCAGCCAGTCAGTCATGCAGTCAGTCAGTCTGTCTGTCGGTCTGTTTGTCTGTCCGTCAGTCTGTCTTAAGCCATTGCCATTACTTCATCTCTTTTTCTTTATTCTAAAAACTGATGAAATCGGATGATTGCGCTCTCTCTCTCTCTTGCTCTCTCTCCTCTCCCCCCCCCCCCCCCCATCCCCTTCACTCACTCACATTTTGACCCCAAAGTGCAGTGCACGCTGACAGCACAGTGAAGTCAGTCAAGGACAGGAAGACATGACCAGCTGTGGATGTTACTTACTTTGTGTCTGATTCTCTGTTGTTGTGCCTTACCCTGCCATCCAACTGCAGCATTGACACAAAACAACACAATCATCCCACAAATAAATAAACAATCCCACTGGTCTGTAAACAACCCCACAGGTCAATAAACACCACCACAGGTAACAGATAATCCCACAGGTCAGTCCAAAATCCCACAAGTCAATAAACAGCTCCACAGATCAAAACTCCCATCTAGCAGGTCTGTAAACAACCCCACAGGTCAATAAACACCACCACAGGTAACAGATAATCCCACAGGTCAATAAACAGCTCCACAGATCAAAACTCCCATCCAGCAGGTCTGTAAACAACCCACAGGTCAATAAACACCACCACAGGTAACAGATAATCCCACAGGTCAGTCCAAAATCCCACAGGTCAATAAACAGCTCCACAGATCAAAACTCCCATCCAGCAGGTCTGTAAACAACCCACAGGTCAATAAGACCCCATATGTCAATATACAACTGTAAAGGTCAATAAACAAATCCACAGATCAATAAACAATCCAACAAACAGTTCAATAAACAATTCCATATATGATCAATTTCACAATGTCAACAATCCCACCAGTCAATGTATAATCCCACAGGTCAGTAATCAACCCAACAGGTCAACAACCAATCCATTGAGTCAACAATCACTCCAACAGGTCAGTAATCAACCCAACAGGTCAACAATCAATCCATTGGGTCAACAATCACTCCAACAGGTCAGTAATCAACCCAACAGGTCAACAATCAATCTATCAGGTCAACAATCAATCTAAAATATCAACAATCAATCCCACAGATCAACAATCAATCCCACAGATCAACAATTAATCCCACAGATCAACAATCAATCCAACAGGTCAACAATCAAACCAACAGGTCAGTAATCAATCCCATAGGTCAACAAATCAATCCCTCAAAGAAGTAACCCTACAGGTCAACATTCACCTTCCCTTAGGGAGATGTAACAATTCATGCTACCACAGTCTGGATAAGATAGTGTGACACCGAACATACTGATATTACCATGTAAGGCCATGTGAAATTGTTGTGGAATATTGGTAACTGTTGGTCAAATGAAAACTGTGGAGGGGTACGGTGCAATGACTTTTTTTAGATACTGATGTGCAGTGTATATTGTGTGGTGTGGTGTGGTCATGTGCGTGTGTGTGTGTGTGAGTGTGTATGAGTATTTGAGTGTGTGTGTGTGTATGTGTGAGAGAGAGAGAGAGTGTGTGTGTGTGTGCGCACATGTGTGTGTGGGTAGGTGTGTGTGTGTGTGTGTGTGTGTGTGTGTGTGTGTGTGTGTGTTTCTCATTGTCAGTACAACCTTGAGTTAATCTGACAATAAACTGGTTTCAGTCAGTCAGTGTTTCTACTTGGCAACCAAATTCAATGTGGGAATCCATGCATAAACATCAACACCAGTACTTTAGGCTGCACCAGAACAGTGAATTTGTAATGTCTGCTAGTTTACTTTTGTCAGCTTGACATATACCACATCCATTTCATGGTCAACATCCACAAGTACCCCTATAATGCCTGCAATGTACTTGTTTGTGGACAATGCAGAGAGCCTGCGCCTCATTTCAGTGAAGTGGATCCATTCTTTTCTTGGTTCCACATCCTTCAAGAGGTAGTTATGTTGAGAGGTGAAGGCACACCTGCCACCCTGAATGCATGATGACATTCATATTGGGGCTACTTTTAGTCCATAGCTGAACAGTCTGGAAACAGAGGTTTCTATGTGAAGTACAAGCAGAGGCAGCAGGTTACTATCTCAAGAACCAGTCTGTACAGCCTTGACATACCCCATGGCCATGCTCCTGTCAGTCTGTACAGCCTTGACATATCCCATGGCCATGCTCCTGTCAGTCTGTACAGCCTTGACATACACCATGGCCATGCTCCTGTCAGTCTGTACAGCCTTGACATATCCCATGGCCATGCTCCTGTCAGTCTGTACAGCCTTGACATATCCCATGGCCATGCTCCTGTCAGTCTGTACAGCCTTGACATACCCCATGGCCATGCTCCTGTCAGTCTGTACAGCCTTGACATACCCCATGGCCATGCTCCTGTCAGTCTGTACAGCCTTGACATACCCCATGGCCATGCTCCTGTCAGTCTGTACAGCCTTGACATATCCCATGGCCATGCTCCTGTCAGTCTGTACAGCCTTGACATACCCCATGGCCATGCTCCTGTCAGTCTGTACAGCCTTGACATACACCATGGCCATGCTCCTGTCAGTCTGTACAGCCTTGACATATCCCATGGCCATGCTCCTGTCAGTCTGTACAGCCTTGACATACACCATGGCCATGCTCCTGTCAGTCTGTACAGCCTTGACATATCCCATGGCCATGCTCCTGTCAGTCTGTACAGCCTTGACATACACCATGGCCATGCTCCTGTCAGTCTGTACAGCCTTGACATACCCCATGGCCATGCTCCTGTCAGTCTGTACAGCCTTGACATACACCATGGCCATGCTCCTGTCAGTCTGTACAGCCTTGACATACACCATGGCCATGCTCCTGTCAGTCTGTACAGCCTTGACATATCCCATGGCCATGCTCCTGTCAGTCTGTACAGCCTTGACATACACCATGGCCATGCTCCTGTCAGTCTGTACAGCCTTGACATACACCATGGCCATGCTCCTGTCAGTCTGTACAGCCTTGACATACCCCATGGCCATGCTCCTGTCAGTCTGTACAGCCTTGACATACACCATGGCCATGCTCCTGTCAGTCTGTACAGCCTTGACATACCCCATGGCCATGCTCCTGTCAGTCTGTACAGCCTTGACATACACCATGGCCACGTTCCTGTCAGTCTGTACAGCCTTGACATACACCATGGCCATGCTCCTGTCAGTCTGTACAGCCTTGACATACCCCATGGCCATGCTCCTGTCAGTCTGTACAGCCTTGACATACCCCATGGCCATGCTCCTGTCAGTCTGTACAGCCTTGACATACCCATGGCCACGTTCCTGTCAGTCTGTACAGCCTTGACATACACCATGGCCACGTTCCTGTCAGTCTGTACAGCCTTGACATACCCCATGGCCATGCTCCTGTCAGTCTGTACAGCCTTGACATACCCCATGGCCATGCTCCTGTCAGTCTGTACAGCCTTGACATACCCCATGGCCATGCTCCTGTCAGTCTGTACAGCCTTGACATACCCCATGGCCATGCTCCTGTCAGTCTGTACAGCCTTGACATACCCCATGGCCATGCTCCTGTCAGTCTGTACAGCCTTGACATACCCCATGGCCATGCTCCTGTCAGTCTGTACAGCCTTGACATACCCATGGCCATGCTCCTGTCAGTCTGTACAGCCTTGACATACCCCATGGCCATGCTCCTGTCAGTCTGTACAGCCTTGACATACACCATGGCCATGCTCCTGTCAGTCTGTACAGCCTTGACATACCCCATGGCCATGCTCCTGTCAGTCTGTACAGCCTTGACATACACCATGGCCACGTTCCTGTCAGTCTGTACAGCCTTGACATACCCCATGGCCACGTTCCTGTCAGTCTGTACAGCCTTGACATACACCATGGCCACGTTCCTGTCAGTCTGTACAGCCTTGACATACCCCATGGCCATGCTCCTGTCAGTCTGTACAGCCTTGACATACCCCATGGCCATGCTCCTGTCAGTCTGTACAGCCTTGACATACCCCATGGCCATGCTCCTGTCAGTCTGTACAGCCTTGACATACCCCATGGCCATGCTCCTGTCAGTCTGTACAGCCTTGACATACCCCATGGCCATGCTCCTGTCAGTCTGTACAGCCTTGACATACCCCATGGCCATGCTCCTGTCAGTCTGTACAGCCTTGACATACCCCATGGCCATGCTCCTGTCAGTCTGTACAGCCTTGACATACCCCATGGCCATGCTCCTGTCAGTCTGTACAGCCTTGACATACCCCATGGCCATGCTCCTGTCAGTCTGTACAGCCTTGACATACCCCATGGCCACGTTCCTGTCAGTCTGTACAGCCTTGACATACCCCATGGCCACGCTCCTGTCAGTCTGTACAGCCTTGACATACCCCATGGCCACGCTCCTGTCAGTCTGTACAGCCTTGACATACCCCATGGCCATGCTCCTGTCAGTCTGTACAGCCTTGACATACCCCATGGCCACGTTCCTGTCAGTCTGTACAGCCTTGACATACCCCATGGCCACGTTCCTGTCAGTCACAAGCTACCCATTGTTCTGATCACCTTTTGCCACTGGAGCATATCAGGGGAAGGAGGAGGGAGGGAAGAAGGGTGAGGAGTGAGGAGAGAGTTCAACTGTTTTCACATCTGTCCTGTTCACACTGAACTTCACTATCCAAATAATACAGAGTGACACAGTGACATGCAATTGATTCAAAAATAAAACAGCAACAATCAGACTCTAAATTTACTGTTACAGTTGCTGATGATTTGTCACATGATAAATATAACACAATAATAAATAACAATAAATATGAAAAATATATATATCATAACATACCCAAACCCCAGGAAGAAAATAACACACATTCACAAACATTTAGAAAAAGAAGGCAAAAGACCAATGAATTTACAACAGAAAAAAAAGTAATCCAGGTTATGTACAGTGATGCACTGTATTAATCTATACACAATGGATCATAAAAAGACTTCACTGCTTGACCACTTGTTAAAAAAGGGCTTCATACTACCAGTGAAATGAAGACACTGTTTCTAATTACAAGTAAAATGAACATATTGCTGTTAGACACAAATAAAAGGAACACATTGTTTTCATCACTGGAACTTCCTGGGTCCAGATCAGCAATGTTTTTCAAGATCATGCTGTAAACAAAGACATGTGCATGTATCAAATCAAGTAATGCTTACAGCCCAGTCAACCATGGACATGGTATCATGTTGATGAACATATAAAAACTCATCTTCATCAAGCCATTTACCAACATTACACAACCATCACACAAAAAAGTGCAGGGACAAAAGCTTAAAAACTGAAAGACATGACATCCAACAGCATGATTAACTCTTTCATCCCTACAACTCGGTTTTCCGGTTTGCAGAAATCCTACCCTTCCTTCCTGCAGCCCGGAAAATCAGGCAGCACAAAATCCCTCCTTTCCTTCCTGAAGCCCGGAAAATCGGTTCTTGCGGTAAGTGCTTTGAACTTCGCGCGAGTCGCGTCATTGGTACACGTCATGACTGGGTCGCTCGCGTGGCAGTGTTTATGAATGGAATGGATGCCAGACGTCCCCAACAGCGTGGTGAAGTGGTCGCCACTCTATTCTGGCCCGTTTGCTACTGCATACGTGGCAGTTCTCACTTTACACTTCTTTTTTTTTCTCTAAATCCAGGAATGAAGGGTATTTTAAGAATCTAGGAAAAGAGGAAGTAATGGTTCATAGAAAAGTCGGAATGAAAGAGTGAACAAAAGTGTGCTTAGACAATATATGACTGACAAAAATTCCCTTCAAAGTACCCCCCCCCTCCCCCTTTTTTTTTTTTTTTGATAACTCATGGCCATGCGCATAAATCCACACCATCCAAATCATGATTTAGGAATGGAATTTAAACTACATGTTATAATCACATTCAAGAATCAAGGCTGAAATAATGATTCTAATGTGTAACAACAAATATGTTCCACCAAACATAATGAAGTGGAAGATGGCTATTGATTATGCTCTGAGCCATCATATATTTATCAACACAGATAATATCTCTACAACCGGTCAGATACTTACATGCCCTTAACTCCAAAACTAATTCTGTCTCGGCACCAAATCATGATACACACAGAACAAACAAGGACACTCATTTGAAGCAAGTGCATTAACTGTTTCACCATGGGGCCACAAGTTATATCCCTTATTCATTACTTATTTTTCTCCTATCTCACTCAAAGATTTCCTTCTATGTCTGAAATGTTTCAACAATTCTTTTTTTTCTTTTTTTTTTTTAATATTAAATCATTTTCTAAACAATACATTACAAATGAATAACATAACATTTCAAAAAGAAAAAAAAAAGGGGGGGGGGCACACACACACACAACAAAAAAGGCCATTGAACAATCAAACATCCTTGTACACAAAGGAAAAGGGGGACCGGGGTCGAGGGGGGGGGGGGGGGGCGGAGGGTAAGGGACAGGGGAGGTCCATTGACATTTTCATATCAAACACAAATCAAACTTGATTATATACAAATATTCAACCATTTTTTAAAACATACAGCTGAAGTAGATCTTGATGAATGTGGTGGTTTACAGATAAAATACATATATATTTTATTTTGAATTCTAACGTTCAAACTAATCGAGAACTGAATTGTACAGAAACCAAGTTTGCTCAAACTCGCACAAGTTCCATTTGTAATTGCCATGTAACGTTCTAAGTAATATCTGTCACTCAATGATATAACTAAGGTATGTACATGTGATTGTGCATTTGGCATTTTACATATGTAGATGTAAAATTTTGCAAATAAAGTGATGGATTCAAAAAGAGCGTCTGTCTGTGTATTCTGCTTAACATCAAACAATACAAGTTCCTTGTCAATTATAAAATCATGACAATGTGAATATTTTCGAGTCAGCAACTGCTGGACATTCGTCCAAAATCGGTGTGTAATAATATGACAGTTAAACAGCATATATATATTGAAAAATGTCTGCTCTTCTTGTTCACAAAACTTATATAAAAAGTACTAGATGATGCAGGAACAAGAATCTCTGGGTTGAAAGTAATTTATGTTGCAATCAAAATGTCTATTTCCTGAGATTATTTTAGTTTTTAGATAATAACACTACATATTCTGTGCACAACTGTATGCGATCCTCTGGTGACTAAATCCCTCCCATACTATCCTTGGGACGAAAAAAAGATCAAAAGTTCCAAAGAACAGCAACAGGACCAGCCAGCAAGGGTCACATCAATACCTTAGAATGGAACCTTCCACTCTATGTAGAGCCATCTAAGGTAAAAAAAATAAAATAAAAAAAAAGTAACAGGCTGAACATAGGATATTCTATGTCATCCAATCCATCTATAGGTAAGCATCATCCCAAACACAAACATGTATTATATCCACACACCCAAATATTCACATTGCACACATAGATCTCATCCCTTCCCCCCCCCCCAAGCTCCCGCCATGCACACTCAAATGAAATTGTTTGCAGACACATGGCCAGAGCTCGCCAGTGACGACACACATGCATGTACACCTATGCATTAGCTCTTTTACACTCAAGTCATATTCATCCTACTGAGACCATGACATTTACGTATGCCTCATATATTATGGCAATTACCTCCATACTGCGTAAGCTTATTCTTAAAAAAAAAAAAAAAAAAAAGATGAAGCTCTTATTTCCCTGACATACCTCCCCTCAAATGTGACATATATGTCACTTAAAAGAATTAAAATCCTTCAAAATTAGTAGTTATCACAATGACAGTAATATTCATGAGAATCAAGATACGCAGTCAACGTACAGTGTATTTGAAATAGTAGACAATTCTTTTCACTTTCAAACTTGTAACTTCCCCATTCACAGATCATTTACTAAAAGACCATTACTCATGTGAATCTTCAAATATAGGTTTATAATGAATCCAATTATTTTCGAGTTTTTGAAGTTCAGAGTTCACTGTTGCTACGTATCTTTCTATTTGATACCGTGCCTTAAGTATTTCTATGAATACTGAAGTGAGGATCTGGCACTTTGTTATCTTGCATCTGTATATATAATTTTTAGCCAAAAGAATTCTCAGACCAACTACAGTATCGGTGTTGAAGTTAAAGTCTGTACCAAATAGTGCTATACTTTCTGTGAAATATAAATTATCTACATTTGAACATTTCTCTTTCAGAAGATATTCCAGTGTTTTCCAAAATTCATGAACATATTTGCATCTCCAGAAGACATGCTCTATAGTATCTTTCTCATTACTGCAGAAATTGCAGTTTTGATTTTGTACAACTCCTATTTCTTTCAACACCACGTTAGTTCCTATTATTCTATGTACTATTCTTATCTGTAACCATTTAAGTTTTATATCTTTAATCTGCTGAATCTTTGAGAAACAACGTTTCCAAGGTATGTCTCGGTTGAGCTTTTCAGACCATTTTGTGATGCATTTGGGTTTCCAGTTATCCTTGATTAATGTTTTATAATATATCTGGGTGCCTTTTGATATACAGCATATCCTTCCCAAAGCTGCGTTGTGCTCTGCCATATTGCGATCTTGAATAGTAAGTCCAACTTTTCTTAAATAATTCTTTATTGATGCTATACATCCCATGTATGACAGAAAGTTTATCTGTATGTTGTATCTTGCTCTGAATTCATTAAATGTGAGTATTTCTCCATTATTCTTTATCAAATCAGAAATTCTGTTTACTTTTTTCATGCCACCCTTTAAACTTAACAGTTTTATTCCCTATTCTAATGTTATCATTATAAAGAATTGGTTCGGCTAGTACTTCCTGAGTGGTTTCTGGTTTTACTTTATAAAAAAATTGTCTATAGGAGGTGAATACATGTTGCCAAAACATGTTTTCTTTATTTCTTATACACAGATAGTTTGGAGAGTACTCTTCAATGTGTTTAATAAACGAGCAATTATGCACCAACAATTCTTTCCATCTGTGTGTAGTACTTTTAATTCGTCTTACCCATGTTAGTTTTAGTGATGTGATAAATGCTTGTACATCTGGTATGTTCAGTCCTCCCTCTCTTATATCCTTAACAGCTGTTTTACGGCTAATCTTGTCTTGCTTCTTGTTCCACACAAACCAAAAACATAGTCTTTGTAGTTCTTTTATATATGCATCCGGAGGGTTTGGCAAAAGAAGCCAGAGATGTGTTAATTTGGACAAGATTAGCGATTTGAGTACTGTGATTCTCCCGAGAGGGGTGATAATTCTTTTTTGCCAGGTTTTCTTTTCTTTGTAGTTTCTTCTTTCTATGTCTATTAGATCATTAGTAAACCATATTCCTAGTATTTTGAATTCTTTAGGATTCCATATCATGTTTAGGTGTTGCATATATTTTATTGTGCTATTTTTATTACTCCCCAACCATATGATCTGCGTTTTTTCTTTATTCAGAAACAGTCCAGACGTTTTACCAAACTTTTCTAAAATATGAGTTGACTTTTCAAAGGATATTCTGTCTCCACTATTCATTAGTTGAGTGTCATCTGCAAATTGTGATATTTTATATTCACTTTCACCTATTTGGATTCCTTTTATGTTTTTTTCTTCTTTGATCATAATACATAATATTTCTGCACACAGTACAAAAATGTATGGTGACGCTGGGTCGCCTTGACGACACCCTCTCTCTATATAAAACCATGGTGTGCTTTATCCATTGGCAAAAACTGTTGACTTAATATTTTTATAAAAAAACACTAATTCATCTACACATATCCTTGCCAAGTCCAAAGGCTTTTAATACTTTGAACATAAGATTCCAATCTAATGAGTCAAACGCTTTTTCAAAATCTAGATTTATCAACATTCCTGGTTTGTGTTGTGTGTTCAGTCGATTGATTATATCATAGATATATGAGTCTGATATTGTTTCCCATGTATCTGTTTGGAATAAATCCGGTCTGATCTTCGCTAATCACAGTTGGGAGTATTCTTTTTAATCTGTTTGCTATGCATGTTGATCCTATTTTATAGATAACATTTAGCAAGGAAATAGGTCTCCAGTTCTTAATGTGTTCTTTGGGTTTACCTGGTTTTGGTATACAGATAATCATACCTTCTTTCTCTACATTAGAAAGCTCTCCCTCTTTAAAACTCTCATTCAAGGCTCTTACAACTAGAAAGCCAATCCGTTTCCAAAAGAACTTAAAAAACTCAGCTCCAAACCCATCTGTTCCTGGGCTTTTTCCATCCTTCATGTTTTTCAATGCCGTGCCTGCTTCCTCCAGTGTTATTTTACCTTCTAAAGATCTACTTTCTTCCATTGTTATTTTTGGTACCTCTTTTACTAAATCTTCAATATTGAGTTGTTCCAAATCTCTTTTTTTATATGATTTTTCATAGAAATCTTTAACTTCTTCTTTTATTCCATATGTATGTTCTATTATTTTCCCTTGATTGTTCATCAATTTTGTTATCTGCTTGCAAACAAAGTTACGTTTTTCAAGATTACAGAAATACTTGATTCTGTGGGTGAGCGGTTTTCAAGATGGCAGACGGACGTTCTGTCTTGGCTCTCCAGGAAAATTAAATGTCAAATGAGGCTGTGTTAATGAAACGCCTTTGCCGTGAGAGTCCCATCTTGAAATGTTATAAAAGTTTGTGAGAAAAAAAAGTCAGGAAACCACGAATCAGCCAGTTATTTTTGTTCTTTTTGTGTGAGTGTCTTCATTCGAAGCTGAAGTGTAATGGCCGCAATTCAGTGACATGCGAATGTGACCGCCCTCTCCATGCAGTCTCTGTATGCACCTTGGAGTATGTTCCAGTTTCAGCGGTAGTGTTGCTATGTGTATACTGTGTGGCTCTGATCCAGTGTCTGTTTGAAACTCCGAAATAATGCGAGTACTTTTTTGATACATCTCGTGCTGAAGATTAGCCGTGTCAAATTCAAGCTATAACATCTGCAGTCGTGACGCTGTGATGTCAAACTACAAAAACTTTCTGTCTCAGTTCAAACGCAAACAAGCAAACTCTTCATCAAGCAGTGACGGTGATAGTCCACAAACTTCAAAACACGTCAGTAAAAAACCTAATCTTGGATGTGAAAGTGAGGGTGTGCGGCTCGAAATGGAAGCGAAAGACTCGGAACCACAACTTGTTGTGTGCATGAGTGAGATCAGTCAGCGGCTGGACAAAATACAGCAAAATGTAGCATCTAAAGAAGACATTGCTAAACTTAAAACTGATATTCAGACAGAGACAGAAGATTTAGAAGAATGGATTCTTAGTGTAGAAAACGAAAAAGATCAGTTGCAAAGAGAAGTGAGCGCCATTAAAAAAACCAGTGCCGAACTGTTCGATCAGCTTAATCGACAGAACAAACAGATGTCAGCCCTGCAGAAAGAAAACAATGATGCAGAACAGTACGGTCGCAGATGGAATCTCCATATCCATAATGTTCCGGAAGCAAAACCAGGTGAGCCAGAAACGGGAACCAACTGCATAACAAAACTGTGTGACGTTTTCACAGCTAAAGTGGGAGTGACAGTGACCGACATGGATACTGAGGTAGCTCACAGGATTGGAGCTGGTTCCCCTCAACATGCCAGACCCCGGCCCATGATCGCTCGTTTCCAGTCCAGGAAGATAAGCGACGAACTCCTCGCAAAACGCAGAAAATTAAAAGGCAATGTTCAACAGATATCGATTTCTGAGGATTTGACATCACTGAATTATAAACTGTTAAAAAAAGCAAAAGAAAACTCTTTGACAATGGATGCTTGGAGCAGTTATGGAAAGATTATTGCAAAATTAAAAAATGGAAAGACACAGAGACTGGAGATAGACATGGACGTCGACAAAGTATTGCGCCGTGCTATGTAAATTTCTCAAAATTATTGCTGGCCCACAGCTGTGGTTTGTGAAAGATGGGATGGGTGGTTGGGCGGGATGGGGATTATGGACAGCGGTTATGTGCTGGTAGAAAGGACGACTGAAGAGGACTGGTGAAGGGTAGGATTTCCTCCCTCCTCCCCCCTCCCCTTCCTTCATCGCCTCTCCATCAATTTAAAATTGCTGGAACTGTGAACTTCTTTCTCCTGGAGCAGTAAGTGTGTGTGTGTGTGTGTGTGTGTGTGTGTGTGTGTGTGTGTGTGTGTGTGTGTGTGTGTGTGTGTGCGTGTGTGTGTTTTCTCATCTGTTCAAATTGCTTTATGTTGCTTGTTGGTTTACGATGGCACTGGAGAGGAGGGGTGGGGTGGGGTGTGTGTTCAGAAATAGCACCACAGGTGTATGTGCTCAGGCGTACATATTTAAAAGTATATGGGCATGAATAGGTGCTATGTTGTGTGTGTACATGAAAATGTACAAAAACAGAAGGTTTGATCATGCAACGGCATTCAGAAAGGATGTTTAAGACTTCTCTCTCTCTCTCTTTCTTCTGCTTCCTCCCATACAATTCCAAGGGATGACTGTGCTTATTTTGCTTTGCATCGATATATATTGGTTTGATATAACGATATAGTATGAGACTGTACTCTTGCTAATAATTGATAGTAACTGGTGAAATTGTCCACTGAGAAGGGGCGGTCTGAATCATATAACATCTTTCTCTTTCTCCTTCTTAACCCCCCCCCCCACTCCTTCCCCCCCCCTCCCCCCAATCTCTCTCTCACTCTTGTGGCTTTGTTCTTTTTACAGTCCTAAGACTAAAATAAGAGGTACATGTGGTAACTTTGTCATTTTTTAATATTCAAGACCCATAATTTTCATGAGTGAGGGAACTCCTGTTTAAAACTGGAAGACAAATTCTTTATTTGAATTCTGTGGAAACAAAAGATAGAGAAAGGATATTATGTACATGATAGTCATGCTCTTGCATATATGTATGATTCGCGTACACTGAAACCTGGTTATCTTTATCCCCAACTCCTAAATTGTCCACCCCTCTGTCTCTCTATCTCTCTCTGTCTGTCTGTCTGTCTCTTTCTCTGTTTTCTGTTACCTCCCATACAATCCCAAGAGAATGCTGTAATATTTTGATATGCATTGATTTAATATGAGAAATTGTTACCTCGTTAATAGAAGGTGTTAACCACTAACCAGTGAAATTGGTCCATTGATAACTTGAAGCAGGTTGTATTTTGTAGCCTCTTTCCCTCTTTCTATCACCTTCTCTCCCTCTCTTTCTCTCCCTTGCTTGTGGCTAAGACCAATTTGTGTTGATTTTGCCATGTATTGATAGAAAGACCCATGTTTGTGAGTGAGGGTGCTCTCCTTTATAGAAAATGGGATGGCAAGTCATTTATGTTGGAGTTATGCAGAATTGTGCAGAAACAAAATATAAAAAGAAAGGGAAGAAAGAAGGGGGGGGGGAAAAAAAGACATTCTGTACATGTACAATGACAGCTGCTCGCGGGTATGATTCTTGCTTATACAGGGATAACTAGCCATCATTATCTCTAAACTGGTTATCTTTATCTTTAGCCCCCAAACTATTTCTTCCTCCCTCCACCCCCACCCCTTTTTCTCTATCTCCCCCTCTCTGTCTCTCCCCTCCCTCTGTTTGCCTTTCTCCTGTCTTTGCATACATCTCTCTCCGAGTCTCTCTCTCTCTCTCTCTCTCTCTCTCTCTCTCTCTCTCTCTCTCTCTCTCTCTCCCCCTCTTTCTCTCTCTTCCCCCCCACTTCCCCATTTCTCTCGCCTGCCATCATATGTGATGAATTAAACAAAATATTAAAATATTTTTTTTAATGATCAAAAAGAAAAACATTCACTGAACATCAGGGGGAAGGGAAAGCAAGGAAAAAGTTTTCTTTTTCTCTTTGCACATCTACACTGTAGAGGGAAAATTTCATTCTTTCTTTGATTTGAATATGCATATATGCACATAGGTGTGGGTATAATACTGTATATAGGTATGTGTGTGAATGTATGCATAAATTTACATGTGTGTAAGTTGATGAAAATGCTCCGGGGTGCTCCAGTGACTGCTACAGTCAATTTAACAAATTTGTATTTTTCCTTTTTAAAGGTTGTATATGTATATAAATTTTTTTTCTTTCTTTCTTTCCTTTTCTTTCAGCAACCTTTGTCAGTTAGAATTTATCTGATCCATGTATATCCAGGTGAATTTGTACTGTTTTATTGTGATGTTTTTTGTGAGAATGAGTTTTGGAATGATTTCAGAGGGAAGGGAGGGGGAGAAGGACCTACATGGATGTCATTGTCAAGGATATTTGCCTAAAAATTTTGATGTGACTAACTTTTCTTTCAAGTGCGTGAAAATTTTCATGACACTGAATTGTAGAAGTGGATCTATTCATTTTCTTGTAAACACTCATCTGATGTTATGTGAAGACTTAAAGAGATTTGAATGGCTACACATGGATATATGTAATGAAACGATTTTTTTTCCTGGAGAATTGCTTCAATTGGTTTGAAGTATTAAATAAAAAGGCCAGGTTTTTGAATGAAGTTAATTCATTAAGAAATTTTGTGCTGACAGAACAGAACAATAACAAGAAACATGACCTGAACTTACAATATAATGAAAATAGCCAGAAGTTTAAAATGTTCTTAGCGAGTCTAAAGGAACATTTGATTAGTAAGCAGACTAACAATACAACATAATGGAACAAAAAACAAGTAGTAACAATGTAATAACAATTTCTTCATTAAACTGTCAGGGGCTTGGAAATAAGCAGAAAAGGAGAGATGTCTTTCACTATTTGAGGAAAAAAATTATTCTATCTACTGTCTACAAGACACACATTTTGAAAAACAAATGGAAAACTATATACAATCAGAATGGGGATATACTTGTGTCTTTTCTTCATATACTTCGAATGCCAGGGGAATAGCAGTGCTACTTAATAATAACTTTGAATTTAATATAAATAAAGTTGAATCAGATATAAATGGTAATTTCATTATTATATCCTTTACAGCTATGGAAAAAGAACTATTATTAGTAAGTGTATATGGTCCCAATAAAGATGACCCTATGTTTTATGAAGATCTAATACAAAGAATAAAAAAATACAAAAATAACAATGTTATAATAGTTGGAGACTTTAATATTGCATTAGAACAGGAAATAGATTGTTTTAACTATAAGCATGTTAATAACCCCAAAGCTAAGAAAGCAGTAGAAGAAATGATGTCAGAGCTTGTTTTAACAGACATATGGAGAGAGAACAATCCAGACAGTAGGAGATATACATGGAGAAGACCAACCCCCTTTCAGCAAAGTAGAATAGATTTCTTTCTACGATCGGATTACCTGATATGGTACTTTGATGATACAGATATAATTCCAGGCTATAGAACTGATCATTCATTAATAACTCTAAAACTTAAATTCGGAAAAGATGTAAAACAAAATACTTTTTGGAAGTTTAATACCTCCCTACTTAAAGATAAAAAATATGTTGATGAAATTAATGAAGAAATATGGGGAGTTTTTATTATACTCCCTGTTTGGCGTCATATACTTACCATGTCAGACCATAGCATTCAACGGCAGTTAGTCAGCTCTGCCAGGCCGAAGATTTTTGTGGCTAATGCAGTAATAAGACAGTCACGTGACACCCACCCTACTCCCGCCATGAGCAGAAGGCCGAGGTCCGCTTCCTGTTCCTCATTCTTCTGAGGCCAGCACCAAGGTAACCCCAAGAACCTTGGCGCTAGAGGGGAAGGCAAGTCCCATAGCCTAACGGCCAAAGGGGCAGTCAGAGAACCACCAAGTCTATGGCACAGCTTCAGGGAAGACAAACCCCATCTCTATCCTTCCACTGCCTTAACCTTCCCTAAACTGAATCTGATACTCATTTACTGCTAATTCCAATTAAGACAGGACATACCTACCTACAGATGTACAGTCACACAGAGACACATGCACACAAAAATTCTAACTCATCCAATCGTTCTTTCATTTATACACTGAAGCTACAGAGCCAAGAAAGACAAGATACACTTATATCATGTTCTGCTCTACACTGCAATTACTGAGCACCACTTCACCATGTCATCAGATAAGATACATGTCAAGACTTACATTAGATCTGAGGTCACAACCAATACCAGAGACCTTGTACATGGAGAACAGACAAGTGCATTACCAAAATAGTACTGACAGGGATCTCAGTGATGTCTTTCTGTTTTAGCATGTTCAGCTGTGCTCTCTTTAGATAATTTCTCTGATGAAACATGTCAATCTAGTTATGCTCCATAGATTTACATCAAGAGAAACAAACTTGGAGTGTGGGTGGGGAGAGATGTATCCATGAAAGACAACTCTTCCAGACTGTCCTGACCTGAACGGCAAGAGTTGCTCAATTCAATACACAAAGTCTCTAACAAACTGAACCGACATCATCATATTCACACCTGCTTGCACATTCTGGCCTGGCAATACTGAACAACATTGTAACTGGGTACACATGGCCAACTACACAAAGGAAAATTGCAAATAGCAAAACAGGATGCAAGCCATGTTTGAAACCAAAGGTCTCCTACAAATAAGTTAAATGATATGAAAATAAAGAAAGAAAGAAAATTAAAAGCTAGAGAGGCATCTGAAAGAAGACCAAGCCATTGGTTGAACCTCACCTCAGCTGGTTGTCCATACGCTGGATCATTCGCTCTTCTGCAACAATCAGTAATGAACTGTTGGCTTATTTTTGTTGATTTTGCAGCACTTTAACTTCCCAGTAATTTTTGTTCAATCCTCTCTAACAGAAGTGTAAATAAATCATTTCGTTTGTGACAGACCCTCTTCCCATTATCTTGCAGCCTTTTCAGCCAGTGCAAAATTATGGCTCAAACTCCCTAGCCATTTTCAAACTTTTCATTCCCCTAACCTTAATAACATTTTGCCTAAAGCCGTAGAATGCCTAAAGCCGTAGAAAACTGTAGACATGATATCAACCATTTTTCCAGATTATTATTCATAGACAAGTGTTTTTTTCTTTTTCTATTTCCTGTTTCTTTGTTCCACCTGTGAAAAAAGCCATGAAGACATGTAAATTCCCTTTCTCACAGTACTTTCTGAATTGTCTTTCATTCTCTCTCCATGCCCTTCACAAGCTGCCTTACATATGTATGGATCAAGACATAAACATTCTTTTGCTCTTTGCCATCTTTGTACTACCTGACATCCTGGCATGTACAGATGAAGACACATTAAATCTCTGTCTCTTTGCCATTCTTCAGATGACTTAAGAGATATGTGTCAAATAAAGAGTTGCTCATTCCAGTTCTCCTTGCCCTTTCTTATGCTACCCGATAATACATACATAGAGAGAAACACATTCATTATTTGCTTACCAAGAGATTTTCCATATTCCTCTTTCTTTTTTTTAATGGACAAATTCAAAGGCAGGTAAGACAGAATCACAACATGTTTTGCATGAGAATTTACCTAGTTTTGTTTAAATCTCTTTTAGTATTCATGGAAAAAAATCTATAGAAAAAAATGTATAAAAGGTCTGACAGATTTGCACTATCAGACACACGTGCATGCATGTATGCACATGCATAAGCAAGTGTATGCATGTATGGGCATGAGTCAAAATATAACAGCGTCTGCATATAAGCATAGTAGCTGTCACATACCTGTACTGTGCCTCCTGCTCTCGTTTTCCGTCAAGAATATCCTCATAAGTTGGGGTGGCCCAGCCTCTCTGAGGGGCCGGTGGGGGTTTGCCATCACTCCTCTGCATAACAATTCAATTCACCACTTGATGACTCAGTCTCTGAGAGGAGCCATTGGTGGTTTGACATCATTTCTCTGAACATAACTCCAATTTACCATATTTATAGCGCAGTCTCTGTTATGGGCTGGCTAGCCCTTACTTTTCTACAGATTCAATTCAATTCAATGAATTTGCAGCACAGACAGCTACAGAGACCTGAAAGTATACTCAAGACAAAACTATGTCAAACAGACCTATAAATGAAGGTCTGAAGACAAATGCATGTTGGTTTTAACAGAAACAGTCTAGAGCTTTTACTTCACAACCAACGTGTCACTGAAATCATGTGAAAGACATCCATTTTTCCCTTAGAAGTTGCTATCATGCCCAGCAAACAATGGTCTATAAAAATGAAGCTACATGAAAGATTGATACACACTAAAAACAGGCATGAACATGGAGAGGAAAGTGAACAAGTAGAAACTATGGCAGCATGGCCACCAAATCTGAAACTCCTATTGATGATCAGTGAGAAAGAAGACCATGAAGATGATATGATGGAGCTCCATTCTGGCTAGGTTGTGCAAGCAAGGTCTATACTCTAGGCCTCCTCATTACTCAATCCTAGCATCAACCCCGACTGAGATGTGAGACACGGCAGTGTTGGTCAGGACACTTGAGCAACACTCCTTGAGCAACACTCCTTGAGCAGCACTCCTTGAGCAGCACTCCTTGACCAACACTCCTTCAGCAGCACTCCTTGAGCAACACTCCTTGAGCAACACTCCTTGAGCAGCACTCCTTGAGCAGCACTCCTTGAGCAACACTCCTTGAGCAACACTCCTTGAGCAGCACACTTGGAGATGTGAGACACTGCAGTGCTGCTCAGGACACTTGAGCAACACTCCTTGAGCAGCACTCC
The DNA here is from genome assembly GCA_033310375.1 of Conus canariensis. Lineage (NCBI taxonomy): Eukaryota > Metazoa > Mollusca > Gastropoda > Neogastropoda > Conidae > Conus > Conus canariensis. The sequence continues at coordinate 71,492,604 of CM065726.1, read as the reverse complement.
TTGAGCAGCACACTTGGAGATGCGAGACACTGCAGTGTTGGTGAGGACACTTGAGCAGCACTCTTAGAGATGTATGCATGGCCCACCTGGGGTGTTCAACCCAGTATGAATGGGACTTTTTCTCTGGTGACCTTCTCCTATCCAACTGTCCTCAGGCCAGTTCAGGCTCCATTCAGGTCATGACCTCTGGATGCCCTTCTGATGTCACCTTTCTTCTTTTTTTTTTTCTTTTTTTTTCATGCTTGAAGTCATGTCAGTTCCAACATACCACCAGCCAATGACTGGAATCTACCATCCACCTCTCCTTCTAAACTTCTTCTCTTAAACATAGAACACTGTTCACAACCTAGACACTTGCAGTGCAACCCCACACTAGCATATCGTCATTGTGACACATGCAACACTGCTCTTGTTTTCATTTCTCTAAACAAAAACAACATTAAAATGACGTCTTAATCCTGAGACAGAGATCACAACTAACAATGGGAAGTACACTGGTCAGCTGCATCAACATGGAGAGAAACCATTTCAGATGTCCTGGAGGATATAAACAAAGTCAGATCAAGTTCTATACAGAGGACAGGTAGGAAGAGAATAAAATTTTCATCATTGGTATCAGAACCTAATTCCTTTTCACTTAAGACTAGAATACTTTCACTCTAAACATCACAAAAGTTATATTGCAGCAAATATACAGCAAAACATGAATACATAAATAAGTAAAGAAATAAATTAATGGATTCACAAACACACAAAAAAAAACAGATACTTGGAAATTTTCTGAAACCTCCAATGGTTTGACAGGACAGAAGGATGTCTGGTCATACTGGAAAAAAAAAGG